>CM019824.1:115233988-116433988 GCA_009763385.1 Coix lacryma-jobi var. lacryma-jobi | reverse complement strand
GGTTTCCTAACTTTGTAAGGAACATTCTAAAGTACTTTTATCACCAGTTGGCTTAAGTATTTTTGGTTGGGCACTTGCTTCTTCTCCATAGGAGTGCAGTGCTTCCTTTCCGGAGCTCCAGTTTTTGTGGTCTGCTTGGTTAATCGCGTGTGTGCTGTCCCGCTGTGTTCCTAGGGAACATCCACCCAATCTTTTGGGTCGTGGACATCACGCGCGTTGACTTTGTTCTTGGGGTTGATTTTTCGGGACAAAGGCCTAAACATTTTGAAAGAAATTTTACGGCTCTCATTCACCCCCCCTCTGGTCGCCAATTCGGTCGTTCAACCATGGTTTGTCCTTCTTCTCGTTTTGAGCATGCAGGTGATCATGAGGTTGGTGAGCCTCTTTTTGATGATGAGGACGAAGGTGCTGAAGGGATGGATGACCCAGCACCTCCTCCACCTGCTGTGTCGCAAGGAGCGGCTTCTACCACGACTCACGGCCCAGACCCTTCTTCCTCTACTACTTGGGGGCCGTGGGATCCGCCACCTTGAGCGGTACCTTTTGTACCCGAGGAGGCACCAGCTGCTGTTGAGGGGGAGGCTACATCAGCTCAGGAGGTGCCTCGACACATTCAGTGCCAACACCCGCCTCAACAGATGATCGGCAGCATCGGCGAACGTGTCACTCGGTCAAGGTCACAACAAATCTCTCACTTTGCCCATTCTGCATTTGTTGCCAATTTTGAACCCCGAGATGTTGGACACGCTTTGACGGATCCGGATTGGGTCAATGCCATGCATGAGGAGCTTGAAAATTTTGAACGAAATCGGGTTTGGGTTCTTGTTCCTCTTCCTCCTGAGTGTCACCCTATTGGGACAAAATGGGTTTTCAAAAACAAACAAGGAGAGGATGGCCATGTTGTGAGAAACAAGGCCAGGCTAGTAGCCCAGGGGTATAGTAAGAAGGAGGGGATAGACTATGAGGAGACTTTTGCTCCTGTAGCTCGTTTGGAGGCGATTAGGATACTCTTGTCTTTTGCTGCATCCAAAGGGTTTAAACTTTTTCAAATGGATGTCAAGAGTGCCTTCTTAAACGGCTACATAGAATAAGAGGTGTATGTGAAACAACCCCCCGGTTTCGAAAATCCCAAGTTTCCAAACCATGTTTTTAAACTTCACAAAGCGTTGTATGGTTTGAAACAAGCCCCTAGATCCTGGTATGATAGGTTGAAAACCTTTTTGCTTGCTAAGGGTTTTAAAATAGGATGTGTAGATAAAACGCTTTTTCTCCTCAAGCAAGGCAATAATACTCTCTTGGTCCAGATTTACGTGGATGATATCATTTTCGGTGGTTCTTCTCACGCTTTGGTTGCCAAGTTTGCAGATACTATGATCAAGGAGTTTGAGATGAGTCTGATGGGTGAGTTGACGTTTTTCCTCGGATTGCAAATCAAGCAATCTCGAGAGGGAACGTTTGTGCACCAGGGTAAGTATACCAAGGATATCCTGAAGAAATTCGATATGTGTGAGGCCAAGCCTCTTCCAACACCCATGTCGACCACGACGGCCCTGGATGCGGATGTGGACGGAGAAGCAGTGGACTAGAAGGAGTACCGTAGTATGATCGGGTCGCTACTGTACCTGACGGCGACACGCCTAGACATTCAGTTCGCGGTGTGTCTTTGCACGCGATTTCAGTCATCGCCACGCACCTCTCACCGTCAGGCGGTCAAGCGCATTATGAGGTACTTATGCTTCACTCCAGAGTTTGGGATTTGGTATTCTGCTTCCTCCACCCTCTCCCTTTGTGGTTATTCCGATACCGATTTTGCTGGTTGTCGCATTGAGCGCAAGTCCACTTCTGGGACATGTCAGTTTATTGGTTCTTCTCTTGTATCGTGGTCTTCTCGCAAGCAGTCTAGTGTCGCCCAGTCTACCACGGAGGCTGAGTATGTTGTTGCGGCTAGCTGTTGTTCCCAGTTGCTCTAGATGATGGCCACTTTGCATGATTTTGGTCTGAGCTTTACTCGCGTTCCTTTGCTTTGTGACAGCACGAGTGCTATTAGCGTTGCTAAGAATCCCGTGCTGCACTCTAAGACCAAACACATTGATGTGCGCTTTCATTTTCTGCGAGACCACTATGAGAAGGGTGATATCGACCTTCGCCATGTTGATACTCATCATCAGTTGGCTGATATTTTCACCAAGCCTTTGGACCAATCAACTTTTGGTAGGTTGAGAGGTGAGCTTGGTGTGTGTTTCCCCTTTTAGATGGGCGAAACATTTTCGCTCTTGTATTATAAACTGACTTTGTGTTTTCAATTGGTATCTTTTCTTTCATTTGGTTTCATCATACATCTTTGCATTTCATCTTGCATATTTACATTCAGAGCTTCATGTATATAATCTTTAGAATGTGACTATGTTCTGTATAGTACTTGCTCCGATGCTTTATGATGATGTTGTAGTTTATGCTCTTTCTGATCACTAATACATGTTGTGAGCTGAGCTATTCTATGAATGGTGAATTTTCTTAATGAACGTAAAACTTGAAAATATTCACCATTGAGATTTGCAACTAGCATGTGTAGAATGTGTTGAAATCACTTGTGCTTCTCATATATGCTAGGTTGCTATGTCTCTAGTATTGAGTCATTCACTTGCTTGGTATGTTCATATGCTACATTAAAATCTGAACCAAGTTAAGTGAATTGGAAAGATCGAGATGGGATTGCTTGTCAGCACATCACAGTTTTGAGACTATTTCTCATTGTACTTTGACTTAAACTTGAGTTGTGTAGTGTATAACCGAAACTGTTGCTTTAATCTTCTGATTGCTTCTGCATAGGCTTCGCACAGTTGAAAAGTTAGGCGATGACAAGCTTTCAACCTCTCGCAATCACATGCTGAAATTTGGTCTTGTGTAATTTAACCGCTGCAACTCCGATAAAATTTGGATACACAAGTCTATGTTTCATTCTATAGCATGATGGTTGAACTGTGCTAGGGGTAGTTCACCTTGTATACATGTTTAGCACCTGTTTGACTTCCTGTCTATACATGCTTCGTGCTATTTTGATGGTGAATACCTTTTTGGCTGAAAACTGCTCTTGTTGCTCAAATGTTCAGATTTCGTATTTAGTGATCAGTTTGAGCCTTTGCTAGCATTCTATGCATTTTATGAGTCATCGGATCAGCACTCTGTTGAGCATCTTCATATTCTATTGTCTATATTGCTGAAGCAACTAACTTGCATTTTGACTCATATGCCTATGGAGGGAGAGTTCTTCTGTCACGGGGGAGAAATTTGTTTGATGGTGCATTTTCAACTAAGGGGGAGAAAATATTGACAAATCATGAGATTTCCTGGTTGTGTGCACTATTTGAGGGGGAGTTTTATGAGATGGTAGCTAGTTGTGTTGAGCCTTTGCCTCTTTCTTGAGGAACTAGCATCTTTGCTTTTATGCTCTTCAGTTGATATCAAGCTTTCTTCAGTTGGTATCAAGCTTCCTCGCTAGCGGTGTTGAGCCCATTTTGCCTCTTCTTGAGGGCTAGTATCAAGCTTCCTCGCTAGCGGTGTTGAGCCCGTTTTGCCTCTTCTTGAGGGCTAGCTCTATTTTGCTTGAATTTCAGTTGATCCTTCAATTGGTATCAAGTTTTCTCGCTAGCGGTGTTGAGCCTGTTCTACCTCTTCTTGAGGGCTAGCTTTGCTTTGCTTGGTTGCGTCGAGCCATTGCCCATGTCTTTGGGAACCAAGTTGTTTTGCTCCTTCCACTTGACCTTCTTCGGCTTTGTTATGCTTTTGGGTCATTTGGTCGAGTTCTCTCTCTTTCTTCCTTCCTTCCTCTATTCTATTATGATTTGTGTTGGTAGTTGACAATGCACTCATCAAGGGGGAGATTGCGGATACATGGGTGTATGCCGAGTCTCTGAGTGATGAGTGATTGTCAACTGGGATGATGCACATGGTCTTTGGCTTGTGTTGTGCAGGTGTTGAGCACGGATACAGTGATCGAAGGCAAGGTGAAGGTCAAGTAGAGACGTGCCGTGCCGATGGACCGAGAGTGGCGAAGGGCGGACATGAGGCTTGGACTGAGGGACCGGTGGCCTGAGGATCAGCTGTGGTGGCTGACAGCCTGGGATAGCGACGAGCGAAGACTTGCAGTCACGGTGTTGCTCGGGTCGAGGACTTGAGGACACGTGTCGGTGGACGGGGTGCACGGGCGGTGCATCCCCTCTACGGCTCGGTTTGGTAGTTGAGCCACAGAAAAACCACCGAGTGGATGGTTTCCATGTTTGGGCCTCAAAACCTGGGCGCTGATGGTTTCCGAGTTTGGGCTACAAAACTCGGGCTGAGGACGGTTTCCAGGTTTGGGCCTCAAAACCTAGGCGCTGCGGGTTTCTGAGTTTGGGCCACAAAACTCAGGCGATGGTCGGCTGGTTTCCCGGTTTGGGCCTCAAAACCGGGGGTTGGCTGTGAAGGCTGGTTTCCCGGTTTGGGCCACAAAACCGGGGGCGACGTCCGGGAAAAGGACAAGCAGAGCGGTGGCGGCACGTGCCGACGATCGGTGAGGTTGCGTCGAGGCAACACTACCAATTGTGCGGGCGTGGCCGTCGGATCACCACCTACCTCGAGTTGGTCCAGAATAACCCTAGGGTTTAGCTGGTTCGCTTTGTAATTAGTTAGGGGTAGAGTGGGAATTAGAATTAGGATAAGTAGAGGGAGACACCCACCTACCATTCTATCTCAGTCATTTGCTCTTTTGCTTCTAGGGTTTTCCTGCTCTCCCATTCCCTGCTGTAGCGAACTAAGATCCACAGAGAAGAGAACAATACCTCTGTGTCCGTAAGATTTTGAGGAATTGAGATCGTAATCTCACTGTTGTAGCGTGTGGTAGCCACACGGTTGCAAATTCGTGGTTGTGATTCGCGTTTTGTTCGTGTTCTTCGCGGATTGCTTTTCTCCACGTTTTTCCCGTTGATCGATCTTTTTACTTGGTGCATCTTTTGCAAATCCGTTTGAACCAAGTTGTTCTAGATCATGAGACACTTCTTTCCACCGAAGGAATTCACCTCTAACCTCACGAGCTAGTAGATCGTTCAATTTTCATTTTGGATCAAGTTTTTCTCCTTTCCACCGAATTTCTTCGATTCATCGATTTGGAGATAGGATCGAGCCATGATCTCTTAGAGATAGCTCACTATCCTCCTTGTGACTCCTCTCACCAAGTTTGATCCCTAGAGGATTTGTTTTGGGTGAGATCGAGCGGAATTGGTGGACGAACTGTAGAATCTCGGGGTGACCGGACGCTGGGTCGGGCTGACCGGACGCACAAGTCCAGAGTCCGATCGTTGAATTTGATAACTGTGTTTTTCGTTTTGACTTGACTGGACGCTCAACGTGCGACTGACTGGATGCGACTCTCTTACTGTTCATTGCTTTGTCACTCTCTGACCAGACGCTAGACATCTGACCGGACGCACCTCTATCAAGAGTCCGGTCAGAAATAGTAAGCTCCGAAAACTGTTTTGGCACGACCGGACGCGTCCGGTGGTACTGGACCGGACGCAGGCAGAGTCCGGTCAGTACTGTTGTGTGTTGTCTCGTCCGTGGTTCGTTCATCCGTTGTCAGATTTGACTTCTGGCTTTTGCGATTGGCTTTCTAGAGTTGTATAGTGTCCCACTGTGCTTCTTGGAAGCATCCACCCTACATCTAGGGTCGAGGACACTTGCAAGCTCTAGGGTTTGCTCTTGGGGTCGATTCTTGGGATAGTGGCGACAAGTTTCCAGTAGGAAATTTTGAAGCTCCCATTCACCCCCCTCTGGTCGCTTTCTGGTAGCACTTTCGGTCCTTCACGAGCTTCGTCCGTTGCAATGTCGGGCCGGTAACTAGCACCAATCGACGTGGGAAGGTGAGAGGAGTCCGAGGGTGGTGATGGTTTCGCCGGAGAGGTCGCCATCGGCGAGCTCCGACGAGGTCAACGACCTCCCCTGCTCTGTGTGTATGGCAGGTGGGGCCCGTTTGACTCGGGGGCCCGCTGGTCAGTCTCTTGTGTGCAGTGGCGCTGGGTGCTTGCAGCAGTTAGGGTTTGGGTGTTTTTGTTTAATGTTTTTCAGAAAATGTGTTAATGTTGTTTAATTCATATATGGAGTTGCATTAGTCCAAATGAGGTGAAATAAATTTTGTTAGGATTGTCTTGATGAGATCTATCTACGAAAAATATGATATGTCCAGTTTCTGATAATTTTATGTGTAGTTATATTTAATTTATGATTAGGCTGATATTTTGTTAAATGCATAATAAACCGTATATTGCTCAGAAAAATGTGATTCTTGTTTTGTTAAGTGGGTGTTGATGAATAGTATCTGGGAAAAAATATGATATGGGTATGTTTTGTGAGGAATGTGGGCAGTAAGAATTAAAATGATTAAATGCTGTTTTCTTGTATGATTTTTAGTAAATAGAATATAGAGGATATGAGCTTGGAAATTTTTATGGACTGCTCTTGTACTAAGAAGTTCAGTAGAAAAATGTGAAATTTGTTGTTTGGCACATTTTGCTAGAGTGTGTAGTTCAAAGCAACTTTTCACTATGATGTTTGTCTTTTTCATAGAGAATAGGGTTTAAGTCCAAGTAGCTTGAAATTTGGATAGTGGGCTGGATTGCATGTTGTCAGCTTACAGTAATTTTGGTTGATTTTTCTGGAGCTATTATCTAAGGGTTTGTTGTTATAGGCTTGATTAAATAGTAAAGTAGTAGCAAAGTAATTAATGGTAAATAGGATGATGTTGACTACCTTGTTGAAGAAAATGAAGTAGATGACATGTGCTTATCTTCTGAGTTACCTTACTCCATGTTGCATCACCAATGCATCCCATGTGCCTTCATTTTATTCATACATGTTTATGCATCATACAGGATCGGTAGAGGAGACCCAGAACCCGCACCCGCAGGAGGAGCCAAGTCCGGAGGAGACCCCAATCGAGAGGACCGAAGGAGGAGACGTCGAAGACTTGCCTGAGTGCCAAGACCACCGACCCTCCGACTTCGAAAGAGGCAATCCCCGGAGCATCTAACTCCCTATGGTTTGCAAATTCATTTCAAATAAACCTGATGTGTGTTGCATTAAGTTTATAGGAGTTGGATGATACCGTTGTTGCATTAATTACTTATCCTTGTCCACCACGATTTATCTCTCGATATCCCTGTTTAAGTCTAGGTACGAATATGCTTGGCCTGCTTAGACCGGTAAAAGTCGGGCGATTTCCTGTCTCCCGCATATAGGTGGATACTGATCATGACTAGCCTGGTGCTATCATGGAGATAACCATGTGATAATTAATCTGAGACCGGGGGAGATGTAGGAGCAGCAGGACATGGGTCCTGTGTGCTAGTAGTCTCCCGTTTGTGTCGATTAGGACACGACGAAGGCACACCTCAGTCATTTTGAACGCGTCAATCACTTAACGGAGTAGGTGCGGGTACCTCCCGTGAAGCCGAGTAAGGTTATTCGAGCCGGTGATGGAAATGTTGACGCCTAACACCCAGGGCCTCAGATGTACCGTGGGCAACTATTCTGAGCAACCTAGCATGGTCCGTGGACAGGCGGGGCCTGTCTGACCTGGCATGACCGTGGGCAGTTATAGCTTGAGCGACCTGGCATTGAGATAACCCCTGGTGTAGAAGGGCCCATGGCCGTCCTGCGCGTTGTGTTCTCGAATTTCCTGAGTGGCAGCTTACGACTGCCATGGCCGGATGTGTCGGGCGAGTGTGCGACATTTTATCCCCAGCTGGGTAGGAATCGATTATAATCGCCATCGCTCCTGGACAATGAGTAACTTGACTAGGCATGTGTTACTGTAGTAACTTATGGAACTAAGGATGGTTATGGTACTGAATCTGAAAGGCTATTGATGAAATAGTCACTCTTGCTTGATTAATTAGCCAAGTGATTGCTCTAGATCAGGTGCAAATCTAGTTAATTAGGGTTAACTATAAAAGTGACTGTCGACACTCAAATTTGGGTTTCTCTATAAGAAAGCTTTCATGCAAATTGGTATGTTTAGCCAACCCCAGATATAACCTTCATGTATCCCTGGAGTCTCATTATTTCTGGTTTATGACGGGTAAGTCTAGCTGAGTGCCTTCTTGTACTCAGGGTTGTATCCCTTGTTTTTGCAGATGGGTAGTGCTTCTATGGCTACTATGAGAATTGCCTGTACCCTGTTACGGGTGATGACTAGACCATGGGCGTGGTCCACTCCTATCCTTACCTGATGCTTTTGCTGGACTGATCAGGCTAATGGCATAGTACTATGAACCTTTTCAACTTGTGTTTCAAAACTATGTTGCTTCCGCTACTGTTTCAAACTATGGTTTGTAATATTGTTTTGAACTCTGATGTATTTGAACTATGTGCAAACGGTATTGTATCTTGTGGGCATGTATGCTAAATTATTATGATCTTGGCTGATGTTGAAATGTTTGAAATCCGTCGAGATTTCCGGACTACTGGGTTTGTACGAGCTTAAGTACTTGATGATCCTTGTGAAAGCAGAGATGTCAGTGCTTAATCTGGTATAAATTGGTCGGTTCTGTCACAGCCACAGCCAAGCTCATGGCACGTGAAGCCCAAGCTATTCTTCCTAATAAGGAGCAACAATGTATCTCTGATATGGTGTCTATGAAGGAAGAAATAGACAAACTGAACAACAACTCCACCGTCCTTATCAGTGATCTATCTTCCCTGGAGTCTGAGAGGGATCAATTGACTGAAAGGGTTCGGGTAATCAATGAACAAATCTCACTGAAGGAAGATATTTTGGCCAAGATTCCAAATACAATCCAGGACAAGAAGAGAAAAATGGCATCCCTTTGCAATGATCTTCAACACATCAAGAACAAGAAGAAGCCAATTCCAGGCTCGATCGAAGAGGATCAAAAGAAGATAGCTGATATAGATGTCATCCGCTTAAATGCTCTGAATGTATTAAAGTCTGTGCTGAACATATAATTCTACTTGTCTGTAATCCCTGGCTTCTGATCCTTCCCTGTAAACATTTTATATTTTCCATCAGTTGGTTGATGTTTAAGATACTCTATCAACTATTCCTTTAGCCGATGTTATCCATTCACTTCATCCTTCATTGTTTAGCTGATCGGTATTCACAACGGCTCTCGTGTTTATTAGTCGATTCACCTTAGGATCTAGATCTGAGGGTGCTCCTGAACCGACGCCTTTTCACCTTCTCGAACCTTATTTATAAATATAAACCGTCGGCTTCCCGAACACACCACACATTCATTGCCTTACTCCTTGGCTTTTCATTCTTCTCAGTCACCAATTGTTCTTCTTCCCCAACCAGCAACCAAACCAATGGCGGATAACCGTGGCAAGCGTCCTACTGAAGAGTCAGAGTCTGTTGACGGTCCTCCGGCGACTCGCCGTCGTGTGCTCGGGTAATGACTTTCCCCTTAACAACTTCTTATGCTCCGAAACTTCTCATTCACCTGAGGAAAACCCTAACCTTTCTGTAGTCCCTCTCCTCCGGCGGACGGCCAAGGCCCCAGCCAACCCCCGTCAGGACATGGGCTGGCATTGGATGACGACGCCTGGGCCTTCATCCGGGGTTACTCTGACACCCGACGCATCCTCGAAGAAGAGCGCCGCGGAACCGCCCGTGTCGTGGAGGAGCGAGAAGTCCTCCGCGCCCGCCTCAACAGTGTCTTGGAACACCTAGAGGCGTACGATGCCAGGGTCATTGGTATAATTTCCTCACATCCTTTGATTTCATTATCTTCAATCGCCTTCACATAACCACTCCAGTCAATTTTTGGTGACCTGTTTGCTTGAACACTTAACCGATTCGTTCTTTAATTCAAACCGGCTACCTTCTAACCTTGATCTCTTTTTGTTTAATCATAGAACTTCAACATCAGCTTGACTGGCTCCCAGGGGGGCCACGACAATTGCTGATTTTATGAACGCCCGAGGAGAAACTCTGCAGGCGCGCCTCGAAGATGTTGGGACGCGCATTAGGGAGCTGGCTCTCCAAGCCATTTGCCATGGCGCTACCTTCGCCCTCGCCGGAGCAGAACTCAGCGGCGCTAAAATCTCCGGGGAAGTCTCTCCCTCCTTCGTCGGCGCCAAGACAAGGGAAGATCTCAGGCAGCTGGTGGAGGAGTTTCAACCCCTGGGGCTCGCCGTGACAGAGGTGTCGCACCTGGAGGACCTCCTGAACAAACTGCATTTAGATTAGTTTTGTTTTAATGTTTCCTTTGTAAATCCGGCCTTTTGGCCGAACAAACTGAACAAGTATAAGCCTGTTCCTGCATCATCAGGCTTGAATAATCTTGTTAAATATCCCTGTTTGATATCCTCTGAGTCTCCAAAATTCTTCCTTTGATTTATTTCTTTTATTGAATGTTCTAAAGGCGATACTTCCTTAGTATCGACTATCATTTGGATACCAAAGACGATACATACATATCGACTATTTTTATTCTGAAGGCGATACATCAGTATCGGCTATATAAGTCGAAATAAAGCCAATTTCTGCTCAAAGAGAGATAACTTTGACTGCTTAAAAATACATCGGCCTTAACTTATTTTAACCACTTAAGCCGATGCAAATCCTCTAATCAGCTAATTGACTAGATACATTTTTTGAAGCCGACTGCTTGGATCGGCTGTTGGCCATCATCAGATGTTTTGAGAAAGCCTTCTTCAAGAATCTTCCCAGAAAAGCACTCCATGTTATCAAAATTCCAGACACCAGGGTCTGAATAAGCAACGCTAACAGTTGAATCGGTTGGTACCACTTCCACATTGTCGCCGATCCACTGAGTCACATTCTGATGCATGGTAGATGGAACACAACAATTGGCGTGGATCCAATCCCTTCCAAGAAGTATACTGTAGGAACCTTTTGCATCGACCACAAAGAAAGTAGTCGACATACTCTTGCTGCCAATCATCGACTCGACACACACAGCGCCTTTAGTAGCCGATACATTGCCAGCAAAGTCGGTCAATCTCATATCGGTCTGAGTTAAGTCTTCTGCAGTCTTGCCAAGCTTTCTAAAGGTGGCATATGACATTAGATTAACAGCTGCCCCTCCATCAACTAACATCCTGTTCAGAGGCCTTCCATCAACAAATCCTTTCAAATACAAAGCATTTAGATGGGAATGTCTCTCGGGTTTTTGAAATATGGCCTCTTCTGCTTGATGGACCCACTGAGCAATTGCTTCTTCATCATCAGACTCTTCTTCATGTTCAGAGGATCTAAACTCAGCAGGCAGCATGAACAGAGAAGCTATATCAGTCGATGACTCTCCTTTATCGGCTACTTGTTTTACCTGCTAGACCTTGGGTTTCTTTTTCTGGATCTCATCATTCCTTAATCTTTGAACCCGTCGCTTCTGACTTTTGGTCAAACCACCAGGAAAACATTGTCCCTCTTGCCAAGGACGATCATGATCGGCTAATCTTGCTCCAAGCCGATTATGAACACTTTTATTTTTTATACGCCGATCTATCTTTTCAAATCTTAACCTTTCATGTACAGATCGGCGGTTGTCTCTTGACTGCCTATACTCCCAATACTGGTCACTGCATTCTGGGCAATTACGGAGGGTAGGAAGTTTTAAACCTTCATTCGAACAATGTCTGAAGAAAGGGCAATCCCAATGATTCTTTTCTTCATCCCTGACACGCCTTTCTCCTTCATGAGATCTCCTATACTCTTCCAATTCAATCCACTCTTGATATTCTTGCTCATCCCTTTCCCTTTGCATTTGGCTCCTTTCTTTCTGACGTTGCCATTTGTTCAATAAGATTATGACAGTTGGACGCCTTCTTGTCTCACCAGCCTTTGAAGTTTCAGGTTGATCATGTTGATCAGCATTTTTCTTTCCTTTCATCTCCTGATACTCCTTGGTTGTGAGTTGTTTCTTTGGATCAACCGTCCCAGCTGCCTTGGCTTTGTTAGAAGTCAACATTTTGATCTCACTCCGAGGTGCAGGAGCCACCATGTTCTGTGGAAAAGGATGGCCATTGATGCTCATACCTTTGGCCTTTTTCTAGGCCAATCCTTCCTTTGACGATAGCCCTCTGGATCATATCTCTGAAAACTCGGCAATCGTTAGTAGTATGAGTACCAGAGTTATGAAATTTGCAGTACCTTTTATTTTTGAGCTCTTCAGCCGATGGGATATTGTGATTCCCAATTAACTTGATTTGACCCTTCTCTAGCAAGTAGTCAAATATCTTGTCGGCCTTAGTGATGTCAAAGCTATATTTTACATCTTTCTCGGTACTCTTGTCCTTTGCCCAAGGCATGTACTCGTTGTTCTTCCAAGCCCAGTCCACTACAGCCGCTTCATCTTCACATTTATCACTTGAATTATTGTTTTCTTCTTGTAAGAAGAAATGACTCTCAGCATTATAGGCTTTCTTGGGCTTGAAAACTTGATTGTATTGATTCTGAGCATCAATATTTGCCACCTTCTTAGTCAAATCGGCCATATTGTTACAACCAAAGCCGATTTTTTCTCTGATGGCAAGTGTCAACCCTCGAATTGCTATGCTAACAACTTTTGAATCTGGCAATGATAAGGTATAGCATTGATTTTTAACCTCTCTGAATCTCTGAAGATACTGGCATCCAGTTTCATTATTTCCTTGCCTCGTATCGACTAAGTCCACGAGGCCTTTTTCCAATACTCCAGAGTCAAAGTATTTATGGAACTTGTCTTCCAAATCCTCCCAGCTCTGAATGGAATTGGGTGGCAGAGATGAAAACCATGAAAAAGCTAGACCAGACAGGGATAAAGGAAACAATCTGACTTTAAGTGTTGATTCATCACCAACTTCCCGGAGCTGGACTAAGAACTGAGTTATATGTTCCATGGTCGTCGCCGAGCCGGTCCCTGTGAATTTGGTAAAATCAGGGATTCTATATCTTGGACGAAGAACAACTTGATCAAACCACTCTGGACATGGGTTCTTGTAGCCAATCAGTGACCTGACTCATTAGCTGATCAATTTGATTCACCGGCCCTTGATAGCCGATGTTCTGCCCCCCGAAGGCATTGCCATGATACCCCGGGTTCTCCTGAGCATCCAGGGTGTAAAAGTCCAAAACATAATGATATCTAGGAGGAATATCACCAGGTGCCACATTGCCTTGATACGGTGGTGCATTGAAATCTCTAGTAAAGCGTCTTGCATGGGGAGCTATATTTGTAGCCGATGGGTATATGTTATTACTCATATTCGGGTGTTGCATTGGCTGCGGCGTCACGCCCCCAGGACTGACAACCATTTGGTTTCCATTGCCATTAGGCCCATTGATCTGTGTTCCACCAGAAGTTCCAGTTCCTTGATTATTTCTAATGGTATATGCTGGACCTCTCCTATCATCGCCTAAGTTGAAGGCCTCCTTAATGGCATTTGTGAGACCGTTGAGAAAAACTTCATTGTGATTCATCAGAGTAGCAGACATTGCTTTGCTGATCACTTCTTGCATGACATTGTGTTGGACCTGAACCATTGGATCAACATGTCCATCTAGAACCACCCTTGGAAGATGAGTGTTGGTAGTTCTTAGCTTCACTAAAGATAGAGCTAGGCAACTATCCCCGGTAATGGCCCAGGAATGCTTGTTGACACTAGCCAACGTCGTTACTAGGAGGAGACTATGGAATCTATCCCAGGCAACGGTGTCAGAAGTGCTCGAAGCAAGACCGGTCACTATACCTAAAGGAATGAAGCTAAAGCAGCTATCTACTAATGCCAAGCGGGGTTGTCAATCCCGACACTAGTAGGAGCTAGCTAGAGAGATTGCAATCTACCAAGGGGAGATTCTGCAAGCGCACAGAACTATCGTAGTAGCACTTCGTCTGGGAGTACCAGGTGTCGATTTATTTGATCCCAAGGTGTTGGGACGGTACCCAGACCGCAGGCGCCTACAACCCACAGTACCGAAGGATGCCGAGGCTTTCGTGCGAAAGGGAGCATTCGCACGGAAGCAAGCATTTTGGCTCGCAGGCCAAGGGAAGGCGAGGCTTTCGTGCGAAAGGGAGCATTCGCGCGGAAGCAAGCGTTTCGGCTCGCAGGCCAAGGGAAGGCGGAGTTTTCGTGCGAAAGGGCAGCTTTCGCGCGGAAGCATGCGTTTTGGCTCGCGGGCCATGGGAAGGCGGAGCTTTCGTGCGGAAGGGATCATTCGCGCAGAAGCACGCGTTTTGGCGAGCGGACCCAGAGAAGGCGGAGCATTCGTACAAATGGTTGCATTTGCGCGAAAGGAGCCCGGCGCTTCCGGCAGGAGTTTTTGTCATTCATGACCTTGGTTTTTCACAGGTTTTCGCAGGACGCCAGAAGCCTGGGTCAGAGAGAGCAGGCCCACCGGCCAGGAAAAGGAGCCGGGGACGGTGGGCCCGCCAGAGGGCGAATTTACGATGATGCCCCTTGCGCCGGGAGAGGCAGCGTGCAGCCGTGGAGTAGTTGACTAGGGCATTGTTGTAATTGTAACAGAGTGGTTGAAAGGGCTTTCTTGTACTTTCAAACTGATCTGGATTGATATAAAAAGCTCCCAGCCTCCCAAGGGAGAGGGGGGAGAACACTGTTCACTTCGACCATTTCCCTACTGTTCGGTTCGTTTCCTGCTCTCGCTCCGTGCTTTCGTTCGTACGACAACCCGCTGTTTCGGGACCTCGGTCCCCAAAACAACACCAAGGGAAGGCTAGGTTGGTGTATAAGTCGAGTCAAGGAGGGGATGAGAGTCAAAGAAAAGAGAAAGGAGAAAAAGGGGAGAAAGGAAGAGAAAGGATGGAAGGCTAGAAAGAATGTATGGGTGGATAGGTAAGGATGATATGGATGGCTAAGGTAAGGTGGATGGATAGGTAGATAAAAGGGTAACTAAAGGATAACTAAGATAACTAACTACTAACTAATAACTACTCCTAGATAACCACAGGGCATGCAAGATAACTACGAAGCAAGATAGTTACGAAGCAAGGCAGGCAAAAGTCAATAAAGCAACTAAGCTGAGTATAGTTTTATTCCTATCTTATCAAGAATCGAGGTGTACTAGCCTTTACCACTTACTTAGGTTGAACGCTAGCACAACAAGCCTTACTGTTAAACTGGGCCAACTACGTGGTGGAATTCAAGGCGCACAGGGCTGTCACCACCTGCTTGCTACCACAGCTATCCGGGGGTCCAGCCGTATCTGAAGGTAAGTCTCTAACTAAGCACCACGCTTGTCACCACCCTTGCGGACGTCAGAGCAAATACTTGACTTAATAAGATAAACACTAAACTAACTAAGCAACCTATTGGCAAAGATCAAACACTAAGCTCACTAGAGATTAACTACTATGGCTAAGTCAATTGAACTGTAGGATAGCTAGGTCACACTCAAGGTACTTGATAAAGTAATACTAAAAGTAATACTGAAAGTAATGCTTAAAGTAATACTGACATAAAGATAAATGTACCTGAGATACAAGAGAGCAAACCAGACCAGAGACGCCGGGAAATCAACCGACCTCCGATGCCAGTCGCTCGCACTCGCTTCTCTCTTAGCAAGCTCTACGCTCCTTTTACCATGAACTTAGGCTGAGCTGTGCTAAACTAAGAGCCGCGTTGTAGCGAGGGCACTAGAGCTATACTCTCTCTACTAGCTAACCTACTTGCCTAAGCTCTCTGAGCTTCTAACCTAACTCTCACTTGCTTCTCTTGCTTGTGTTGCTTCTTGGTGTGGTATATGATGGTACTTGATGGTACTTGATGGTACAAATGAAGTGGTGCCACCAGGGGATATTTATAGCCTTGTGGAGTGAAGGGGGTACTTATAGGGGGTAGCTAGCCAACCTAGGGTTAGGTCAGGTGGCGGGCGCCACCCCCTACTGGCGGCCGCCAGTCCCCTGGCCGTTGGATGCATCGTCATTGATCCTACGGCCTCCAGGTGGTTGTCCAAGGCGGTTTGGAGGTCGGTTGCATGTCCTAGCAATCGACTTAGGTCATGATCCACGCCACTCCCCTCCGTAGCCCTCCGATCAAACTGACCTAGTGACCAAGGGCCAAGATTTGGCCTTGGGGTGGTCACATGGATCAGTGACGTGGGAGGGGGGATGGTTTGGGCCAACCCAAGTGGCGGGCGCCACCCCCCTAAGGCCCAATTGGGCCCTGCTGAGTGGGTTTGGCCTCTGGTGGTTCAAATGTCCAAATTTGGTCCAAATTCCTGCATTCAAATAAAAATCTATGGACATGTGGAATTTGGTTAGTTTGAAACCTATTTGACTACATTTCATGCCTTTTTGGTGAATTTTAGGGTAAAATGTTGATGGTAAAATAGGTGTTTAAGGACCATCAACAAGCTCCCCCAAGCTAACCTGTTGCTCGTCCTCGAGCAACAATGCGGTTTAAGCATTGAGCATGAAATGGATAGCAACTTAAGATGTCTGCAAGTGCATATTGTATAGTGAGAAATAACATAGCATATATCATTAATCATAGCAATGTGGGGCTTATAGCTTTTGACTTCAAACATGCAAGAGTGAAGTAAAGCAGTAGATAGGAAACTTTTATCTTGCTTAGGTTTGACTAGGATTCTGTCTGGAGGTTTTTCAAAGTTTTCAAAAGATAACAACTTGCTTAAGTCCACCAAGATTCACTCAATCACTCAATGGTGTTTAAATCCTCACTTAGGCCAAAATGTAGCCTCTCCTAGTTATAGGTAGGCTAATAATCATGAGCAAATTGCCTGATGTTTATTGCTAAGCTAGACACTCAGATCATAAGGTGCAGCAAATCATAAAAATTGATCAAGATGTGCATGTGTGGTTATGTGGAAGTGTATAGAGAGATATTTCATAATCCCTCCTAGTTAATTTCTTGGGTCTAGAGCTAATGATAATTCTCTCTCTCTCTCTCTCTTTTTTTGGATACATAGTGAGTAGACAAAAGATGTGTCCTCACATTTTCTTAGGACATAGTCCTCTTTTGAGCTACTTTGCTCACTTTTTTTTTCTTAGGACATAGTCCTTTCTTGAGCTACTTTGCTCATTTTTCTCTCTCTTTCTCTCTCTTTTTTTAGCTCTAGACTTCCCCAGACATCTATAGGAAAGGATTTCAGAAATGAAAAAGGGGGAAGAGGGAGAAATGCTTATTCCCAGTGTAGGAATAAGCATAAGGCTAGCAATGGGATGTTTGGCAGGGTATTGCATATCTCCGGTGTAGAGAATAAGCAATTTATTTGGTGGTTGCAAACTTCCAAAGTGGAGAGTAGGCAATTTATGGTGGGTGTGTGTGAATCTAGATTCAAAAGATATGATAAGCTTCTCTACTAAGATCTATGAGGTCTAACAAAGCTCAACACAAACAAAGCTCTTTGTGGTTTTGACTAATGACTAACAAATATTTGGCTGGTGGTGGGATGGGATAAAATCCAGGAGGAACTTTTAGCAAGGTTTTCATAATTTTTAAAAGAAATCCTCCAGATTAGGTCCTCATTTCACCTTAGCAAGTTTAAAGAATTACTCCATTTCTTACTAACTTTATTCACTAAGCATGATTTCAGTTTAGGCATGTGCAACCCACAAAAGCTACAACTTAGATAAGACCAGTTATTCAAACCATAACAATAGCATTTGCATGACATATTTCAAATCTTATTCAGGTTTCAACTTGTTTAAGCAGATTTTATCAATTTTATTCATGGAGTGGTTATTTAGGCAAGCATGTGACATTCAAAAGATATAAAATTTAAGAACTGAATGTAAAGTGTAGGCTTGAGACATACCTTATTGGAGCGGGAGTCTCCCCTAGGCTGGCTTCTTGCTTGGTGAATGGTCTTCTTCTTTCTCGGTCGGAGCTCTTGTTCTCATTTTATTAAAAGGGAAACTATCTAATGTTGTGAAAAGGGAAACTATCCTATTATGCATATAACTAATGATAACTGATTTTTTTAGTTACATGCATGACATATATTATTTATTTGAAAAAGGGAAATTTGAAGGGAAAAAAAGTAAAACCATACCTTAGGTCCATGGAGTTTCATCCTTATCAGGTGGATCTTCTTCCTTGGGCACTTCTTCTCTTAGTACTCCATCGGGTTCTTCTTCTTTTGGCACCTCTCCTTTGTTATGTGAATTACACAACTCAGGAGGAGGTGGTTCTTTCTTTCTGCTCCACCTTGTTCCTGGGCGCCTCTTCTTGGTACGAACGGGTTTTGCTTCCTGCATGTTAGAGGCATATGCGGGACCACGAGAAAAAGAGAATATTTGCTTCCTCCCTCCTAATGTCATTTGAATTTTACCACTTCCCACATATATGCAGGCATCAACAGTGTTCAAGAAGGGTCTACCTAAGATTAGAGGCACATCTTTCCTATTTCCCATATCTAGTATTATGAAATCAGCAGGAACATATAAACCTCTAATATGAACAGGTAAATCATTAACTATTCCTTCTACATAACAAGTGGATTGATCAGCTAGCACGACATAGGCAGATGTGGATGACATGGGTGGAAAGAACGAGTTTTCATAAAAATCTTTAGATAGAATGTTCACACTCGATCCTAAATCACACATGGCATTTTTAAAGACTTCACCAAAGATTGAGCATCAAATTATGGGACTACCAGGATCACCCTTTTTAACAGTCGTGGTTTGATCTTCATAATAGTTAAAATATTTTATTTCAACCATATTAGCAGTTTCCATGTCAGGTTTAGCAGGAATTTTGCCAGTTTCAAAAGATGGTATGATAGCAGCAAGTTGAGCTAATTGGGTTTCTAACATCTTATTAAAGCTAAGTTGATTTTTCAGAGCAGATGAGAAATCTTCCAATTTAGCATTTATATTCTCAAGGGTTTTATCATTCGTCATTAATTTCTTATTCAAAAATTCAGTAGTTCTACCTTGAGAGTAGACTAGATTCTTTAAGAACGAGAAATCATCAGAATTATGAAAATTAGAGTGGGGGAATGAATTGTTACCTTGAGAGTTTGCAGGCTGATTCCATCCTTGATTCTGTTGACGGAAACCGTTGTTGTTGTTGATGAAGTTCAAATCTTCATGTAGCTCGGTGCAGTGGCTCCCAGAATGTCCGGTTTCTCCACAGACTTCACAAGTCATGTAGGATTCCAGAGATTGGACACTCTCTTGTTGGTTCATCTTCTCACAGCTGTCCAGCTTCTTTGCCAGCAGGTCCATCTTGGCCACGATCATGTCGGCCTCCTTAAGGGAATGCATACCTCGCTTACGGGGCTGCAGTCTCTCGTCATTCCATCCTTGGTTCGACACCATCTTGCTGTAACACTCTGGTGTTAAGCAGACTAAAACCTGACATGTCATCATATGCACTGGCATTGCATTTGAGTTGATAACCTAAGTATGCATTCACTAAAAACAAGTTTAATTCATCTTGCTTGTGCTTAGTTGATAAGGAGTGTTTAAGTTGAAACCCTAGTTTATGTTTTCTTATGTGGTGAATAATGCTTTTATGCTATATAAGGGTATTATGGTAATTTCTTATATAGTAATTGAATTTTTGACCACATCTTGGTATTATGTCTCAAAGGTGTATTTGGAACATGTTTCAAGTCACCATTGAGGTATAATTCAAATTTGGTTGGAATTCAATTAAGTAATGTTATTAATTCAAAAATCCTATTTTATCCCCTTTAATAGCAATCAAAATCTAAAAAGAATTTGAGTATGCTTCAAAAAGCAAAGTTGCTCCATTTTTGCTAAGGATCAACTTTGATGTATAAAGTTTTTCAAGTTCCTTTTCGAAATCAGAAGTAATGGTGAAAATACCCTTTTGCCCTAATTGTCCCATTTTGATTTGCAAACCCTAATTCAAAATCTAAGCATATTCTGCATATGTTGCAAAAATAAAAGATGTTCAGTTTTGAATTCTGAGCATTTGATATTTTAACATATTTTCAACTTATATTCAAAAATCTGATGTAATTTCATATTTTCCGAAAGGGTATAAAGGAGAAGGGGGGATAAGTTCAGTCTCCTGTTCATGGCGGTGAGAAGCCGATCTTTGATCGACGACGCCAGCGCGAAAGGCGCCGTTCTTTCCCGAATGAGCTCACAACCGTGTTCGTGGCGATGTCAAGCAGCTGCTGGCGCTCTCCCTCGCGTCGTGGCACCTTCTCCTGCGCTCGCCGTCGCCAGTTCACCACCAGGGCACCGACGGGCACCACTCTGACCCCAATCCCGAATTCACCGCACCCAACCTCATCCAAATTGCCCGTGGTTATAACCTCCCTACCTCCTTGCGCATCTCCAGAGCCCATTCTTTCGACCTCTATTGCCTCAGAGAGCTCGAGCTCGCCGTTCTTCTTCCCGCCGGGCGAAATCGCCGCCGAGCTCGACCTCACCGTGGTCAGCCCAACCGGGCACTCTTCTACTCTCCCTGTCTCGTGTTTCTGCTTTGACTTGACCCCAGAGTACTTATCGGCTTGGTGGTTTTCTGTTTGACACTCAGGTCTCACCAGAACATCACCTTCTTCGCCAGAGTTCGCCGCTGCAAGTCACTGCTCCGGGGACCTTGCCTTCCCGTTCCTCCTCCGCTCGAACCAGCTACACAGCCAGCATCAGGGTGAGCTACTGGAGCTTCCTAGCCCCTCTGTTCTCTTGCTACCAGTCTGGGTTCGCCGGAACAGCTCCGCCGCGGTTCGGTCCGCCGCCGTGCGTGGCCAGACCTCACCGGGGCAGTAGCGTTTAGGGTTAGAGGCTCTATCGGCCGCGGGTGACTCGCCGGTGCTGGTGCTCGCGTCCGTTAGGTCTCTACTGGCCGGAGTTGGCCGGTGTAAGGCTCGCCGGCGCTCGGTGCACCGCCGTCCGCTCGGGCCAGGGTCGAGGACCTCGCGTTTGTAAAGACGATAAATATCAGGGAAGTCCTTGACTCAGGTGAATAGCGCCATGGACTGCGGGTTAGTTTCGTTTAAGCCGAAGGGCCTTTCTGCAAAAGCGCCAGAGCGCGCGGGCGGGAGCCAGGCCGGGCCTGCTTTCGCGTGCGTTGGGCCGCGCCGGACTGGGCCGAAAGCCCAGTTTGGGCTAGTTTGAGTTTTTCTTTTTCTAGTGTTATGAACAGTAGCCAAGTTTGTTTTTTTTGCTATAATTTTTCTATAGCTCTGTTCATCATGAAATTTGACATGTAAGATAATAACATGTCTGTGCTAATATAAAAATTATAAAACTTGTGTTTTGAGTACTTTTACTATGACAATTAAATCTGCACTTTAATTAATAAATACAACTTTGATGAATTATGTGATTTTCTGCGTTTCTCCAAAAATCATGAAATTTGACATGTGAGTTTATGTCACTGAAATCTACCTTCATGATTAATTTCAGCTCTATTTGAATAAGTATGGTTTGTGTATAACTAAAGGGCTAATTAAAATGGCTTATAAAATAAAAAGAAATAGTTAATCCCTTTTAGATTTGTGTGACTTTTAGAATTGTTTGACAACCAGTGGAAAACTAGCAAGATTTGCTTCCTGGTTATGGATTCCTTTATGCTAATGACCTTTTGTTGCTTGATAGTTACCTAATCTTACTTAATAGAGATAATAAAATTTGCTTAGTAATAATATATAGTTTAGTACCTAATTTGGTTTTGTTGATTTGCAACTTTACCGTTATGAAAGATTGTACGAATAAATGTCTACAGTTTAGAAAATTTCCATCTTTACCATGATCATGTCATAAGCATCTCATTGATCATGCATATGCACTTCTACGTGTAGATCTCGTTTCGGAAGGACCGGATCCTCAGTGGGTTTCTCCTGAGTGTGTGGATTCTTCTAGCTTTTCAGAATCTCCGGACTTCGCTAATCACCAAGGCAAGCCCCGGACATTAAACCTATCCTTGTATTTTTATAAAGTTATTTATATCATTTGAGTTAATATGATGCATTAAGTGAATAGGAGTTGAGTGAACCCTATTTGATGCATTACCAACCTTGATGATTCCAATACTTAACCTTGATACCTGTTTTATGAAAATGCTTAGTATGCTTAGCCATGCTTCACTACTTCATTATAGTAGGTGCTTTTAAAAATGGTTGCTATGTTATGGGAATCATGAATCTTGAGATAACATGATAACGATAGTAACCTACATCAAGAATGGACTCTTGTTGTAAGGTTACTCAACATAGGACCTTATCGTTGTTGGCCTGCTGTGATTGAGACCTTTGAGTACAGCCCACATGCGGTGGTAAGCCTCGTCTATAGCTATTCCGATACTTGAGAACGGCTAACCGCGTACTGGGAGTGGAGAGATGGCGGGAGTAGCGTGTACCCTCGGGGCTATGATATAGTCGGGTTCGAGGTGTACTGTACTCTCGGGTGACGCTGGACCCGTTCTTGTATGGGAGGATCTATAGATAGGGTTGACGTATGCAAGATTAAGTTCTACATATGTCGTGTGGTACTGAATCCCCAGCTGGGTTTAATCGATTCGAATCGCCGTGTTTCCTCGGATATGGAGCCTCAATCCACTGACCCGCACCGTAGTAATGAATTGGATCTTTATGAAATGAGAACGAAAGATGTGGTATGCTTATGAAAGATTGAGAATCTTTGGATAGTTATAAAGTTTAATCTTGAGTGAAAACTTGAAAATAGACTTTACTATTAGTAAGCTTTTATGCAAAAGAAATGTTTTGATCTTGCTAAAGTCTTACCTTGAATCCCTATAGCTTTCATACCTGAGTTTTCTCCTCTTTTCTAGACGGTTAAGTCTTGTTGAGTACTTTTGTACTCAGGGTTTGTTAACCTTTGTTGCAGGTGAGTTCATTGATCATCCTTTTGGTGGTCAATGTTTCTTCACTCTTGTGGAGGAGAGTGATAATGACTCTGATGTTTGACCTTGGGCATGTAACAAAATTTTGTGTGGTATATGTAATATGAAGTTCCGAACCTTTTATGTAATAAGTACTTATGGATTGTAAACTTTTAAACCTAAGTTTCGATATATATTATATACTCTTTCCGCTTTACTCTGATTTATCTTATCTATAAAACTGTTGTAATACTGTGATGCTTGAAGAGGGAATTCCTGAGAAGAATGTAACGTGGATGATTCGGGTTTCCCGAGGACACCCGACAGATCTCTTGAGTCATTTGGAACTCATGCACGCCAATCAGAAGTCTTTAGGACAATGATGGGTGCATGTGGGCCACTTAATTCAGGAGGTTCTGCCACACTTCTCTATGAGAGCCTTAGCATCTGCAACATTCAGAGAAAAGAATGCACCGCCGGCGGTGGCATCCAAATGGCTTCTAGAGAGAGGGGTTAGGCCATGGTAGAAGTTCTGGATCAATAGCCAGACCTCCATACCGTGGTGTGGACAAGCAGCGACATACTCTTGCAACCTCTCCCAAGCCTCGGGAATAGATTCCTCGGCTTGTTGCGTAAAGCTGGAGATTTTGTTGCGCAGAGCATTCGTCTTGCCTAAAGGGAAGAATTTGGCGAAAAAAGCATTGGGACACTTGTCCCATGTGTCTATAGCGTTGCGATCGGTATAGAACCATTGCTTCTCTTTACCTAGCAAAGAGAAAGGAAAGAGACGAAGACGGATGGCTTCTTGGGTTGTCCCCTTAATGGTGAAGGTGCCGCAAATCTCCAAAAATTGTTGGAGGTGAGCATTGGCATCCTCATGAGCTTTGCCACAGAACGGGCTAGCTTGGACCATCATGATCAGAGCCGGTTTCAACTCAAAATTGAGGTTGGCATCGATCACGTCTGGTCCTATCGCTATATTAGCGGCAGAAGGAGCAGAAAATTCACGAATGGTCTTGTTGGCCATCGTGAAGATAGAACGAGATAAGAAAGAAAGAAGTTGAAGAAGATGAAGGAAAAAGATAAGAAGGACTAAGGAAAGAAAGAATGGGGTAAGATGGGATTCGCTAAGCGGGAGCTTAAGCGAAGATAAATTCGACACGGACTCAACCGATACACCGATTGCCTTCCCCGGCAACGGCGACAGAAATGCTTCTTAGTAGTTCTTAGCTTCACTAAAGATAGAGCTAGGCAACTATCCTCGGTAACGGCCCAGGAATGCTTGTTGACACAAGCCAACATCGTTACTAGGAGGAGACTATGGAATCTATCCCAGGCAACGGTGTCAGAAGTGCTCGAAGCAAGACCGATCACTATACCTAAAGGAATGAAGCTAAAGCAGCTATCTACTAATGCCAAGCGGGGTTGTCAATCCCGACATTAGTAGGAGCTAGCTAGAGAGATTGCAATCTACCAAGGGGAGATTCTGCAAGCGCACAGAACTATCATAGTAGCACATCGCCTGGGAGTACCAGGTGTCGATTTATTTGATCCCAAGGGAAGGCAAGGGTGGTGTATAAGTCGAGTCAAGGAGGGGATGAGAGTCGAAGAAAAGAGAAAGGAGAAAAAGGGGAGAAAGGAAGAGAAAGGATGGAAGGCTAGAAAGAATGTATGGGTGGATAGGTAAGGATGATATGGATGGCTAAGGTAAGGTGGATGGATAGGTAGATAAAAGGGTAACTAAAGGATAACTAAGATAACTAACTACTAACTAATAACTACTCCTAGATAGATAACTACGAAGCAAGATAGTTACGAAGCAAGGCAGGCAAAAGTCAATAAAGCAACTAAGCTGAGTATAGTTTTATTCCTATCTTATCAAGAATCGAGGCATACTAGCATTTACCACTTACTTAGGTTGAACGCTAGCACAACGAGCCTTACTGTTAAACTGGGCCAACTACGTGGTGGAATTCAAGGCGCACAGGTTTGTCACCACCTGCTTGCTACCACAGCTATCCGGGGGTCCAGCCGTATCTGAAGGTAAGTCTATAACTAAGCACCATGCTTAACTATATTCTAACTACCTCTACCCTAGCTTTGAATAGAGACACCCTTGCGGACGTCAGAGCAAATACTTGACTTAATAAGATAAACACTAAACTAACTAAGCAACCTATTGGCAAAGATCAAACACTAAGCTCACTAGAGATTAACTACTATGGCTAAGTGAATTGAACTGTAGGATAGCTAGGTCACACTCAAGGTACTTGATAAAGTAATACTGAAAGTAATACTGAAAGTAATGCTTAAAGTAATACTGAGATAAAGATAAATGTACTTGAGATACAAGAGAGCAAACCAGGCCAGAGACGCCAGGAAATCAACCGACCTCCGATGACAATCGCTCGCACCCGCTTCTCTCTTAACAAGCTCTATGCTCCTTTTACCAAGAACTTAGGCTGAGCTGTGCTAAACTAAGAGCCGCGCTGTAGCGAGGGCACTAGAGCTATACTCTCTCTACTAGCTAACCTACTTGCCTAAGCTCTCTGAGCTTCTAACCTAACTCTCACTTGATTCTCTTGCTTGTGTTGCTTCTTGGTGTGGTATATGATGGTACTTGATGGTACAAATGAAGTGGTGTCACCAGGAGGGTATTTATAGCCTTGTGGATTGAAGGGGTTACTTATAGGGGGCAGCCAGCCGACCTAGGGTTAGGTCAGGTGGAGGGCGCCACCCCCTACTGGCGGCCACCAGTCCCCTGGGCGTTGGATGCATCGTCATTGATCCTACGGCCTCCAGGTGGTTGTCCAAGGCGGTTTGGAGGTCGGTTGCATGTCCTAGCAACCGACTTAGGTCATGATCCATGCCACTCCCCTCTGTAGCCCTCCGATCAAACCAACCTAGTGACCAAGGGCCAAGATTTGGCCTTGGGGTGGTCACATGGATCAGTGACGTGGCAGGGGGGATGGTTTGGGCCAACCCAAGTGGCGGGCGCCACCTAGGGGTGGCGGGCGCCACCCCCCTAAGGCCCAATTGGGCCCTGCTAAGTGGGTTTGGCCTCTGGTGGTTCAAATGTCCAAATTTGGTCCAAATTCCTGCATTCAAATAAAAATCTATGGAAATGTGGAATTTGGTTAGTTTGAAACCTATTTGACTACATTTCATGCCTTTTTGGCGAATTTTGGGGTAAAATGTTGATGGTAAAACAGGTGTTTAAGGACCATCAACAATGAGACTTTTGGATAATCTTCTTATCCTTGCTTTTACTGAAGCTCAACAGACACATGTAACGATATTGTTCAACAGTTTCTTCTATCTGGTGTCGAAGCTCATCTAGAAGTTCCTCCATTGTCACGTTCAACACGTCTTCGTTATTGATTGTCATGATTCAGACGATTGTGTTCCATCGGGCGTGCCAAAAGAATGTGTTGACACAAAAATCCGGTCGGTAGTGCCAACACACTCGAATGCGCGGTCCTCGGAGGGCGTACGGAGCAAGGTCCTGACCTCCTGAACCTTCAACAGGTGGTGGTGCCTAATCTTGGTGAGATCAATCTCGGACATGCCAGTCAATTTGACCTGCAATTGACAAGGAAAAGAAAACTTGTCAAATTGTGGAACCTGCCGGTTTGGTGCTAGATAGTTCCAAGTTATACGGCTCTGATATAGCCATTGTTAATAGGATATTGACTACAAAGTCAACTCCGAAAAGATTGCATAGAACATTGATAAAGATATAAAGCAGAACGACTATAAAATATGTAAAGAATCATTCAGGACAGGTGAACAGTCGATAAGCTTAAACATATTAGCAGAATAAAGATCTATGTGTACGTCCAAACGGCGTGGAATCAACGTATCGACTAATTGCACAGGCAGTTCTATCTGTTAATAGTGGGGTGTTTCCATGCCGCCATAATAACAAATAGATCGATAAAATAGCTTAATCATCAACAGTGGGGTGTCTCCATGCAACCATAATGATGACCAAGCTAGATCACGTCCAATGCAACCAGCAGATACATTGATTCCAAGTAGCCTAGAAGCACACATTATGAAGAAAGCACAACTGGATCGGCTATTTTAACCGATACAGGGTCCATGAAGCACGAACAAGATCTATCCGTTAGAACCGTGATTCGATTTGAGATCAAACAAATCTAATCTACCATATATATCAATGGGGTTCGAAAATACAGCCATAATAGACATGCTAGATCAAAATCTACCTGTTCTTAGATAAAAAATCGTAGTTTTATCGGATATCTCAAACGCACAACATGTAACAATCAAGATTTAGAAAATAGTCGATGAGAAGCTTGAATCGGCTATTTTCTTCATCATGAGCGTGCAAAACCTTAGGATAGCCGAATCTAAGCAACTTTTAAGCTTAAGCTACTTTGTCAATCTTGATTGGGCAAGATATTGTTTAAGACATGAAAAGAACGTTAAAACATAAACAACATCGATAACTTGATGAATCCATTGGTTTGCCAAAACCAATAGAGCCGATAACTAGTCAAGATCGACTAAAGCAAGAGATTGATCAAAGTCAAGGCAGTCTTACAGAAGGCGATCTTAGACCAATAACTAGCCATGTCATAGCTTAACAAGAGTTTGGTCGATGCCAAATACAACCTCATTGTACAATGACATGAACCATTGGTGAAAACTTACAAGCAAACCGGAGGTCGGTCGAAGTCGATGCAGCCCTGCCTGGTTGAAGGTTCCACCGAGATCTACGTTACTCCTACTCCTAGGGTTTTGGCCGGTGGCCGATGTGTTGATTGATTGGATGTCCTTACAAAATTCGGGTTTCTAGCTATTTATAATCCGGTTGGACTCCTGTCCTAACACGACTAGGTTAGATGAAAACAAAACAAAAGACAACCCGAACTCAAACTCTTCGATCGAACCCCACACATCCTCGAAGCTTGCCACGTCTGGTCCACACGAACTTTGGTTGCGTCCAGGTCCAAAACACCCATTTTTATTTTTCTGGCCCTTTCCTTTATTAACCAAAATCAGTGTAAGATGATAATCTGCTTAGTCCAAAATTTGGTGTAAACAAGTATCAACTAGAACAAGAACTAGAAGATGAATAAGAACTAAAAGAACAATTAGAAGTAGATTAGAAGCACAAGGATAAACTAGAAAGGTAATTAGAACTAGATTAGAACACAAAGATGAACTAGATGGATTAGAAGATGAACTACAATAAAATTAGAACACAAAGATGATGAACTAGAAGACAATTAGACAAATAGAAGAATAATGTTGATACAAGAGAGAAGTTATAAGGCTATTTACCTAGCCTCCTCTTGACTAGATCCAAAATCCGAGCTTCCCTCGACTCTTCTAATTCTATTCTAGCTACGCCCTTGGATGGTGGAGGTCTTGGTTGTCTAGGCTACCTCTAAACTAAATGATTGAAGACTAAATTCTGAATCGATTATGCCTAGGGGGAGGGTCTGGGTTTGTTATATAGCCCGGAGGGATGAACCGCAGCCCTCGGATCATACCAACCTTGAACAATGGTCGAGATACGCCGAAGAGGTCAATTAGGTCACGTTCCACGAAGATGGGCCATAGAGGGGGCAGGCCCAGGCCGGCCAGCTGGCCCCACCTATCACCCTCCAGGTGCTTGCTTCGTCAAGTTGTCTTCTAGGACCTTCCTTTCTCTCCTAGAGTACTTATTCAATTGGTTTGCGCAACGAGTCGTGGCGTGGTTGGATTCCTTGTTGTCTTCTTCCTAATTAGTACCTGGATAATTCTGGTATTCTGTAGCTCATGGAATCTTGTCTTTTACACCCCTGATCTTTGTATGGATAATGCTTCTAGAGGGTTCTAGAGTCTTCCAAGTCGCATTCATCGAGGACTCTCGCTATGGGGCTCCAAATATGGCAAGTGATGTGTCCGTTTCGATTGTATCGACGAGATATTGACAAGCTGATTGTGGGTGTCTATATGCCGCAAATTGATGTCGCCTTTCTCGTAGTGATCACGAAAAAAGTGAAAGCGAACATCGATGTGTTTGGTGTTAGAGTGAAGGACTGGGTTCTTTGCTACACTAATGGCAGTCATGCTATCACAAAGCAAAGGAACCCTATTTAAATATAGACCAAAATCACGCAAAGTAGCAACCATCCTCAACAACTATAAAGCACAGGACACGACAGCAACATACTCGCACCTCTCTGGTAGACTGGGCTACGCTAGACTGCTTGCGGGAAGACCAAGACACAAGAGAAGAGCCAAGAAACTGACAAGTCCCAGAAGTAGACTTGTGCTCAAGCCGACAACCGACAAAATCTGCATTGGAATATCCACAACGTGAAAGGGTCGAAGAAGAAGAGTACCAAAGTCCAAACTCAGGAGTGTATCAGAGGTACCTCATGATGCGATAGACGACCTGCTTGTGGGATGTCCGAGGGGATACCTGAAAGAGAGCACACAGACACACTGTGAAGTGTATGTCTAGCCTCGTCGTCGTCAAGTACAGGAGAGAGCCGACCATGCTCCTGTACTCCTTCTAGACCATGGGCTCTCCATCCTCGTCTGCGTCCATCGCAATAGTCGTCGCCATGGGAATCGTGAGAGGCTTGGCCTCACCCATGTCGAACTTCTTTAGGACGTCCTTCGTGTATTTGCCTTGATGCACAAACTTTCTGTCTCGGGTTTGCTTGATTTGCAACCCGAGGAAGAAGGTCAACTCACCCATCATGCTCATCTCAAACTCTCTGCTCATAAGATCTGCAAACTTGGCAACAAGTGCATGAGAAGAGCCACCAAAGATGATATCATCCACGTAAATTTGAGCTCAAAGAGTGTCATTGCCTTGGTTGAGGAGAAAAAGAGTCTTATCTACCGTCCCCATTTTAAAACCCTTTGAGAGCAAAAAGGTTTTCAAATGCTCATACCACCCTCTAGCGGCTTGTTTCAAACCATACAAAGCTTTTTGGAGTTTAGAAACATGGTTTGGAAACTTGGGATGCTCGAAACCAGGGGTTGCCTAACATAGACCTCTTCCTCTATATACCCATTTAGAAAGGCACTCTTGACATCCATTTGGTATAGTTTGAACCCTTTTGAAGCTGTAAAAGCTAAAAGGATTCATATGGCCTCTAAACGAGCTACAGGAGCAAAAGTCTCCTCATAGTCTATCCCCTCCTTCTGACAAAAGCCTCGGGCAACTAACCTAGCCCTGTTCCTCACTACCATCCCATCCTCACCCTGTTTGTTTTTTAAAACACATTTGGTACCTATAGGGTGGCATTCTGGTGGAGGTGGAACTAGTGCCCAGACATGGTTTCGCTTAAAGTTCTCTAACTTCTCATGCATGGCATTGACCCAATTAGGATCAGAAAGTGTGTGTCCAACATCTTTATGCTCAAAAGAAGCAACGAATGCAGAATGAGCAAAGTGTGAGATTTAATACGCACGCGACAGCGTGACACGCTGGTCGATCCCACCGATCATCTGCTGCAGGGGTGGATTTGTTGGATGCTTCAGGGCGCCTGCCTCGCTGAAGTCGCCTCCCCCTCGCCAGGTGCTATCACTCCCTCAGGTGCAGCTAGTGCTCGCTGGAGAGGTGGCTCGAACAAACCCCATGTAGTGGAAGTAGTGGGATCGGGTTTGCAAGTCGAAGTCATTGTCACAGGGTCAACGGGTGCAGCCGTTGGAGTCAGCTCGAGATCACCCCAGTTGGCATTCTCCAACTCCTCCACAAAGATTGTCTCTCTAAGCTCCTGTTCTCCCGCAACATAAAAAGTAGAAGAAACACAAGGCAAAGTATCGTTGAATGTGACCTCACAGGTGTGGCGGAACCGTCCAAATTATAAGAGCTCAAGTACCGTCTTAGCTGAATTAACTAGCTCCGACTCGCACTTGAACCCATATAACTCCGGTAGTCCAGAAATCTCGAAGGATTTCAAACAACTTATAACATACAGGATCGCATTGTTCAAGTACCACATTCGTGAGGATACAATAGTTGATAATTGAAATCGAAATTAACATCAGAGTGCGAAGAACTTAAGTTATTACAATACAGATTTCAAATAGCGGAAGCTTAAACAAGTCTCGGAATATGACCACCAAACACGTGGTCCAAATAAAACATTGTTTTTGATAACTCACTCCTTCATTTTCAAATACTGTGCCACCAGTAGTCTTAGTCCCGCAAAAGCAAAGGAGAGGCTTTGAGATGACCCTGCCCTGGGCCTACTCCTCATCACCCTCCACGAGGTAGAGGCAGTGCTTACAATAGCCGAAGTAAACCTGGCCATCTGCAACAACGGGATAAACCCTGAGTACGGGAATGTACTCAGCTAGACTTACCCGTCTAACGGAAAATAAAAGACACCAAGGATATGCAAGGCTTTTTGGTGGAGCTGGGAGTTTAGTTGCGAAAAGCTCAGATTAAGGGAGTAACCTTTAATTTTGATGAATGAGCAGTCAAATTTTAATCCTATCTCTTAGTCTAGGTTTGCACCTGAGCTACATCATTCACTTGAGTCTAACAATCGATAAAATATACCATATCAGGTTGACTTGTCCACATTTTAATTGAACCTTATGCATCACATGGAGTTGTATCGTGGTGAAGCTCGACATAGTTTCCCACTAACCGGGGGAGACAGCGACTCGAATCGAATTACAATCCAGCTGGCGAGAAACCTTTAATACAAACCCACACTTTCCCCGTCAGGTCCATGCATTGGGTCACCGCTCGATACTGTTCGCGGTGGTAATCATTGCGGTTCAAGCACGGGCCGCCCAATTGGAACTTGGCGATGGCCATTCGGAGGCAGATCGCATTTCCATACTAGAGGGCATGACACGGGTTGAGACCGGCCCGAACAGTGTCTAACCGGCTTCGGGGTCAGGAATACATCACCGGCACCCTAAGTAAAAGGGCACTTTCAAAAATGAACGAGGGCCAACATCGATACAAACCTACACGATCCAACGGACGAGCTGCCCCAAGTTTCCAACTTGTGCCTTGCCTTCCCATTGACCATATTTCATTACTACTCAGGTTCTTTTCCACGATAGCAAATATAGCCAACCGTGATCCGGTAATCACCCATCAGGGGCATTACGGTAACATCCTAAATTTACTACTTTATTAAGCAGACTAAGCAGTTCTACTTATAAATAAATAACAGGATAACAAGGCAGGTATAGCAATAATCAAGGAAGGATAATGCATCAAATAGGATTCAATCAACTCCTACACCTAATGCATCACAATATAAAATACTCAATTAAATTAATTATAAAAACTAGGAGACTTAGAATGCTTCGGGGCTTGCCTTGGGAGAAGACTGAGGCCTTGTGAGCGGGGCACTCAGGCAGGTTAGCGTCGGGGTCGGCTAACTCGGTCTCCTCACTGCGGGGCACCTCCTGGATCTCCGGCTCCTTGTTTGCTTCTAGCTCGGTGTTGGTCTCCTTAGCTACCGATCCTAGGTGCGATGCAGAAAAGTAATTATCATTGTCTTTGAGAAATTCCATATTTGTTGCTATATGTGTCTTGTGGACTTCCTGGGCACACATATAGAGTGCACTTGGTATTCTTCGGAAAACCGGGTGTTACAGGGACTCAGTGTTCTGTTGACTGGCAGTGTAGCTCTTATGCTCCTTGTCATTATATCTTCCCCCGATCTTCTTAGTCTTAACCTGTAAAGTTAGCGAACAAGAATACCCAAAGGTGCATACAAGATAGCATGTTCTTGCTTTTATTGAAAAAGAAGATGGTGCTTTGTTTTTTTTGATAATTTGAGGTATCTCCCCGCAGTGCTTTGATTATGGTCATAAGCTTGACCTTGGGAAACCTTTGGAAATTCTTTTTATGTTGATGAGGTGGTTTCCCCTCCAACACCAACCTTTTGCGGACCTGATCTGCAAAACTCATGATAAGATACCACAAAATTTGCAAGATTTATGATAAACAAACCTATCTACAACGACCATTTTAAGGATTCTAGGAATGGAGAGCAAAAAGAGATTGTAGATAAGGTTAGAGTTGCAGATCAGCATGAGAAATTTTTCAAATGAGCATGGAATTGGCATGGTAGGAAGGAGATATCTTCCATGCTCATGGAAATTTGAGGTAGAAGATGATGTTGAATTGGGAAGCTTGAAAGTATTCCCAAAGTCAGCATCACAAGAAAGGTTCCCCTCAAATTCAAAGAAACATGTCGATGCTTCCTTTTTAGGAAGATCAAGAGTTTCTCCTAAATCGTCCTCTAAATGCTCAGCATCTTCTTCCAAGGACAACCTAGGGTTCTCGAAAGGTTGCACCAACATAATCGTTTTGGGCTCATTTGTAAAGGAGGGGGTTCAGCCACGGAATTTTTGGCTTGAACGATTGACATGGAAAAGTTTTCCCTCCCTATCTTGACAACAAATTGCCCAGTTTTTAAAGATTCATCCAAATGTTTTTGTACGAGAAGCCCGATCAAGACATCAAAGTCTTGAATGTCAAAGAGATGAAAGTTTAGCATCAACTTGAAATTGTCATACTTAAGTTGTATGTTGTGAAGGATGCTTAGACTATTCACGCTCGACTTTGAATCTAGCCTCAAGTGCTTATTAGTTGGGATGAGAGGCTCGTGAACAAACGTGTTCGCAAAAGACGCGAACATGATGTTCACCCCAATAATGCGGATACATGGGTGTATGCTGAGTCTCTGAGTGATGAGTGATTGTCAATTGGGATAATGCGCATGTTCTTTGGATTGTGTTGTGCAGGTGTCGAGCACGGATACAGTGATCAGAGGCAAGGTGAAGGTCAAGTAGAGACGTGCCGTGCCGATGGACCGAGAGTGGCGAAGGGCGGACGTGAGGCTTGGACTGAGGGACCGGTGGCCCGAGCATCAGCTGTGGTGGCTGGCAGCCTGGGACAGCGACGAGCGAAGACTTGCAGGCATGGTGTTTCTTGGGTCGAGGACCTGGGGACACGTGTCGGTGGACGGGGTGCACGGGCGGTGCATCCCCTCTACGGCTCGGTTTGGTGGTTGAGCCACAGAAAAACCACCGAGTGGACGGTTTCCAGGTTTGGGCCTCAAAACCTGGGCGCTGATGGTTTCCGAGTTTGGGCCACAAAACTCAGGCTGAGGACGGTTTCTAGGTTTGGGCCTCAAAACCTGGGTGCTGCGGGTTTGCTGAGTTTGGGCCTCAAAACTCAGGCGATGATCGGCTGGTTTCCCGGTTTGGGCCTCAAAACTGGGGGTTGGCTGTGAAGGCTGGTTTCCCGGTTGGGGCCACAAAACCGGGGGTGCGACGTCTGGGAAAAGGACAAGCAGAGCGGTGGCGGCACATGGCGGTGATCGGTGAGGTTGCGTCGAGGCAACGCTACCAGTTGTGCGGGCATGGCCGTTGGATCACCACCTACCATGAGTTGGTCCAGAATAACCCTAGGGTTTAGCTGGTTCGCTCTATAATAAGAGAGGGGTAGAGTAGGAATTAGAATTAGGATAAGTAGAGGGAGACACCCTCCTCCCATTCTATCTCAGTCATTTGCTATTTTCGCGTACTGACCGGACGCTCTGCAAACCAGTGACCGGACTCACCGAGTGCACTGTTCATTGCACTGTGAGTGACCGAACGCTGGCACAGGTTTTTGACCGGATGCTCATGCACGCTGAGTCTGGTGCGAAACAGTAAGGGTCCAGAACTAGTTTTTTCCTGACCGGACGCGTCCGGTGTACACTGACCGGACGCAGGCAGAGTCCGGTCAAAGCTGTTTTTTGCTATTTCGTCCGCAGTTCGTTCATTCATTGACAGATTTGGTTTCCGTCTTTTGCATTAGGTTTCTAGGGTTGTATAGTGTCCCGCTGTGCCTCTCGGAGGCATCCACCCTACATCTAGGGACATGGACACTTGCAAGCTCTAGGTTTGCTCTTGGGGTGATTCACGGGACAGTGGCTACGGAGTTTCTGAAAGGAATTTTGAAGCTCCCAATCACCCCCCCCCTCTGGTCGCTTTCTGGTAGCACTTTCGGTCCTTCAATTGGTATCGGAGCCAGGTTAAGGATCTTCCACCTTAGCCGGTTCCAGATCCACCGAAGGCGACATGGATCGCGGCGTGGGCAAACTGCCGTTTTTCGATGGGACAAACTATGCGTACTAGAAGATACGCATGTCGGCCTATCTGCAGAGTATGGGTGCTTCCATCTAGGATATTTGCAACTCTACTAATTACATGGTCTTGGCTGCACGTGTGACTCAGCGTCAGATCGATGATCACGATGCCAATAGCCGAGCCTGTAATGCTCTTTTCTCATGCTTAAGCATGACAGAGTTTGATCGTGTTTCTCACCTCGCTATGGCTCGGGAGATTTGGGCATCCCTCATGCGTTTCCATGAGGGAACCTCTCAAGTAAAAACCCGTCTCTACGAGTCGCACAAGCGAGAGTATGAGAACTTTCAACATATGCCTGGCGAGAGCATAGAGAGTTTATTCGCTCGCTTTCAGGTGATTGTCAACAGGATGAGGGCTAACAAGGAGCTGTTGCCTTTCGATGATCATGAGAGGGCTTTGAAGCTTTTGCATACTCTCGATCGGTCGGTGTGGGATTCCAAGGTTCAAGCGATCATCGAATCACCTAACTACGAGACCCTCACGTGCGACGAGCTCTTCAATAAGCTCAAGTCCAGTGAGATCGATGCCATGGCGAGGGCTTCTTATGAAAATCCTTCTGGCCCGTTGATGGCTTTGGTTTCTGGCTTTTCTGCTAACCCCTCTGGAGGTTTTGCACTCTCTTCTCTCTTTTCTGTCACAGAGGAGCAGCTGGAGTCTTTGGGGGATGACGAGCTGGCGTTGCTCGCCAACCGGTTCTCGCAGTTCCACAACAACCACATGAACCGTCGCCGCGAAGGAGGACGCTTAGGATGCTTTGAGTGCGGCGACCCCAACCACTTCATCGCCAATTGCCCGAAGAAGAACAAGCAGACCTTCGGCAAGGCGGATCATGGGCACAAGTACGACTGCAGCAAGCGCAAGGAGAAGTACGTCCCCGCGAAGCACAAGCGGAAGGGCGGCTTCAACAAGGAGTACATCAAGACGAAGTACATGGAGAAGGCCCAGGCTGAGCAGCGTGCATTCTTTGCCACGCTCAGCGACGTTGACGACTCGGATGACGACTCCGCTTCCTCAAGCGACGACGAGTCCGAGAAGAAGAAGAGGATCGAGGACAAGCTGAACGACCTCTACTTTTTCGCCGACGACGATGGCTTCGGCACCATGGCCCTCGGCAAGGAGATCGACGGCGAGCTGGAGGACACTCCTCGGAACGACGACGACGATGACACCTCCCAGGTATCTCAGACCCCTGACGAGCTTTCTGCTGAGGTCGAGAAGCTTACTGCCGCGCTCCTTAGTCAGGATAAGTTGCTTAGGCATGCTGCTAGAGAGCGCAAGGAGTTTAGGCAGAAGTGGGAGGATACGGTGAAGGAACTTGAATCTGTCAAGTCCACCGTAGTTGTTACCGATGAGGAGGAGTGTGAGATGTGCACCACACACATGACTGACCTTCTCACTTTGAGAGGTAAGTATGTTGCGTTGGTAGGAGAGGTGGATGAGCTGAAGGCTAGATCCTCGCTGTTGGGTGCGTGAAAGACCTGTGCGGGCTTGCAATCTGAGTTGGCAGAGAAGAATGCCAAGATTGTGTCTCTTGAAGAGGCCAACTCAGGTAGCACATGTGTGGCTAGGTGTGTTCTTTGTGAGGGTTTGGAGATGGAGATTGCGAATGTGAAGCATGACAAGATGCAAACCGAGGAAGAAAACACATACCTTCGGACCATCTTGTCATGGGTGTCTAGTGGTGAGCCGCAGCTCGGGATGATGATCTCCCAATTCAAGCGAGCTGCTGGAGGTCCAGGTGTAGGTTTTGCTCCGGGTGTTGATGTTTCATCCTTTGGCAAGATTGGAGAGTCGAGTGGTCTTAACCCATGTGAGAAGCCCAACTCCACCACTACTCCCGAGCTTGCCAAGATTCCACCCAAAGAGCCTCTCAAGCCTAACACCAAGGATGGGGTCTTTGTTGAACCTCCGAGAGCTCCACCAAAGAAACAATCATGGGCTCCAAAACCAAACCACCTCAATAACAAGCTTGACACCATGCCACCCATCCAGGAGGAGCTTATGCCACAGAAGGGCAAAGTGATCCATACCCACTACCATGAGTACCACCAACCCCCTATGAGAGTGGTGAGGTACCATTGTGAGCACTGTGGGAGAGATGGACACCTGAGTGAGTTTTGCTTTCGGCGCAAGAGAGAGGCGCGCCTTGCAAAGGAGATGAACAACACGGTCATGTACCATCCTTTCCATGATGTACATGCGCCTAATGTTCAGAGGCATGCTGCTAGGCCTAGAGGTCCAAAACCTCAAGTTCCTAGGCCTAGGCCGCGAGGAGGTCGTGCCCGATGGGAGCCTGCAATTGTAGGCTTTGGACCCCGTGGCGGTGGCTTTGTTGTAGAGCGTTTTCCCCCACTACGTTTTGAGTATCGCGATGGACGCTCTTCCCTTAGCGGACCACGTTTTCCTCAACGTGGTGATCGCTCTTCTCGTAGGCGTGCTAGGAATGGTTTTTATGCTAACCGTTCTTTTGAGCAGCCGGCCCAACACTGGTATTCTCCCTACTTCACTAACCCCAGTGTTGGACCGTATGCTCACCCTATGTCTTTTTATTGATGTAGGTAAAACGATTGGAGAACGTTTGGTTGGTGGATTCTGGGTGTTCGAGGCACATGACCAGAAACGCCAAGTGGTTCTCCGGTCTTAGTTCGGTCACCGGAAAGGAGTTTATCACCTTCGGCGACAACAGCAAAGGTAAGGTGTTGTCTCGTGGGTCTGTGCGAGTTAATGAGCACTTTTTGTTGCGCGATGTTGCTCTTGTTTCTAACTTGCATTTTAACCTTCTTTCTGTTTCGCAACTTTTCGATGATGACTATGAAATTCGTTTTAAACCGAATCTCAGTCGTATTTTGGACCCTCAGGGCAATATTGTTTGTGTGATTTCGCCCTTTGGGAAAGTCTTTCGTGCGGATTTCTCGGAGTCATTTGGAATTTCTCGTTCTCTTTTGGCTGGACCTTCCTCCTCTGATCTTTGTAAGTGGCATAGGAGACTTGGTCACCTGAGCTTCGACTTGCTTGCAAGGCTTAGTTCACTTGGCCTAATCCGAGGATTGCCCAAGTTGTCTATGGAGAAGGATCTTGTTTGCTATTCTTGTAGACATGGGAAGATGGTTGCCGCTCCCCACCATCCAGTGACTCAGGTCATGACCAAGCGCCCTGGAGAGCTTTTGCACATGGACCTTGTTGGTCCGGCTCGGGTGAGCTCGGTTGGAGGGAAGTGGTATGTGCTTGTTGTTGTTGACGACTTTTTGAGATATTCGTGGGTCTTCTTTTTAGCTGAGAAGACCGAGACTTTCTCCTTTGCTCACAATCTGATTTTGCATCTTCAGAACGAGTTCCCTTTGAACTCAATGCGAGCTAGTAGGAGTGATAATGGTTCCGAATTCAAGAATTCGGATTTTGAGAAGTTTTGTAACTCTCTGGGTTTGGAGCATCAGTTTTCTTCTCCCTACACACCGCCACAGAATGGTGTTGTAGAGAGGAAGAATCAGACCCTTGTAGAGATGACCAGGACGATGCTCGATGAGCATAGGACTCCTAGGCGATATTGGGCCGAAGCAATGAGCACTGCATGCTATATTTCAAATCGCATTTTTCTCCGAGCTTTCTTGAAAAAGACGTCTTATGAGTTGCGTTTTGGAAAACTGCCCAAGGTGAGTTATTTTAGAGTCTTTGGTTGCCACTATTTTATACTTAAGAAAGGCAACCTGGACAAATTTGAGTCTCGTTCTTCTGATGGTGTGTTTTTGGGTTATGGCACTCATACTCGCGCATATCGTGTACTTAACCTTGACTCTAACCGAGTCATGGAGACATCAGATGTCACCTTCGACGAGACCATGGTTTGTCCTTCTTCTCGTTTTGAGCGTGCAGGTGATCATGAGGTTGGCGAGCCTCTCTTTGATGATGAGGATGAGGGTGCTGAAGGTATGGATGATCCAGCACCCCCTGCACCTGTAGTGCCGCAAGGAGCGGCTTCTACTACGACTCACGGCCCCGACACTTCTTCATCTTGGGGGCCGTGGGATCTGCCACCTCGAGCGGTACCCTTTGTACCCGAGGAGGCGCCAGCTGCTGTTGAGGGGGAGATCACTTCTGCTCGGGAGGCGCCATGACATATCCAGCGCCAACACCCACCTCAACAGATGATCGGCAGCATCGGCGAACATGTCACTTGGTTAAGGTCACAACAAATCTCTCACTTTGCTCATTCTGCATTTATTGCTAATTTTGAACCCCGAGATGTTGAACATGCTTTATCTGATCTAGATTGGGTCAATGCCATGCATGAGGAGTTAGAAAATTTTGAAAGAAACTGGGTTTGGGTTCTTGTTCCTCCTCCTGAGTGTCACCCTATTGGACAAAATGGGTTTTCAAAAACAAACAAGGAGAGGATGGCCATGTTGTGAGAAACAAGGCCAGACTAGTAGCCCAGGGGTATAGTCAGAAGGAGGGGATGGACTACGAGGAGACTTTTGCTCCTGTAGCTCGTTTGGAGGCAATTAGGATACTCTTGGCTTTTGCTGCATCCAAAGGGTTTAAACTTTTTCAAATGGATGTCAAGAGTGCCTTCTTAAACGACTACATAGAAGAGGAAGTTTATGTGAGACAACCCCCCGGTTTCAAAAATCCCAAGTTTCCAAACCATGTTTTTAAACTTCAGAAAGCTTTATATGGTTTGAAACAAGCCCCTAGAGCCTGGTATGATAGGTTGAAAACCTTTTTGCTTGCTAAGGGTTTTAAAATGGGATGTGTGGATAAAACACTTTTTCTCCTCAAGCAAGGCACTGATACTCTCTTGGTCCAGATTTACATGGATGATATCATTTTCGGTGGTTCTTCTCACGCCTTGGTTGCCAAGTTTGCAGATACTATGAGCAGGGAGTTTGAGATGAGCATGATGGGCGAGTTGACGTTTTTCCTCGGGTTGCAAATCAAGCAATCCCGAGAGGGGACGTTTGTGCACCAGGGCAAGTACACCAAGGACATCCTGAAGAAGTTCAACATGGGTGAGGCCAAGCCTCTTCCAACACCCATGCCGACCACTGCGGCCCTGGATGCGGATGTGGATGGAGAAGCTATGGACCAGAAGGAGTACCAGAGTATGATTGGGTCGCTGCTGTACCTGACGGTGACACGCCCGGACATCCAGTTCGCGGTGTGTTTGTGCGCGCGATTTCAGTCATCGTCGCGCACTTCTCACCGTTAGGCGGTCAAGCGCATTATGAGGTACTTATGCTTCACCCCTGAGTTTGGGATTTGGAATTCTGCTTCCTCCACCCTCTCTCTCTGCGGTTATTCTGATGCCGATTTTGCTGGTTGCCGTATTGATCGCAAGTCCACTTCTGGGACTTGCCAGTTTATTGGTTCTTCTCTTGTATCGTGGTCTTCTCGCAAGCAGTCTAGTGTCACCCAGTCTACCACGGAGGCTGAGTATGTTGCTGCGGCTAGCTGCTATTCCCAGTTACTCTGGATGATGGCCACTTTGCGTGATTTTGGTCTGAGCTTTTCTCGTGTTCCTTTGCTTTGTGACAACACGAGTGCGATTACGTTGCTAAGAACCCCGTGCTGCACTCTAAGACCAAACACATTGATGTGCGCTTTCATTTTCTGCGAGACCACTATGAGAAGGGTGATATCGACCTTCACCATGTCGATACTCATCATCAGTTGGCTGATATTTTCACCAAGCCTTTGGACCATTCAACTTTTGCTAGGTTGAGAGGTGAGCTTGGTGTGTGTTTCCCCTTTTAGATGGGGGAAACATTTTGGCTCTTGTATTATAAACTGACTTTGTGTTTTTCGTTTGGTTTCTTCATGCATCTTTGCATTTCATCTTGCATATTTACATTCAGAGCTTCATGTATATAATCTTTAGAATGTAACTATGCTATGTATATTATTTGCTCCGATGCTTTATGATGATGCTGTAGCTTATGCTCTTTCTGATCACTGATACATGAGCAGAGCTATTTTATGAATGGTGAATCTGATTAATGAACATAAAACTTGAAAATGTTCACCATTGAGATATGCAACTAGCATGTGTAGAATGTGTTGAAGTCACTTGTGCTTTTCATATATGCTAGGTTGCTATGTCTCTAGTTCTGAGTCTTTCATTTGCTTGGTCTGTTCATATACTATTTTAAATCTGAACCAAGTTTAAGTAAAATGGAAAGATCGAGATGGGATTGCTTGTCAGCACATCACAGTTTCGAGACTGTTTCTCATTGCACTTTGAGTTAAACTTGAGCTGTGTAGTGTATGACCGAAACTGTTGCTTTAAGCTTCTGATTGCTTCTGCATAGGCTTCGCACAGTTGAAAAGTTAGGCAATGACAAGCTTTCAACCTCTCGCAATCACATGCTAAAATTTTAACTTGTGTAATTTAACCGCTGCAAACTCTGATAAAATCTGATACACAAGTCTATGTTTCATTCTATAGCATGATGATTGAACTGTGCTAGGGGTAGTTCACCTTGTATACATATTTAGCACTTGTTTGATTTCCTGTCTTCACATACTTAGTGCTATTTTGATGGTGAATACCTTTTTGGCTGAAAACAGCTCTTTTTGCTCCAATGTTCAGAATTTATATTTGGTGATCAGTTTGAGCCTTTGCTAGCTTCTTATGGATATTGTTGAGTCATCGGATCAAAACTGTTTAGAGCATCCTTGCACTGTCTTGATTATATTCCTGAAGCTGCTAACTTGCATTTTTACTCATATGCATTTTTGGAGGGAGATATTCTGTCGAGGGTGAGACATTTGAGTGCGTGTGCACATGTACTTGCTGGTGCATTTTCAACTAAGGGGGAGAAAATATTGACAAATCATGTGTTCCCTGGGTTGTGTGCACTAGTTGAGGGGGAGTTTGCTAGTTGTGTTGAGCCTTTGCCTCTTTCTTAAGGGACTAGCAAACGTTTTTCAGCTCTTCAATTGGTATCGAACTCTTTTGGTTTTGAGTTGGTAGCAGTTGGTACTGAGCTGCTTCGCTAGCGGTGTTGAGCCCGTTTTGCCTCTTCCTGAGGGCTAGCTCTGTTTTGCTTGATTTTCAGTTGATTTTCCAATTGGTATCGAGCTTTCTCGCTAGTGGTGTTGAGCCTGTTCTACCTCTTCTTGAGGACTAGCTTTGCTTTGCTTGGTTGCGTCGAGCCGTTGCCCATGTCTTTGGGAACCAAGTTGTCTTGCACTTTCCACTTGACTTTCTTCGGCTTTGATATGCTTTTGGGTCATTTGGTTGAGTTCTCTCTCCTTCTTTCTTCCTTCTTCTGTTTTCATTATGATTTGTGTTGGTAGTTGACAATGCACTCATCAAGGGGGATATTGCGGATACATGGGTGTATGCCGAGTCTCTGAGTGATGAGTGATTGTCAACTGGGATAATGCGCATGTTCTTTGGCTTGTGTTGTGCAGGTGTCGAGCACGGATACAATGACCAGAGGCAAGGTGAAGGTCAAGTAGAGACATGCCGTGCCGATGGACCGAGAGTGGCGAAGGGCGGACGTGAGGCTTGGACTGAGGGACCGGTGGCCCGAGGATCAGCTGTGGTGGCTGGCGGCCTGTGATAGTGTTGGTATAAATTAACGCACACTCTACTTTATCCGCAAGCGCACAGATAAGATCTACAGATGTAGCACTTCACCAGAGTAACCCAGTTTTAATATCGAACCCAAGGGAACGGATAGCGTGGAGTCTTAAGTGTATAACCCCTGAGTAACAAACAAGGACGGAGAAGCTAAAAGTATAGAGGGGATCACAAAGGTTATCTAAATCCAACTTAAGAGTGATATGTTTATTATTCTTAATGGGAAGTTGCCATAAAAGGTCACAACAGAGTATGATTCTTTTATGCAAATGTATAATCCTACCGAGCCTACACACGAGTAACTGGACTATAGAAGAATCAACAAGGCTATAAGAGTCACCCTTGCGAACTAGCACTGCTACCTTCGATATAGGAGGTAAATATAAGTTATCAAGTCTAAGCACCATGCTTATACTATCCAACTACTCTAACTCTAGAGCGACTAGAATTAAAGTACTCAAAAGAGAGTCATAAACCTTAAGAATAATAAGAACAATAGCTCAAACTTAAATATAGATGTCGATTACCGAAACAATCGTTGAAGCAAGTCGATGAAGAACTTGAATCCACAGGTACAAGATGAAGAAGTTGATACGACAGGCCGGAGCTTCCTCTTGATCTCTTCCTCTCTCTCTCGCTTCTAGTTCTAGAATAAGACTAGGTTCTAATCCTACTTGAGGGGTATCTAGTCTTCTACTTGAAAGCTAACTCTTGATTACAACTAGATGAACTAGATCTAATTCTAGATGAACTAGAAGAGATTCATCTAGAGGGACATCTACTTCTACATTGGAACCCTAGTTTCTAATGTGGAGATGAATAATGAAGAGGGAGATGCCTGGAGAGGGGGGTCTGGGGCTGCTTATATAGCCCTGAGGGATCAACCGCGGCCGTTGGATCAAACCGACTTCACGTAGGGCTGAGATGCATCCTAGAGGTCGGTGGAGGTAGCTTGCAGAAGACGGAAGCCAGCGGGCCCGGGGGGAGACCGACCGGTCTAAGGGTGGGACCGGTCGGTCCCACCTGGCGGCCTCTCGAGGTGTCCCGCCTCGTGGTGTCCTCTAGAACCTTCTAGAATATTCCTGACGTGCCGGTTGCGTTATCTCGCGTCGGTTTCCTTCTAGGGGAAGCAATCAGCGCTGGTTTCCTGGTTTAGTCCCTGCAGAATCACAATTCACCAAAACTCGTGGAATATTGTCAATTAAAACCCTAAACCTTTGTTGGTGATTGAATTCATGCCCTTTTCATATTTATTTATCCTCTAATTTTGATAGATAACCAGCGTCAACAAGTTCCCCCAAGCTTACCCTTTGCTAGTCCCTTAGCAAAACCAAAACTTATCAATGGATCAGGAGTTGCTACTATATCTTCACTTCCAACAAGTATACCTGCTGTTAAACAAAAATTCTCCGAAACATATCATGTTATTCTTCATGGGGCATATTACTCTTACCTTAGGTCTTGAATAATTGAGAGATTGAACGATCAAATCAAGCAGTATGTCTCTAGTTCTTTCACTTCACCTTTATCCCAGAGTTTTAATTGATTTTCAAAAGCATTAATACATATGTTGTCAAATTAAACAATGGATCCAAAGAGAAAGTCAACCAACCATTGAATCAAGAAGTGCATGTGTATGGAAAAATGGAGTCGGATGCTCTTTTGAATACATTTACTCTCTTCCGTCTATCAGAGACATATGGCTATCAGGCTAATTCTACTGTCGGGCACGTGCCCATTTTTTTTTCTCTGACATTTTTTTTCTTTTTTCTTTCGAGATTCGGACACTTGTCCTTTTTATTTCTTCGGGATCTATCTTTTTGAGCTTTCGGACACTTGTCCCTTTTTATTTCCTCGGATCTTTACTTTTTTTTATTTTCTCTTTTTTTTCTCTTTTTTTTAATAGCCACATGCTTCCAACAAACTTATAAGAGGGTAGCAACAGATAATTATGAGCATTTATGCGGAAGATGGATGAAATGTGTAAGTGATCTCAATTCGATGGTATGATAAACTACTCATAGGGTCAACAAAGCTTAATTTAACTCAATGCAATTATTAGTCATGTTTATATTTAGAAATCTCCGGAACTTTAGTGTTGTTTAGAACAAGATAATAGCAGCTCAGATCATCACATGTCATATCCCAATTACCTAGATCTTAGATTAAGTATTTGCCAACCATGCATTTAATTTTATTTTAAGGCATCATTATTAATTAGTAGAACTCATGCTTTGAAGGCTAGGTACTTGAAAGAAATTAGATAGAGCAACTATTCATCATTTCCATGCAAAAAATTAGAGAGAGAGGGTTCTTCTGTGATCATCAACTTCTTAAAACAAACTAGACACACTATTTTATTTATTTAATCTAACACACTTTAAGATATAAAAGCTAATAATAATAGTAGTAGTAATTATAAAGACATACCTGAATCGCGAAGATAATGGGGGTGCATCTCCCCCAAGCTGGTTCCCTTAATAGCGTTGAGCCTTCATGTGCCCATATATTTTTGTCTCTTTTTTTTAATGGTGAGCCTTCATGTGCCCACATAATTTTGTTCTTTTCTTTTTAAGGGTGAGCCTTCATGTGCTCACATATTTTTGGTGTTTTGAATTTGTTTATAGAATGAAAAACTTAAGATACTTACGGGGATACATGGGGGGTGCCTTCCCCCAAGCTAAATGTTGACGTAGTTGTTCGATCTTGCAATGTAGCGGACTGGCAGTGGATATGTCCTTCCTCGATTAGAGCTTTGATTGATATTGATGTTTGTTGAGACAGTGCTCCAATAGTGGATGGAGCATTCACTTGCTTGTCAGCTTTTCTTGGCCTTTTAAATCCTGTGAAACTCAAATAGATAACAAAACTTGTGGAACAGATTAAGCATTAGCGGTTGGCCACTTAAGCCTTAGCTGTCTAGAATTTCAGTAAGATCTCTTTCTCAATATTTTTGTATTTTATATTTTTATGATGCAAGAGAAAAAGTGCAACATGATGAATGTATGCATATTTATTTTTATTATTTTTATGCCACCACGCTGAATATCCTTGTGGGTTTTTGCACACCATAGGATTATTCACATGGGGCTTTATGGTTTGTAGTGTAACAATATGCAATATTTTTATTTTCTTTTCTAATGCAATGTAGAAATTGAAATGTTTGTGAATTAAGTATGATGATGCAATGGTTAAATATGATGATGTAATAAATGACTAAGAATTAAATATGAGAAATATGCAAAAAGTAAATATGAGGATAACTACCGGTTATTTAGGTCCGACAAACCGGACCTTCCCTTGGTTCAGATCTTCCAAGGTATGTCAAACGTTTGGAAAGTTGTTATTGATTGTACCTCTTAGGTGCAGACATTTTCTTCCATACTTTCTTGGTCTGGGTCTTCACTTCCTGTGGTTTACTGTCTTGAGGTTTCTCTCCTTTCTTTTCTAGGACAGTGCCGATAGCTTCTTCTTCGTGACTGGCCTCTCTATTCTTGATAGTTTGTCTTCTTTGGCGTTGAGAGCGGCGTCTTTCACTTCTATTCTTCTTGGGTGCTTCATTGGGCATGTAGTTGATAAAGTAGCATCGTACCCCTTTTTTTAGGAAAGTGAAAATGGATTTCCTCTTGTAGATTATTGTACTTGTAGTGTAGAGGAATCGTCTTCCTAGGATGAGGTGGACATCATCGTCTTCTCATGTTGAGGATCAAGAAGTCTATGGAGACTTTATGACCTCTAATTCTGACTACGACGTCTTCCATCATTCCTTCTTGTTTATGCCTCTTGATATGGTGTCACTCATGTCATTTTTGTTTGCCCAGCAGTTTGAAGTGAAACGTTAATTGTGGACGCTGACAGCATCATGCTCAGTGTGCATGTTCTTGTAGATCTAGGACCTCCACTCTGTAGAATTTGGGAGTGACAAACTTCTCCATGTTTTGCTCAAGAGTGTGGCCTGCTCATAAAGACAAGGTAGAGATCAAGTGCATGGGCTCTGTTGGTGGAAAAACACCAACAGAACCAAAAGTTTTGTTTATTCTCCTCTAATCTTAGGCACATTGCACATGACAAACTTGTTGTTTATGTGTTCTATTCAATCATGAGTGATATGATCAGATGATGAGCATAAAAGTAGCATCTTAGAATATTTAACAGATCAAATTACTTAACCCAAGGAAGGATAATCTATGCATAAAGTGTCGATTTTTTCATAATTGAGATATGTCATCTTCCAAAGGTTAGATGCACAACATTTTAGCTCATTTAGTTAAGACAGTGAGAATCAAGAGAGTAAAGCTAGGAACAAAGATCAAAGGACTGAACATGTTGAGTTGATTAGGTTGGATCAAGTGAGGTGCATCTTAAACATGTTTAGTTCTTTATACTAGAATCAAGAAGAAGCTTTTATAGTGATGGTTACTTACCTTGAAATGTTACTTTGTCATTGGAGAGTGATTGTGCTGAACCACCTTTTGGAAGCTCCCCTTGTTTAGCTGGTTTGTCTTCTCTTGCTTGTCTCACATTGTTCTTGAGAGAAGGAAGATCACAGTGGAATCATCTTTAGAGGTATTGACCATCCTTCCCTTGTGTCGACTTATCAGTGAAGGCGCATTGTTCCTCGAGTATGCTGACTAGGATCCTCTCGCTTTCTTGTATCAATTTTGTACTATGAGGACGTAGGGACCGTTCCGCATTCTTCTCTTGTCAACCTTTCTTATTTTTTCTTTTAATTATTGGGTTGATAAGAGACTTGAAATTAGAGCTGCTACTCGAGTGCCTCCATGAGAGTCTTTTGTCTTGTAATGTCACAACTGAGACTTGTCCTCTCAACAGTGTCTAGATGATGGAGATCTTATCGGCTGTTCTTCTTGATTTACTGGCTCAGGTATTATCTCTCCATCTTCTAACTCTTGTGGTGCAGTGGCTTCATCCTTCATGATGCCCTCCTCAATTCTTGGCAGTTGGTTCTTCCTTCGACGTCTTCTCTTGGTTCTCTTTGGCTGCTCATAAGTAATGTAAATGTTGAAGATGCAGTGAAAGATCCAAAAGTTGACTTTTCCAGGTCCGGCAAAGATAATAACATTGATGGTGCTCAAGAACGATCTTCCAAGAATGAGTGGTGGATCATATTCTTCTTCTTGATTGGGACAACTTCTAGTGGTTTGTACTGATCAAAGTGGTGAGTAGGAGATCAATATGTCTTGCAGTTGGGTTTCTCCTTCCTCCCTTTGATTGTGAAACACATCTAGACAACGAAATTGTCTCTCCCAGGTTGGCTTGTGATGTAGATGGACTCCCAACAACTTGTTCATGTGTTTGACTTGTAGATCTTGCTATTGTTGTAGTGGTACCATCTTGTCTCCTAAGCTAGGTCTTGATTAGAAAAGAGGATAACTTCCTACTTCTTGTCTTGATGTCTTGGGTAATGATGGTTGCAGGCATAGGTTGTCTCATATGAGGTAAGTTGCATCCTGTTTGTCATCAGCGCCCAAGCAAGACTCAAAGCTAGGCTAGCACCATTTGTGATCTGAGAGTAGGTTTCTGTGTCTATGGTTTGAGTTTTGGATCTTCAATGTTCAGACCAAACCATGGATAAACAAAATCTCTCTCCTGCATAACGTTAGTGGATATATACCTGAAGGATTGCAAGAATTTGAAACATGGGATGTTATCCATAACTTATGTATTTTGCATCTATGCTAATAAAAAGATGTTTTTTAGGATTATTTTAGCATAGACTAGTATGTGTTGGCTGCACTTTAACATGATTCAAAGCAAAAGATAGCTTGCAGTAGAACACAAAATAAATAAACTTCGATACTCACAGTTCTTTCATCCATGATGAACGAGCTGAGTCTTCATTGTGCAAAGTTATTGAAGTTCATGTGTCTCCTCATCTGCAGTGTGAGTTCATCTCCGGACTTTCCCAAATTGATATTGAAAGTTTCCCTGCAGGGGTTAGTCCAACAAAATATCCAAAATCTACTATAGCATACTATCAGTTCAGAAATCAACCTAGACACCACGTCTAATTCGATCTAGGAAGACATTTTAACCTAAGCACCATACTTAATCTAAAATCCTTTAGAGGTAAAATCAACACACCTTTTAGCTCAAGAATCAAACCAGACACCATGTATTACCTTAATTCATGAAAACAGTTAAACTAAGCTCCATGCCTAATTTAAAAGGTATATGATAATACTTCAAAACCAAAGAATAAACTATAGCAAATAAAGATAACATGAAAGCATTGTAGAGATTTATTCAGATGGTGATGAAAGAGTATGATTAGTATACGAGCATATCCTAAAGGTAGGGACAACCAACATAGCAACATGGCAAGAAATATTCTTAGAAAGCCCATTCCCCAAGCTTGGATTTTGCACAAATCAAGATTGGATGAATGTAATTCAATGTTGCATGATGATTGATGGGACATACCTTGTTTTTGTTGTTCCTTCGTTCTTTTCTGCTCCAGATCTGGAAAGGTTAGTGACAAGAATACCCGAAGGAATATTTTTATAGTTATATTTCTATGCTCATTACAAGGACAGTGCAGCAGAAACGTAGGCATAGCTCATAACTAGGTATTATGATGGGGTATAAGGATTCTACTAGTTATAGCTTGCTCATGGGGTGGTGATAGATAACAGTGGAATTCAAAAACAACATTCATAAGAATGAAAACAAAAATAATGAAAAGATTGGGACAAAAAAGGAAAAAGATAAAAGTATGATTACAAGGTTATACTTAAGACGTAAGATGATATACCGTTCCCCGTCAACGGCGCCAAAAATGCTTGTTGGTATAAATTAACGCACACTCTACTTTATCCGCAAGCGCACAGATAAGATCTACCGATGTAGCACTTCACCAGAGTAACCCAGTTTTAATATCGAACCCAAGGGAACGGATAGCGTGGAGTCTTAAGTGTATAACCCCTGAGTAACTAACAAGGACGGAGAAGCTAAAAGTATAGAGGGGATCACAAAGGTTATCTAAATCCAACTTAAGAGTGATATGTTTATTATTCTTAGTGGGGAAGTTGCCATAAAAGGTCACAACAGAGTATGATTCTTTTATGCAAATGTATAATCTTACCGAGCCTACACACGGGTAAGTGGACTATAGAAGAATCAACAAGGCTATAAGAGTCACCCTTGCGAACTACCACTGCTACCGGCGATATAGGAGGTAAATATAAGTTATCAAGTCTAAGCACCACACTTATACTATCCAACTACTCTAACTCTAGAGCGACTAGAATTAAAGTACTCAAAAGAGAGTCATAAACCTTAAGAATAATAAGAACAATAGCTCAAACTTAAATATAGATGTCGATTACCGAAACAATCGTTGAAGCAAGTCGATGAAGAACTTGAATCCACAGGTACAAGATGAAGAAGTTGATCCGACAGGCCGGAGCTTCCTCTTGATCTCTTCCTCTCTCTCTCGCTTCTAGTTCTAGAATAAGACTAGGTTCTAATCCTACTTGAGGGGTATCTAGTCTTCTACTTGAAAGCTAACTCTTGATTACAACTAGATGAACTAGATCTAATTCTAGATGAACTAGAAGAGATTCATCTAGAGGGACCTCTACTTCTACATTGGAACCCTAGTTTCTGATGTGGAGATGAATAATGAAGAGGGAGATGCCTGGAGAGGGGGTTCTGGGGCTGCTTATATAGCCCTGAGGGATCAACGGCGGCCGTTGGATCAAACTGACTTCACGTAGGGCTGAGATGCATCCTAGAGGTCGGTGGACGTAGCTTGCAGAAGACGGAAGCCAGCGGGCCCGGGGGGAGACCGACCGGTCTAAGGGTGGGACCGGTCGGTCCCACCTGGCGGCCTCTCGAGGTGTCCCGCCTCGTGGTGTCCTTTGGTGTCCTCTAGAACCTTCTGGAATATTCCTGACGTGCCAGTTGCGTTATCTTGCGTCGGTTTCCTTCTAGGGGAAACAATCAGCGCGGTTTCCTGGTTTAGTCCCTGCAGAATCACAATTCACCAAAACTCATGGAATATTGTAAATTAAAACCCTAAACATTTGTTGGTGATTGAATTCATGCCCTTTTCATATTTATTTATCCTCTAATTTTGATAGATAACCATCGTCAACAGACAGCGACGAGCGAAGACTTGCGGGCATGGTGTTTCTTGGGTCGAGGACCTAGGGACACATGTCGGTGGACGGGGTGCATGGGCGGTGCATCCCCTCTACGGCTCGGTTTGGTGGTTGAGCCACAGAAAAACCACCGAGTGGACAGTTTCCAGGTTTGGGCCTCAAAACCTGGGCGCTGATGGTTTCCGAGTTTGGGCCACAAAACTCGAGCTGAGGACGGTTTCCAGGTTTGGGCCTCAAAACCTGGGTGCTGCGGGTTTGCTGAGTTTGGGCCTCAAAACTCAAGCGATGATCGGCTGGTTTCCCGGTTTGGGCCTCAAAACCGGGGGTTGGCTGTGAAGGCTGGTTTCCCAGTTTGGGCCACAAAACCGGGGATGCGACGTCCGGGAAAAGGACAAGCAGAGCGGTGGCGGCACGTGGCGGCGATCGGTGAGGTTGCGTCGAGGCAACGCTACCAGTTGTGCGGGCGTGGCCGTTGGATCACCACCTACCATGAGTTGGTCCAGAATAACCCTAGGGTTTAGCTGGTTCGCTCTGTAATTAGAGAGGGGTAGAGTAGGAATTAGAATTAGGATAAGTAGAGGGAGACACCCTCCTCCCATTCTATCTCAGTCATTTGCTATTTTGCCTTGTAGGTTTTCCTGCTCTCCCACTCCCCTGCTGTAGCGAACTGAGATCCACAGAGAAGAGAACAATACCTCTGTGCCCGTGAGATTTTGAGGAAGTGAGACCATAATCTCACTGTTGTAGCGTGTGGTAGCCACACGGTTGCAAATTCGTGGTTGTGATTCGCGTTTTGTTCTTGTTCTTCGCGGGTTACTTTTCTCCACGATTCTCCCGTCGACCAATCTCTTTGTTCGTTGCGTCTTTTGCAATTCCGTTTGAACAGAGATGTTCTAGATTGTGAGGCACTTGTTTCCACCGAAGGAATTCTTCTCCAACCTCACGACCTAGTAGATCGATCGATTTTCGTTTCGGGTCAAGTTTTTCTCCTTTCCCCCGAAATTCTTCGATTCATCGATCTGGAGATAGGTTCGAGCCATGATCTCTTAGAGATAGCTCACTATCCTCCCTGTGACTCTTCTCACCAAGTTTGATCCCTAGAGGATTCGTTTCGGGTGAGATTGAGTCGAATCGGTGAACAAACTGTACATTCTCGGGGTGACCGGATGCTTGTTTCGCGATGACCGGACGCACGGGCTAGAGTCCGGTCGTTGAATACTTGTTCTGTGATTTTCGCGTACTGACCGGACGCTCTGCAAACCAGTGACCGGACTCACCGAGTGCACTGTTCATTGCACTGTGAGTGACCGGACGCTGGCACAGGTTTTTGACCGGACCCTCGTGCACGCTGAGTCCGGTGCGAAACAGTAAGGGTCCAGAACCAGTTTTTTCCTGACCGGATGCAGGCAGAGTCCGGTCAGAGCAGTTTTTCGCTATTTCATCCGCAGTTCGTTCATTCGTTGACAGATTTGGTTTCCGTCTTTTGCATTAGGTTTCTAGGGTTGTATAGTGTCCCGCTGTGCCTCTCGGAGGCATCCACCCTACATCTAGGGTCGTGGACACTTGCAAGCTCTAGGTTTGCTCTTGGGGTGATTCACGGGACAGTGGCTACGGAGTTTCCGAAAGGAATTTTGAAGCTCCCATACACCCCCCCTCTGGTCGCTTTCTGGTAGCACTTTCGGTCCTTCAAATAATAGGATTGTAAAGCACTTCTATCCAGCCTCTACCAATTTTAGCGTGTGAAAGGATCAAGATGCCCAAGAGGGGGGGGTGAATTGGGCTTTTCTAAAACTTCTTGCAATAATAAAACCTATCAAGCCTCAATTAACCCCCTAGTGCCTGGAAGTGTGATTCTATTTATTCTACCGCACAAAAGACCAAGTTTAAGCCACTCCTACTGTAGCAAAGCAATTCAATATAGAATGAACAACAAGTAGTAATGCGGAATTGAATTGCTTGAAAGTAAATGCGTAAGTAAAAGAGTAGAGATGACTTGACGATCTTTTTGCCGAGGTATCGAGGTGTCGACACACCCCCCTAGTCCTCGTTGGAGTACCCGCGCAAGGGTATCGCTCCCCCTTGATCCGCGCAAGGATCAAGTGCTCACTATGAGCTGATTCTTCGCCTCTCCGGCCCGGTGAATCGCTCGCTACCGGTCACAACTCGACTTGGGTCATCCACAATGCCTCCGGATGATCACCAAGCTCTCCGATCGCCACCAAGCCGTCTAGGTGATGCCGATCACCAAGAGTAACAAGCTAGAACTCTCACTTGACCAACACAAGGCCAAAGAGATGGATGGATGCACACTTGCTACTCAATTCTCACTAGGAGGTGTCTAATTCTCACAATTAGCAAATCACTCAACCTCACTAGGGCTCTTGCACTCACTCACACTCACAAGGTGTTTCTCAGCTGATTGAAGTGGCAAGAACACTCAAATGGATGGAGGGAAGGAAGTATATATACTCCCCCAACTGGCCATCCAAAAACAGCTCTAGACAGGGTTTCTGCGGGGGCATCGGACGCTCCGATGCTTGGCATGGGAGGCTCCGATGACCTCGGCCAACGGTCGACTGTACCCTCTTGTCAGACCTGTTAAAGGAGCATCGGACGCTGATCAGCGTCTGATGCCCCTGCATCGGACGCGTCCGATGCCGTTTGAACCTCTCTGGAACCTCTCTAGACGGCCATTGGACGCTGGCCCTCAGCGTCCGATGCCAGCGTCCGATGCCTCTCAGAGTTCACTCCCAAGTGAACAGTGACACCGGAGGATCCGATGTGACACCATCGGAGCCTCTGATCCCACGCACAGACCAAATCCTAAGTCGGGGTGGGCATCGGAGCCTCCGATGCCCCCTTAGCCAGCGTCCGATGCCTCTTACAAGGCTAAAACGAACTCGGATCGTGACGGGGCCTTGACGACTTTTGATCCTCTCGACATAAGGCATCTCTCTGAGCTACCTAGGGCTATGAAATAACTAGTGTGCACCACACCTACCTCAATAGACTCATCTAGGTCAAGCTACTGATTCATGCTCCCCTTTATAGTACGGCCAAAGGAAAAACAAAGACCTAAGACTACCTAAGTGTCCTCCAACACCATATGACACTTAGCCTAGTCTACCGCCGTCTTCGTCGTCCATCCTTTGAAAACCGAAATGATATCCATCGCCAGGGGACATGAACTCCATATGCCTGTATCGTCGCCATTACCGTGACCTAACTCATCCCTGTTTCTGCAAAACACACGTTAGTCACAGTAATCTTGTGTTTCATCCAATCACCGAAACCACTAGGGGCCAAGATGCGTTCAATCTCCCCCTTTTTGGTGATTGATGACAACACGAGATCGAGTATAGAGAGAAGAGGTTTTTAAATCATGACATGTATGAACTTGCGATGAATAAGAGAAAATGATTATGGGCAAGTTCAAACTTGTCATGCCATCATCCTGCAGTCAACAAGTTAGAGTGAAAAACAAGTGCAAGAGTAAAAGAGCTCATGTACATAGACAAGTGAGAATTAAGCGCAAGTAAATGAGCGAAATGAAATGACATGTCATATATGATAACATAGAGAGCACATACATGTCATTAAGGTCCATAGCACAAATATATCACATAAATATGCACAAAAGATGCGATAAGTAAAGAGTGTATGTGAACATAACACATCATAAGACGCAAAACCCTCTCACATCGCTCCCCCTATTGCTATACTCGGCCACTCTCCCCCTTTGGCATCAAGCGCCAAACTAAGCGTCGGAGGGTGGAGGTGGTGCAGACGAGCCAGGTGCCGTCTCCAGAGAGCGCTGAGGGAACTCAAACTACTGAAGGTACTCCTCGGAGTCGGAAGACGAAGCACCAGTAGCCTGCGGACCCTCTGAAGCGGGAAGCGGCTGTGAAGCGGTCTGGGTCGGCTCGGGCACTGACTGCTCTGGCTGGTCTGGCGCAGTCTCAGTAGTAGTGTCACCCTGAGTATCGGAGTGCGGAAGCTCTGGAATAACGGACAACTCAGGCTGAACTATCGTGGTCGTCTCTGACTGCACCGGCTCTGTCTGCTCGGAAGACGCGACTGAGCTCATGAGGGTCTCAGTGGTAGAAGTCACTGGAGCCGTCGACGTCTGTACCGGAGCCTGAAGGTCTGGAGTGGGGAATCCGGTAAGCTCACTGAAGCTGGCAGACAGGTCCCGCGTCACGGTGGTGGTCGTCGCGAACAGAGAGTCTGTCGGACGTGGCGTGAAACCAGTACGCAAGGGACTGAACACAGGGGCTCCTCCAGGTGGCGTGGTGATAGAAAGGAACTGGGAGGAGCTCTGTGGAAACTATTGCTGCTGACCAAACTGCTGGGGAGGTACAGGTGGCTGCCACTGGATCTGCTGCTGGGGGGAGCCTGCTGCCACTGCCACTGAGGAGGACCACTGGCTAGCCGCTCCATGAAACTCAGGATCTGCTGCTGTAGAGCCATCATCTGATGCTGCAGGGCGTCTAAGCACTCCTGAGCCTGCTGCTGTGTCAGGGCCTGCTGCTGTGCTAGACGTTGCTGCTCATGGGCTAAACACTGAACGTCCTGTGTCACGGTCCTCTGCTGCTCCTCCATCCGTGCAAGTATAGCATGGAGTGCGGGATCGGAGGAGCTGGACGGCCCGGCCTCAGTGTCGTGTGAACGTGGCTGGTAGCGAGGCGGGAGCTGGTAGTCCTCGTCCGAGCTGTCTGTGGGGTCCTCTACAACAAACGTGTCACCACCCTCTAGACCGGCAAGCTCCTGCTCGGCAAGTGCCTGGACAGTCTCGTCCTGCTCCTGGGCTGACTCTGGGACCACTGGTCTCTGACGTGAACTAGATGGAGCGTCCTGCGACTGCTCCGGCTGCCTGCGATCCCGACCGCGTCCCAATAACTGACTCATGTTATACTCAGGGAATACGGTCGTGGACCTAGTGAGAGACTGACTGAGACGAGCACCAGTGGTGGCAGCTACCTTCCAAAGAATATAGGAGATCCAATGCGCATAAGGGAGCTGCCTGCGGGCCTTGATGCCCTCTGCGACTGTGTCCTCTATCTCGCACAAGATGACGTCCCAGACGTCGAACTCCTGCTGCCTGACCATATAGGCAAGTAACCACAGCTGCAGCCTAGAGAGTCCCTCTCCGAAGCCCACCCTGGGAAGCAAGGTCCACCTGATGATCGCGTTGAGGATCTGAGCCGTAGGGGTAAGGTCCCTAGGAGTGCGGCTCGAACCCTCACCGAAAGGCTCAGTGAAGCACGGGCGAACCAAGTCCGTCGAGGGCTGTGCACCACCGTGAGGGCGGCGGGGTGGCTCGGTCCTGTCGTAGCACAGGTCGTGGATCCGGGTCTGAGAGTGTGTCAAGCCGAACCAATCCCGGATCTCGGACGAAAACAGTCGATAGTGCTCCCCCTCAAGTGCGAACTCGATGGTCTCTCTGTCCGAGTGCACCCATAGCGAAGCATAAAACTGAAAAACCCAGTCCTCAACATATGAGCCAGACCGCCCCAAGAGGTCCGCCAGACCAGGTAGGTAAGTGAAAATGGGACGGATCTGCTCTCCGACTGCCGTGACTACCGCCTCCAGGGAACAAACACGCTGGGGTCGCAGGGAGATGTCGGCGTTCCTGTAACCCTGATAGAAATCCTCCTGCGGCACTGTATAGAACGCTGGGCCTGCCTGCTGCTGTCTCTCCCGCGGGAACCACTGCTCGACTGGGACGAGCCGAAGTGTCTGGATCTGAGAACAGGTGGCCCCTCGGAGGTCTAGGCGTGGAATCGGCGGGGGCGCACACCTCGACGGAGCACGTGCTCCCCGCAGAGGGACGTCGGGCCGGGGTGGCACCGCTGTCCTACGACGTGTGGACCGGCGCCGTGGAACCTCCTCGGGGACCTCCTCCTCGGCCTCTGCCTCGACTGCTACTGGCTATGCTGCTTCAGCCTCGGGTGTCTCTGCCTCAGCTGCCTCGGCCTCTACCTGGCCCTGCTGCGAGCTCTGGGGCTCGATTCCTGGGGAGGTGAACATCGTCCGATGACCGGCAGCCATAAGTGTGCCAGTCGGAGAGTGGTGGAATCGCTCAACCTCCTCGATCGCCCTGCGCTGCTCGGGGAACAACTGGTCCTCAATCCTGAGTCCGCCCATACTGCCACCTCGCTCTGCACGCTCTGCGGCGGCTGCAACCTCTCGAGCCTAGTCTGCCTCTCGCTGCTCCCTGGAGCGCTTCCTGCGTGTGATCAACTTCGCCTTCCCTGACCGCTGACCGGGAGGGAGACGAGGAGGGGAGACCCCTGGGCCGCCACCAACGTTCTTGCAGCGCGGCATGGCTGACAAGAACAGAGACACTGACACTGAAAGAGGTCTGGACTGGCGCTGAAAGACCCACTGACCCTGAGAACCAAGCTGACAACCCAACTGATCAACTGAACGGACAACTCCCTCTTGCACAGATCCGCTGCCGCTGTCACTCGCGAGGCTTGACCTCGATTCGTACCCGCGGGCTTGGCCCCGGGTGAACTGCCACGGCCAACTGACAACTGACGAGCTGACAACTGCCACAGACCCTGACTCGCTGCGAGAATAGGTAGGATATATCAGAAACATATAATCTAGAGATGAGGAATCCTATCAGAAGCAAAGCAAGTAGATAAGGAAGAGAAACGGCTTTGCTACCTGGCGAACGACGAACCGAACCCAAGAAGAGGTAAGCCACTGACGTTCAGGTACCCACACGACACACCAAGGGAAACTGCACGAGAATTGGGCGAAGACGGAGGTTAAAACAGTGAAGAGACGCTATTGGGTCATTCTGTCGAGCACCTTGGGTCATAGAAAATGGAGGGGGTGGAGGTGCTTACTGCTGCGGTCGGACTGGCCGGGGAGGAAGCCGAGGAAATTGCCGGAGAGGAGGTCTGCTCGAGGACGAGGAAGGAGCTCCGGGAGAGGGACGCGAGCGCCGGCGAGCCTTGCGCAGCAAGGTTCGGCGAGCTCGGAGGGGAACGGGCGCGCGCGTGGGTGCGGTTGCGGGTGGCCGCGCGGCAAAGCTACGGCAGCCAGCGAAGGGAGGCACGGCGGCCGGCGGCGAGGGCGCGCGGCAGGGGCGGTTAGGGTTAGGGCGTGGCCGCGGCGAGGAGCTGCGTGGGTCGGGCGGGTGGGAGCAAGGAGGAAGACGACTGAGTAATGACGCGTGGGACCGGATAGCTAGTGAGAAACCCTTACTGCGCTGCTTAAAGGGGCATCGGACGCGCCGATGGTTTCACATCGGACGCTCCGATGCCAGTCCAGAGAGGTTCAAAACGGCTAAAAACGCATCGGAAGCTTCCGGTGCCTGACCATCGGATGCTGAGCAGCGTCCGATGGAGCATCGGTGGCTCCGGTGATGACACATCGGACGCGAGCAAATCACTATTTCAGCCGGGGCTGCCTACAGTGCAGGCATCGGCTGCTGGGCCAGCTTCCGATGCAGCGTCTGATGCTGCATCCGATGCTCCATTTGAGCAGTTTTGAAGATCTTCGTTGCGGCTCCCTCTCCCAACCAAGTTCCAACTCAAATAAGAGGCAAATAAGCACCAGTTGAAACCTAGTATGAGCATCCTCGCATAAACCCTCAATTTTGAAAATATTTTGCTATAGGCTATCTATCATTTTTTTAGAGAAAATAGGCGATAAATCTCAAGGAGACAACATGTGGCCACCAAAACTAGTGGACTCTACCATTAGGAGCCTCAAATGCTCCCCCTAGCGGTGGACGAACACAGCGGTTGCTCAAAACATAACCGAAAAGAAACGACAAAGCAACAACCATGCATATGCAATGCATTACGGAATTTGAATCTAGGTTGCTTGTCAAGTTTGCTCATGGGTAAGCTTCTTCACACGCTTGTTAGGGCGGTTATCTTAACCACGTCTGACAAGCCTATGTGCATAGCATAATTTAATCATGGCATATTATACAATCCAATGCAAAGACAACCCCCTTTCACCTTTTGACAAAGTTACTTAGATCAAGCACAATAAGCTCACTTCGCAATCTACAAAGGGTGTTCTCATCTAGAGGTTTTGTGAAGATATCCGCCAATTGATCTTCGGTTCTAACTCCCTCTAAAGATATATCTTTCTTGGAAACATGATCTCTAAGGAAATGATGGCGAATATCTATGTGCTTTGTGCGAGATTGTTGAACCGGGTTGTTAGAAAGCTTAACCGCGCTCTCATTGTCACACAACAAAGGTACCCTTTCTAGAACTACACCATAGTCTAAAAGGGTTTGTTTCATGTATAGGATTTGTGCACAACAAGCACCCGCGGCTATGTATTCCGCCTCGGTGGTAAACAAGGCCACACTATTTTGCTTTTTAGAACTCCATGAAACTAGTGATCTCCCAAGCAAATGGCACCCTCCGGATGTGCTTTTTCTATCTACTTTGCAACCCGCGTAATCCGAATCGGAATACCCAATGAGTTGGAAGTTAGCTCCTTTGGGATACCAAAGGCCAAAGCTTGGGGTGTGCTTTAGGTACCTAAGGATTCTCTTCACCGCTATGAGATGTGATTCCCTAGGATCGGCTTGAAAGCGAGCACACATGCACACACTAAACATGATGTCGGGCCTAGATGCGGTCAAATATAACAAGCTACCAATCATAGAACGGTAGAGAGTTTGGTCAACCGGGTTACCTCCCACATCTAGGTCGAGATGTCCGTTGGTTGGCATTGGAGTCTTGATAGGCTTGGAATCATCCATGTTGAAGCGCTTGAGGAGGTCTTTTGTATACTTCTCTTGAGATATGAAAGTCCCCTCCTTCAATTGCTTGACTTGGAAGCCTAGGAAGAATGTGAGCTCTCCAATCATGGACATTTCGAACTCCTTCGACATCAAATCACCAAATTCCTTGCAATGGGCTTCATTTGTTGACCCGAAGATGATATCATCAACGTAGACTTGACAAATGAAGATCTCTCCATCAAGCTTCTTGGTGAATAGTGTGGTATCAACCATCCCAATGGTGAAGCCCTTCTCAATGAGGAAGTCCCGGAGGCGCTCGTACCATGCTCCTAGGGCTTGCTTGAGCCCATATAGCGCCTTGGACAACCTATAAACATGATTAGGATATCTAGGGTCTTCAAACCCGGGAGGTTGATCAACATAGACTAGTTCATTTATGAAGCCATTTAAAAATGCACTTTTCACATCCATTTGATATAATTTAATGTCATGATGTGATGCATATGCAAGAAGGATACGAATGGCTTCGAGTCTTGCAACCGGTGCAAAAGTCTCTCCAAAATCCAAACCTTCAACTTGAGAAAACCCCTTTGCTACTTGCCTTGCTTTGTTTCTAACAACCTTGCCTTGATCATCTTGCTTGTTCCTAAACACCCATTTGGTTCCAATGACTCTTGCGCCTTTGGGTCGCTCTTCAAGTGTCCAAACTTGGTTGCGGGTGAAGTTGTTTAATTCTTCATGCATAGCATTCACCCAGTCCGGATCACCTAGAGATTCATCTACAATGGTAGGCTCAACAACAGACACAAAGGAGTGATGTTCAATAAATAAAGCAAGTTTTTGAGATCGAGTCATTACACCCCTTGTTGGACTCCCTATGATGAGATCTTGAGGATGAGCTTGTAGTAGAGGAGTAGTCCTTTGATCAACCACTTGAGGGGCCGCTTGTGGAGCATCAACATCTTGAGCTTGTACCACCATTTGATCATAGGAGACATGAGTATATTCAAATGGATTTCTCCCATCTTTGTCATCAACATGTGGTACATTGGATGATGATAGCTTGTCAAGAACTTGCACATCATCATCATCATCTTTAGGCTTGATTGCTCCAACCGGCATGTTCTTCATGGCTTCCCTCAATGGTTCATCACCTACATCATCAAGATTTTCATGCTCTCCTTGAGAGCCATTAGATTCATCGAATTCCACATCATATGTTTCTTCTACCATCCCGGTGGCATGGTTGAATACTCGATATGCTTTGGACTTCAATGAGTAACCAACAAGAAAACCAATATCACATCGGCGTTGAAACTTCCCTAGGTGTTGGCGCTTCTTGTAGATGTAGCATTTGCACCCAAACACTCTAAAGAATGATATATCCGGCTTCTTGTTGTTGAGTAGCTCATAGGGGGTCTTGCCAAGGAGACGATGGCGGAACAACCGATTTGATGCATAGCAAGCGGTGTTGATTGCTTCCGCCCAAAATCTTTCCGGTGTAGTGTACTCATCTAACATTGTCCTTGCTAGGGTGATTAGTGTCCGATTCTTCCTCTCAACTACCCCATTTTGTTGTGGTGTGTAGGTTGCGGAGACTTCATGCTTGATCCCAACTTCATCACAATATTGCTCAATGTGGGTGTTGTCAAACTCTCTTCCATTGTCACTTCTTATCTTCTTGATCTTCAAGTCAAACTCATTTTGGGCTCTCTTGGCAAACTTCTTGAATGAAGGGGTTGCTTCGGATTTGTCATGAAGAAAGAATACCCAAGTGTATCTAGAGTAGTCATCAACGATCACTAGGCAATAGAGGTTTCCACCCAAGCTAGCATATGTTGTTGGTCCAAATAGATCCATGTGTAGTAGCTCTAACTCTCTTGATGTTGACACAAAGGCTTTGGTTGGATGTGTATTTGCAACTTGCTTGCCGGCTTGACATGCACTACACAATTTGTCCTTCTCAAATTTGACATCCTTCAAGCCCCTAACCAAATCCTTCTTCAATAGCTTGTTGAGAGTGTTCATTCCAACATGTGCCAATCTTCTATGCCATAGCCAACCAAGTGATTGCTTAGTGAACAAGCATGTCTTCAAGTTGGCATCTTTGGAGGTGAAATCCACTAGATAGAGATTGTTGTATCTAAAGCCTTTGAATATCACTTGTGTATCATCTTTCTTGGTTACAACCACTTCCTTGTCGGTGAACAAACATTGAAAGCCAAGATCACAAAGTTGCCCAACGGATAGCAAGTTGAAGCTCAATGATGCAACTAGTAGCACATTGGAGATGGTATGATCATTTGATATAGCCACTTTGCCCAATCCCTTGACGTTGCCCTTTGAGTTGTCACCAAATGTTATCTTCTCTTGGTCATTGACATTCTCTTCTAGTGAGGTGAACATCCGAGGATCACCGGTCATGTGTTGTGTGCAACCACTATCAATCACCCAATGAGATCCACCGGTCTTGTAGTTCACCTACACACATAAGAAATCAAGCTTGAGCTTTTGGGACCCAAACTTATTGTGGTCCCTTAATCTTCTCTACTAGTGACTTGGCAACCCAAATTTTCTTTGGCCTACTCTTGTTGGGTGGCCCCATAAACATGACCTTCACTTTGCCACTAGAATCTTGTCTAAGCATGTAGTGAGCATTTAAAGCAAAGGGCCTAGCATGCTTGGGCAAGGGTGTGGGCTTTGGCTCTTCACAATTATGAGCAAAGTGACCTTCCTTTCCACACTCATAGCATCTTCCAATCTTCTTCTTCTTTGGCTTAGTGATGCTTTTGCGTTGCTTCATCTTCTCTTCAAGAAAGCCAATGCCATTTCTATTTGTCTTCATGACGGTGTTCATGAGAAGCTCACTTTGAAGACATTGACCTTTTGTGAAGTTCCTCAATTCGGTGGTGTGGTGTTCCTTTTCTCTCTTGAGCTTGTCATTCTCTTGTTGGAGCTCTAATTGAGATGGTGTCATCTTGTAATCTCTCTCCATCTTCAATCTCTTGTTCTCTTCTTTTAGCATGTCAAGCTCAAGTGTCATGCTATACTCATCATCTTGGGTCTCAACAATGACTTGCTTTGTGGTTGCAAGCTTTTCTAGATCAACCTTGAGCTTTGCATTCTCATTCTTGATCTTGATGTAATCATCATAGTGATCGGCCACAACTCGGAACCTTCTATGGATCTGGAACCGGCTAAGGTGGAAGATCCTTAACCTGCTCCGATACCAATTGAAGGACCGAAAGTACTACCAGAAAGCGACCAGAGGGGGGTGAATGGGAGCTTCAAATTTTCCTTTCGGAAACTTGTTGCCACTGTCCTGAGAATCAACCCCAAGAGCAAACCTAGAGCTTGCAAGTGTCCACGACCATAGATGTAGGGTGGATGCTTCCAAGAAGCACAGCGGGACACTACACAACTCCAGAAACCCAACGCAAAAGACGGAAACCAAAACCGACAACGGACGTGCGAACAGCGAACGAAACAGCGCGAGACAGCACTGACCGGACTCACCCTGCGTCCGGTCAACACCCACTGGATGCGTCTGGTCAGGCACCGAGTGGAGCGTCCGGTCAAAGAGCGAAACTGAACAGTGAAGTGCTCAACGACCGGACTCACCCCCAGCGTCCGGTCAGACCGAGCCGAGCGTCCGGTTACCCCGAAAACCAGCTGTTCGTCCACCGATTCGACTCGTTCTCACCCAAAATGAATCCTCTAGGGATCTAACTTGGTGAGAGGAGTCACAAGGAAGATAGTGAGCTATCTCTTAAGAGATCATGGCTCGAACCTATCTCCAAATCGATGAATCAAAGAAATTCGGGGGAAGGGAGGAAAACTTGACCCGAAACGAAAATCAACCGATCTACTAGCTCGTGAGGTTAAAGGTGAATTCCTTCGGAGGAAAGAAGTGCCTCACGATCTAGAACAACTTGGTTGACACGGATTTGCAAACGACACACCAAGCAAGGAGATCGATCGACGAGAAAAACGTGGAGAAAAGCAACCCGCGAAGAACACGAACAAAACGCGAATCACAACCACGAATTTGCAACCGTGTGGCTACCACACGCTACAATAGTGAGGTTACAGCCTCACTTCCTCAAAATCTCCAGTACACAGAGGTATGGTTCTCTGCGGATCTCAGCTAGCTACAGCAGGGGATTGGGAGAGCAGGAAACTCTAGAAGTAAAGAGCAAATGACTGAGATAGATGGGGGAGGTGGGTGTCTCCCCCTACTTATCCTAATTCTAACTATTCCTAATTCCCACTCTACCCCTAACTACTTACAGAGCGAACCAGCTAAATCGTAAGGTTATTCTGGACCAACTCGATGGTAGGTGGATCCGACGGCCATGCCCGCACAACTCGTAGCGTTTCCTCGACGCAACCTCCCGATTGCCGCCACGTGCCGCCACCGCTCTGCACCCCCAGTTTTGTGGCCCAAACCGGGAAACCAACCTTTCCAGCCAACCCCCGGTTTTGTTGCCCAAACCGGGAATCCAGCCCACCAGCATCTGAGTTTTGAGGCCCAAACTCAGCAAACCCGCAGCACCCAGGTTTTGAGGCCTAAACCTGGAAACCGTCCTCAGCCCGAGTTTTGTGGCCAAACTCGGAAACCATCCGCGCCTAGGTTTTGAGGCCCAAACCTGGAAACCGTCCACCCGATGGTTTTTCTCTGGCTCTACCACCAAACCGATGCTATAGAGGGGATGCACCTCTCGTGCACCCCGTCCACCGACACGTGTCCCCAAGTCCACGACTCAGGCAACACATGACCGCAAGTCTTCGCTCGTCGTTGTCCCAGGCTGTCAGCCACCACAGCTGTTCCTCGGGCCACCGGTCCCTCAATCCAAGCCTCACGTCCTCCCTTCGCCACTCTCGGTCCATCGGCACAACACGTCTCTACTTGACCTTCACCTTGCCTTTGATCACTGTATCCGTGCCCCACACCTGCACAACACAAGCCAAAGAACATGCGCATCATCCCAGTTGACAATCACTCATCACTCAGAGACTCGGCATACGCCCATGTATCCGCATACCGGCCTTGCAGCCCGGTAGTACCGACCGCCTGGTCTTTACACTAGCTTGTATTGTGATACTTATTCTTGTGCTAGTGTTTAGTTGCTTAGTTTGTGTAGCTAAGTTGAGCTCTCTAATTTGGCTTGTGTAGCCTTGTTATTGAGCATTGCTAGTGAGCTTAGGCTTTGTGCTTTGCTTACTAGATTGTGTAGGAGCTCCCCCGTGCTTGAAGTACTAGTTGCTTAGGTTTGTGTGACCTTGCAAGCTAGATTGATTAGGTGAGCTCTAGGTAGCCCGACACCTTATTTGCATTGTCTAGGATCTTTTCTAAGGTGACATAGAGTATAGGTAGAGGGGTGTAGTCTTGGCTAGACCGATAGTTTTAATTCCGCATTTGTTTCGGTTAGCCGTTGCGATTAATTTTAAAAGGACTATTCACCCCCCTCTAGTTCGCCATCTCGACCTTCAAGTGGTATCAAAGCTAGGTCTCTCATTTGTGGTCTTCACCGACCCGAGAGGATGGCGACTTATGGGCTAGGCATTGATTGTCCACACATTTTTGAAGGCACTCACTTTACACGTTCGAAAACTTGGATGATGTGCAATTTCAAGTTTATTTGCCCTCAAATGTGGTGGATCGTAGATGTAGGCTTTTCTCATGTGTTGGATGAAAAGAATCTAACTCAAGCACAAGAGAAATGCCTAGATCTCGAGTGCCAAGCTACTAACATCATTTTTAGATCTTTGCATGATGATATCTTTAGTGAGATCATGGATATGGAGTCCTCCCATCACATGTGGAAATATCTCAATGACAAGTATGGGAGTGCTCCAAATGATGATGATGTTAGTGAGCCCAAGGAAGAGGCACATGAGGATGATGAGCATGACCACAACTTGGTGATTGTGGAAGATTGCTCCACCTTATGGTCAAATGATGAAGATGATGATCAATCCACAAGATCACTTGACAAGGATGATGGCTATGAGAGTGATGTCTCTACAAGCTCTCCCTCTACACCACATTGCTTCATGTCAAACAGTGACACTAAGGTATCAATTGCAAATGTGGTTGTTGATTGTAATGATCCAAATGTAGAGCTTATATGTAGACTCACCAAAGCTTTAGAAAATGAGATGTCTAAAATGCAAAATTGACAAAAGAAAACTCATTTCTAAAGAATGCATGTGAACAACAAAAGCATCTACTTTATGTCACTACTTGTTCACATGATGAGCTTAAATTGACTCATGCAGAACTTAGTGTTGCTCATGACAACTTGGTACAAGACCATGTTTTTCTCACTAAGAAGCTTTCTAATGTAGAAACTAAAACTAGTGAGATCTCATCATTTGGGTCAAATGATCAATCACACATTTGTGCTAACCCATGTGATGTAGAGAAGAAGCATGTATCCACCTCTTGTAATGATTTATTATCTATGCCATGTTCTTCACATATATATGTTTGTTCTACTTCCATGTCTTGTGAGACTAACATTTTGAAGGAGAACAATAAGCTCAAAATTGAAGTGAAGAACTTGAGCAACAAGTTAGAGAGGTGGTGTAGATCAAAGGTCACCTATGAGCTCATGATGAAAAACCAAAAGAGCTATGGTGACAAGAGTGGCATTGGTTTCAACAAAAGCAATGTCAAAGGCAAGAGATGGGGCAAGAGAAGACATGAAAGAGAAATGAAGAAGCAAGAACAAGAAAAGCTATCTCATTTCATGTGCTATCGGTGCCATGAGATGGGACATCTTGCAAAAGCTTGCCCCAACAAGAAGAAGCCCCAAGATCAAATCAAGATCAACCATGAAGATGGTGATATGGGGAAGAAGACAAGAAGGGGAGGTAGAAGATCAAGATCAACACAAGACCTCGCCCAAGTCAAGTGCTATAGTTGTGATGAATTGGGCCACCTAGCTTCGGGTTGTCCAAACAAGCTTGAGGAGAAGGCTCAAGCAAACAAGAAGAAGCAAGGCAATGAGAAGCAATATTTGAGCAAGGAAGAAAAGGCTCAATCAAAGAGAATTTGCTACTCATACCAGGAAAGGGGACACATGGCAAATTCATGTCCCCTAGGTAAAAATTCTAAGCCTATTTCAATTGATGATAATCTTGTGCTTCGAAAGGATGAAAATGGTACCTCTAAGGCTACTATTGCAATTCATCCCGCTACTCATACTAAGGCTATGCCAAAGTATGTTGCACCTAACTTGAGAGGACCCAAACTAGTTTGGGTACCATCAAAAAGTGGATGGCTCGGGTCAGCGCCAGCAGAAGCATCGGACGCGCTGATGATGCAACATCGGACGCAACAATAACACTGTGCAAAGCTGCACAGTATACATCGGATGCACCGGGGCATATCGGACGCTACAGGACACGAGCATCGGATGACTGTCCAGAAAGGTTCCAGAGAGGCTCTGAAGACATCGGACGCGTCAGGTGTCGCCACATCGGACGCTGTCAGAGTCCGATGTGACTCAGTGCCAGGTCGGCAACTAGCCGTTAAAGTGACATCAGACGCGTGTCCGATGCTCCCGACAGGAGCGTCCGATGCTACGCGGAAAAGTCCATCTTTGGTGTCCAACGACTCTATTTGCTTGGAGCTCTATATATACCCCCATGGTCGGCCAAAAACATAAGGTTGGAGCTTAAGGAAGTGTACCAAGTGCATAGATACATATTTAGCTGCTCTAGCCACCAAAGTGCTTAAGTGATATACTAGGTGATTAGTGTAGGTGCTTTGCGAAGTGCTTAGGCTAGTTAGACCACCGCTTTGCACTTGCTCTAGGTGTTAAGCCTAGTGTTTAGTGAGGTTTGCATACCTCTTACCTACCGGTGCTTGCGCGCACCGTAGTTATACATTGGAAGGACTTGTAGTCTTGAGAGACCACACCAACTACGTTTGTGGTGTGGCCGCCACCGTGTACCGAAGAGAACAAGGCCCGCGGCGGTTCGGCTGGAAGCTTGATAGTGAAGACGGCGGGGAGCATCCGGGAGAGGCCGTGTCTCGAGCAGCTTAACCGGAGACCCACTTGCGCGTGGGGAAGGCCCGGGGCTATCCACGGAGTTACCCGACAGGGAGCTTGGCCCTTGCAAGGGATTCCTTGCGACGGGCTCCAACAAGGACTAGCGGGAAGCTTGTGCGCTTCTCGATACCTCGATAAAAATACCGGCATCATCGATGGGAGTGTGCATCTCTACCACACTCTTTAGCTTCCGCATTTACATTGCTCCTTGGTTGTGTGCTTTACCTTTCCTAGCTTAGTTCATAGGCTAGTTGATAGGTTGGGAACCTAGGTTGCATAACTCTTTTGCGGTAGAGATAGCAACACACCTAGCAAAACCTTAGTTGCACTCTACATAGTTTACCTTCTTGCATAGGTTTTGACTAGGTGGAAAATAGAGGCCATAGTTTAGAGTAGAAGTTTTAAGTTGCCTAATTCACCCCCCCCCCCTCTTAGGCATCACGGTCCTTTCAATTGGTATCGGAGCCGCTTGGCTCATTTGTGGACTCTTGGCTTCACCGCCTTCGAGTCGATGCCTCTAAGAGTGGTTGGGATGGATACCTCTAGGCCTCCGCACTTTGACGGCACAAATTTCCCCTACTATAGTGCTAGAATGGCTTGTTACCTAGAAGCAGTTGATCTAGGTGTTTGGAGAGTCACCCGCGATGGGATGAGACGCCCTAAGAATCCCATCAAGTTAACCACTGGTGATGAAAAGGAAATTCATCTTAATGCTAGAGCTAAAAATTGCTTGTTTGAATCTTTTAGCATGGATGTCTTTAACCAAGTTTTTACCTTACAAACATCTCATGAAATTTGGTTAAAACTCCATGAGCTCCATGATGGTACATGTAATGTTTGTGAGCAAAAACATCACCTAGCTAAACCAAGTTATGATTCTTTTAAAATGAATGAAAATGAGCTTGTTCGTGATATGTATTTTCATTTGAATCTAATTATCAATGAGCTCAATTCTATTGGAATTACAAAGCTAGGTGATGCAGACATTGTGAAGATCATCTCCGTGCTTCCAAAGAACAAGTATGCAACCATCATCACCATCCTCCACAACATGGAAGACTTGAGCATAATGACCCTGACCATTGTCATTGGTAAATTGGTGGCATTTGAGATGTCACTCAAGATGGGTCTAGAAGAAGCCACTTCATCAAGCAAAGGCATAGCTCTGACATGTGATGAGCACAAGAAGATGAAGGGCAAGAAGCAAGTTGAGACAAGCTCAAGCTTCTCAAGTGAAGATGAGGAAGAAGAAGAGGATGATGGTGATGATGAATCAAGTGATGATGATCGAACCTCCACCTCATCCAACTCCTCCTTAGATGAAGAAGAAACAATCAAGCTAATGCAAGGAGTGAAGAGGATGATCTGCAAGCTCAATGTCAAGGGTGTGCCCATCACAATTGAAGATTGCCTCTCCACCAATCAAAGAAGAGAGCAAAGGAAAAATGGATGTTATGGATGTGGCAAGAAAGGGCACTTTATGGAGGATTGTCCAAAACAAAAGCCCACACCCAAGGACAAGAAAAAGAAGGGATGCAAGGCCAAAGCCCTCACCACCATCAAGACATGGGATGATTCATCAAGTGATGATGAAGCCTGTTGATGGTCCTTAAACACCTATTTTACCATCAACATTTTACCCTAAAATTCACCAAAAAGGCATGAAATGTAGTCAAATAGGTTTCAAACTAACCGAATTCACATGTCCATAGATTTTGATTTGAATGCAGGATTTGAACCAAATTTAGATATTTGAACCACCAAAGGCCAAGCCCATTCAGCAGGACCCATTTGGGCCCTAGTGGGGTGGCGCCCGCCACCCCTAGGTGGTGCCCGCCACAAGGAGAGGCCCAAACTTCCCCCCTGCCACGTCACTGATCCGTGTGACCACCCTAGGGCCAAATCTTGGCCCTTGGTCACTAGGTCAGTGGCATCGGAGGGCTCAGGAGGGGAGTGGCGTGGATCATGACCGAATGATGGTTATCTGGACATGCAACCGACTTAACCACCGCCTTGGAGGAGTCCCTGGAGGCCGTAGGATCAATGACGGTGCATCCAACGGCCAGGGGGGTGGCGGTTGCCACCTAGGGCTGGCACCCGCCACTAGGGTTTGCCCTAGGTCGGTTGGCTGCCCCCTATAAGTACCCCCCTCACTCCACAAGGCTATAAATACCCCCCTGGAGGCATCACTTCATTTCAAGCAGAAGAGAAGCAAGAGAAGCAAAGCAAAGAAAGCAAGGCTAGAGCTAGAGAGCTAATAGCTTAGGGTTTAGCCAAGCTTAGGCAAGTAGGTAGCTAGTTGAGCAAGGCATCCTTGCCTCAGTGCCCTCACGGAAGCGCTGCTCAAGGCTTAGCTCAAGAGTAGAAGCGTGCGAGTGATGAAGGACCGAGAATGCAATAGCAAGGCGACCAGAGGGGGGGTGAATGGGAGCTCAAAAATTTCTCTCGAAACTTTGGCCTTTGTCCCACAAATCAACCCCCAAAAGCTTCGATCGAAACCGTGATGCTCACGACCCTTGGAAGAGGGTGGATGATCCCTAGGATCAAAGCGGAGCACCACAAAGCGATCTCAAACCAATCGGCAAAAGTACCGGAACAAGTTCAACCCCTAAAAACCAAGTTCCGAACGTAAATGGAAGACTACGTCGAGAAATCCCCAAATACCTATGCTAACAAGTAGCAAAGATACCTAGAGAGGTTACTTGATCAACTCTAGGGCCAAACGAGAAGTCCGGAAACCAAGCGGAGAAGCCGGGAGAGCAAACGCACTAAACCACAGCACACAGCCGATTCGCGGACTGTCCGGCCCTGGGGTCCCGGACTATCCGCCCCTAGTGCGGATTGTCTGCTAGGGGGTGGCGGACTGTCCGCCGACCAACTGGACGAAACAGCAAGGTTGCTGAACAGTCCCTGGACGACTCCCGGACTGTCCGCGAGTTCCTACGGCGGACTGCCCGCCGATCAAGGAACAGTAACGCGACCGAAGAACACAGCCACTGATCCGGCTGATCCCCGACGCGTGGACTGTCCGCCGGTCAAACCGCAGACTGTCCGCGACCACCCAGTGAGGGCGATTTCGGTCGCCCTTCACACACAACCTCCCAAATTCGAATCAAAACTCAATCCCACATTCCCAAACTTGGAGAGGATGATCACAAGGTAGTTAGGAGACTATCCCCAAGAAATCATCCACTCAAATCAACTCAATCACCGGGAAATCGAAAGGGGAGGAGTATGAACGAAAAAGCGCAACGAAAACGAAATAGACCCGATCTACTTGTTCATGAGGAGTTAGATAAATTCCTTCGGTGGAAATGATCTCCTCACTATAAAGAACAAGTTAATTCAAATGGATTTCGCAAAGACGCAGTAGAGAGGGAGATCGAGTGACGGGAAAATCATGGAGAAATGAAGAACGCGAAGAACACAAACAAAACGCGAATCAAGTCATCGAACTGCAACCGTGTGGCTACCACACGCTACAACGGTGAGATTACGGTCTCACTTCCTCAAAATCTCCAGTACACAAAGGTATGGTTCTCTGTGGATCCCAGTTGCTACAGCAGGGGATTGGGAGAGCAGGAAAACCTAGAAGGCAAAGAGCAAATGACTGAGATAGGATGGGAGGTGGGTGTCTCCCTCTACTTATCCTAATTCTAATTCCCACTCTACCCCTAACTAATTACAGAGTGAACCAGCTAAACCCTAGGGTTATTCTGGACCAACTCATGGTAGGTGGTGATCCGACGGCCACGCCCGCACAACTGGTAGCGTTGCCTCGACGCAACTTCACCGATTGCCGCCACGTGCCGCCACCGCTCTGCACGTCCTTTTCCTGGACTTCGCCCCCGGTTTTGTGGCCCAAACTAGGAAACCAGCCTTCACAGCCAACCCCCGGTTTTGAGGCCCAAACCGGGAAACCAGCCGACCATCGCTTGAGTTTTGTGGCCCAAACTCAGCAAACCCGTAGCACCCAGGTTTTGAGGCCCAAACCTGGAAACCGTCCTCAGCCCGAGTTTTGTGGCCCAAACTCGGAAACCATCAGTGCCCAGGTTTTGAGGCCCAAACCTGGAAACCGTCCACTCGGTGGTTTTTTTGTGGCTCAACCACCAAACCGAGCCGTAGAGGGGATGCACCGCCCGTGCACCCTGTCCACCGACACGTGTCCTCAAGTCCTCGACCCGAGCAACACCGTGACCGCAAGTCTTCGCTCGTCGCTGTCCCAGGCTGTCAGCCACCACAGCTCATCCTCAGGCCACCGGTCCCTCAGTCCAAGCCTCATGTCCGCCCTTCGGCACTCTCGGTCCATCGGCACGGCACGTCTCTACTTGACCTTCACCTTGCCTTCGATCACTGTATCCGTGCTCCACACCTGCACAACACAAGCCAAAGATCATGTGCATCATCCCAGTTGACAATCACTCATCACTCAGAGACTCGGCATACACCCATGTATCCACAATCTCCCCCTTGATGAGTGCATTGTCAACTACCAACACAAATCATAATAGAATAGAGGAAGAAAGGAAGAAAGAGAGAGAACTCGACCAAATGACCCAAAAGCATAACAAAGCCGAAGAAGGTCAAGTGGAAGGAGCAAAACAACTTGGTTCCCAAAGACATGGGCAACGGCTCAATGCAACCAACCAAAGCAAAGCTAGCCCTTAAGAAGAGGTAGAACAGGCTCAACACCGCTAGCGAGAAAACTTGATACCAATTGAAGGATCAACTAAAATTCATGCAAAACAGAGCTAGCCCTCAAGAAGAGGCAAAACGGGCTCAACACCGCTAGCGAGGATGCTCGATACCAACTGAAGAAAGCTTGATATCAACTGAAGAGCATAAAAGCAAAGGTGCTAGTTCCTCAAGAAAGAGGCAAAGGCTCAACACAACTAGCTACCAGCTCAGAAAACTCCCCCTCAAATAGTGCACACAACCAGGAAATCTCTCGAACACAGAGAGTACACATGATTTGTCAATATTTTCTCCCCCTTAGTTGAAAATGCACCATCAATCAAATTTCTCCCCCTTGACAGAAGAACTCTCCCTCCAAATGCATATGAGTCAAAATGCAAGTTAGCAGCTTCAGGAATATAGTCAATAGAATATGAAGATGCTCAACAGAGTGTCGATCCGATGACTCATAAAATGCACAGAATGCTAGCAAAGGCTCAAACTGATCACTAAATACGAAATCTGAACATTTGAGCAACAAGAGCAGTTTTCAGCCAAAAAGGTATTCACCATCAAAATAGCACAAAGCATGTATAGACAGGAAGTCAAACAAGTGCTAAACATGTATACAAGGTGAACTACCCCTAGCACAGTTCAACCATCATGCTATAGAATGAAACATAGACTTGTGTATCCAAATTTTATCGGAGTTGCAGCGGTTAAATTACACAAGACCAAATTTCAGCATGTGATTGCGAGAGGTTGAAAGCTTGTCATCGCCTAACTTTTCAACTGTGCGAAGCCTATGCAGAAGCAATCAGAAGCTTAAAGCAACAGTTTCGGTCACACACTACACAGCTCAAGTTTAACTCAAAGTGCAATGAGAAACAGTCTCAAAACTGTGATGTGCTGACAAGCAATCCCATCTCGATCTTTCCAATTCACTTAACTTGGTTCAGATTTTAAAGCAGCATATGAACATACCAAGCAAGTGAATGACTTAAAACTAGAGACATAGCAACCTAGCATATATGAGAAGCACAAGTGATTTCAACACATTCTACACATGCTAGTTGCAAATCTCAATGGTGAATATTTTCAAGTTTTATGTTCATTAAGAAAATTCACCATTCATAAAATAGCTCAGCTCACAACATGTATCAGTGATCAGAAAGAGCATAAACTACAACATCATTATAAAGCATCGGAGCAAGTACTATACAGAGCATAGGCACATTCTAAAGATTATATACATGAAGCTCTGAATGTAAATATGCAAGATGAAATGCAAAGATGTATGATAAAATCAAATGAAAGAAAAGATACCAACTAAAAAACACAAAATCAGTTTATAATACAAGAGCGAAAATGTTTCCCCCATCTAAAAGGGGAAACACACACCAAGCTCACCTCTCAACCTAGCAAAAGTTGATTGGTCCAAAGGCTTGGTGAAAATATCAGCCAACTGATGATGAGTATCGACATGGCGAAGGTCGATATCACCCTTCTCATAGTGGTCTCGCAGAAAATGAAAGCGCACATCAATGTGTTTGGTCTTAGAGTGCAGCACGGGGTTCTTAGCAATGCTAATAGCACTCGTGCTGTCACAAAGCAAAGGAACGTGAGTAAAGCTCAGACCAAAATCATGCAAAGTGGCCATCATCCAGAGCAACTGGGAACAGCAGCTAGCCGCAGCAACATACTCAGCCTCCGTGGTAGACTGGGCGACACTAGACTGCTTGTGAGAAGACCACGATACAAGTGAAGAACCAATAAACTGACAAGTCCCAGAAGTGGACTTGCGCTTAATGCAACAACCAGCAAAATCGGCATCGGAATAACCACAAAGAGAGAGGGTGGAGGAAGCAGAATACCAAATCCCAAACTCTGGAGTGAAGCATAAGTACCTCATAATGCGCTTGACCGCCTAACGGTGAGAGGTGCACGGCGATGACTGAAATCACGCGCAAAGACACACCGCGAACTGAATGTCCGGGCATGTCGCCATCAGGTACAGCAGCGATCCGATCATACTCCCGTACTCCTTCTGGTCCATTGCTTCTCCATCCTTGTCTGCATCCAGGGCCGTCGTGGTCGACATGGGTGTTGGAAGAGGCTTGGCCTCACCCATATCGAATTTCTTCAGGATATCCTTCATATACTTACCCTGATGCACAAACGTTCCCTCTCGAGATTGCTTGATTTGCAATCCGAGGAAAAACGTCAACTCGCCCATCATACTCATCTCAAACTCCCTGCTCATAGTATCCGCAAACTTGGCAACCAAAGCGTGAGAAGAACCACCGAAAATGATATCATCCACGTAAATATGGACCAAGAGAGTATCATTGCCTTGCTTGAGGAGAAAAAGCGATTTATCCACACATCCCATTTTAAAACCCTTAGCAAACAAAAAGGTTTTCAACCTATCATACCAGGCTCTAGGGGCTTGTTTCAAACCATACAAAGCTTTGTGAAGTTTAAAACATGGTTTGGAATCTTGGGATTTTCGAAACCGAGGGGTTGTTTCACATACACCTCCTCTTCTATGTAGCCGTTTAAGAAGGCACTCTTGACATCCATTTGAAAAAGTTTAAACCCTTTGGATGCAGCAAAAGCCAAGAGTATCCTAATCGTCTCCAAACGAGCTACAGGAGCAAAAGTCTCCTCATAGTCTATTCCCTCCTTCTGACTATACCCTTGGGCTACAAGTCTGGCCCTGTTTCTCACAACATGGCCATCTTCTCCTTGTTTGTTTTTGAAAACCCATTTTGTCCCAATAGGATGACACTCAGGAGGAAGAGGAACCAAAACCCAAACCTGATTTCTTTCAAAGTTTTCAAGCTCCTCATGCATGGCATTGACCCAATCCGGATCCGTCAAAGCGTGTCCAACATCTCGGGGTTCAAAATCAGCAACAAATGCAGAATGAGCAAAATGAGAGATTTGTTGTGACCTTGACCGAGTGACACGTTCGCCGATGCTACCGATCATCTGTTGAGGCGGATGTTGGCGCTGAATGTGTCGAGGCGCCTTCCGAGCTGATGTAGCCTCCCCCTCAACAACAGCTGGTGCCTTCTCGGGTACAAATGGTACCGCTCGAGGTGGCGGATCCCACAGCCCCCAAGTCGTCGATGAAGAAGGATCGGGGCCGTGAGTGGTAGTAGAGGCCGCTCCTTGCGGCACAGCAGGTGGAGGAGGTGCTGGTTCATCCATCCCTTCAGCACCCTCTTCCTCATCATCAAAAAGAGGCTCACCAACCTCATGAACACCTACACGCTCAAAACGAGAAGAAGGACAAACCATGGTCTCGTCGAAGGTGACATTTGATGTCTCCATGACTCGGTTAGTATGAAGGTTAAGTACACGATATGCACGAGTGTGAGTGCCATAACCCAAAAATACACCGTCGGAAGAACGAGACTCAAATTTGTCCAGGTTGCCTTTCTTGAGTATAAAACAGTGGCAACCAAAAACTATAAAATAACTCACCTTGGGCAGTTTTCCAAAATGCAACTCATAAGACGTCTTTTTCAAGAAAGCTCGGAGAAAAATGCGATTGGAGATATAGCATGCAGTGCTCATAGCTTCGGCCCAATATCGCCTAGGAGTCCTATGCTCATCGAGCATCGTCCTGGCCATCTCTACAAGGGTCCGATTCTTCCTCTCTACAACACCATTTTGCGGCGGTGTGTAGGGAGAAGAAAACTGATGCTCTAAACCCAAAAAGTGTCACAAAACTTCTCAAAATCCGAATTCTTGAATTCGGAACCATTATCACTCTGAATTGCTCGCATTGAGTTCATAGGTGTTGATGGTGCTTAAAGCATCATTTCACCATCAACATTTCACCCAAAACCAAGGTAAAACAACATAAAAGGTAGAAGATTTGGTTTATAACTAACCTATTTCCACATGTGCATAGTTTCTTATCTTAATGCAGGAAATGATGGAATTTGGGCCAAACAAGAGTACCAGGAGCAAGGCCAAGCCACTCTGGCCCATTTGGGCCTGAGCAAGGTGGCGGCCGCCACCTATTACTGGCGGCCGCCAAGTCACTCGTGCCAAAAGTGGCCCAAACCACGTCATCGATCCGTGGGAATCACCTCAAGCTCAAATCTTGGCCATTGCACACTAAGGCGGTTTGATCCAAGGGCTAAGAAGAGTATTACCTGGAGAGTGGGCTCTGGACACGTGTCTAAACCCTAACCGGCCCTCAAACCGACTTGGGAGAGCAAATGAAGACCGTTGGATGAATGGCGGTTGCAATGGACGACAGAGAGGTGGCGGGCGCAAGGGTTTGGTGGCGGGCGCCACCCCATAAACCCTAACCGACCTCTCCCTCACTCTATAAGTACCCCCCCTAGCTTCCTAGCACTATAAATAGGCCCCTAGAGCTCTCATTCGGAGAGCCTCACCATTTGGTTAGATTAGCACACTTGCTATGCTAGAGAGATTAGAGAGAGTGTGAGTGCCTCACTAGAAGAGGAGCTGGAGAGGAGAAGAGTAGAAGTCTGGAGAGTTCCGGAGTTGTCGGAGACCTCTGCTTCTCTTTGCTTTGCGCTTCAACTTTGGTAACTTAGTATCTATTTTATCTTCAAGTATTTATTTTTAGTACTTGTGTGTTTGTTTCATTGCTTGATATTAGTTTCAAGTGCTCTAGTTCTAGTACAGGGCTAGTAGTAGTAGTATATAGATTAAGTGTGGTACTTAGGCTATATATTGCCAGTGAATACGGCTAGGCCCCTGGATAGCTGTGGTAGCAAGCAGGTGGTGACAGCCCTGTGCGCCTTGAATTCCACCACATAGTTGGTCTAGTTTAACAGTAGGGCTCGTTGTGCTAGCGTTCAACCTAAGTCAGTGGTAAAGGATAGTACGCCCACAGTACACTAGTAAAGAACTTAAATCACTAGAAGTCTAATAGAACTAGGATCTACCCCAGTAGATAGTGCCCGTTCCCTTCATCTATCCTAGATATCCTTACCCCCCTAGTTTTCTCAAAATCACTTCACGTTCCTCGTGGATTCGATACCGCGGAATACTCTGAGGTGAAAAGCTACAACTGACAGCCGTGCGCTTGCGGTTTCTTCTGCGTGCCACCCGAGGTGTCAACAAGCTTTTCTGGCGCCGTTGCCGGGGAACGGTAGCTGATTTTTGAGACTAGAGTTAGGATCATCTTTACCCTCTCCGCATGGAGAACCAATCTATCTTACAATTCGCAGCTCCTAAGAGTTCGCGATTAGAGCCACATCTATCATCACAACCTATATATGCCGATAGTTACGAATTGCGCCCTGACTTTATTAACAAAGTTCAGGAGAGCATGTTTACGGGATCAGAAAATCCCTACACACATCTACGTGAGTTTGAGCAAGTCTGTGCATGCTTGAACATTTCGGGCATTTCACCTAGCACAGTCAAGTGGAAGCTGTTTCCGTGCACTTTGACGGGAGCAGCTAAAACATGGCATGCTCGAACTGTGGGAAGTGCCAGAGGAGACTGGGGAACTTTACGGACCAAGTTTATCTTGACATATTTCCCTGTCCACCGAGTGGTACAACTTCGAGTAGAAGTATTGACCTTTAGACAAAACTATAAGGAGACCTTAGGGGAGGATTGGGACCGTTTTATTGGTTTAATCAATTCAAGACCAGATCTAGCCATACCCGATCCAGTGCTCCTTCAGCATTTTTATGTCGGTCTAGAGAAAGAGAGCGCTCTTCACCTTGATCATTCGTCAGGTGGATCGTTTCTTCATCTTTCTCCACGAGGTGGAAAGGAGGTTCTTGATAGAATTCTCGAGAACACTCCTTATACTGGAGTCTTCGATGAAATCCCTGAGGAAGAAGTCGTAGAAACTCAAGTTTTGACCATAGAACAATAAGAAGAGCCCGAGTCTAGCTCGCTGGACTTAGCGGAACCTATTCCGTCCACATTTGGGACAGAAATTCTTCCGGAATTTTTGGGCGAGATACAGGATGATGTGTTTGAGGATTACAGAAATGCTATGAACTACTCCGTTCAAGCTCTCCCATCCGACAAACCACTTCCTGAGTCCTCTGATAGAATTTATAGCCGAGAGCGTCTTTTGGAACTTTCAGCTGTCATGAGTCATGAATGGACAATGGAAGCCGAAGTATCAGAAAACATCCCTCGCATAGATAAAGTACCTAGCATAATAGATTGTCGAATTAGGGGAGAAAGGGCCTTTGCCTTTTATGACCCTGTCGTGGGAATTAATGTTCTTGCTAGTAATTACGTATCCAAAACATTCCCTGACCTTCAATGACAACCAACTAAACGGTGTTTAAGAGACCCAAATGGTGACATCTTGGAAAGTGAACGAATCCTAAAGATGGTCCCCATCCAAGTAGATGGAGCGGACATGGTCTTAGATTTCTACATTTTCGATGTAGTCCTTTTTGACGTCTTCTTAGGACAACCGTGGTCCATACTTGCCTTGCAAGGACCATGTCAAGAGCACTTGAATGCTCAAATCGGTGGAAAAGAGTACTCAGTACCTTTCGTTCGTGCATTAAATTCTATTGCCGAACAACCACCAGAACTAGATCTTCTCGATCAAGCTAGAACCTCTACTCTTTATGAGTTGGCTCAACCTAATTTTGAAGAAGATTCTGAGTTCTTTGTCGAAGAAGAAGCCAAAACAGATGAACCGTTTCGCTTAGATGAATCGGAAAAGCCATCTCGACCTTCCATAGAGCTAAAACCTCTGCCTGAAGGCCTGAGATACATCTTTCTAAACAAAGACCCCGAGACTCCCGTAATCATTAGCAGTAAGCTATCTGAAGAGGAAGTCCGTAGGTTGACCCTTGTCTTAGAAAAACACCAATCTGTCTTTGGCTATTCACTTCAAGATTTGAAGGGAATTAGTCCAAATCTCTGCACCCATCGTATCCCTCTCGATCCTGAGATACCCTCTTCAAGAGAGCCACAAAGATGACTTAATAACGCTATGCGTGAAGTCGTGAAAAAGGAGGTTCTGAAACTCTTGCACGCGGGAATTATTTATCCAGTTCCTTATAGTGAATGGGTAAGTCCCGTGCAAGTAGTTCCAAAGAAAGGAGGCATGATAGTCGTTAAGAATGAGAAAAATGAGTTAATCCCTCAACGCACTGTCACTAGATGGTGGATGTGTATAGACTATAGGAAGCTGAATAAAGCCACAAAGAAAGATCATTTCCCACTTCCTTTTATAGATGAGATGCTAGAGAGATTGGCAAACCATTCCTTCTTTTGCTTCCTGGATGGATATTCTGGTTATCCCCAAATCCCAATCCATCCAGATGACCAAAGTAAGACCACTTTCACATGCTCGTATGGAACTTATGCCTATAGACGCATGTCCTTTGGACTTTGCAATGCGCCGGCATCTTTCCAACGGTGTATGATGTCCATCTTTTCCGATATGATTGAACAAATAATGGAGGTATTCATGGACGACTTTTCAGTCTATGGGAAAACCTTTGACGATTGCCTAGCCAATTTAGACAAAGTCCTCCAACGCTGTGAAGAGAAGGACCTAGTTCTTAACTGGGAAAAGTGTCACTTCATGGTGCGGGAAGGAATTGTCCTAGGCCATCAAATTTCAGAACGTGGGATAGAAGTGGATAAAGCCAAAATCAATATAATTGAACAATTGCCACCACCCACTAATGTGAGAGAAATCTGAAGCTTCTTGGGCCATGCCGGCTTTTATAGAAGGTTTATTAAGGATTTCTCACAGGTCGCTAGACCCTTAACGAGCCTGTTAGCAAAAGACGTCCCGTTCAAGTTTGACGAGGATTGTCTACAAGCTTTCAATATTTTGAAAAAGGCTCTAACCTCTGCACCAATCATCCAACCCCCAGATTGGAATGTGCCATTCGAAATCATGTGTGATGCTAGTGATTATGCTGTGGGAGCCGTCCTTGGTCAAACTAAAGATAAGAAGCATTATGCTATTTCTTATGCTAGTAAGACCCTGACTGGCCCCCAGGTAAACTATGCAACCACAGAAAAGGAACTTTTGGCCGTAGTCTTTGCCAAAGACAAGTTTAGATCTTACTTAGTTGGAGCTAAGGTGATTGTTTATACCGATCACTCTGCTCTAAAATATCTCTTCACTAAGAAAGATGCTAAGCCAAGGTTGATCCGCTGGATCCTACTCCTTCAAGAATTTGACCTGGAAATAAGAGACAAGAAAGGAGTAGAGAATTCAGTAGCTGATCACTTGTCTAGACTACAAGTCAATAATTCGGACAATTTCCCAATAAATGACTTCCTTCGCGATGATACCCTTCTAAAAGTCACGTATACCAACCCTTGGTATGCAAACATCGTGAATTTTATAGTCACCGACTATGTTCCGCCGGGGGAGAATAAAAAGAAACTGCTATATCAAAGCAGAACGCACCTGTGGGATGAACCATATCTCTATAAGGTCTGTGCAGATGGACTCTTGAGAAAATGTGTCCCCATAGAAGAAGCAACAAAAATCATAGATAGATGTCACTCCGCCGAATATGGAGGACACTATGGAGCTTTTCGGACACATGCTAAAATATGGCAAAGTGGTTTTTATTGGCCATCCATGTACGAGGACACAAAGAATTATGTGAGACGTTGTCCTCCTTGCCAAAAGCATGGTAACATTAATGCCCGAGATGCTATGCCACTCGTGAACAATCTCCAAGTTGAGTTGTTCGATGTTTGGGGTATAGATTTCATGGGCCCCTTTCCTAAATCCTATGACGCCGAGTACATTCTTGTGGCGGTGGATTATGTCTCGAAATGGGTAGAAGCCATACCCTGTTGAGCGGCAGATGCTAAACATTCGAAGAAAATGTTCAAAGGAAACATCTTTCCTCGTTTTGGAGTTCGTAGACTAGTCATTAGTGACGGAGGCCCTCATTTCATAGATAAGAGCTTCTGACATTTCTTAGCTAGTCAAGGAATCCAACATAATGTAGCCTCTGCATACCACCCCCAAACAAGTGGACAGGCCGAAACATCCAATAAACAAATAAAGAATATCTTGCAAAAGACGGTAGAAGAAATGGGAAAGGGATGGAAACATAAGTTACCCGATTGGAATGTCCCCATACCAACTAGTTTATGGGAAAACTTGTCATCTTCCTGTTGAGCTTGAGTTCAAAGCTCATTGGGCCATTAAGAAATGGAACATGAACCTTGACCAAGCTGGCCAAAATAGGAAGATGCAAATTTCTGAACTAGAAGAATGGCGAGAGAAAGCCTATCATAGTGCCAAGCTCTATAAAGAGAAGACTAAGAGATGGCATGATAAACGGATAAAAAAGAAAGAGTTTGAAGTAGGAGATAAAGTTTTACTCTTTAACTCTCGTGTTCGACTTTTTGGACATGATAAACTCCGAAGCAAATGGGAAGGACCTTTCAAGGTTGTTGCAACCTCTTCCCATGGAGCCGTCACATTAGAAAGTGACGATGGGCAAATCTTCAAGGTCAATGGACAAAGATTAAAAATATTTTATGACTTTGATAAAAATGAGCTAAACGAAATTGATATAATTAACTTTGAAGCAGCTCAAGCCCATGACAATTAATGGAAGGACCCAGTTCATCCCTTGTCCATTTCATGCACCTAGTCCATCCAAAACCCCAAGAAAGACCTCTTTAGGCCCAACCAAGCCATTTTGATCTCGGAACTTTGAATTTTAGGAGTCTTACCATCTCCCGCTCGATGCCCGGCGAAGGAGAAGTGGCGGCCGCCACTCTCAACTGGCGGCCGCCACCAAACCCTGGCGCCCGCCATGCTAGGTGGCAGTTTAGAGGCCCCCCTCCACGTGGCAACTAATTCCGAGCTCGGGAGAGTGGAAGAAGGAGGAGATGAGGATGTGTTAGTTCATCTAAAGCTTATCCCTCCACTTCTCCCCCTTCTTAAAAGAAGAACTCCTTCTCCCTCCATCTATTCACAAAGCCTAGCCAAGCCTCCTCCAAAACCATGTCGTCTCCGCGGAAATCTGTGTCCTATAACCCTCAAGGATCCATCTCGTCCTCCACCAAAGCCATCATCCGGTCTATGATCGATGACGACATGGAGGTGCTTGACGTACCCCCTTTAGCGATGGTGCTGCCTGACGGCACTTATGTCGAGGGGACACCACCGGAGGGTACGGGGAAGGCACCGGCCACCACTCCAGTGGCGGGCGCCACCCCTGCTGGGCGGCCGCCAGGGGTGAAGCGCCCCCTGGCCTCGCCTCCGCTCCATCTTCATCACCCTCCGGTGACGCCACCCGGGAAGAAGTTGAGGACGCCCACCAGGCCGACCACGGGGGAGATCACCCCGAGGAAGTCTCCGGCCGTCAAAACCAGGGGCGATGAGACGCCCACTCCATCAAGGGTGAAATCCCGAGTCAGCTTTGGCTCGGATAGCCGCACCCGGAGCTACAGCCCCAATCCTAAGAGGGCTAATCTAGAGGTGTATGGCGTGAGGATGCCCGATGGCATTATGAGAAGAGGTTGCGTGAGCGTGAGGCGAGCACTCATGACTCCAATGGGTCGCTCTCCGAGCCATCCGTGCGCCGCCGTCTCAACCCATCGCCGGCAGGAGTCCCCGGCGAGATGGAGCACAGCGGTGGTGAGGAGGGGTTAACCCTCGAAAAACTCGCCGCCGTAGTGAAGAAGCTGCGCAAGGAGAAGAGCGCCTTGGAGGATCAAGTCGCAGAGATAGCCCTCTGGCTAATGGATATGGAGGATCGGTTCACCATCCTCCGCAAGGGCTGCACCTCGAAGATCAAGCGTCTCTTCAAAGAGACGGACTTCGAGGATCTCTACGAGGCTCCTTCACTAGATTAGATTAGATTAGATTTAGGGTGTCTAGTTAGATTGATTTAGTTTAAGTTTAATTTTGCTTGATTTAAATTTCAGTTTGTTTCAATTTCAATATTTGTTTAGGAAGTTTCTATAATGAATAAAAAGACACCCTTATTTTTCCTTCATCAAGTTTGTTCAAATAAAAAGTACCAAAACTCCTAGTGTGGGGGAAATCCCCTCTTTAAACACCTCTGTAAAACATGCTAGAATGTTCAAAACAGTAACCTGTTCTTAGCAAGATAGCTTCCACGCTGTTTGCAAGCCGCATGGGCCAAAGCCCATGGCGGCCGCCACTTATTACTGGCGGCCGCCAGGCCACTCTGCACCGAAACACCCCCGGTGAACCCTAAACCTATGTTTTAAATTCTGTACAATTTGGATCACTGGATGTCTCGGTTTGAACTAAAAATGCAGCTAGGAAATAAAAAAAATGTTGAAACAATTTCTTTTAAATTGAGTGTTTACACGACATGTTGTTCTACCTTTTATTCATGTGTAGTAGCCTACTCATTTTGATAGGGAAGTCAACCTAGGTTGTTGTTTGATAAGATATAGAAGTAGTAATTGAAATTGCATTAGTACTCTGCTACAACCTTGGGAGTTTTTATTTTTAAAACCAAAATTACCATGGTTCATGATCTTTCTTTCCTATCCACCTACCAAAGCCAAAATATTAGAGTATAGGAAAACAGCCCATAAAGCCTTCTAAATCAATCTTTGAGCTTTGTCAAGAATAGTTGATCTAGGTAGAAGAGTTTAGTCATGCTCTAAAAGCCAAGGCAAGCCATGCCTTTTTGAGACAACTCTCACACTGAGAGTATACTCATGTAGTTCTCCTCCAAAAATTTTGTTCTAAAAGAGTTGAATAAATTTTCTCATTCCTTCAAAGGACATGGCTATATAGTATCTAAAAAAAAGAGCAAATGCTCTAAAAAGGACAAGTGTCCAAGTATTCAAAAAAAAGAGCAAATGCTCTCAAAAGGACAAGTGTCCAAATATTCAAAAAAAGAGAGATGCATATAGCCATGATCCTTGGTAAGAGAAGAGTTTCAAAAAGAACAAAGGAGTTGAGTTAGTCCACCCTATACCTTGGCTAGTGCATGACTATACTATCCCATGATCCTAAACTTGACTTAGCAATAAAATAGAGATAGAAGTGCCTTACATTCCTTCCTTTCCCAATAAACTCCACATAAACCATAGGATAGACTCTGGCATTTTCTTTTGCCATAAAGTGAGGATATACACTGTTGATGGTCCTTAAACACCTGTTTTACCATCAACATTTGACCCTAAAGTCCACCAAAAAGGCATGAAATGTAGTCAAATAGGTTTCAAACTAACCAAATTCCACATGTCCATAGAATTTTATTTGAATGCAGGATTTGAACCAAATTTGGACATATGGACCCACCAGAGGCCAAGCCCACTCAGCAGGGACCAAATGGGCCTAAGGGGGGTGGCGCCCGCCACCTCTATGTGGCGCCCGCCACTTGGGTTGGCCCAAGTTCCACTCCCTGCCACGTCATCGATCCGTGTGACCTCCCCAAGGCCAAATCTTGGCCCTTGGTCACTAGGTCAGTGGCATCGGACGACTCAGGGAGGAGTGGCGTGGATCAAGGCTGAATGGCGGTTGCTAGGACATGCAACCGACCTCCAAACCGCCTTGGACAACCACCTGGAGGTCGTAGGATCAAAGCCGGTGCATCCAACGACCCGGGGACTGGCGGTCGCCAGTAGGGGGTGGCGCCCGCCACCTAACCTAACCCTAGGTCGGTTGGCTGCCCCCTATAAGTACCCCCCTCACTCCTCAAGGCTATAAATACCCCCTGGTGACACCACTTCATTTGTACCACAACACAAGAGAAGCAAAGCAAGTAGAAGCAAGCAAGTGAGAGCTCAGAGAGCTTAGGCAAGTAGGTAGCTAGTAGAGCAAGGCATCTTTGCCCTCGCGGTAGCGCTGCTCAAGGCTTAGCTCAAGAGTAGAGGCGTGCGAGTGATCAGTTCTGGAACTGGGAAGAGTCTTCCTTCATCTCCAGTTCAGGTTTTGCTCTTGTATCTCAAGCACTTTACTATATTCTAGTTCATGATTTCAAGTATTACTTTATTCTACTTATCAGTATTGAGTGGTATACTTGATTGATTGCTTGAGTACCTAGCTATCCTACAGTTCAATTCACTTAGCCATAGTAGTTAATCTCTAGTGAGCTTAGTGTTTGATCTTTGCCAATAGGTTGCTTAGTTAGTTTAGTGTTTATCTTATTAAGTCAAGTGTTTGCTCTGACATCCGCAAGGGTGTCTCTATTCAAAGCTAGGATAGAGATAGTTAGAATATAGTTAAGCGTGGTGCTTAGTTATAGACTTACCTTCAGATACGGCTGGACCCCCGGATTGCTGTGGTAGCAAGCAGGTGGTGACAGCCCTGTGTGCCTTGAATTCCACCACGTAGTTGGCCCAGTTTAACAGTAAGGCTCGTTGTGCTGGCGTTCAACCTAAGTAAGTGGTAAAGGCTAGTACGCCTCGATACTTGACAAGATAGGAATAAAACTTTACTTAACTTAGTTACTTTCTTGACTTTTGCCTGCTTTGCTTCGTAATTATCTTGCTTCGTAGTTATCTTGCTTTGTAGCTATCTAGGAGTAGTTATTAGTTAGTAGTTAGTTATCCTAGTTGTCCTTAGTTATTCCCTTTATCCACCTATCCATCCACCTTACGTTAGCCATCCATTTCATCATTACCTATCCACTCATATATTCTTTCTAGCCTTTCATTTCCTCTCTTCTCCCCTTTTCCCTTTTCTTTTTTCTTCGACTCTCATCCCCTCCTTGACTCAACTCATACACCACCCTAGCCTACCCTTGGGATCAAATAAATCGACACCTGGTACTCCCAGGCGAAGTGCTACTACGATAGTTCTGTGCGCTTGCAGAATCTCCTCCTGGTAGATTGCAATATCTCTAGCTAGCTCCTACTAGTGTCGGGATTGACAACCCCATTTGGCATTAGTAGACAGATGCTTTAGCTCCACTCCTTTAGGTATAGTGACCGGACTTGCTTCAAGCATTTCTGACGCCGTTGCTGGGGATAAACTCCGTAGTCTACTCCTAGTAACAACGTTAGCAAGTGCCAACAAGCATTCCTAGGCCGTTACCGGGGATAGTTGCTTAGCTCTATCTTTAGTGAAGCTAAGAACTACCAACATACACCATGAGTGCCTTGAGATTTAAAGAGAGATTCAATGAACCATGATTTTCTTTTTGAAAATATCCTGAAACCCCAAGGTATGTAAAAAAGGAAAGTGTGTTTCTCTTGCTTGCAAGCTATTCTATCCTTCAACCGCCATAGGTATGATTTATTAGCCACTTGGAAAGGTTACTAACATGAGTATAGGTAGTTGAACATCCTGTGTGAATGCTTAGTTCAGTAAAATTGTTTCAATTCTTAAAATCCAGGCTTGCTCGGGACGAGCAAGACGTTAGTATGGGGGAGCTTGTTGATGGTGCTTAAAGCATCATTTCACCATCAACATTTCACCCAAAACCAAGGTAAAACAACATAAAAGGTAGAAGATTTGGTTTATAACTAACATATTTCCACATGTGCATAGTTTCTTATCTTAATGCAGGAAATGATGGAATTTGGGCCAAACAAGAGTACCAGGAGCAAGGCCAAGCCACTCTGGCCCATTTGGGCCTGAGCAAGGTGGCGGCCGCCACCTATTACTGGCGGCCGCCAGGTCACTCGTGCCAAAAGTGGCCCAAACCACGTCATCGATCCGTGGGAATCACCTCAAGCTCAAATCTTGGCCATTGCACACTAAGGCGGTTTGATCCAAGGGCTAAGAAGAGTATTACCTGGAGAGTGGGCTCTGGACACGTGTCTAAACCCTAACCGGCCCTCAAACCGACTTGGGAGAGCAAATGAAGACCGTTGGATGAATGGCGGTTGCAATGGACGACAGAGAGGTGGCGGGCGCAAGGGTTTGGTGGCGGGCGCCACCCCATAAACCCTAACCGACCTCTCCCTCACTCTATAAGTACCCCCCTAGCTTCCTAGCACTATAAATAGGCCCCTAGAGCTCTCATTCGGAGAGCCTCACCATTTGGTTAGATTAGCACACTTGCTATGCTAGAGAGATTAGAGAGAGTGTGAGTGCCTCACTAGAAGAGGAGCTGGAGAGGAGAAGAGTAGAAGTCTGGAGAGTTCCGGAGTTGTCGGAGACCTCTGCTTCTCTCTGCTCTATGCTTCAACTTTGGTAACTTAGTATCTAATTTATCTTCAAGTATTTATTTTCTGTACTTGTGTGTTTGTTTCATTGCTTGATATTAGTTTCAAGTGCTCTAGTTCTAGTACAGGGCTAGTAGTAGTAGTATATAGATTAAGTGTGGTACTTAGGCTATATATTGCAAGTGAATACTGCTAGGCCCCCGAATAGCTGTGATAGCAAGCAGGTGGTGACAGCCCTGTGCACCTTGAATTCCACCACGTAGTTGGTCTAGTTTAACAGTAGGGCTCGTTGTGCTAGTGTTCAACCTAAGTCAGTGGTAAAGGCTAGTACGCCCGCAGTACACTAGTAAAGAACTTAAATCACTAGAAGTCTAATAGAACTAGGATCTACCTCAGTAGATAGTGCCCGTTCCCTTCATCTATCCTAGATATCCCTACCCCCCTAGTTTTCTCAAAATCACTTCGTGTTCCTCGTGGATTCGATACCCCGGAATACTCTGAGGTGAAAAGCTACAACTGACAGCCGTGTGCTTGCGGTTTCTTCTGCGTGCCACCCGAGGTGTCAACAATAGGGAACTCATTCTGAAGATGCAAAATCAGATTGCGAGCAAAGGAGAAAGTCTCGGTCTTCTCAGCTAAAAAGAAGACCCACGAATATCTCGAAAAATCGTCAACAACAACAAGCACGTACCACTTCCCCCCCAACCGAGCTCACCCGAGCCGGACCAACAAGGTCCATGTGCAAAAGCTCTCCAGGGCGCTTAGTCATGACCTGAGTCACTGGATGGTGGGGTGCGGCTACCATCTTCCCATGTCTACAAGAATGGCAAACAAGATCCTTCTCCATGGACAACTTGGGCAATCCTCGGATTAAGCCAAGTGAGCTAAGTCTTGCAAGCATGTCGAAGCTCAGGTGACCTAGTCTCCTATGCCACTTCCAAAGATCAGAGGGGGAAGGTCCAGCCAAAAGACAACGAGAAACTCCAAACGATTCCGTGAAATTCGCACGAAAGACTTTTCCAAAGGGCGAAATCACACATACAAGATTGCCCTGAGGATCCAAAATGCGACTGAGATTCGGTTTAAAACGAATCTCATAGTCATCATCAAAAAGTTGCGAAACAGAAAGAAGGTTAAAATGCAAGTTAGAAACAAGAGCAATATCGCGCAACACAAAGTGCTCATTAACTCGCACCGACCCACGAGACAACACCTTACCTTTGCTGTTGTCGCCGAAGGTGATAAACTCCTTTCCGGCGACCAGACTAAGACTGGAGAACCACTTGGCGTTTCCGGTCATGTGCCTCGAGCAACCAGAATCCACCAACCAAATGTTCTCCAATCATTTTACCTACATCAATAAAAAGACATAGGGTGAGCATACGGTCCAACACTTGGGTGAGTAAAATGGGAATTATACCAGTGTTGGGTCGGCTGCTCAAAAGAACGGTTAGCAGAAAAACCATTCCTAGCACGCCTACGGGAAGAGCAATCACCACGTAGAGGAAAACGTGGTCCGCTAAGGGAGGAGCGTCCATCGCGATACTCAAAACGCGATGGGGGAAAATGCTCAACTACAAAGCCACCGCCACGGGGTCCATAGCCCACAAATGCAGGCTCCCGCCGGGCACGTTCTCTACGCGGCCTAGGCCTAGGAACTTGAGGTTTTGGACCTCTAGGCCTAGCAACGCGCCTCTGAACATTCGGCACATGTACATCATGGAAAGGATGGTACATGTTCGTGTTGTTCATCTCCTTTGCACGGCGCGCCTCTCTCTTTCATCGAAAGCAAAACTCACTCAAGTGTCCATCTCTCCCACAGTGCTCACAATGGTACCTCACCGCTCTCATAGGGGGTTGTTGGTACTCACGGTAGTGGGTGTGGATCACTTTGCCCTTCTGTGGCATAAGCTCCTCCTGGATGGGTGGCATGGTGTACAGCTTGTTCTTGAGGTGGTTTGGTTTTGGAGCCCATGATTGTTTCTTGGGTGGGCCTCTCGGAGGTTCCACAAAAACACCATCCTTGGTGTTAGGCTTTAGAGGCTCTTTGGGTGGAATCTTTGTAAGCTTGGGAGTAGTTGTGGAGTTGGGCTTCTCAAACGGGTTCAGACCACTCGACTCTCCAATCTTCCCAAAAGTTGAAGCGCACTCAACACCCTGAGAAAAGCCTACACCTGGACCTCCAGCAGCATGCTTGAACTGGGAGATCATCATCCCAAGCTGCGGCTCACCACTCGACACCCATGACAAGATGGCCCGAAGGTATGTGTTTTCCTCCTCGGTTTGCATCTTGTCATGCTTCACATTTGCAATCTCCATCTCCAAACCCTCACAAAGAACGCACCTAGTCACACACGTGCTATCCGAGCTGGTCTTCTCAAGAGACAATCTTGGCATTCTTCTCTGCCAACTCGGATTGCAAGCCCGCACAGGACTTGCACGCACCCAACAGCGAGGATCTAGCCTTCAGCTCATCCACTTCTCCTACCAACACAGCATACTTACTTCTCAAAGTGAGAAGGTCAGTCATGTGTGTGGAGCACATCTTACACTCCTTCTCATCTATGACAACAACGGTGGACTTGACAGATTCAAGTTCCTTCACCGTATCCTCCCACTTCTGCCTAAACTCCTTCCTCTCTCTAGCAGCGCACCTAAGCAGCTTGTCTTGACTAAGGAGAGCAGCAGTAAGTTTCTCGACCTCAGCAGAAAGCTCATCGGGGGTCTGAGATACCTGGGAGGTGTCGTCGTCGTCGTCGTTCTGAGGGATGTCCTCCAGCTCGCCGTCGACCTCCTTGCCGAGGGCTATGGTGCAGAAGCCCTCGTCGTCGGCGAAGAAGCAGAGGCCGTTAAGCTTGTCCTCGATCCTCTTCTTCTTCTCGGACTCATCGTCGCTTGAGGAAGCGCAGTCGTCATCCGAGTCGTCGATGTCGCTGAGCGTGGCGAAGAACGCAAGCTGCTCAGCCTGGGCCTTCTCCAAGTACTTTGTCTTGATGTACTCCTTGTTGAAGCCGCCCTTCCGCTTGTGCTTCGCGGGGACGTACTTCTCCTTGCGCTTGCCAGAGTCGTACTTGTGCCCATGATCTGCCTTGCCGAAGACTTGCTTGTTCTTCTTCGGGCAATTGGCGATGAAGTGGTTGGGGTCGCCGCACTCGAAGCATCCCGAGCGTCCTCCTCCACGGCGACGGTTCATGCGGTTGTTGTGGAACCGCGAGAACCGGTTGGCGAGCAAAGCCAACTCGTCATCCCCCATGAACTCCAGCTGCTCCTCTGTGACAGAAAGAAGAGAAGAGAGTGCAAAGCCTCCAGAGGGGTTAGCAGAAGAGCCAGAAACCAAAGCCATCGACGGGCCAGAGGGATTTTCATAAGAAGCCCTAGCCATGGCGTCAATCTCACTGGACTTGAGCTTACTGAAGAGCTCGTCGCATGTGAGGGTCTCATAGTTAGGTGATTCGATGATCGCCTGAACCTTCGAGTCCCACACCGACCGATCAAGAATGTGCAAAAGCTTCAAAGCTCTGTCATGATCGTCGAAAGGCAACAGCTCCTTGTTAGCCCTCATCCTGTTGACAATCACCTAAAAGCGAGCGAATAAACTTTCTATGCTCTCGCCAGGCATATGTCGAAAGTTCTCATACTCTCGCTTGAACGACTCGTAGAGACGGGTTTTGACTTGAGTGGTTCCCTCATGAAAACGCATGAGGGTAGCCCAAATCTCCCGAGCCGTAGCGAGGTGAGAAACGCGATCAAACTCGGACATGCTCAAACAGGAGAAAAGAGCATTACGGGCTTGGCTATTGGCATCGTGCTCATCGATCTAACGCTGAGTAACACGAGCAGCCAAGACCACGTAATCGACAGAGTTGCAAATATCCCAAATGGAAGCACCAATACTCTGCAGATAGGCCAACATGCGTATCTTCCAATACGCATAGTTCGTCCCATCGAAAAACAGCGGTTTGCCCACGCCGCGATCCATGTCGCCTTTTGTGGATCTGGAACCGGCTAAGGTGGAAGATCCTTAACCCGCTCCGATACCAATTGAAGGACCGAGAATGCAATAGCAAGGCGACCAGAGGGGGGTGAATGGGAGCTCAAAAATTTCTCTCAAAACTTTGGCCTTTGTCCCACAAATCAACCCCCAAAAGCTTCGATTGAAACCGTGATGCTCACGACCCTTGGAAGAGGGTGGATGATCCCTAGGATCACAGCGGAGCACCAAAAAGCGATATCAAACCAATCGGCAAAAGTACCGGAACAAGTTCAACCCCTAAAAACCAAGTCCCGAATGTAGATGGAAGACTACGTCGAGAAATCCCCAATACCTATGCTAACAAGTAGCAAAGATACCTAGAGAGGTTCCTTGATCAACTCTAGGGCCAAACGAGAAGTCCGGAAACTAAGCGGAGAAGCTGGGAGAGCAAACGCACTAAACCGCAACACACAGCCGATTCGCGGACTGTCCGGCCCTGGGGTCCTGGACTGTCCGCCCCTACTGCGGACTGTCCGCTAGGGGGTGGCGGACTGTCCGCCGGCCAACTGGACGAAACAGCAAGGTTGCTGAATAGTCCCTGGACGACTCCCGGACTGTCCGCGAGTTCCTACGGCAGACTGTCCGCCAGTCAAGGAACAGTAACGCGACCGAAGAACACAGCTACTGATCCGGCTGATCCCCGACGCGCGGACTATCAGCCGGTCAAATCGCGGACTGTCCGCGACCACCCGGTGAGGGCGATTTCGGTCGCCCTTCACACACAACCTCCCAAATTCGAATCAAAACTCAATCCCACGTTCCCAAACTTGGAGAGGATGATCACGAGGTAGTTAGGAGACTATCCCCAAGAAATCATCCGCTCAAATCAACTCAATCACCGGGAAATCGAAAGGGGAGGAGTATGAACGAAAAAGCGCCACAAAAACAAAATCGACCCGATCTACTTGTTCGTGAAGAGTTAGATAAATTCCTTCGGTGGAAATGATCTCCTCACTATAAAGAACAAGTTGATTCAAATGGATTTCGCAAAGACGCAGTAGAGAGGGAGATCGAGTGACGGGAAAATCACGGAGAAATGAAGAACGCGAAGAACCCGAACAAAACACGAATCAAGTCATTGATCTGCAACCATGTGGCTACCACACGCTACAACAGTGAGATTACGGTCTCACTTCCTCAAAATCTCCAGTACATAGAGGTATGGTTCTCTGCGGATCTCAGTTGCTACAGCAGGGGATTGGGAGAGCAGGAAAACCTAGAAGGCAGAGAGCAAATGAGTGAGATAGGATGGGAGGTGGGTGTCTCCCTCTACTTATTCTAATTCTAATTCCCACTCTACCCCTAACTAATTACAGAGCGAACCAGCTAAACCCTAGGGTTATTCTGGGCCAACTCATGTTAGGTGGTGATCCGACGACCACGCCCGCACAACTGGTAGCGTTGCCTCGACGCAACCTCACCGATTGCCGCCACGTGCCTCCACCGCTCTGCACGTCCTTTTCTCAGACTTCGCCCCTGGTTTTGTGGCCCAGACCGGGAAACCAGCCTTCACAGCCAACCCCCGGTTTTGAGGCCCAAACCGGGAAACCAGCCGACCATCGCCTGAGTTTTGTGGCCCAAACTCAGCAAAACCGCAGCACCCAGGTTTTGAGGCCCAAACCTGGAAACCGTCCTCAGCCCGAGTTTTGTGGCCCAAACTTGGAAACCATCAGCGCCCAGGTTTTGAGGCCCAAACCTGGAAACCGTCCACTCGGTGGTTTTTCTGTGGCTCAACCACCAAACCGAGCCGTAGAGGGGATGCACCTCCCGTGCACCCCGTCCACCGACACGTGTCCCCAAGTCCTCGACTCGAGCAACACCGTGACTGCAAGTCTTCACTCATCGCTGTCCCAGGCTGTCAGCCACCACAGCTGATCCTTAGGCCACCGGTCCCTCAGTTCAAGCCTCACGTCCGCCCTTCGGCACTCTCAGTCCATCGGCACGACACGTCTCTACTTGACCTTCACCTTGTCTGCGATCACTGTATCCGTGCTCGACACCTGCACAACACAAGCCAAAGAACATGTGCATCATCCCAGTTGACAATCACTCATCACTCAGAGACTCGGCATACACCCATGTATCCGCAAGTGATCGGTCCTGGAGTTGGGAAGAGTCTTCCTTCATCTCCAGTTCAGGTTTTGCTCTTGTATCTCAAGCACTTTACTATATTCTAGTTCATCATTTCATGTATTACTTTATTCTACTTACCAGTATTGAGTAGTATACTTGATTGATTGCTTCAGTGCCTAGCTATCCTACAGTTCAATTCACTTAGCCATAGTAGTTAATCTCTAGTGTGCTTAGTGTTTGATCTTTGCCAATAGGTTGCTTAGTTAGTTTAGTGTTTATCTTATTAAGTCAAGTATTTGCTCTGACGTCCGCAAGGGTGTCCCTATTCAAAGCTAGGGTAGAGATAGTTAGAATATAATTAAGCGTGGTGCTTACTTATAGACTTACCTTCAGATACGGCTGGACCCCCGGATAGCTGTCGTAGCAAGCAGGTGGTGACAGCCCTGTGCGCCTGAATTCCACCACGTAGTTGGCCCAGTTTAACAGTAAGGCTCATTGTGCTAGCGTTCAACCTAAGTAAGTGGTAAAGGCTAGTACGCCTCGGTACTTGACCAGATAGGAATAAAACTATACTTAACTTGGTTGCTTGTTTGGCATTTGCCTATCTTGCTTCGCAGTTATCTTTCGTAGTTATCTTGCTTCGTAGTTACCTAGGAGTAGTTATTAGTTATTAGTTAGTTATATTAGTTATCCTTAGTTATCCCATTTTATCCATCTACCTATTTATCCACCTTACCTTAGCCATTTCATTCATCCTTACCTATCCATCCATATATTCATTCTAACCTCTCATCCTCTCTCACCCCTTTCATCTCCTCTTTTCTCCTCTTCCCTTTTCTTATTCTTCGACTCTCATCCCCTCCTTGACTCGACTCATACACCACCTTAGCCTTCCCTTGGGATCAAATAAATCGACACCTGGTACGCCCAGGCGAAGTGCTACTACGATAGTTCTGTGCGCTTGCAAAATCTCCTCCTTGTAGATTGCATTCTCGCTAGCTAGCTCCTACTAGTGTCGGGATTGACAACCCCATTTGACATTAGTAGATAGCTGCTTTATCTTCACTCCTTTAGGTATAGTGACTGGACTTGCTACAAGCATTTCTGGCGCCGTTGCCAGGGGTAGATTTCATAGTCTACTCCTAGTCACGACGTTGGCAATTGTCAACAAGCATTTCTAGGCCATTACCGGGGATAGTTGCCTAGCTCTATCTTTAGTGAAGTTAAGAACTACCAACAAGCATTTCTGGCGCCGTTGCCGCGGAAGGCAATCGGTGTATCGGTTGAGTCTGTGTCGAATTTATCTTCATTTAAGCTCCCGCTTAGCGAATCCCATCTTACCCCATTCTTTCTTTCCTTAACTCTTCTTATCTTTTTCCTTCATCTTCTTCAACTTCTTTCTTTCTTATCTTGTTCTACCTTCACGATGGCCAATAAGACCATTCGTGAGTTTTCTGCTCCTTCTGCCGCCAATGTAGCGACAGGACCAGACGTGATCGATGCCAACCTCAATTTTGAGTTGAAACCGGCTCTGATCACGATGGTCCAAGCTAGCCCGTTTTGTGGCAAAGCTCATGAGGATGCCAATGCTCACCTCCAACAATTTTTGGAGATTTGCGGCACCTTCACCATTAAGGGATAACCCAAGAAGCCATCCGTCGTCGTCTCTTTCCTTTCTCTTTGCTAGGAAAAGCGAAGCAATGGTTCTATACCAATCGCAATGTTGTAGGCACATGGGACAAGTGTTCCAATGCTTTTCTCGCCAAATTCTTTCCGATGGGCAAGACGAACGCTCTTCGCAACAAAATCTCCAGCGTTACGCAACAAGCCGAGGAATCTATTCCCGAGGCTTGGGAGAGAATGCAAGAGTACATCGCTGCTTGTCCGCACCATGGTATGGAGGACTGGCTATTGATCCAGAACTTCTACCATGGCCTAACCCCACTCTCTAGAAGCCATTTGGATGCCGCCGCCGGTTGTGCATTCTTTTCTCTGAATGTTGCAGATGCTAAGGCTCTCATAGAGAAAATTGTGTCGAACCAAGGATGGAATGACGAGAAACTGCAGCCCCGTAAGCGAGGTATGCATTCCCTTAAGGAGGCCGACGTGATCGTGGCCAAGATGGACCTGTTGGCAAAAAAGCTGGACAGCTGTGAGAAGATGAACCAACAAGAGAGTGTCCAATCTCTGGAATCCTACATGACTTGTGAAGTCTGTGGAGAAACCGGACATTCTGGGAACCACTGCCCCGAGTTACATGAAGATTTGAACTTCATCAACAACAACAACAACGGTTTCCGCCAACAAAATCAAGGATGGAATCAGCACTCCAACTCTCAAGGTAATAATTCAATCCCCCGCTCAAATTTTCAGAATTCTGATAATTTCTCATTCTTGAAGAATTTAGTTTACTCACAAGGTAGAACTACTGATTTCTTGAATAAGAGATTAATGTCAAATGATAAAACCCTTGAGAATTTAAATGCTAAATTGGAAGATTTCTCATCTGCTCTGAAAAATCAATTAAGTTTTAATAAAATGCTAGAAACCCAATTAGCTCAACTTGCTGCAAGTATACCATCTTTTGAACCTGGCAAAATTCCTGCTAAACCTAACATGGAAACTGCAAATATAGTTGAAATAAAATATTTTAACTATTATGAAGATCAAACCATGACTGTTAAAAAGGGTGATTCTGGTAGTCCCATAATTAGATGCTCAATCTTTGGTGAAGTCTTTAATAATGCCATGTGTGATTTAGGATCGAGTGTAAATATTTTATCTAAGGATTTCTATGAAAACTCGTTCTTTCCACCCATGACATCCACATCTGCCTATGTCGTGCTAGCTGATCAATCAACATGCTATGTAGAAGGAATAGTCACTGATTTACCTGTTCATATTAGAGGTTCATATGTTCCTGCTGATTTCATAATACTAGATATGGGAAATAGGAAAGATGTGCCTCTAATCTTAAGTAGACCTTTTCTTGAACACTGTTGATGCTTGCATATATGTGGGAAGTGGTAAAATGCAAATGACATTAGGAGGGAGGAAGGAAATATTCTCCTTTTCCCGTGGTCCCGCATATGCCGCTAACATGCAGGAAGCAAAACCCGTTCGTACCAAGAAGAGGCGCCCAAGAACAAGGTGGAACAGAAAGAAAGAACCACCTTCTCGTGAGTTGTGTAATTCACATGACAAAGGAGAGGTGCCAAAAGAAGAAGAACCCGATGAAGTACTTAAAGAAGAAGCACCCAAGGAAGAAGATCCACCCAGTAAGGATGAAATTCCATGGATCTAAGGTATGGATTCACTTATAAATTTCCCTTCAAATTTCCCTTTCTTTTTCAAATAAATAACATATGTCATGCATGTAACTAAAAAAAAAATCAGTTATCATTAGTTATATGCATAAGTATATGTTAACTTAGCTAGAATAAGAAAATATCATAATAGGATAGTTTCCCTTTTCACAACATTAGACAATTTCCTTTTTAATAAAATGAGAACAAGAGCTCCGACCGAGAAAGATGAAGGCCCTTTACCAAGCAAGAAGCCAGCTTGGGGGAGACTCCCGCTCCAATAAGGTATGCCTAAAGCCTACACTTTATATTCAGTCTTTAATTTCTATATCTTTGGAAGTTTTGAATGTTACATGCTTGCCTAAGTAACCATCCCATGAGTAAAAAATGATAAAATCTGCTTAAAAATGTTGGAACCTGAATAAGAAATGAAATATGTCATGCAAATGCTATTGTTATGGTTTGAATAACTAGTTTTATCTAAGTTGTAGCTTTTGTGAGTTGCACATGTTTTAACTAAAATCATGCTTAGTGAATAGAGTTAGTTAGAGATGGAGTAATTCTTTAAACTTGCTAGGTGAAATTAGGACCTAATCTAGAGGATTTCGTTTAAAAAACATGAAAACCTTGCTAAAAGTTCCTCCTGGATTTTTTCACATCCCACCACTAGCCAAATATTTGTTAGTCAAAACCACAAAGAGCTTTGTCTGTGTTGAGCTTTGTTAGACCTCATAGATCTTAGTAGAGAAGCTTATCATATCTTTTGATCAAGATACACACATCAACATATTGCTTACTATCCAGTTTGGAAGTTTGCAACCACCAAATAAATTGCTCATTCTCTACACTGGAGATATGCAATACCTTGCCAAACGTTCCATTGCTAGCCTTATGCTATTCCTACACTAGCAATAAGCATTTCTCCCTCTTCCGCTTTTCATTTCTAAAATCCTTTCCTATAGACAATCTGGGGAAATCTAGAGCTAAAAAAAGAGAGATATGAAAAAAATGAGCAAAGTAGCTCAAGAGCAGACTATGTCCTAAGAAAATGTGAGGACACATTTTTGTCTACTCACTATGTATCGAAAAGAGAGAGAGAGAGAGAGTTATCATTAGCTCTAGACCCCAGAAATTAACTAGGAAGGGTTATGAAATATCTCTCTATACACTTCCACATAACCACATATGCACATCTTGATCAATTTTTATGATTTGCTGCTCCTTATGATCTGAGTGTCTAGCTTAGCAATAAACATTAGGCAATTTGCTCATGATTCTTAGCCTACCTATAACTCCACATATCATTCTTTAGAAATAGGAGAGGCTACATTTTGGCCTAAGTGATGATTTAAACACCATTGAGTGATTGAGTGAATCTTGGAGGACTTAAGCAAGTTTTTATCTTTTGAAAACCTTAAAAAACCTCCAGACAGAATCCTAGTTAAACCTAAGCAATATAAAAGTTTCCTATCTACTACTTTATTTCACTCTTGCATGTTTGAAGTGAAAAGCTATAAGCCTTACATTGCTATGATTAATGATATATACTAAGCTATTTCTCACTATACAATATGCACTTGTATACATCTTAAGTTGCTATCTATTTCATGCTTAATGCTTAAACCGCATTGTTGCTCGAGGACGAGCAACAGGTTAGCTTGGGGGAGCTTGTTGATGCTCCTTAAAAACCTGTTTTACCATCAACATTTTACCCTAAAATTCACCAAAAATGAATGAAATGTAGTCAAATAGGTTTCAAACTACCGAATTCCACATGTCCATAGATTTTGATTTGAATGCAGGATTTGAACCAAATTTGGATATTTGAACCACCAAAGGCCAAGCCCACTCAGCAGGACCCATTTGGGCCCTAGTGGGGTGGCGCCCGACACCCCTAGGTGGCGCCCGCCATAAGGAGAGGCCCAAACTTCCCCCCTGCCACGTCATTGATCCGTGTGACCACCCCAGGGCCAAATCTTGGCCCTTGGTCACTAGGTCAGTGGCATCAGAGGGCTCAGGAGGGGAGTGGCGTGGATCATGACCGAATGACGGTTATCTGGACATGCAACCGACTTAACCACCGCCTTGGAGGAGTCCCTGGAGGCCGTAAAATCAATGACAGTGCATCCAACAGCCAGGGGGTGGCGGCCGCCACCTAGGGCTGGCGCCCACCACTAGGGTTTGCCCTAGGTCGGTTGGCTGCCCCCTATAAGTACCCCCCTCACTCCACAAGGCTATAAATACCCCCCTGGAGGCGTCACTTCATTTCAAGTAGAAGAGAAGCAAGAGAAGCAAAGCAAAGAAAGCAAGGCTAGAGCTAGAGAGCTAATAGCTTAGGGTTTAGCCAAGCTTAGGCAAGTAGGTAGCTAGTAGAGCAAGGCATCCTTGCCTCAGTGCCCTCGCGGAAGCGCTGCTCAAGGCTTAGCTCAAGAGTAGAAGCGTGCGAATGATCGGTCCTGGAGTTGGGAAGAGTCTTCCTTCATCTCCAGTTCAGGTTTTGCTCTTGTATCTCAAGCACTTTACTATATTCTAGTTCATCATTTCAAGTATTACTTTATTCTACTTACCAATATTGAGTAGTATACTTGATTGATTGCTTGAGTGCCTAGCTATCCTACAATTCAATTCACTTAGCCATAGTAGTTAATCTCTAGGGTGCTTAGTGTTTGATCTTTGCCAATAGGTTGCTTAGTTAGTTTAGTGTTTATCTTATTAAGTCAAGTATTTGCTCTGACGTCCGCAAGGGTCTCTATTCAAAGCTAGGGTAGAGATAGTTAGAATATAATTAAGCGTGGTGCTTACTTATAGACTTACCTTCAGATACGGCTGGACCCCCGGATAGCTGTGGTAGCAAGCAGGTGGTGATAGCCCTGTGCGCCTTGAATTCCACCACGTAGTTGGCCCAGTTTAACAGTAAGGCTCGTTGTGCTAGCGTTCAACCTAAGTCAGTGGTAAAAGCTAGTACGCCTCGGTACTTGACAAGATAGGAATAAAACTATACTTAACTTGGTTGCTTGTTTGGCATTTGCCTATCTTGCTTCGCAGTTATCTTGCTTTGTAGTTATCTTGCTTCGTAGTAATCTTGCTTCGTAGTTACCTAGGAGTAGTTATTAGTTATTAGTTAGTTATATTAGTTATCCTTAGTTATCCAATTCTATCCATCTACCTATTTATCCACCTTACCTTAGCCATTTCATTCATCCTTACCTATCCATCCATATATTCTTTCTAACCTCTCATCCTCTCTCACCCCTTTCATCTCCTCTTTTCTCCTCTTCCCTTTTCTTATTCTTCGACTCTCATCCCCTCCTTGACTCGACTCATATACCACCCTAGCCTTCCCTTGGGATCAAATAAATCGACACCTGGTACTCCCAGGCGAAGTGCTACTACGATAGTTCTGTGCGCTTGCAGAATCTCCTCCTTGTAGATTGCATTCTCGCTAGCTAGCTCCTACTAGTGTCGGGATTGACAACCCCATTTGACATTAGTAGATAGCTGCTTTAGCTTCACTCCTTTAGGTATAGTGACTGGACTTGCTACAAGCATTTCTGGTGTCGTTGCCAGGGGTAGATTTCATAGTCTACTCCTAGTCACGACGTTGGCAAGTGTCAACAAGCATTTCTGGGCCATTACCAGGGATAGTTGCCTAGCTCTATCTTTAGTGAAGTTAAGAACTACCAACAAAGCCCAACACAAGAGGCGCAGTCACAAGCACTCATCATCAAGCTCCTCACATGTGTGCCTTATGGCACGAGGTAACACAAACTCTATCTCTAGTGATAGTTATGGTGATGATGAGCTACCTTCTTATAATCAACTTGTGCAAGATAATTGTTGGCACTTCTTAGCGTCACACTAATGCTAGGCTGTCACCACTAGCAGCAACACATAGAAGTGGTTGGTTGGTATATATGAGCACACAGAAAAAGATCTGCAAGCGCACGGATACCATTGTAGCTTTCACCCAGAGGTTTTAATATCGTATCCACAAGGAAACTTGTGAGATCAACTATGTTCTAACTTAACCAGAAGATAGATGAATAAGTGGTAGTGGAAACTAAAGTAGAAACAAGATAAAGTAAAAACAAGAGTAAAGCGTAAGGGAAGTTGCAATCTAGTATAAGGTCAATAGCAGGAGTATAGAGAGGATAACTTGTGATTCGTCTAGTTCTGATCTAGGCAAGAGACTATGTTTTATACGATTCAACTGGGGACATTACGATAGAAGGGCTGCATCCAGAGTACAACCTCAACTAGGTAACTATGGTCCTGCTCGTCCTATAAATGGGGAAGTGGACTACAAAGGATTCAATGGGTCTATAAGAGTCACACCCGCGAGCTACCACTTAAATACGCCCCGCCTATAGGGTACATCTACGAGTAACTCGAGCCTAAGCACCATGCTTACACTACAAATTATACTCTAACCTACTGCAGTAAATTAAAGTACTCAAAAGAAACTTGTGACCAGAATAATAATATAAACAAGAATCTTACTTGAATCAGAAGTTGATCACCCGAAGCATCTCAGGAGCAAGCTCGAATGGAGCTTGATCCCACCGAAGTACAACCGGAGGAAGAAGCACCGATAGGCTGGCATCTCCTCCAAACTCCTCCCTCGCTCTCCAGCTCTCTACTATCTAGAAGACTAGATCTAAACTAATTCTAGAGCGAGGTTGTCCATTCGAGGGACTCCTCCCATCTAGAAACCCTAGCTATTGCTCTTGGCTACACCTATGATGAAGATAGATAATGATGGATGCTCCAGGGAGCGGGATCTGGGGCTCCTTATATAGCCCGGTGGGATGAACCGCAGCCCTCGGATCAAACCGACCTTGAACAAGGGTTGAGATGCGTCGAGGAGGTCGATTAGGGCACGCTCCATGAAGATGGGCCGAGATGGTTTCTGGCCTAGGACGGCCGGCCTGGGGGTGGGGCCGACCGGCCCCACCTATCAGACACCAGGCTCCGCCTTCGTCGAGGTGTCTTCTAGAACCTTCCTTGTTGCCCTAATGCGACTTTCCGTCCGTTTGCGTGATTCATCGTGTTGGAGTAGGACTCTACCTCTTTCCATCTGCTGGAAAACTCCCTGGAAGATAGCAATTCACCATAGTTGTTGGATCTGTCAGTTTAGTCCCTGAGTTATGTTGCTTTGTGATCACTCCAGGTTGTTCTAGAAGCTTCCATGTCGTAGTCAACAAGGACTCTCTCGTCGGGACTCCAAATGTAGCAAACCATATGTCTGTTTCGATCGTCTCGATGAGCCCTTTGCAATGGTGTGCTTTGTTTCATCACTTGAGATACTTTTATATGGTGAAATATTGATAACACTGCAAAACAAGTGAGAACAACACAACTCATGGAACTTGTTAGAATCAAACACTACAACTATGCTTTAGGGTTCATTAAATATTATTCTATGCATTAGTTGATGGTATAATATTGACTGTAAGTATCATCAACAATAATCTAAACTATGATAAGGCTTGTACTAGCCAACAAAAGAAAATCAATGCTTTAAAAGAAAAAATAGATAGCTCTCAACAAGCTTACAATGCTATGCTTGATCAATATGAAACTTTTTCAAACTTAAATGTTGAGCTATCTAATAAAATTGAGAAACTTGAGGCTAGTATAACCACAAGTTATAGCATAAGTAATGATGAGCAACTTGCTAAGAAAAATGAAAAGCTAAAAGCAAAGTTAGCTAGCACACAAGATGCTTACAAAAGTTTGCTTGCCAAAATGAAAATTATGTGCAAACATTGTGATGAGCTAACTAATAAAGTTGCTAATCAAGAAGCCATCGGAGCAAACCCCACCGAGGCACCTAAAATTAAGAAATCGATCTTTGATATGCCTAAAAAGGGTGCCTCTACTTCTTTCATTGATTTACTTGATTTAGACTCACCCATGTGCAATCAAGCTTGTGTTAAGGATGTGATTGTAGAAACATTTACACAAGAAGATGCTGAAGGACCGAGAATGCTACCAGGCGACCTGAGGGGGGGGTGAATGGGAGCCTAAAAATTTCTTTTGAAACTTTGGCCTTTGTCCCAACAAATCAACCCCAAAAGCTTTGGACACAAGCATGTGAAGGACCGAAAGTGCTTTCAGAAAGCGACCAGAGGGGGGGGGTGAATGGGAGCCTTAAATTTCTTTTCAGAAACTCTTAGCCTCTGTCCTAGAAAATCAACCCCAAGAGCAAAACTGATGCGCGTGATGTCCATGACCCAAGAGAATGGGTGGATGTTCGCTAGGAACACAGCGAGACACCACAAAAGCTCACTAGCCCAAATTCACGCAAGTCAACTGGTGACAGGATGAACTTTGGGTAACCTCAACCTCCCTCGAGCAACGCGAGGGGGATTCAGGCTATTTTGCAAAGCAGGGAGCTCAATTTCTGTAGAGCACAAAATTGGGAATCCAACGCAAACAGCGGATCTCAGATCGGAGCTCAAACGCAAAAGATACTGACGAAAATGTGCACTAACAGCACTGACCGGACTCTGCCTGCGTCCGATCAGAGAGGATCGGACGCATCCGGTCGGTTAAAAATTATTTTGGACCTCTCTGTGTTGGACCGGACGCACAGGGGTGGAGCGTTCGGTCACAGCTTCACCAACGTCCGGTCGATCAAAAGCAAATGAACAGTAGCAGCTACACGTCCGGTCAGGGAGAAGCAGTGAGTCTGGTCAGGTTCGCGCAGAAAGTCATTGCTCAACCTTCAACGACCGGACGCACGGGTCAGGGTCCGGTCGGTACGAAGGTGAGTCCGGTCATCCCGATTTTGCACAGTTCGTCCACCGATTCAACTCAATCTCACCCAAAACGAAACCTCTAGGGTTCAAACTTGGTGAGAGGAATCACAAGGAGGATAGTGAGCTACTTCTAGGAGATCATAGCTCAGAACTATTGCGGATACATGGGTGTATGTCGAGTCTCGAGTGATGAGTGTGAAGGACCGAGAAGCTACCCGAAAGCGACCAGAGGGGGGGTGAATGGGAGCTTCAAAATTTCCTTTCGGAAACTAGATGCCCCTGTCCCAAGATCAACCCCAAAAGCGAAACCTAGAGCTTGCTAATGTCCACGACCCTAGATGTAGGGTGGATGCTTCCTAGAAGCACAGCGGGACACTAGACAACCCTTGAAAGCCAACCCAAAAGACGGAACTCAAATCCGATCAAGAACGAACGAGCCGCGAACGAAAACACGCGAAACAGCAGCGACCGGACTCTGGCCTGCGTCCGGTCAGCAGGGACCGGACGCGTCCGGTCGTCAGAAAACAGCTCTGGGAGCTCTCTGTTCGCGACCGGACGCACGGAGCTCAAGCGTCCGGTCGTTCACTGAGCGTCCGGTCAGATGAGTCAAAAACACGGGAACAGTGCGAGCAGCGCGTCCGATCAGTTCCAAAAACCAGCGTCCGGTCGAGCAAAACGAAACACCGAAAAACGATCGGACTCACCAGAGGGTCCGGTCACTGGGCATCGGACGCGTCCGGTCACAGAAAAACGTTTCTGGAACCTTTCTGTTTCTGACCGGACTCACTGAAGGGAGCGTCCGGTCGATTTGAACAGAGCGTCCGGTCAAGCAAAAGAACTCAGACAGAATTCAACCACCGGACGCACTGTAGCAGCGTCCGGTCGTTGAATGAAGCGTCCGGTCACCCCGCGAATTCACTGTTCGTCCACCGATTCGACTAGAACTCACCCAAAACAAATCCTCTAGGGATCAAACTTGGTGAGTGAAGTCACAAGGAGGTTAGTGAGCTATCTCTAAGAGATCATGGCTCGAACCTAACTCCAAATCGGTGAATCGAAGAATTTCGGGGGAAGGGAAGAAAAGTGACCCGAAACGAAAAATCGATCGATCTCCTAGACCGTGAGGTTAGAGGATGATTCCTTCGGAGGAAAGAAGTGCCTCACGATCTAGAACAACTTGGTTCAAACGGAATTGCAAAAGATGAACCGAGCAAAGAGATCAAGCGACGGGAAAATCGTGGAGCAAAAAGGATTCCGCGAAGAACACAAGCAAAACGGAAATCACAGCCACGAACTCGAATCAAGGACGCAAATCAAACCATCGATCAGTGCTCCAAGGTGAGGATACGGCCTCACTTCCTCGAATCAACAGTACACAGAGTGGAGTCTCTCTGCGGATCTCAACTAGCTAAAGCAGGGGTGTGGGAGAGTGGAAACCCTAGCAAATGAAAGCTCTAACTGCGATTTAGATTGAGATGGGGAGGAGGGTGTCTCCCCTAGACTACTTATACTAACCTAGCCTAAGTCTATTTCCTACTCTACCCCTCACTACTCTAATTACAGAGCGGACCAGCCTAACCCTAAGGCTATTCTAGTCCACCCGCTGGTGGTAGGTAGATCCGACGGCGACGCCCGCACGGTCTTCCGCGTCGCCTCCACGCAACCTTCAGATCGCCGCCACGTGCCGCCACCACTCTGCACCCCCGGTTTTGTGGCCCAAACCGGGAAACCAGCCTTTTCCATCAGCCCCCGGTTTTGAGGCCCAAACCGGGAAACCAGCCTCCAGCCCGAGTTTTGTGGCCAAACTCGGAAACCGTCCGCGCCCGAGTTTTGAGGCCCAAACTCGGAAACCGGCCCACGCCCAGGTTTTGAGGCTCAACCTGGAAACCGTCGCGCCCAGGTTTTGTGGCTCAACCTGGAAACCCAGCACCCAGGTTTTGAGGCCCAAACCTGGAAACCGTCCACCGTTGGTTTTTCCCGGGCTCTACCAACAAACCGGCGTCGTAGAGGGGATGCACCGCCTGTGCACCCCTTCCACCGACATGATCGCACTTCTCCGCTTGTCGCTGTCGCAGGCTGCCAGCCACCACAGCTGATCCTCCGGCCTCCAGTCCATCAGTCCAAGTCCACGTCCGCCCTTCACCGTCCGATACATCGGCATGGCACGTCCGCCGCACGGCACGCCCATCCTTCATCGCGCCCGGTCCGTCGGCACGGCACGTCGCAACTTGACCTTCACCCGCCGTCGATCACTGTCTCCGTGCTCGACACCTGCACAACACAAGCCAAAGAACATGCGCATCATCTCCGTTGACAATCACTCATCACACAGAGACTCGGCATACACCCATGTATCCGCAATCTCCCCCTTGATGAGTGCATTGTCAACTCCACAACAAATCATGAATAAGAAGAAGGAGGTAGGAGGGAGTGAGAAGAGAAAACCCAACCAAATGACCCAAAAGCCTAACAAAAGCCAAAGAAGGTCAAGTGGATGAAGCAAAAACTTGGTCCCCAAAGACATGGGCAACGGCTCGACGCAACCAAGCAAAGCAAAGCTAGCCCTCAAGAAGAGGTAGAACAGGCTCAACACCGCTAGCAGATACTAATTGAAGATCGGAGGACAGAAACAAAATGCTAGTCCCTCAAGATAGAGGCACGGAGGCTCAACACAACTAGCAAGAAAATCACCCCGAACCAATTGGAATTTAACCCAAACCAAATGGGAAAGCACACCAGACGATACCAATTGAAAGCCAAATGAACAAGCTTATGAAAGCTCATGAAAAGCTAGGAGCGTTTGCTAGTCCCTCAAGACAGAGGCAACGGCTCAACACAACTAGCAAACTCCCCCTCAACAAATGCAAGCAACTAGGACAAACGATTCTCCCCTTAGTTGGTCAACACAGGAGCATATGATTTGCATAAATTTCTCCCCCTAGTTGAAAATGCACTTATCAAGGCCAAAAGGTATCGGAGAAACAACTCCCTTCACATAAACTCCCCCTGAACACAAGATCTCCTTCCACAATGCATATGAAGTAAAAATGCAAGTTAGGAGCTTCAAGTATATAGTCAAAAGAGTGCAAAGATGCTCTAATCAGTATAGCTCCAACATCTCAATTAAGCACTCAAATAGCAAAGGCTCAAACTGATCACTTATACGAAATATGAAGCATATGAGCATGTGAGCAATTTTAAGCCAAAAGGATAGTCACCATCAAAATAGCACTAGACATGTATAGAAGGAATCCAAACAAGTGCTAAACATATATACAAGGTGAACTACCCCTAGCAAAGTTCAATCATCATGCATAGGAATGAAGCATATACTTGTGATTTCAAACTCAAATCGGAGTTGCAGCGGTAAGAGAATTCACAAGTTCATTTTTAGCATGTGATTGCGAGAGGTTGAAAGCTTGTCATTGCCTAACTTTTCAACCGTGCGAAGCCTATGCCGAAGCAATCAGAAGCTTAAAGCAACGGTTTCGGTCATAGACTACATGGCTCAAGTTTAACTCAAAGTGCAATGAGAAACAGTCTCAATACCATGAGGTGTTGACAAGCAATCCCATCTCGATCTTTTCAATTCAACAATACTTGGTTCAGATTTTAAGCAAGTTATGAACAACCAAGCAAGTGAATGACTCAGAACTAGAGACATAGCAACCTAGCATATATGAAAAGCAGGAATGGACTCAACACACCCTACACATGCTAGTTGCATATCTCAATGGTGAACATTTTCAGATTTATGTACATTAGGCATAATTCACCATTCCAAAAATAGCTCGCTCATAACATGTAACAGTGATCAGAAAGAGCATAAGCTACAAGCATCATCACAAGTATCGGAGCAATACTAACAAGAGCATAATTACATTCTAGTGAATATAGACATGAAGCTCAGAATGTAAATGCGTATGCCCGACACAAAACTGAAAGAAAGAAGATACCAAATGGAAAGACTCAAGAAACGCAAAAGAAAAGAGCCTCAAAATAAAAGAGTTAGTCGGTACATCTCAAAATGCTTCCCCCATCTAAAAGGGGAAACACACACCAAGCTCACCCCTCAACCTATGAAAGGTTGATTCGTCTAAAGGCTTGGTGAAAATATCAGCCAATTGATGATGAGTATCAACATGGCGAAGGTCGATATCACCCTTCTCCTGGTGGTCTCGCAAGAAATGAAAGCGCACATCAATGTGTTTGGTTTTCGAGTGAAGCACGGGGTTCTTAGCAACACTAATGGCACTCGTGCTGTCACAAAGCAAAGGAACTCGAGTAAAGCTCAAACCAAAATCACGCAAAGTGGCCATCATCCAGAGTAACTGGGAACAGCAGCTAGCCGCAGCAACATATTCAGCCTCCGTGGTAGACTGAGCGACACTAGACTGCTTGCGAGAAGACCACGACACAAGAGAAGATCCAATAAACTGGCAAGTCCCAGAAGTGGACTTGCGCTCAATGCGACAACCAGCAAAATCGGCATCGGAATAACCGCAAAGCGAGAGAGTGGAGGAAGCAGAATACCAAATCCCGAACTCAGGCGTGAAACGAAGGTACCTGAATATGCGCTTCACCGCCTGACGGTGAGAAGTGCGTGGCGAAGCCTGAAAGCGCGCGCACAAGCACACGGCGAACTGAATGTCCGGCCGTGTCGCTGTCAGGTAGAGGAGCGATCCAATCATGCTGCGGTACTCCTTCTGGTCTACTGCTTCTCCATCCGTGTCGGCATCCAGGGCAGTCGTCGTCGACATGGGCGTCGGAAGAGGCTTGGCCTCACCCATGTCAAACCGCTTCAGCAAGTCCCTCGTATACTTGCCCTGGTGCACAAACGTCCCCTCTCGGGATTGCTTAATTTGCAACCCGAGAAAGAAAGTCAGCTCGCCCATCATGCTCATCTCGAACTCCCTGCTCATAGTATCTGCAAACTTGGCAACCAAAGCGTGAGAAGAACCACCGAAAATGATATCATCCACGTAAATTTGGACCAAGAGAGTATCTTTGCCTTGCCGGAGGAGAAAGAGCGTCTTATCTACACATCCCATTTTAAAACCCTTACCTAGCAAAAAGGTTTTTAATCTCTCATACCAGGCTCTAGGGGCTTGTTTCAAACCATACAAAGCTTTGTGGAGTTTAAAGACATGGTTTGGAAACTTGGGATTTTCAAAACCGGGGGGTTGCTGGACATAGACCTCCTCCTCAATGTAGCCGTTTAAGAAGGCACTCTTGACATCCATTTGAAAAAGTTTGAAACCCATGGATGCAGCATAAGCCAAGAGTATCCTAATAGCCTCCAAACGAGCTACAGGAGCGAAGGTCTCCTCATAATCTATCCCCTCCTTCTGACTATAACCCTTCGCTACAAGCCGGGCCTTGTTTCTCACAATGTGGCCCTCCTCTCCTTGCTTGTTTTTAAATACCCATTTTGTCCCAATAGGTTTACAGTCAGGAGGTGGTGGCACTAGAACCCAAACCCGATTTCGCTCAAAGTTCTCTAGCTCCTCATGCATGGCATTGACCCAATCCGGATCCGTCAATGCGTGTCCAACATCTCGGGGCTCAAAAGACGCAACAAAAGCAGAATGAGCAAAGTGCGAGATGTGCTGTGACCTGGAGCGAGTAACCCGCTCGTCGATGTCGCCGATCATCTGTTCAGGGGGGTGCTGGCGCTGGATATGTCGTGGCGCCTCCCGGGAAGAAGTGACCTCCCCCTCAACAGCAGCTGGTTCCACCCCGGGTACAAAAGGTACCGCGCGAGGTGGATCCCACGGCCCCCAGGAAGAAGAAGTGTCGGGGCCGTGAGTCGTCGTCGAGGCCGCTCCCGGCGGCGCGGCAGGCGGAGGGGGTGCTGGATCATCTATACCTTCAGCACCCTCTTCCTCGTCATCGAAAAGAGGCTCTCCAACCTCGTGATCACCTGCACGCTCAAAACGAGAAGAAGGAGAAACAAGAGTCTCGTCGAAGGTGACATCTGATGTCTCCATGACTCGGTTAGTGTCAAGGTTAAGTACACGATAAGCTCGAGTGTGAGTGCCATAACCCAAAAACACACCGTCAGAAGAACGAGACTCAAACTTGTCCAGGTTGCCTTTTTTCAATATAAAACAGTGGCAACCAAAGACTCTAAAATAACTCACCTTGGGCTGGCGACCAAAACGCAACTCATAAGAGGTCTTCTTCAAAAACGCTCTCAGAAAAATGCGATTCGAAATATAGCATGCAGTGTTCATAGCTTCGGCCCAATAGCGCCTAGGAGTCCTATGCTCATCAAGCATCGTCCTGGCCATCTCAACAAGGGTCCGATTCTTCCTCTCTACAACACCATTTTGGGGCGGTGTATAGGGGGAAGAAAACTGATGCTCCAAACCAAGGCGGTTACAAAACTTCTCAAAAACCGAATTTTTAAACTCGGAACCATTATCACTTCTAATCGCTCGCATCGAGTTCAAAGGGAACTCGTTCTGAAGACGCAAAATCAGATCGCGAGCGAAGGAGAATGTCTCGGACTTCTCAACTAAAAAGAAGACCCACGAATACCTCGAAAAGTCGTCAACAACAACAAGCACATGCCACTTCCCACCAATCGAGCTCACCCGAGCCGGACCAACAAGGTCCATATGCAAAAGCTCTCCGGGGTGCGAGGTCATAACCTTGGTCAAAGGATGGTGGGGAGCAGCAACCATCTTTCCATGCCGGCAAGCATGGCAAACTAGATCCTTCTCCAACGAAAGCTTGGGCAATCCTCGGATTAAGCCAAGTGAGCTAAGTCTTGCCAGCAAGTCAAAACTCAAGTGACCGAGCCTCCTATGCCACTTCCAAAGATCAGAAGAAGAAGGACTAGCCAAAAGACAGCGAGAAGATCCAAACGACTTTGAGAAATTCGCGCGAAAGACATTCCCAAAGGGTGAAATCAGACATACAAGATCACCCTGAGGATCTAAGATCCGGCTAAGGTTCGGTTTGAAACGAATCTCATAGCCTTCACGAAAAAGTTGCGAGACAGAAAGCAAGTTAAAGTGCAGGTTAGAAACAAGAGCAACCTCGCGCAACACAAAGTGCTCATTAACCCGTACTGCACCAACGGACAATACCTTGCCCTTACCTTTGTCGCCGAAGGTTATGTACTCCTTTCCGGCGACCGGACTATGGCTGGAGAACCATTTGGCATTTCCGGTCATGTGTCTCGAGCAACCGGAATCCACAAGCCAAATGTCCTCCAACCGCTCCTCCTACATCAATAAAAAGACATAGGGTGAACATACGGTCCAACACTGGGGTTAGTGAAATAAGGGGAAAACCAGTGTTGGGCCGGCTGCTCAAAAGAAGAGTTAGTGTAAAAACCATTCCTAGCATGTCTACGAGGGAAGCGATCACCACGCTGAGGAAAACGTGGTCCGCTGGGGAAGAAGCGCTCACCGCGAAACTCTACCTGCGGTGGGACATAGCGCTCAACAAAGCCTCCGCCACGGGGTCCGTTACCTGCAAAAGCAGGACCCCGTCGGGCACGCTCTCTACGAGGTCTACGCCTAGGAGCCTGCTGCTCAACTCTAGCGTCTCTCCTCGGAGCTCTCTCCTGCCTAGGCCTAACAAACTGAGGTGCTCCACCTCTAGGCCTAGTCTCCCTCCTAGGGGCTCTCTCATGCTGCCTAGGCTGGGTACGCTTCCCTCCAGACCTAGCAGCTCTCCCCTGAGGCTTCGGAGCATGTCCACCACGAGCTGGGTGAAACATGTCCGGGTTCTGCATCTCCCTAGCACGACGCGCCTCTCTCTTGCGCCTAAAGCAGAACTCACTCAGGTGACCATCCCGCCCACAAAAGTCACACTGAAACCTCACCGCGCGCAAAGGGGGTTGTTGGTTTGCAGGGATGTGGGTATGGTTCACCTTGCCCTTGCCCTTCTGTGGCAACTCCTCTCGGATGGGTGGCATTGTGTCAAGCTTGTTCTTTAGGTGATTTGGCTTGGGTTGCCATTGTGGATTCTTGGGTGGAGCCTTGGGAGGTTCAACTACCACTCCATCCTTGGTGACAGGCTTGACAGGCTCTTTGGGTGGAAGCTTGGTTAGTTTGGGAGTAGTGGTGGAGTTGGGCTTCTCACTCGGATCAAGACCACTAGACTCTCCAATCTTCCCAAAGGCTGAAAGATCAACACTCTGGCCAAGACCTACACCAGGAGCCCCAGCAGCTCGCTTGAACTGGGAGATCATCATCCCGAGCTGAGGCTCACCACAAGACACCCATGACAAGACGGTCCGAAGGTATGTGTTTTCCTCCTCGGTACGCACCTTGTCATGCCTCACATTGGCCATCTCCTGCTCCAGGCCCTCACACAAAGCACACCTCTTGACACAAGTGCTATCCGAGCCGGCCTTCTCTAAAGACTCAAGCTTGGCATTCTTCTCTGCCAACTCGGATTGCAAGACAGGACAAGTCTTGCACGCACCCAACAGCTGCGGTCTAGCTCGGAGCTCATCCACCTCATCTACCAGCGCAGCATGCTTACTCCTCAGAGTGAGAAGATCCGTCATGTGCGCGGCGCAACTCTCGCACTCCAACTCCTCCGACACAACCACGGTGGACCGAGCGAACTCAAGCTCCTTCACCGTGTCCTCCCACTTCTGCCTAAACTCCTTGCGCTCTCTAGCGGCACGCCTAAGCAACTTATCTTGACTAAGGAGGGCAGCAGTCAACTTCTCAACCTCGGAGGAAAGCTCATCGTAGGTGAGAGATACCTGGGAGGTGTCGTCGTCGTCGTCGTTCCGAGGGGTACGCTCCGGCTCGCCGTCGACCTCATCTCCGAGCGCCATGGTGCAGAAGCCGTCGTCGTCGGCGAAGAAGCAGAGGCCGTTCAGCTTGTCCTCGATCCTCTTCTTCTTCTCGGACTCGTCATCGCTCGAGCTGGCGGAGTCGTCATCCGAGCCGTCGACGTCGCTGAGCGTGGCGAAGAACGCGCGCTGCTCAGCTTGCTGCTTCTCCAAGTACTTCTTCTTGATGTACTCTTTGTCGAAGCCGCCCCGTTTCTTGTGCCTTGGGGGGACGTGCTTCTCCTTGTACTTGGAGTCGCGCTTGCGCCCATGTTCGCCCTTGCCCAAGTGCTTGTTCTTCTTGGGGCAGTTGGCGATGAAGTGGTCGGGGTCGCCGCACTCGTAGCATCCCGTGCGTCCTCCTCCTCGACGGCGGTTCATGCGGTTGTTGTGGAACCGCGAGAACCGGTTGGCAAGCAAAGTCAACTCGTCGTCTCCCAAAGACTCCAGCTGGTCCTCTGTCACAGAAAAGAGAGAAGAAAGCGCAAAGCCAGCTGAGGGGTTAGAGGAAGAGCCGGAAACCAAAGCCATGGACGGGCGAGAAGGATTTTCAAAAGAAGCCCTCGCCATAGCATCAATCTCACTGGACTTGAGCTTACTGAAGAGCTCGTCGCAGGTGAGAGTCTCATAGTTCGGCGATTCGATGATTGCCTGAACCTTGGAGTCCCAAACCGAACGGTCAAGAGTGTGCAAAAGCTTCAAAGCACGCTCATGATCGTCAAATGGCAACTGCTCTCTGTTAGCCCTCATCCTGTTGACAATCACCTGAAAGCGAGCGAATAAACTTTCTATGCTCTCGCCAGGTTGATGTCTAAAGTTCTCATACTCTCGCTTGAACGACTCGTAGAGTCGGGTTTTGACTTGAGAGGTGCCCTCATGAAAACGCATGAGAGTATCCCAGATCTCCCGAGCCGTAGCGAGGTGAGAAACGCGATCAAACTCACCCATGCTCAAACAAGAGAAAAGAGCATTACGGGCTCGACTATTGGCATCGTGCTCATCGATCTGCTGTTGATTCACACGAGCAGCCAAGACCACGTAATCAGGGGAGTTGCAAATATCCCAGATCGAAGCGCCCAAGCTCTGCAAATAGGCCGACATACGTATCTTCCAATACGCATAGTTCGTCCCATCGAAAAACGGCGGTTTGCCCACGCCGCGATCCATGTCGCCTTCGGTGGATCTGGAACCGGCTAAGGTGGAAGATCCTTAACTGGCTCCGATACCAATTGAAGGACCGAGAAGCTACCCGAAAGCGACCAGAGGGGGGGTGAATGGGAGCTTCAAAATTTCCTTTCGGAAACTAGATGCCCCTGTCCCAAGATCAACCCCAAAAGCGAAACCTAGAGCTTGCTAATGTCCACGACCCTAGATGTAGGGTGGATGCTTCCTAGAAGCACAGCGGGACACTAGACAACCCTTGAAAGCCAACCCAAAAGACGGAACTCAAATCCGATCAAGAACGAACGAGCCGCGAACGAAAACACGCGAAACAGCAGCGACCGGACTCTGGCCTGCGTCCGGTCAGCAGGGACCGGACGCGTCCGGTCGTCAGAAAACAGCTCTGGGAGCTCTCTGTTCGCGACCGGACGCACGGAGCTCAAGCGTCCGGTCGTTCACTGAGCGTCCGGTCAGATGAGTCAAAAACACGGGAACAGTGCGAGCAGCGCGTCCGATCAGTTCCAAAAACCAGCGTCCGGTCGAGCAAAACGAAACACCGAAAAACGATCGGACTCACCAGAGGGTCCGGTCACTGGGCATCGGACGCGTCCGGTCACAGAAAAACGTTTCTGGAACCTTTCTGTTTCTGACCGGACTCACTGAAGGGAGCGTCCGGTCGATTTGAACAGAGCGTCCGGTCAAGCAAAAGAACTCAGACAGAATTCAACCACCGGACGCACTGTAGCAGCGTCCGGTCGTTGAATGAAGCGTCCGGTCACCCCGCGAATTCACTGTTCGTCCACCGATTCGACTAGAACTCACCCAAAACAAATCCTCTAGGGATCAAACTTGGTGAGTGAAGTCACAAGGAGGTTAGTGAGCTATCTCTAAGAGATCATGGCTCGAACCTAACTCCAAATCGGTGAATCGAAGAATTTCGGGGGAAGGGAAGAAAAGTGACCCGAAACGAAAAATCGATCGATCTCCTAGACCGTGAGGTTAGAGGATGATTCCTTCGGAGGAAAGAAGTGCCTCACGATCTAGAACAACTTGGTTCAAACGGAATTGCAAAAGATGAACCGAGCAAAGAGATCAAGCGACGGGAAAATCGTGGAGCAAAAAGGATTCCGCGAAGAACACAAGCAAAACGGAAATCACAGCCACGAACTCGAATCAAGGACGCAAATCAAACCATCGATCAGTGCTCCAAGGTGAGGATACGGCCTCACTTCCTCGAATCAACAGTACACAGAGTGGAGTCTCTCTGCGGATCTCAACTAGCTAAAGCAGGGGTGTGGGAGAGTGGAAACCCTAGCAAATGAAAGCTCTAACTGCGATTTAGATTGAGATGGGGAGGAGGGTGTCTCCCCTAGACTACTTATACTAACCTAGCCTAAGTCTATTTCCTACTCTACCCCTCACTACTCTAATTACAGAGCGGACCAGCCTAACCCTAAGGCTATTCTAGTCCACCCGCTGGTGGTAGGTAGATCCGACGGCGACGCCCGCACGGTCTTCCGCGTCGCCTCCACGCAACCTTCAGATCGCCGCCACGTGCCGCCACCACTCTGCACCCCCGGTTTTGTGGCCCAAACCGGGAAACCAGCCTTTTCCATCAGCCCCCGGTTTTGAGGCCCAAACCGGGAAACCAGCCTCCAGCCCGAGTTTTGTGGCCAAACTCGGAAACCGTCCGCGCCCGAGTTTTGAGGCCCAAACTCGGAAACCGGCCCACGCCCAGGTTTTGAGGCTCAACCTGGAAACCGTCGCGCCCAGGTTTTGTGGCTCAACCTGGAAACCCAGCACCCAGGTTTTGAGGCCCAAACCTGGAAACCGTCCACCGTTGGTTTTTCCCGGGCTCTACCAACAAACCGGCGTCGTAGAGGGGATGCACCGCCTGTGCACCCCTTCCACCGACATGATCGCACTTCTCCGCTTGTCGCTGTCGCAGGCTGCCAGCCACCACAGCTGATCCTCCGGCCTCCAGTCCATCAGTCCAAGTCCACGTCCGCCCTTCACCGTCCGATACATCGGCATGGCACGTCCGCCGCACGGCACGCCCATCCTTCATCGCGCCCGGTCCGTCGGCACGGCACGTCGCAACTTGACCTTCACCCGCCGTCGATCACTGTCTCCGTGCTCGACACCTGCACAACACAAGCCAAAGAACATGCGCATCATCTCCGTTGACAATCACTCATCACACAGAGACTCGGCATACACCCATGTATCCGCAGAGTGATTGTCAACTGGGATAATGCGCATGTTCTTTGGCTTGTGTTGTGCAGGTGTCGAGCACGGATACAGTGATCGAAGGCAAGGTGAAGGTCAAGTAGAGACGTGTCGTGCCGATGGACCGGGAGCGGTGAAGGGCGGACATGAGGCTTGGACTGAGGGACCGGTGGCCTGAGGATCAGCTGTGGTGGCTGACAGCCTGGGACAGCAATGAGCGAAGACTTGTGAGCACGGTATTGCTTGGGTCGAGGACCTGCGGACATGTGTCGGTGGACGGGGTGCACGGGCGGTGCATCCCCTCTACATCGTCAGTTTGATGGTTGAGCCACAGAAAAACCATCGGATGGACGGTTTCCAGGTTTGGGCCTCAAAACCTGGGTGCTGATGGTTTTCGAGTTTGGGCCACAAAACTCGGGCTGAGGACGATTTCCAGGTTTGGGCCTCAAAACCAGGGCGCTGCGGGTTTCTGAGTTTGGGCCACAAAACTCAGGCGATGGACGGCTGGTTTCCCGGTTTGGGCCTCAAAACCGGGGGTTGGTCATGAAGGCTGGTTTCCCGGTTTGGGCCTCAAAACCGGGGGCGGAGTCCGTGAAAAGGACAGGCAGAGCGGTGGCGGCACGTGGCGGCAATCGGTGAGGTTGCGTCGAGGCAACGCTACCAGTTGTGCGGGCGTGGCCGTCGGATCATAACCTACCACGAGTTGGTCCAGAATAACCTTAGGGTTTAGCTGGTTTGCTCTGTAATTAGTTAGGGGTAGAGTGGGAACTAGAATTAGGATAAGTAGTGGGAGACACCCACCTCCCATCCTATCTCAGTCATTTGATATTTTCCACCTAGGGTTTCCTGCTCTCCCCATCCTCTGCTATAGCGAACTGAGATTCACAGAGAAGACAATCATGCCTCTGTGTTCGTGAGATTTTGAGGAAGTGAGACCGTAATCTCACTGTTGTAGCGTGTGGTAGCCACACGGTTGCAAATTCATGGTTGTGATTCGCATTTTGTTGTTGTTCCTCGCGGGTTGCTTTTCTCCAAGATTTTCCCGGTAATCGATCTCTTAACTCAGTGAGTCTATCGCGATTCCATTTGAACTGATTTGTTCTAGGTCGTGAGGTGCATCTTTCCACCGAAGGAATTCTTCTCTAACCTCATGAGCTAGTAGATCGGTCAATTTTCGTTTCGAATCGAGTTTTGTCTCCCTTGCCCCCAATTCTTACGATTCACCAATTTGGAGTTAGGTACGAGCCATGATCTCTTTGGGATAGCTCACTAACTCCCTTGGAACTCCTTATACCAAGTCTAAGCCTTAGAGCTTTTGATTCGGAGGAGATCGGGTTGAATCCGTGGAAGAACAGTACAGTTTCGGGGCCATCGAACGCTGACGTCGGGAGCATCGGATGATGTGTTCATCACATCAGACGCATCTGATGCCACTTGTCATCTGACAGTGTTTTCTAAGGAGCATCGGACGCTGACCATCGGCGCGTCCGTTGCCATCAGAGCGTCCGAGGGTCTTGCATCGGATGCTAGGTTTTCACTGTCGCTAGCATCCGATGCCTATGCAGTAAGGTTCCAGACTTGCCCTTTTTGCATCGGACGCTTCCGACGTCTGATCATCGGAAGCTGCCAGCATCTGATGCAGGTGTTTCTGTGCTAATTCGTTCGTGGTTTGTTCGTCCATTGTCGGTTTTGATTTCCGGTTTTTGCGTTAGGTTTCTAGAGTTGTGTAGTGTCTCGCTGTGCTTCTTGGAAGCATCCACCCTACATCTAGGGTCGTGGACACTCACTAACTCTAGGTTTGCCTTTGGGGTTGATTCTCGGGACAGTGGCAACAAGTTTCTGAAAAGAAATTTTGAAGCTCCCATTCACCCCCCTCTGGTCGCTTTCTGGTAGCACTTTCGGTCCTTCAATTGGTATCAGAGCAGGTTAAGGATCTTCCACCTTAGCCGGTTCCAGATCCACAGAAGGCGACATGGATCGCGGCGTGGGCAAACCACCATTTTTTGATGGGACGAACTATGCGTATTGGAAGATACGCATGTCGGCCTATCTGTAGAGTTTGGGTGCTTCCATCTGGGATATTTGCAACTCTGTCGATTACATGGTCTTAGCTGCTCGTGCTACTCAGCATCAGATTGATGGGCATGATGCCAATAGCCGAGCCCGTAATGCTCTTTTCTCATGTTTGAGCATGATGGAGTTTGATCGCGTTTCTCACCTCGCTACGGCTCGGGAGATTTGGGCTACCCTCATGCATTTCCATGAGGGAACCACTCAAGTCAAAACCTGTCTCTACGAGTCGCACAAGCGAGAGTATGAGAACTTTCGACATATGCCTGTCGAGAGCATAGAGAGTTTATTCGCTCGCTTTCAGGTGATTGTCAACAGGATGAGGGCTAACAAGGAGCTGTTGCCTTTCGACGATCATGACAGGGCTTTGAAGCTTTTGCACACTCTCGATCGGTCAGTGTGGGACTCGAAGGTTCAGGCGATCATCGAATCACCTAACTATGAGACCATCACATGCGACGAGCTCTTTAGTAAGCTCAAGTCCAGTGAGATTGACGCCATGGCGAGGGCTTCTTATGAAAATCCTTCTGGCCCGTCGATGGCTTTGCTTTCTGGCTCTTCTGCTAACCCCTCTGGACGCTTTTTGTAACAGAACCGACCAATTTGCACCAGATTAAGCACTGAGATCCCTGCTTGGCGCAGGCTCATCATGTACTTAAGCTCGTACAAACCCGGTAGTCCAGAAATCTCGAAGGATTTCAAATCATTTCAACATTCAGCCAAGATCGTACTAGTTCAATGACATGCCCATAAGTTACATCACAGTTGTACATAGTTCAAATACATCAGAGTTCGAAACAATATTACAAACCATAGTTTTGAATAGTAGCGGAAGCAACATAGACTTAAAACATAAGTTCGGATTGTTCTTAATACAGTGCCATCATTCTGACTAGGCCCACAAAAGCATCAGATAAGATAAGTGGTGACCATGCCCCTGGTCTAATCCTCTCCCGTAACCGGGTACAGGCAGTTCTCGCAGTAGCCAAAGAAGCATTGACCATCTGCAACAACAAGGGAATAAAACTCTGAGTACAAGAAGGTACTCAGCTAGACTTACCCGACATAAATCAGAAATAATGGGACTCCAAGGATCATGTAGGCTATATAGGTGGGGTTGGCCACATTAACTCCTTTGCAAGAAAGCTTTTGTAAGTAAAACTCAGTTTAGAGTGTCGCCAATTGCTTTTAATAATTAATCCTACCTTACTAGATTTGCACCTGATCTATAACAAGCACTTGACTTTTATACAAGCAAGAGTGACTATTTCATCAATAGCCTTTCAGATTCCATAACCATCTTTAGTTCCATAAATTCTACGGGTGATGATCTACAGTCAAGTGCTCACTGTCCAGGAGCGATGGCGATGATAATCGATTCCTACCAGCTGGGGATAAAATGTCTCACACTCGCCCAGCACGATGCGGCTACGGCAGTCATAAGCTACCAGTCAGGAGATTCGAGAACACAACGCGCGAGACGACCATGGGCCCTTCTACACCGAGGGTTATCTCAGTGCCAGGTCGCTCAAGCTATAACTGCCCACGGTCATGCCAGGTCGATCAGGCCCTGCCCGCCCTCGGACCATGCCAGGTTGTTCAGAATAGTTGCCCACGGTACATCTGAGGCCCTGGGTGTTAGGCGTCAACATCTCCGTCACCGGCTCGAATAACCTTACTCGGCTTCGCGGGAGGTACTCAAACCTACTCCGTTAAGTGATCGACACGTTCAATTTGACTAAAGGGACATTCCTGAACGGGTCCTATGCGACACAGACGGGAGACTACTAGCACACAGAACCCATGTCCTGCTGCTCTTACATCCCGCCCGGCCTCAGATTAATTATCACATGGTTATCTCCATGATAGCACAGGCTAATCATGATCAGTATCCACCTACTGCGGGAGACAGGGAATCACCTGACTTTTACCGATCTAAGCAGGGCTAAGCATATAACGAGCCTAGACCTAAACAGGGATATCAAGATATAATTGCAGGTGGACAAGGATGAGTGAGAATGCATCAACGGTGGCAATAAATTCCTATAACCTAATGCAACATTCATCATCAGGTTAATTGTAAGACATTTGCAAACCGTAGGAGTTAGAATGCTCCGAGGCTTGCCTCTCTCAAAGTCCGACGGACGGTGGTTGTGGCACTCGGGTAGTTCTTCGGCGTCGGTCCCTCTGGCCTCCTCGGTCAGCATCTCTTCCTGGCTGGGTTCTTCCGGGGTCGACTGGTTCTGGGTCTCCTCCGTTGATCCTGTATGATGCATAACATGTATGAATAGGATGAATGCACACAGAATGCACATGTGATGCATAGGATTAACATCAATTAGGAGATAAGCACATGTCATCTACTGCATTCTCTTCAACAAGGTAGTCAACGTCATCCTAATGTTTATAATAGACTTTAACATCTAACCATCCACTTAATCCTTCATAACCAACTTGTTAAGCTATATAATCACCACTGCAAGACTTACTTAATGAATTTATTTTCCTCTAAATACTTTGCCGAAATAAATTCATTTAACCATGCCTACAACAGCAACCCATCTTAGACAGCTTTAGAAAAATCTACAAAAATTACCATAGATTAACACTATGCAAAACAGTCCACTGTCAAAATTTTAGGCCACTTGGATTTAAACATTGTCCCCTATGAAAAAGATAAGTACTATGGTGAAAAGGTGCTTTGAAAAAGATAAGTACTATGGTGAAAAGGTGCTTTGAACAAATTTCATATTTTTCTTCTAAACTTCTTAGCACAAGAGCAGTCTACAAAAATTATCAGGTTCATATTCATCATATTTTAATTACTACAAATTTTATAAGAAAACAGCATTTAACCATTTTAAACACTACTACAAAAGTAAATCACAGAACAACTTCACATTATATTTTTCCCTGAAACTACTCATCTACACAAGCCTAACAAAACTGGAATCACATTTTTCTGAGTTATACAGAATTAGTTATGCATTTTCCAAGTTAACAGCAATTTCCTAGATTAAATTAAACTACATATAAAAGTATCACCAAAAATGCATTTAACATTTTTCACAGATAGATCTACTCATGCTTAACACAACAAAATTTGTTTCACAGGATTTGGACTTAAAATGAGCCTTGTAAGAATTTTTGAAGCCTTTACATAAATTCTGGAAAACTCATTTTAAAGAAAACCCTATCCTAAACGCTACGGACACCCGGAAAAAGGCACCCGCAGACACAAGCAAAAATGCTTTGCGCACCCGGCTATCCCGAGCGCTACTGCACCCAGACTCCTCTCCTTCCCACTGCCAAACGGGACCCGCTGGTCAGTGACCCCACGCGTCAGCGGTCAACGGGCCCACGCGTCAGAGGCAGCGTGCTCCCGCCGGAGTTGACCGGCTTCAGCTCGCCGGCGGTGAAGTTTCCGGCGACACCAACCCTACCACTAGACTCACCAACGCGAGGCAGACACAGTCGGCTAGGTCGCTTGGCCAGAGCATCACCGGAGCAAGCTCGACGGCGGCAATGGCGGAGCGGCGGCGCGGCAACCCTACGGTGCGGCCTTGCCCGGCTATTCCAAGGCTCGGCGGCATGAGCATCAGCTCAAGCACTCCCTAAGCTACCTTCCCAGGCTGCTATTGAGCCTCGCCGGCCTCGGTATTGCCCGGCGTCACGCACGGCGGCGGTCCGCGATGGACATGGCGGCGGCACGGCTCTGTTCCGGCCGAAACGAAGCAAGAGAAGGGTCTTCATCTAGCCCTAAGCACCTACAGAGGTCGAGGAGGTGGGAACTGGGCTTGGTTGAAAATGGTTTGGCGGAGATGGCCAGACCACGCTTTGGTCATGGTGGCGGCCATGGCGAGAACCCGAGGATGGCATTCGACGTTCTGCCGGCTAGAGAGGAGAAGAGGGGAAACCAACCCTGGCTGATGAAAGAGGAGGTTAAGGCAGAGAGGTTGGTGGGAGGAATCGGGCGGCGGTGCGGTGAGAAGCGAGTAATCGCTCGCCGGAGTTCGGCGGGCGGCGGCGGCGCTATGCACTGGAGAAGATGGAGTGGAGCAAAGCGAGCGAGATAGTGGGCGAGGGAGTGGGCTTCTGGCTTGTGAGCGCGAGGCGGAGAGGGGGCAAAGGGAACGAAGGGCTCGGTGCATTGCACCTGGCCGGTTCCCGTCGGGAGGGCTCCCGACCGGGCGCGGCGGCGGCAGGAATCGGCGGCCACGCGGCGAGCGCGCAGAGAGGGGGCAGAGCACGCGGGCGGTTTGGTCGGAATCCAGGGGCGGGAAGCGGCGGTTTGAACGGCCTGGCAGGCGGGCCTTCAGCGGCAGCGGCTGCGGCGGCGAGCAGCGGCAGCTAGCGGTGCGCGCGGGGAGGAAGATGGGGCTGACAGGTGGGTCCCACTGGCAGGTTTAAACTAATGAGGTTTTGTTCAAAACTTTGATGCTCCATAACTCGCAAACTAAGCCGAATTAGGAAAAGGTCCTAAAAGCAAAGTTGCTTAGAATTTTGCAAGGAACAAATCAATTTTAAGGCTCAAGTCCAAATTCTGCATAGAAAAAGAAATTTACTTCTAATCTATTTTTCTAATGCAAGAAATCATAATTTAAAAGCCTTTTCTGAGAAAGTGCTTTTAAGAAAAGTTGTTTCTCTCATCAAGATCTACAACTTTGTTTTAAGGCTCTAGGTCAGAAACAGAAAGCAAAACATGGATTTACTAGAGACTAAGCAAGGACTTAAACACTCATACAAGCAAATGCACATGAAAAGATGAGATGCTATGCTCATGCTATGTCAAATTATGCATTTTAGGATTGCTTAACACCTAGGGTGTTACAGCCCTCCCCTCCTTAAAGAAATCTCATCCCGAGATTTGAATTACGAACCATTTCTTATAAAAGTGTGGATACACCTCCTTTAGATAGTTGTCCGTTTCCCAAGTAGCATTCCGATCATCCTGCTCACTCCACGATACCTTATACTGCTTTACTATTCTTCCACGAGTTGCTCTTTCTTTCTCATCAAGCACTCGACACGGTGTAACTGAGTAAGTAAGATCGGATTGCAACTTGATACGGGCTGGCTGTACCTCTTCTTCTGGCACTCGAAGACATTTCTTCAACTGCGAGACATGGAACACAGGAAATATAGCCTTTAAATGTTCTGGCATCTGTAGCTGATAAGCTACTTCTCCCCTTCTTTCCACAATTCTATAAGGTCCCACAAACCTTGGTGCTAACTTTCTCTTAACTCCAAAGCGTTTCACACCTTTCATAGGCGAAACCTTCAAATAGACATAGTCACCAACATTGAATTCAAGTGGCCTCCTTCGTTTATCGACATAGCTTTTCTGTCGAGACTGTGCAGCTGCGATATGTTGCTGAATGATCCTAACTTGTTCTTCTGCTTCTTTGACAAAGTCAATTCCATAGTACCAACGTTCTCCTGGTTCTACCCAGTTTATTGGTGTTCTGCATCTTCTGCAATATAAAGCTTCAAAAGGTGTCATCTGAATACTCTCTTGATAACTATTATTGTAAGCGAACTCTGCCAAAGGTAACCATTTCTCCCAAGAACCCTTCGCTGATATTACGCAGGCTCTTAACATATCTTCTAACACTTGATTTATTCTTTCAGTTTGTCCTGACGTTTGCGGATGATAAGCTGATCTTCGAACTAAATTCGTGCCTAACTCCTTTTGCAACTTCTCCCAAAATGGTGCAGTAAACTGCGGTCCTCGATCAGAAACTATAACTTTTGGTATCCCATGAAGTCGGACAATTTGACTCACATAGATTTCGGCGTAATCCGGTGCTTTATAGCTGGTCCTAATCGGAATAAAATGTGCGGCCTTAGTGAGACGATCCACAATTATCCAAATCGAGTCATTACCCTTTTGAGTGGTGGGCAAACCGGTGATAAAGTCCATGCTCACCTCTTCCCATTTCTATTCGGGTATAGCTAACGGCTGAAGCATTCCGGGTGGCTTTAAGTGAATAGCTTTCACTCGACAACACGTGTCACACCTAGCCACATAAGCAGCAATTTCCTTCTTTATTTTGGTCCACCAAAATCTAGGACGCAAATCTTGATACATCTTCGCACTTCCAGGATGGATAGACAACCTGGACAAATGTGCTTCATCCATAATCCGATTTCTGAGTTCCCTATCCTTGGGTACCACTACTCGTTGGTTGAACCATAGGACTCCATTGTCATCCACTCGAAAATGCTTATCGGATTCTGTTTCAATCTTGAGCCTTTCCTTGATATGGTAGATTCCTTTATCGGTTTTCTGTCCTTCTATGATTTGATCCACTAATGCACTGCGTAACTCCAAAACATGTAGTATTGCAGGATGCATTAGACTGAATTCATCTTTGGGTAGTAGCTTCATAGCATTACAATGCGATTTCCGACTCAAAGCATCGGCTACCACATTTGCCTTGCCGGGATGATAGTGAATCTGTAGGTTGTAATCTTTAATCAATTCAAGCCATCTTCTCTGCCTCATGTTCAATTCTGCCTGAGTGAAGATATACTTAAGACTTTTGTGATCTGTGTACATATTACAGACATTACCAAGCAAATAATGCCTCCAAATCTTCAAAGCGTGCACGACTGCAGCTAACTCCAAATCATGTGTCAGATAGTTCACTTCATGTTTCCTTAATTGCCGAGAAGCATAAGCGATTACTCTTCCTTCTTGCATAAGAACACAACCTAAGCCAACCTTCGATGCATCACAAAAGACATCAAATGGTTTCTCTATATCTGGCTGAGCTAAAACAGGAGCAGTGGTCAACAGTTTCCGCAAGGTACGGAAAGCAGTTTCGCACTCCTCTGTCCATTCAAACTTGTGATTCTTCTGCAACAAACTTGTCATAGGCTTCGCAATCTTGGAGAAATCCGAAATGAATCGGCGATAGTATCCTGCTAAGCCTAAGAAACTTCGAATCTCACCAACTGTTGTAGGAGCCTTCCACTCCATCACTTCCTGCACTTTACTGGGATCAAATGAGATGCCTTTTTCAGACAAAATGTGGCCAAGAAAGTGTACTTTCTTCATCCAAAACTCACATTTACTGAACTTAGCATAGAGCTTATGCTCCCTGAGCCTAGATAAGACAACCCTCAGATGTTCTGCATGGTCTTCTGCATTTTCTGAATAGATCAGAATGTCATCAATGAACACCACCACAAATTTGTCCAATTCTGGCATAAACACTTAGTTCATCAAACTCATGAAGTAGGCTGGAGCATTCGTCAGTCCAAAGGACATGATAAGATACTCATATAAACCGTATCTGGTTGAAAAAGGAGTCTTTGGGATATCTTGCGGTCGGATTCGGATCTGATGATAACCTGATCTCAAATCAATCTTGGAAAACACTTTGGCTCTGGACAACTGGTCAAATAGGATATCTATTCTGGGTAATGGATACTTATTCTTAACAGTCACAACATTGAGCGGACGATAATCCACACACATGCGTAAAGACTTATCTTTCTTCTTAACGAACAGAGCTGGGCAACCCCATTCTGACACACTAGGTTGAATGAACCCTTTGTTCAACAGTTCCTTGATCTGGGTTTTGAGTTCTGCTAATTCATTGGGCGGCATACAATATGGCCTCCTAGAGATTGGTGCAGTTCCTGGTAACAACTCTATTGCAAACTCCACTGTTCTTTTGGGTGGTATCCCTGGTAACTCATCCGGGAAAACATCTGGAAAATCTCTGACAACTGGAATTTTGGAGAGGTCTTCTATAGCAAGAGTGCAAGATAGGTCAACAAAATCATGAGAATATATATGATGAATGATTGACTTTGTGAGGAAGGTTTGAGGCTTTTCCCGGTTTAGTCCATATCTCGCTATGCGCTTATTGTTTATGACTAACCGGTGGCGTTGAGTTGTGGTGTTTCTGTGTTGGTGTGCGTGTGCGACATGTGTCTCTTGGCTGTGTTGATGTGCAGGTGTTGAGCTCGGATACAGTGGTCTATGGCGAGGTGAAGGTCAAGTAGAGACGTGCCGTGCCGATGACCGGGAGCGGTGAAGGATGGGCGTGCCGTGCGGCGGACGTGCCATGCCGATGTACGCAGAACGGTGAAGGGCGGACGTGAGGCTTGGACTGAAGGACCGGAGGGCCAGAGGACCAGCTGTGGTAGCTGGCATGTGGCATCAGCGAGCAGGAGCACATGGGGATGTGCGGTGCATCGGCCGAGTCGGGACGACGGCGTCGTGTCACTTGGCGGGAGGTCGGACACGGGCTTGCGTGCGGCGCAAGTGCCGTCGGCCGAGTCAAGGAGGATGGCGAAGGCGTTGTGCCCGGCGTGGAGGCTGGACATGCATCGGCATCGGTGCCGGTGGTCGGGGTGTGCGAACCACATCCCGTCTTCGGTGCGGGTTCGGTAGCTGAGCCTCAAAAAGCTACCATCGACGGTTTCCGAGTTTGGGCCTCAAAACTTGGGGTGGACGGTTTCCAGGTTTGGGCCTCAAAACCTGGGCTTGCGGGTTTCCGAGTTTGGGCCTCAAAACTCGGGGTGGACGGTTTCCAGGTTTGGGCCTCAAAACCTGGGCTGGCGGGTTTACTGGTTTGGGCCTCAAAACCGGGGGTGGTCCGAAAGGACGGTCGACGCGTGGCGGCGTGGAGAGGCTGGCGCGGCGGCGAAGCTATCCACGAGGAAGGCGCGGTGGTCAACATGACGGCATGTGGCGACATCAGGGAGGTCGTGTCGAGGCGAAGCTACCGGATGTGCGGGCGTGGCCGTCGGATGAAGATCATCAGGACTGGATGGTTTTACCCCTGGGGGTATTTGGGTTGAGTGCTTAATGTAAGGGCGTTTTGGTCTTTGGACGTGCGCCTATATATATGAAGGGGGCTGCTCGGGTAGCCGTATCCTTGGGGAAGTGTCACTCTCATTTTGTTCATTTGAGAGGAGGCTAGGGTTAGAGAGAGGAGTGGCTCTTGTTCTTGAGCTTTTCGCCATCCGCGTTTTGTACTGCGAGGAGTGGCTTGTAACCCGACACAGAGTGCTACACAATTCATCATCCAGTAGCAATCCAAGGATCAATTTCGCCCCTTCTCTCTGTTGGCTGAAATTTGTATCGATTCGCGTTTTTGTTCTTCTCGTTCTTCGTTTCCTCCCTTCGATTCTTTCGCGAGATTTTCCGTTTGAAGGGATGGATTGAAAATCCGGTTGAACCATCTTGTGTAGCATCGTGAGAGACATCTTTCCAGTGAAGGAATTTATCTAATTCCTCACGAGCACATAGATCAGGCGGATTTCGTTTTTGGTTCTAAACTTTTCCCTTTTGCACGAGATCTGCAATTCACGAATTTCTAGTTGGGTTCGAGCCATGATCTCTTAGAGATAGCTCACTAACATAGTTGTGATCATCTGTGCAAAATTTGGTGAAGTTTGGAGTTGATTTGACTGAGTTTCGGGTCGATTTGGTGTTTGAACAGCGCTGTTTTCGGGCTGACCGGACGCTGCTACAGTACGACCGGACGCTACAGTGCGTTCGGTGCTACAGCAACTGCTACAGTGATATTCTACAGTAACGGCCGGACTCAGTGCTGATTTTCGACCGGGCTCGACGCTGTTACTGTTCATGCGTCCGGTGCTACAGTAACCTGCAATAGTAACAGTGATCGGACGCTGCAGTAACTGCTACAGTGTGTCCGGTGCTACAGTGACCTGATGCTACAGTGTCCCTACAGTGCCAGCGTCCGGTCAGTGCTTTTTCGCGCTGTTTTGTCCGTACTTTTTGCGTTTGAGCTCCGATTTGAGTTCCGTTTGTTGCGTTGGTTTCCTAACTTTATAAGGAACTTTTTAAAGTACTTTTGTCACCAGTTGGCTTAAGTATTTTTGGTTGGGCACTTGCTTTTTCTCCATAGGAGTGAAGTGCTTCTTTTCGGAGCTTCGATTTCGGTGGTGTGCTTGGTTGATTGCGTGTGTGTTGTCCCGCTGTGTTCTTAGGGAACATCCACCCAATATTTTGGGTCGTGGACATCACAGTTTGTGATCTTTGCTCTTGGGGTTGTGGAATTGGGACAAAGGTCTAATATTTCTGAAAATAAATTTGAGGCTCCCATTCACCCCCCCCCCTCTGGTCGTCAATTCGGTCCTTCAATTGGTATCGGAGCCAGTTAAGGATCTCTCTACCTTAACCGGTTCCGAATCCGTGAAGGTGACCTTTTGAGAGCAGTTGTGTTTCCGACTTCGCGTGTCGAGGTGTTGAGCTTTTGTTTGGCTAACACTAACGGTGCTTTTTGAAATAGCACCAAGCTCTTCTTCAAGTATGTCTTTGTCTTTCAGCATGAATGTTTCCAAGGACGACATCTTGGGAAGAAGGAGGAGCACAGTTGATGAAAGGGATCGTGAGGTGAATGAGTTGTTGAATCTTCTACGTGATGATGAACTTTCAATGGAGGATCTCCTACATCAACTTGGCAAGGCCAAGAGAGGTACACTTGCTCATGGACTTGTGACCTTGCACAACCTATATGAGGCTCGCTCTAGTTTTGTTGAGCTTTGTAGTACCTTGCGTAGAAAGGTCAAAAAGTTGAAATGCTCCAATGCTAGTTTGAAGTCTAGTGCCTCTTTGCCTTGCACCTCTTGTAGTGACTTGGTTAGGAAGAATGATGAGCTAGGCTTTTCTCTTGCTAGCTTAAAATTTGAGATTGATTTGTTGAAATCCAATGCTTCCGAACCATGCTTAGTTTGCATTGACTTGTGCAAGGATCTTGAATGTGCTAAATCTGAAATAGCCTTGCTAAAGTCAAATGCTTTGTTGCCATGTGTTTCTTGTGAGTCCTTGTGTACTGAAATTGATGAACTAAAATTGACTCACATCACATGTGTAGATGAACTTGAGCATGCTAGGGCTGAAATTGTTGAAATAAATTCTAGGCCTTGTAGCTCATGCTCTTTGAATAAAAATGCATGCCCTACTTCTTGTGCTATTCATGATTCTTTGCTTAATGTGAATGGTGATGTTTCTTCCACCGATTTCATGTGCACATCATGCATTGATTTGGAAAAAGAAGTTTTGGCTTTGAAAGTTTTGCGCGATGATATGAGCGCCAAGTTGGTTGAGCACAATGATATGAGTGCCAACCTTGAAAAGAAATTGAACTCTTGCGTACCACATATGCCGAGTGCATTAGAGAGGAGATGGAAAATCTTAAAAATGCTCCGTGTGGTACTTGTGATTGCCTCATGTTTGAAAATGAGGTTTTAGCCAAAAGATGCAAGAGTCTTTGTGCTAAGTCTTTTGAGTCACGCATTTCTTCCAACTCCGATGTTGATATTTCCATGTCTGCATCTTTGTAACCGGAGTTGAGTTCTTTTGTTGCGCGTGAGTCTTTTGACGATGGCACTAGTGTCAAGGTTTTGGATAGCTCTTTCATAGCTACGCCTAACCTTGCTAGTTCTTCGAGTGGTGTCCAAGGGACTTCTCTTGACAAGGGTGCTTCTCATATTTTTGGGACTCGTGCTCCCAATCCGGTTTTCCATTGCACTTTTTGCAAGAAGGATGGACACTCATTCGATTTTTGTTTCCGCTGTGTCAAACACGAGCGACGAATTCGAGCTAAGGCTTTTAGGAAGCCACGTTGCCTTTCCCATGGCACGTGTGCTCCTAGCGTTGGCACCAAGTTGGTGGTTGATGCTTCTTGTTCTAAGTCCCAAGGGACTTCTCACTTGTCAGAGAATGGTGTGCCCTCCAATAGGCCTTTGTACCATTGCTCTTTTTGTGAGAAAGATGGGCATCAAGAAAGCTTTTGCTATCGGCGTGCCAAATGCTTGCGCCAAGCTCGCTCTTCTAGGAAGATGGTGGTTCATAGCCCTTCCCATGGCATGAACTCTTGTGCTCCTAGTAAGAAGCCCCTCTTAGTTGATGGGTTTTATGATTCCTTTTCTAGTGGGGTAGGTCATGATCGTGGACATGCTTCTAGTGCCTCTTCTCTCGGTCCACGTCATGCTTCTCATGGTGCATCTATTGGTTCTTCTACAAAAACCTTGGAAGATGTTTACCTCTTTTCCCGTGGTACGACTCGTTCTTCTCCTCGAGTTGTCCTTTTGAGGAATGTTTCCAAGGGTGTTTCACAATTGCCTTTGAACCAACATTTGCATCATGCTAACCCACAAGATAAGTTGAGATTTGTGACCAAGTCTTGGGTTCCCAAGTACATGCTTGCTAACCCTTCGGGATCCAAGACTCGGGTTGCTTTGTCCTCTTGTGTGTAGATATGAGGACGTGGGGTGGAGAACATGCGCATGATGGAGCTTGATCTTTTAGATGTGATCAAGAGTTGATGGTTCTCTACACCCCGCTTAGATTTGCCTCCAAAGAGGCTTTTGCTACTCGGTGAGCTTTCTTACACACTCATACCTTGTACATCCATGATCTATGTCTTGTGGTATGAGATGGTTTTTCATGTGCTCACTTGTATAGTCCTTGCACGTACATTTTTTCTTTTGTGTCATGTTTTGTTTAGTCTAGCATGTGCTATCTTGTATATTATGTCATGCTAGCCTTGTGTATAATTTTTGTGGAGTAGCCATTTATGCTAGTTTGTGACCCTCATGAACATTGTGCCATGCTTTACCATTCTTCACCATGAGCTTTACTTGTAGAGGTATGATGTTCATTAGGTATCACTTTTCAGGTGCTAGTTTTGTGTAGCTACATGTACCCTGTTGACATGTTTAGGTTGAGCACTAGTCATTCCTCACTTTTATCATGTTACATGCTTCTGGATATATTGCTATCATGATATTGCATTATATCATGTGTTGAGGTTTAGGCTGTGTTTGGGTTGATCATGTCTTTAGGCTGCATTTTGCTATACAGTGCTTTATCTTGTTGCATGGTAGTCTTGACTAGGTTGAGTTCAGATCTCCTTGCGGTATCATTCATAGGTAGATCTCTTTTGTTGAGTGTTCACCTTATGCTTATTAATTGACTAACCGCTTTGTGGAGACCTTGAGGTCACACTGGACGAGACAATGCCTTGTGTTTTCTTCTGCTTTTGAGTGTGCAGGAGAACAGGAGCCTGGAGAGAGCATTTCAGCTCACGGACCCAATCCCACTTCTTCCACGACTTGGGATTCCATTCGAGCAGATCTCCAGCAAGCACTAGCAGCACCTGTGCGAGCGACAGCATCAGGCGAGGGGGAGATGACTTCGGCGAGGCAGGTGCCCCGAAGATTTCAGCAGATTCAGGCGTCCCCTCAAGTATCACACCAGCAGGCGGTCATGCGCATCATGAGGTACCCCTGACACACTTCTGAGTTCAGTTTTTGGTACTCTTCTTCTTCGACCTCTTTCTGCTGTGTGGTCTTTCTGATGTGGATTTTGCTGGCTGTTCGCTTGAGCGTTTCTTGGCTCTTTATTTGTGAGTTTGGTGTGTGTTTCCCTTTTAGTTGGGGAAGCATTTTGCTTGTTGTATCTTAGTTGGACTTCTCCGATACCCTTTTGCTTTGGGTTTTCCTTTTTAGGCTAGTTTTGCTTTGTCTTTGATAGACTAGCTTTTGCATGCATTTCATCATGTATATCTTGCATATTAGAGCTTCATGAATATAGTAATGAGAATGAGATTATGCTCCTGTTGGTATGCCCTGTCTATTCATGATGATGCTTGTAGCTTAGGCTCTTTTTGATCACTTGATACATGTTATGAGCTAAGCTATTTTTGCAAATGGTGAACTTGACTAATCAACTATGAAACCTTTAATTTGTTCACCATTGAGATTGGCAACTTGCATGGGTAGGATATGTTGAGATCACTTGTGCTATCTTTTGTATGCTAGGTTGCTATGTCTCTTGCACTGAGTCTTTCACTTGCTTGGATTGTTCATATTTACCCTACTTAAAATTTGATCCAAGTCTAGTGAAATGAAAAGATCGAGATGGGATTGCATGTGTCAGCACATCACGGTATCGAGACTGTTTCTCATTGCACAATTGAGTTAAACTTGAGCCATGTAGTGTAAGACCGAAACCGGTGCTTTAAGCTTCCGATTGCTTTTCTTGCATAGGCTTAGCCCGGTTGAAAAGTTAGGCAATGACCATGCTTTTAACCTCTCGCAATCACATGCTTTTAAATATGAACTTGTGTTAATACCGCTGCAATCTCCGATGATAATTTGAAAATAACACAATTTTATGCTTCATTCTATTGCATGATGATTGAACTTTGCTAGGGGTAGTTCACCTTGTATACTTGAGTTAGCACTTGGTTGATTTCCTGTCTATTCATGCTAAGTGCTATTTTAGTGGTGGACTCCTTTTTCGAATGGCTTAAAACTGCTCATATGCTTAATTGTTCATATTTCGTATTCATTGGATCAGTTTGAGCCTTTGCTAGCAGTTGTATTGATTGCTACACTTTCAGGGCAGCACCCTATTGAGCATCTTTTCATTCTGATTGCTATACACTTGAAGCTATTGCATTGTGCATATCATGCATTTTTAGCTTAGTGTACATACCCCTAGCTCCGATACACTTTGTGGTCACTTTCAGTGCTTTTCATTACCCCCATATGCGTTTGGTTGATGACTTGTCTTGTGCTTGTGTCAACTTTGTGGAAAAATGTTAAAACCCCTCAGCATGTTCCCTTTTGTCAAGGGGGAGTAGCTGTTTGCAAGGGGGAGCTTGAGTGTTGGCACAAAGGGGAGAGTCATGCATTTTGGGGAGAGCTTTGAGCAAGGGGGAGTTTAGCTCTTTTATGTTCTTCTTCACTCGGTATAGCTCTTTTATGTGTTTCAATTGGTATCCATCTTTTGGTATGGAATGCAATTGGTGTCATGAGCTTTATTGCATAGTTTTTGTATATAGGCTTGCTTTCAGGGGGAGTCGCTTTTGTCTTGCTGCTTCTTCGCGTGCTCCGAGTGATTGTGCTCCATTTAGTGTTGAGCTTCTCTTGTGGTTTTTCTCAGTCGGTATCGAGCCTGCTAGTCGTGTTGAGCCGTTTTTGCCTGTCTAGAGGGACTAGCAGTTTTTGCTTGGTATTTTCGATTGGTATGGACCCTTCAGCTAGTTGCGTCGAGCCTATGTGCCTCTGTCTTGAGGAACTAGCTATTTTCACCAATTCTTGGTTGTTTGTGATCAGTTTTGCATTCTTATGCGTTGATTCAGCCTCAATTGGTATCGAGCCTTGAGCTAGTGGTGTTGAGCCTTTTCTGCCTCTTTTTGAGGACTAGCTCATTTTTGACTTGGTTGCGTCGAGCCGTTGCCCATGTCTTTGGGAACCAAGTTTTTTCGCTATATGTGATCGAGTTTTGCTCCTTGATGAGTTGTTGCTCCGATCCCTTGCTTGGTTGCGTTGAGCCATTGCCCATGTCTTTGGGGACCAAGTTATGTTCATTTCAAATTGCCCCCTCTTTAGCATTTCTTTGGCTTTTGGGCATTTGAATGGATAATCTTCTCATGACAAGTGACTTTGTTCTTTGCCCTTCTATGGCTTTTGATCACTTCAATGAGATTTTTGGTTTTGGTATCTCAAACCATCTCTTGTGCCTAGTTTTTGTCAATTCAATCATCAAGGGGGAGAAAGAGAAAGAAAAAAGGGGGAGAAATCTCGACCCAAGTGAATCCAAGTGGATAAGTACCTTGGTTTCTTTTGTGATGATTGTTTGACAATTTATTTGAGATCGGTTTTCGAGTACCTTTTGGGATTCATGAAACTCTTGTTTTATCTTGACTCTTCGGTTGTGTGGAGGCTTTGCCCGCTTTTCCTGTTTTTTTCAGGACCGAGAGCTTTTATCTGGAGTTTTCATGATCCTTCCTCATCTCAAGTGGCCTTGTGTTTGCTTTTGCTTGGCTTTTGGGCACTTGGATGAGGCTTGCCTTCAAACCCTTCCTTTGTGGTTTTATTTTTAGTCAATGCATTCATCAAGGGAGAGATTGAGAATATATATGATGAATGATTGACTTTGTGAGGAAGGTTTGAGGCTTTTCCTGGTTTAGTCCATATCTCGCTATGCGCTTATTGTTTATGACTAACCGGTGGCGTTGAGTTGTGGTGTTTCTGTGTTGGTGTGCGTGTGCGACATGTGTCTCTTGGTTGTGTTGATGTGCAGGTGTTGAGCTCGGATACAATGGTCTATGGCGAGGTGAAGGTCAAGTAGAGACGTGTCATGCCGATGACCGGGAGCGGTGAAGGATGGGCGTGCCGTGCGGCGGACGTGCCATGCCGATGTACGCAGAACGGTGAAGGGCGGACGTGAGGCTTGGACTGAAGGACCGGAGGGCCAGAGGACTAGCTGTAGTAGCTAGCACGTGGCATCAGCGAGCAGGAGCACATGGGGATGTGCGGTGCATCGGCCGAGTTGGGACGATGGCGTCGTGTCACTTGGCGGGAGGTCGGACACGGGCTTGCGTGCGGCGCAAGTGCCGTCGGCCGAGTAAAGGAGGATGGCGAAGGCGTTGTGCCCGGCGTGGAGGCTGGACATGCATCGGCATCGGTGCCGGTGGTCGGGGTGTGCGAACCACATCCTGTCTTCGGTGCGGGTTCGGTAGCTGAGCCTCAAAAAGCTACCATCGACGGTTTTCGAGTTTGGGCCTCAAAACTCGGGGTGGACGGTTTCCAGGTTTGGGCCTCAAAACCTGGGCTTGCGGGTTTCCGAGTTTGGGCCTCAAAACTCGGGGTGGACGGTTTCCAGGTTTGGGCCTCAAAACTTGGGCTGGCGGGTTTACCGGTTTGGGCCTCAAAACCAGGGGTGGTCCGAAAGGACGGTCGACGCTTGGCGGCGTGGAGAGGCTGGCGCGGCGGCGAAGCTATCCACGAGGAAGGCGCGGTGGTCGACATGACGGCACGTGGCGGAATCAGGGAGGTCGCGTCGAGGCGAAGCTACCGGATGTGCGGGCGTGGCCGTCGAATGAAGATCATCAGGACTGGACGGTTTTACCCCTAGGGGGTATTTGGGTTGAGTGCTTAATGTAAGGGCGTTTTGGTCTTCGGACGTGCGCCTATATATATGAAGGGGGCTGCTAGGGCAGCCGTATCCTTGGGGAAGTCTCACTCTCATTTTGTTCATTTGAGAGGAGGCTAGGGTTAGAGAGAGGAGTGGCTCTTGTTCTTGAGCTTTTCGCCATCCGCATTTTGTACTGCGAGGAGTGGCTTGTAACCCGACACAGAGTGCTACACAATTCATCATCTAGTAGCAATCCAAGGATCAATTTCGCCCCTTCTCTCTGTTGGCTGAAATTTGGATCGATTCGCGTTTTTCTTCTTCGCGTTCTTCGTTTCCTCCCTTCGATTCTTTCGCGAGATTTTCCGTTTGAAGGGATGGATTGAAAATCCGGTTGAACCATCTTGTGTAGCATCGTGAGAGACATCTTTCCACCGAAGGAATTTATCTAATTCCTCACGAGCACATAGATCGGGCGGATTTCGTTTTCGGTTCTAAACTTTTCCCTTTTGCACAAGATCTGCAATTCACAAATTTCTAGTTGGGTTCGAGCCATGATCTCTTAGAGATAGCTCACTAACATAGTTGTGATCATCTGTGCAAAATTTGGTGAAGTTTGGAGTTGATTTGACTGAGTTTTGGGTCGATTTGGTGTTTGATCAGTGCTATTTTCGGGCTGACCGGACGCTGCTACAGTACGACCGGGCGCTACAGTAATTCGCTACAGTGCGCCCGGTGCTACAGCAACAGCTACAGTGATAGTCTGCAGTAACGGTCGGACTCAGTGCTGATTTTCGACTGGACTCGACGCTGTTACTGTTCATGCGTCCGGTGCTACAGTAACCTGCAACAGTAATAGTGACCGGACGCTGCAGTAACTGCTAAAGTGCGTCCGGTGCTACAGTGTCGCTACAGTGCCAGCGTCCGGTCAGTGCTTTTTCGCGCTGTTTCGTCCGTACTTTTTGCGTTTGAGCTCCTATTTGAGTTCCGTTTGTTGCGTTGGTTTCCTAACTTTGTAAGGAACTTTCTAAAGTACTTTTGTCACCAATTGGCTTAAGTATTTTTGGTTGGGCGCTTGCTTTTTCTCCATAGGAGTGCAGTGCTTCTTTTCGGAGCTTCGATTTCGGTGGTGTGCTTGGTTGATTGCGTGTGTGTTGTCCCGCTGTGTTCTTAGGGAACATCCACCCAATATTTTGGGTCGTGGACATCACAGTTTGTGATCTTTGCTCTTGGGGTTGTGGAATTGGGACAAAGGTCTAATATTTCTGAAAAGAAATTTGAGGCTCCCATTCACCCCCCTCTGGTCGCCAATTCGGTCCTTCAAATCGGCACCTCGAGGAAGAGATACACGAAGTTTGTTACCTATCCGACTATCGGATAAGGTAAGAGTTCTGTTTGCTGTGTCTAATACCGCATTCCACATTCTCATCCAACTCATACCTAAGACTACATCCATACTTAGTCCTGGCAGGACTACTAAATTGGCTCCAAATTTATGCCCTCCAATATCGATGGTTGCATTACAAACCATCTGTCTAGATAACACGCTACTCCTAACGGAGCTTACGCGAAACCCATAATCCATTTCAGATATTTCTTGATTATGCTTTTGTGCAAATGCCTTGCTCATAAAAGAATGCGATGAACCAGTATCAAACAAAACAACTGCAGGATGATGGTTCACGAGACACATACGACAGTCACGGGTTCTCCTGCACGAGCTTCTTCAATAGTCATATTATGCAGGCGCGCTGGGTAATTGGCATGCTGCTTCTTCGGGTATGGGCAATACCTTGCAAAGTGCCCTTCTTGATTGCAATTGTAGCATGGCCCACGAACTAGAGGCTTGCTTCTGGCTGAGCTGCCTTGACCTGCTCGAGATTGATTGGCCGCTATCTTGTATGGCGTTGACCATGCTGAGCTTGCTGCTGACCCTATTTCTGAGGCGGCCTGAAACGAGCCCTAGGTGCTGGTGGTCGATATTGAGAACGCTAGGCTGGTGGTCCTCTCGGTTGAGATGGTCCAGATTCTATGGTCCTCTTCCTGGCCTTGCTGGCAGTATGCTTGTTATTGTGATTCTCCTGAATCAAGCAGTCACTGATAAAGTCGTTGAAGATGGTACGGGATGAAGTACCCACTGATTTTCCCATCTTGGTGTTTAGCCCTGTCTTGAAACTAGCTATCTTCTTAGCATCGGTGTCAACAAAGTCCGGGGCGTAACGAGACAAGGAGTTGAACAAGTGATGATACTCGGTCACAGATCGAGTTCCTTGGGTTAAGCTCATGAACTTTGCCACCTTCATCTGAGTCAAGCCTAGCGGAATATAATGCCCACGAACGGCCTCCGTGAACATCCTCCAAGTAACAGGTGTACGGGCAGGATAGGTGGTACGGTGATGTCCCCACCAGATTCCAGCCGGTCCTTGTAGCTGATGTGCAGCATACTCTGCCTTCAACTCCTCTGTAAGCCTGAGTAGCCGAAATTTCTGCTCCATAGTATGGAGCCATTCTTCCGCTTCCAGAGGTTCTGTGGCTTCTTTGAAGATTGGTGGCCTTGTGTCTAGAAAATCCTTGAATGAGCTGTACTGATTTGGCTCTGGGCGTTGATGGCCCTCTGCCAAATTCTCCCGCAGAAGTGCCTCAATGTTGCGCTGACTCCCCAGAAATTGAGCAAACAGTTGCTCGGCCGTGGGTGGTGGAGGAGGTGGTGGATTGCGGTTCTCTCTGTTATCATCATTGCCACCACTACCGCCAGCTCCACTGCGAGTCGTCATCATCTGCACGTATCGACAGCAATGATCATTAGGCGATGTTGCCGTTATCGTAGAGAATAATAAACCATGCCGACAAAATTATTCGGAAAATGAATTCGCCAAACAATTGCAGAGGCATAATCGATTTCAATCCACATCGCAACATCACATAATAAAAGTGCTCATCATATAACATGCAAAAGCCAACATAACATCCATAGATGCCCATACATATGGGACTTTTAAAGGTCTCGTACCACACATGCACAGGTCCATAACACAACCTTACATCGTCACGATAACCACAAAAGATCAAGCGCGAAGGATATGCAACAAAAGGTTACTACGCGCCAACACTATCTAGTCTACTCCCTATCAGCGTCATCATCATCATCATCGTCCTCATCATCACTCGAGATATCCGAAGAACCACTAGACGAAGCACGGGGATCCGGGTCCTCCTGAGGAAAGAGGGGGTTCCTCTCATTCTCGCGGCGATGGATCTCCTCATGTAGGCGGTCATTGTAATCCTGGAGATGGTGAAGCTGTAACTCCAGGTCTCCCACCTGAAGCCTGAGAAGCCGGTTCTGCTCGGTCGCACGCATGCCCTCAAGACAAACACCGTGAAGCGACTCCTCGGTCTCGGCCATGATCGTGGATAGGAAAGTCGTCATCCCCTGCTGATCACTAAGCTGCTGTGCCGTCTCCTGCTCCCTCTGACGAGCCTGGTCCCTCTCGACAGTCATATGCGCTAGCTGGGTGGTGAGAAGGTCTATCTCTGTAGCATGCTCCTCCTGACTCTGGTGATGTGCAGCTATCTCCTCATTGAGAATATGATCCAGGTGGTCGTAGCTACGTGACAAGCACCCATAGGTAGCCATGAGTGTAGCCATAGCACTCCCAGCTGGTCCTGCGCAGTGCTCTCGCTCCAAAGAACTGGCATCAAGTACGGTGGCACCTGGCTGACGCCACACCGACTGGTAAGGGTCCGCCGTAGGAAAGATGCTAGCAGTGGCTTGCGCAACCACCTCCGGGTGATCCTCCATAATGTCCCGAAGAACAGTATAGGCAACCCTGTTAGCTCCATCCCACGGGGTCCTACCCTGTAGTGCGAAGACCCGGTGGCACCATACATGATCCTGCGGATCACGGCTGGGCACGTCCACCTCAACTGTGTACACGTAGCGATCCTCGGAAAGCTGAACACGATGCCATTCATACTGCGGCTCCTGGCCCTCCTGGTATCCAACCAAGTGCAGCACCCTCCACAAAATGGTAGGCATGCCGAACTCCTCCAGAAAGTCCTCCGATCCCTCAACAGTCTAGGGTCCCAACATATAGTTAGGCCTCTTGCCTCCGGTCGACTTACAGGCTGTACGCTTGGTGCGGGCCATCTGAAAGAAGTTTATCCACATAGTTTTTAATTAGTTGAGAACAACTTTTATTTTAAAGAAACGGGACGGATAACATAAGGAAGGAAGTAAGATTAATGCAAGATTGTATGATCATGATGCATATGCGCGTAACATACGTCCTCACTGTCTAACAAACTAACGGCTAGACGGTGGCATACAACGTTCTCTCATAGCGTTAACTAACGTACTACACGTTCGCAAGTTAGCGTACCTACAGAAAATCATTTTAGCCCTGCCCACAGTATGAATATTATGCATTGCTGAAATTAAATTTAATACTGACTTAGGTGCACACACAGTATACACGTAAGCAGTATATCCATCCATCAAATGAAATACTCCCACAATTAAATACTTTCGCTTGTACTCGTGTGCATTGCACCAGATTAAGCACTGAGATCCATGCTTGGCGCAGGCTCATCAAGTACTTAAGCTCGTACAAACCCGGTAGTCCGGAAATCTCGAAGGATTTCAAATCATTTCAACATTCAGCCAAGATCGTACTAGTTCAATGACATGCCCACAAGTTACATCACAGTTGTACATAGTTCAAATACATTGGAGTTCGAAACAATATTACAAACCATAGTTTTGAATAGTAGCGGAAGCAACATAGACTTAAAACATAAGTTCGGATTGTTCTTAACACAGTGCCATCATTCTGACCAGCAGTCCCACAAAAGCATCAGATAAGATAAGTGGTGACCATGCCCCTGGTCTAATCCTCTCCCGTAACCGGGTACAGGCAGTTCTCGCAGTAGCCAAAGAAGCATTGACCATCTGCAACAACAAGGGAATAAAACCCTGAGTACAAGAAGGTACTCAGCTAAACTTACCCGACATAAATCAGAAATAATGGGACTCCAAGGATCATGTAGGCTATATAGGTGGGGTTGGCCACATTAACTCCTTTGCAAGAAATCTTTTGTAAGTAAAACTCAGTTTAGAGTGTCGGCAATTGCTTTTAATAATTAATCCTACCTTACTAGATTTGCACCTGATCTATAACAAACACTTGACTCTTATACAAGCAAGAGTGACTATTTCATCAATAGCCTTTCAGATTCCATAACCATCTTTAGTTCCATAAATTCTACGGGTGATGATCTACAGTCAAGTGCTCACTGTCCAGGAGCGATGGCGATTATAATCGATTCCTACCAGCTGGGGATAAAATGTCTCACACTCGCCCGACACATCCAGCCATGGCAGTTGTAAGCTACCAGTCAGGAGATTCGAGAACACAACGCGCGGGACGGCCATGGGCCCTTCTACACCAGGGGTTATCTCAGTGCCAGGTCGCTCAAGCTATAACTGCCCACGGTCATGCCAGGTCGATCAGGCCCTGCCTGCCATCGGACCATGCCAGGTTGTTCAGAATAGTTGCCCACGGTACATCTGAGGCCCTAGGTGTTAGGCGTCAACATCTCCATCACCGGCTCGAATAACCTTACTCGGCTTCGCGGGAGGTACTCAGACCTACTCCGTTAAGTGATCGACGCGTTCAATTTGACTGAAGGGGCATTCCCGAATGGGTCCTATGCGACACAGACGGGAGACTACTAGCAGACAGAACCCATGTCCTGCTGCTCTTACATCCCGCCCGGCCTCAGATTAATTATCACATGGTTATCTCCATGATAGCACAGGCAAATCATGATCAGTATCCACCTACTGCGGGAGACAGGGAATCACCCGACTTTTACCGATCTAAGCAGGGCTAAGCATATAACGAGCCTAGACCTAAACAGGGATATCAAGATATAATTGCAGGTGGACAAGGATGAGTGAGAATGCATCAACGGTGGCAATAAATTCCTATAACCTAATGCAACATTCATCATTAGGTTAATTGTAAGACATTTGCAAACCGTAGGAGTTAGAATGCTCCGGGGCTTGCCTCTCTCAAAGTCCGACGGACGGTGGTCGCGGCACTCGGGTAGTTCTTCGGCGTCGGTCCCTCCGGCCTCCTCGGTCAGCGTCTCTTCCTGGCTGGGTTCTTCCTGGGTCGACTGGTTCTGGGTCTCCTCCATTGATCCTGTATGATGCATAACATGTATGAATAGGATGAATGCACACAGAATGCACATGTGATGCATATGATTAACAACAATTAGGAGATAAGCACATGTCATCTACTGCATTCTCTTCAACAAGGTAGTCAACGTCATCCTAATGTTTATAACAGACTTTAACAACTAACCATCCACTTAATCCTTCATAACCAACTTGTTAAGCTATATAATCACCACAGCAAGACTTACTTAATGAATTTATTTTTCTCTAAATACTTTGCCGAAATAAATTAATTTAACCATGTCTACAACAGCAACCCATCTTAGACAGCTTCAGAAAAATCTACAAAAATTACCATAGATTAACACTATGCAAAACAGTCCACTGTCAAAATTTTAGGCCATTTGGATTTAAACATTGTCCCCTATGAAAAAGACAAATACTATGGTGAAAAGGTACTTTGAACTACACATCCTAACAGAAAGTGTCAAACAACAGATTTCATATTTTTCTTCTAAACTTCTTAGCACAAGAGCAGTCTACAAAAATTATCAGGTTCATATTCATCATATTTTAATTACTACAAATTTTACAAGAAAATAGCATTTAACCTTTTTAAACACTACTGCAAAAGTATTTCATAGAACAACTTCACATTATATTTTTCCCTGAAACTACTCATCTACACAAGCCTAACAAAACCAGAATCACATTTTTCTGAGTTATACAAAATTAGTTATGTATTTTCCAAGTTAATAGCAATTTCCTAGATTAAATTAAACTGCATATAAAAGTATCACCAAAAATACATTTAATATTTTTCACAGATAGATCTACTCATTCTTAACACAACAAAATTTGTTTCACAGGATTTGGACTTAAAATGAGCCTTGTAAGAATTTTTGAAGACTTTACATAAATTCTGGAAAACTCATTTTAAAGAAAACCCAATCCTAAACGCTACGGACACCCGGAAAAAGGCACCCACAGACACAAGCAAAAATGCTTCGCGCACCCAGCTATCCCGAGCGCTACTGCACCCAGACTCCTCTCCTTCTCTCTCCTTCCCACTGCCAAACGGGACCCGCTGGTCAGTGACCCCACGCGTCAGCGGTCAACGGGCCCACGCGTTAGAGGCAGCGTGCTCCCGCCGGAGTTGACCGGCTTCAGCTCGCCGGCAGTGAAGTTTCCGGCGACACCAACCCTACCACTAGACTCACCAACGCGAGGCGGACACAGTCGGCTAGGTCGCATGGCCAGAGCATCACCGGAGCAAGCTCGACGGCGGCAATGGCGGAGCGGCGGCGCGGCAACCCTACAGTGCGGCCTTGCCTGGCTATTCCAAGGCTCAGCGGCGTGATGATCAGCTCAAGCACTTCCTAAGCTACCTTCCCAGGCTACTATTGAGCCTCGCCGGCCTCGGCATTGCCCGGAGTCACGCACGGCGGCGGTCCGCGACGGACATGGCGGCGGCACGGCTCTGTTCCGGCTGAAACGAAGCAAGAGAAGGGTTTCCATCTAACCCTAAGCACCTACAGAGGTCGAGGAGGTGGGAACTGGGCTTGGTTTGAGATGGTTTGGCCGGAGATGGCCGGACCACGCTTTGGTCATGGCGGCGGCCATGGCGAGAACCCAAGGATGGCATTCGACGTTCTGCCGGCTAGAGAGGAGAAGAGGGGAAACCAACCCTGGCTGATGAAAGAGGAGGTTAAGGCAGAGAGGTTGGTGGGAGGAATCGGGCGGCGGTGCGGTGAGAAGCGAGTAATCGCTCGCCGAAGATCGGCGGGCGGCGGAGGCGCTATGCACTGGAGAAGATGGAGTCGACCGAAGTGAGCGAGAGAGTGGGCGAGAGAGTGGGCTTCTGGCTTGTGAGCGCGAGGCAGAGAGGGGGCAAAGGGAACGAAGGGCTCGGTGCATTGCACCTAGCCGGTTCCCGTCGGGAGGGCTCCCGACCGGGCGCGGCGGCGCCAGGAATCGGCGGCCACGCGGCGAGCGCGTAGAGAGGGGGCAGAGCACGCGGGCGGTTTGGTCAGAATCCAGGGGCGGGGAGCGGCGGTTTGAATGGCCTGGCAGGCGGGCCTTCGGCGGCAGTGGCTGCGGCGGCGAGCAGCGGCAGCCAGCGGCGCGCGCGGGGAGGAAGAAGGGGCTGACAGGTGGGTCCCACTGGCAGGTTTAAACTAATGAGGTTTTGTTCAAAACTTTGATGCTCCATAACTCCCAAACTAAGCCGAATTAGGAAAAGGTTCTAAAAGCAAAGTTGCTTAGTATTTTGCAAGGAACAAATCATCTTTAAGACTCAAGTCCAAATTCTGCTTAGAAAAAGAAATTTACTTCTAATTTATTTTTCTAATGCAAGAAATCATAATTTAAAAGCCTTGTCTGAGAAAGTGCTTTTAAGCAAAGTTGTTTCTCTCATCAAGATCTACAACTTTGTACTAAGGCTCTAGGTCAGAAACAGAAAGCAAAACATGGATTTACTAGAGACTAAGCAAGGACTTAAACACTCATACAAGCAAATGCACATGAAAAGATGAGATGCTATGCTCATGCTATGTCAAATTATGCATTTTAGGATTGCTTAACACCTAGGGTGTTACACTTTGCACTTTCTTCTCTCCTTTCTGTCACAGAGGAGTGTTGACGCTCACTAATGCTCATAATTAACCATCAACTATTGCATGAAATGACACTAAATGAATCACAAAGCATAGTTTTAGGGTTTGAAACTAACAAGTTCCATGAGTTTTGGTGCTCTCACATGTTTTGTAGGACATCCATGTTTTTACCATATAAAAGTATCTCAAGTGATGAAACAGAGCACACCATTGCAAAGACCTTGTCGAGACGATCGAAACGGACATATGATTTGCTATATTTGGAGTCCCGGAGCGAGAGTCCTCGATGGATACGACTTGGAAGATTCTAGAACATTCCAGAACACTCCAGAAGACACGAGAAGGCGACCCACGGAAGGACAGGCCCACCTGTCATAGAGGCAGACCGACCGGTCTCCCCCCTGGATCGACCGGTCTGGTGTAGGGCCCAATCTCGCTCCCCTTCGCATGGCGCACCCCAACCGACCTCTCCAACGCGTTTTGGCCCATTAAGGCCCATGTGCATATGGCGAACGATTTAGTCCCACATCGCTTGCCCAAGGTGGAGGGGAAACCAGGAGCCCCTATATAATAAACCCAGGACCCCCCTGAGGCACAACATCATCATGGAGTTGTAGAGGCGTCCCTCGAATGGATGACCTTTCTTCTCTATGTAATTAGGTTTAGATTTTCCAATGTAATAGATTAACTCTAGTCGGGAGTTAGGGAGAGCGGAGCTGCGCTCCGATTCCGGAGGAGTCTTCAGAGTTTTGGTATGTCTTTGTATCTTTTCTTTGTAAGACTTATGCTTTAATATATTTATCTTCTCTATTTACTTTATGCCTTTCATATTATGATTAGTATAGTTGTTATGTTCTAGCATAGGATCTCCGCTCGTATCGAGTGCTCTAGTTATAGGCCATAATTAGAGTAGTAATCGATAGATTAGACTTGGTGTTTAGTCTATAGGTTACCTGAGGTTGCGCTCAACCCCACGGATAGTTGTGGTAGCCCCAGGTGGTGACAGCCCTGATGGCTGACGTATTCCACCACGTTCGGGTTGATGTTCGTAGGACCGTAGTCAGAGCTTCCCAACCCCCTTCTCATCCCTTTCTGTGGTTGGTGTTCTGAAGTCCTGAAGTTTTATTATATGACTGCTATATCTTTTCATCCTTGTTACCTTAGAACCCAAGTAATAGAGAAGTGCATAGGATCCTTGATCTCTCCCGTTGTCCTCCCACTATAGTTATCCATACATTTATCATTAAATTCTCTTTATTGTGTTTCCATTCAATATCATATTATTTATCATTTACTCCTGCTCCAGTCTAATTAGTAATCTAGTTAGTAGATGCATGATAGTGAGTTATCAGATTCTTGACCCTAGCTTCCCAGTGGTAAAATATAAATAACGATCCTGGAATACTCCCGGTAAAATGCTATGATGGTGTTCTCTGCGCTTGTGGAATCTTTCATATTCTATTTGCACTAACAAATGTCAACAAGGAGCAGCTGGAGTTCATGGGGGGTAACGAATTGGCCCTGCTTGCCAACCGGTTCTCGCGGTTCCACAACAACCGCATGAACCATCGCCGCGGAGGAGAACGCTCGGGTTGTTTCGACTGCGGTGACCCCAACCACTTCATCGTCAATTGCCCGAAAAAGAACAAGCAAGTCTTCGGCAAGGCGGATCATGGGCACAAGTACGACTCCGGCAAGTGCAAGGAGAAGTACGTCCCCGCGAAGCACAAGCGGAAGGGCAGCTTCAACAAGGAGTACATCAAGACAAAGTACTTGGAGAAGGCCCAGGTTGAGCAGCGTGCCTTCTTCGCCACGCTCAGCGACGCCGATGACTCGGATGACGACTCCGCTTCCTCAAGCGACGACGAGTCCGAGAAGAAGAAGAGGATCGAGGACAAGCTGAACGACCTCTGCTTCTTCGTCGACAACGAGGGCTTTTGCACCCTGGCCCTCGGGAAGGAGGTCGATGGCGAGCTGGAGGAGATCCCTCGGAACGACGACGACGATGACGACACCTCCCAGGTATCTCAGACCCCCGACGAGCTTTCTGCGGAGGTCGAGAAACATACTGCCTCCCTTCTTAGTCAAGATAAGTTGCTTAGGCATGCTGCTAGAGAGCGGAAGGAGTTTAGGCAGAAGTGGGAGGATACGGTGAAGGAGCTTGAGTTTGCCAAGTCCACCGTAGTTGTCTCTAAGGAGGGTGAGTGCGAGATGTGCACCACACACATGACTGACCTTCTCACTCTGAGAGGTAAGTATGCTGTGTTGGTAGGAGAGGTGGATGAGCTTAGAGCTAGATCTTCGGTGTTCGGTGCGTGCAAGTCTTGTACAGGCTTGCAATCCGAGTTGGCAGAGAAGAATGCCAAGATTGTGTCTCTTGAGAAGGCCAGCTCAGGTAGCACTTGTGTGTCTAGATGCGCTTTGTGTGAGGGTTTGGAGATGGAGATTGTGAATGTGAATCATGACAAGATGCAAACCGAGGAAGAAAACACATACCTTCGGACCATCTTGTCATGGGTGTCTTGTGGTGAGCCACAGCTTGTGATGATGATCTCCCAGTTCAAGCGTGCTGCTGGAGGTCCTGGTGTAGGTTTTGCTCAGGGTGTTGATGCTTCATCTTTTGGCAAGATTGGAGAGTCGAGTGGTCTGAATCCGTGTGAGAAGCCCAACTCCACCACTACTCCCAAGCTTACCAAGATTCCACCCAAAGAGCCTCTCAAGCCTAACACCAAGGATGGGGTATTTGTTGAACCTCTGAGAGCTCCACCCAAGAAACCAACATGGGCTCCCAAACCTAATCATCTCAAGAACAAACTAGACACCATGCCACCTACCCAGGAGAAGCTTATGCCACAAAAGGGCAAAGTGATCCACACCCACTACCGTGAGTACCAACAACCCCCTATGAGAGCGGTGAGGTACCATTGTGAGCACTGTGGGAGAGATGGACACTTGAGTGAGTTTTGCTTTCGACGCAAGAGAGAGGCGCGCTGTGCAAAGGAGATGAACAACACGAACATGTACCATCCTTTCGATGATGTACATGTGCCGAATGTTCAGAGGCTTGCTGCTAGGCCTAGAGGACCAAAACCTAAAGTTCCTAGGCCTAGGCCGCGAGGAGGTCATGCCCAGCGGGAGCCTGCAGTTGTGGGCTATGGACCCTGTGGCGGTGGCTTTGTAGTTGAGCGTTTTCCCCCACCGCGTTTTGAGTACCGCGGTGAGCGCTCCTTCCCTAGCGGACCACGTTTTCCTCAGCGTGGTGATCGCTTTCCCCATAGGCATGGTAGGAATGGTTTTGCTACTAACCGTTCTTTTGAGCAGCCGGCCCAACACTGGTATAATTCCCATTTCACTTACCCCAGTGTTAGACCGTATGCTCACCCTATGTCTTTTTATTGATGTAGGTAATACGATTGGAGAACGTTTGGTTGGTGGATTCCGGGTGCTCAAGGCATATGACCGGAAATGCCAAGTGGTTCTCCAGTCTTAGTCCAGTTGCTGGAAAGGAGTTTATCAGATTCGGCGACAATAGCAAAGGTGAGGTATTGTCTCGTGGGTCGGTGCGAGTTAATGAGCAATTTGTGTTGCGCTATGTTGCTCTTGTTTCTAACTTGCATTTTAACCTTCTTTCTGTTTTGCAACTTTTTTATGATGACTATGAGATTCATTTTAAACCGAATCTCAGTCGTATTTTGGATCCTCAGGGCAATCTTGTATGTTTGATTTTGCCCTTTGGAGAAGTCTTTTGTGCGAATTTCTCGGAATCGTTTGGAGTTTCTCGTTGTCTTTTGGCTGGACCTTCCTCCTCTGATCTTTGGAAGTGGCATAGGAGACTAGGTCACCTGAGCTTCGACTGGCTTGCAACACTTAGCTCACTTGGCTTAATCCAAGGATTGCCCAAGTTGTCCATGGAGAAGGATCTTGTTTGCCATTCTTGTAGACATGGGAAGATGGTCGCCGCTCCCCACCATCCAGTGACTCAGGTCATGACTAGGCGCCCTGGAGAGCTTTTGCACATGGACCTTGTTGGTCCGGCTCGAGTGAGCTCGGTTGGGGGGAAATGGTACGTGCTTGTTGTTGTTGACGATTTTTCGAGATATTCGTGGGTCTTCTTTTATCTGAGAAGACTTTCTCTTTTGCTCGCAATCTGATTTTGCGTCTTCAGAATGAGTTCCCTTTGAACTCAATGTGAGCTATTCGTAGTGATAATGGTTCCGAATTCAAGAATTCGGACTTTGAGAAGTTTTGTAACTCTGTGGGTTTAGAGCATCAGTTTTCTTCCCCCTACACACCACCACAAAATGGTGTTGTAGAGAGGAAAAATTGGACCCTTGTAGAGATGGCCAGGACGATGCTCGATGAGCATAGGACTCCAAGGCGATATTGGGCTGAAGCTTTGAACACTGCATGCTATATTTCCAACCGCATTTTTCTTCGAGCTTTCTTGAAAAAGACTTCTTATGAGTTGCATTTCGGAAAATAGCCCAAAGTGAGTTATCTTAGAGTTTTTGGTTGCCACTGTTTTATACTTAAGAAAGGTAACCTGGACAAATTTGAGTCTTGTTCTTCTGACGGGGTATTTTTGGGTTATGGCACTCATACTCGTCCATATCGTGTACTTAACCTTGATACTAACCGAGTCATGGAGACATCAGATGTCACCTTCGACGAGACCTTGGTTTGTCCTTCTTCTCGTTTTGAGCGTGCAGGTGATCATGAGGTTGGTGAGCCTCTTTTTGATGACGAGGACGAGGATGCTGAAGGGATGGATGATCCAGCACCACCTCCACCTGTTGTGCCGCAAGCGTCGGCTTCTACTACGATGACTCACGGCCCCAACCCCTCTTCTTCGACTACTTGGGGGTCATGGGATCCGCCACCTCGAGCGGTACCTTTTGTACCCGAGGAGGCACCAACTGCTGTTGAGGGGGAGATTTCTTCAGCTCGGGAGGCACCACGACACATCCAGCGCCAACACCCGCCTCAACAGATGATCGGCAGCATCGGCGAACGTGTCACTCGGTCAAGGTCACAACAAATCTCTCACTTTGCTCATTTTGCATTTGTTGCTGATTTTGAACCCCAAGATGTTGGACATGCTTTATCTGATCCGGATTGGGTCAATGCCATGCATGAGGAGTTAGAAAATTTTGAAAGAAATCAGGTTTGGGTTTTGGTTCCACCTCCTCCTGAGTGTCACCCTATTGGTACAAAATGGGTTTTCAAAAACAAACAAGGAGAGGATGGCCATGTTGTGACAAACAAGGCCAGACTTGTAGCCCAGGGGTATAGTCAGAAGGAGCGGATAGACTATGAGGAGACTTCTCCTGTAGCGCGTTTGGAGGCAATTAGGATACTCTTGGCTTTTGCTGCATCCAAAGGGTTTAAATTTTTTCAAATGGATGTCAAGAGTGCCTTCTTAAACTGCTACATAGAAGAAGAGGTGTATGTAAAACAACCCCCCAGTTTTGAAAATCCCAAGTTTCCAAACCATCTTTTTAAACTTCACAAAGCTTTGTATGGTTTGAAACAAGCCCCTGGAGCCTGGTATGATAGGTTGAAAACCTTTTTGCTTGCTAAGGGTCTTAAAATGGGATGTGTGGATAAAATGCTTTTTCTCCTCAAGCAAGGCAATGACACTCTCTTGGTCCAGATTTACATGGATGATATCATTTTCGGTGGTTCTTCTCATGCTTTGGTTGCCAAGTTTGCAGACACTATGAGCAGGGAGTTTGAGATGAGCATGATGGGCGAGTTGACATTTTTCCTTGGGTTGCAAATCAAGCAATCTCGAGAGGGGACGTTTGTACACCAGGATAAGTATACCAAGGACATTCTAAAGAAGTTTGATATGGGTGAGGCCAAGCCTCTTCCAACACCCATGTCGACCACGACGGCCCTAGATGCGGACAAGGATGGAGAAGCTGTGGACCAGAAGGAGTACCGGAGTATGATCGGGTCGCTGCTGTACCTAACGGCGACACGCCCGGACATTCAGTTCGCGGTATGTCTTTGCGCGCGATTTCAGTTGTCGCCGCGCACCTCTCACCGTCAGGCGGTCAAGCGCATTATGAGGTACTTATGCTTCACTCCAGAGTTTGGGATTTGGTATTCTGCTTCCTCCACCTTCTCTCTTTGCGGTTATTCTGATGCCGATTTTGCTGGTTGCCGGATTGAGCGCAAGTCCACTTCTGGGACTTGTCAGTTTATTCATTCTTCTCTTGTTTCGTTGTCTTCTCGCAAGCAGTCTAGTGTCGCCTAGTCTACCACAGAGGCTGAGTATGTTGCTGCGGCTTGCTGCTGTTCCCAGTTGCTTTGGATGATGGCCACTTTGCGTGATTTTGGTCTGAGCTTTTCTCGCGTTCCCTTGCTTTGTGACAACACGAGTGCTATTAGCATTGCTAAGAACCCCGTGCTGCATTCTAAGACCAAACACATTGATGTGCGCTTCCATTTTCTGCAAGACCATTATGAGAAGGGTGATATCGACCTTCACCATGTCGATACTCATCATCAGTTGGCTGATATTTTCAACAAGCCTTTGGACCAATCAACTTTTGCTAGGTTGAGAGGTGAGCATGGTGTGTGTTTCCCCTTTTAGATGGGGGAAACATTTTGATTCGTGTATCATAGACTGACTCTTCTCTTTTAGCTTGTGCATTTCATCATGCATTTTTACTTTCTGAGCTTCATGTATATAATCCTTAGAATGTGATTATGCTCTATCTAGTTTTGCTCCGACGCTTTATGATGATGCTTGTAGCTTATGCTCCTTCTGATCACTGATACATGTTGTGAGCTGAGCTATTTTATGAATGGTGAACTTGCTTAATGAACATAAAAATTGAAATTGTTCACCATTGAGATATGCAACTAGCATGTGTAGGATGTGTTGAATTCACTCGTGCTTTTCATATATGCTAGGTTGCTATGTCTCTAGTTCTGAGTCATTCACTTGTTTGGTATGCTCATATTCTGCTTTAATTTTGATCCAAGTTAAGTGAATTGGAAAGATCAAGATGGGATCGCTTGGCTGCACATCACAGTATCGAGACTGTTTCTCATTGCACTTTGAGTTAAACTTGAGCAGTGTAGTGTATGACCGAAACTGTTGCTTCAAGCTTCTGATTGCCTCTATATAGGCTTCGCACAGTTTAAAAGTTAGGCAATGACAAGCTCTCAACCTCTCGCAAATCACATGCTGAAATTTGAACTTGTGTAATTTAGCCGCTGCAACTCCGATAAAATTTGAATACACAAGTCTATGTTTCATTCTATAGCATGATGATTGAACTTTGCTAGGGGTAGTTCACCTTGTATACATGCTTAGCACTTGTTTGACTTCCTGTCTATCCATGTTTAGTGCTATTTTTATGGTGAACATCCTTTTCTGAATGGCTAAAACTGCTCACTTTGCTTATATGTTCATATTTCGTATTTGATGATCAGTTTGGGCCTTTGCTAGCATTCTGTACACATTGTTGAGTCATTAGGATCAGCATTTTTTGGAGCATCTTCATATTCTATCGACTATATTCCTGAAGCTGCTAACTTGTATTTTTTTTGTCATATGCATTTTGAACGGGAGACACTTGATAGTGCATTTTCAACTAAGGGGGAGAAATTTGCCAAATCATAAGGGGGAGAAACCTTATCTTGGTTGTGTGCACTATTGGAGGGGGAGTTTGAGTTGGCTCGGATTTTGAGGATTTTGAATTTTCCAATTGGTTCGGAGCTTTTCTGCTAGTTGTGTTGAGCCTCTTTGCCTCTTTCTTGAGGGACTAGCGACTTTGCCGTTATGCTCTTCAGTTTTTATCAAGCTTTCTCGCTAGCGGTGTTGAGCCCGTTCTGCCTCTTCTAGATGGCTAGCTCTATTCTGCTTGAATTTCAATTGGTATTTCAATTGGTGTCGAGCTTTCTCGCTAGTGGTGTTGAGCCTGTTCTACCTCTTCTTGAGGGCTAGATTTGCTTTGCTTGGTTGTGTCGAGCCGTTGCCCATGTCTTTGGGGACCAAGTTGTTTTGCTCTTTCATTTGACCTTCTTCTGGCTTTGTTATGCTTTTGGGTCATTTGGACGAGTTCTCTACTTCTTATTCTTCCTTCTTCTACTTCATTATGATTTGTGTTGGTAGTTGACAATGCACTCATCAAGGGGGAGATTGCGGATACATGGGTGTATGCTGAGTCTCGAGTGATGAGTGATTGTCAACTGGGATAATGCGCATGTTCTTTGGCTTGTGTTGTGCAGGTGTTGAGCACGGATACAGTGAGTGCACCCATGTACAACACCTGCACAACACAAGCCAAAGAACATGCGCATTATCCCAGTTGACAATCACTCATCACTCGAGACTCGGCATACACCCATGTATCCGCAATCTCCCCCTTGATGAGTGCATTGTCAACTACCAACACAAATCATAATGGAATAGAAGAAGGAAGAAGAAGGAGAAGGAGAGAACCCGTACAAATAACCCAAAAGCATATCAAAGCTAGAAGAAGGTCAAGTGAAAGAGCAAGACAACTTTGTCCCCAAAGACATGGGCAACGGCTTGACGCAACCAAGCATAGCAAAGCTAGCCCGCAAGAATAGGTAGAACAGGCTCAACACCGCTAGCGAGAAAGCTTGATACCAATTGAAATTCAAGCAAAGATAGAGCTAGCCCTCAAGAAGAGGCAGAACGGGCTCAACACTGCTAGCGAGAAAGCTTGATATCAACTGAAATCACTAAAAACCAACTGAATAGCACGATCAGCTGAACACTCATCGAAAGACACAACTGCTAGTCCCTCAAGACAGAGGCACAAAGGCTCAACACAACTAGCAGAAAAGCTCCGAACCAATTTGAAGATTAAAAATCCTCAAAATCTGAGCCAACTCAAACTCCCCCTCCAATAGTGCACACAACCAAGATAAGGTTTCTCCCTCTTATGACAAGATAAGGTTTCTCCCCCTTATGATTTGGCAAGAATCTCTCCCCCTTTGTTGAAAATGCACTATCAACCTCCAAAATGCATATGGGTTAAAATGCAAGTTAGCAGCTTCAGGAATATAGTCGATAGAGTGAGAAGATGCTCTCCCAAGTGCTGATCCGATGACCCAACAGTATACACAGAATGCTAGCAAAGGCTCAAACTGATCACCAAATACGAAATACGAACATGTGAGCAAAGTGAGCAGTTTTTAGCCAAAAGATATTCACCATCAAAATAGCACTAAACATGTATAGACAGGAAGTCAAACAAGTGTTGAACATGTATACAAAGTAAACTACCCCTAGCAAGGTTCAATCATCATGCTATAGAAAGAAACATAGACTTGTGTATTCAAATTTTATCGGAGTTGCAGCGGTTAAATTACACAAGTTCAAATTTTAGCATGTGATTGCGAGAGGTTCAAAACTTATCATTGCCTAACTTTTCATCAGTGTGAAGCCTATGCAGAAGCAATCAGAAGCTTAAAGCAATAGTTTCGGTCATACACTACACAGCTCAAGTTTAACTCAAAGTGCAATGAGAAATAGTCTCGATACTGTGATGTGCTGACAAGCAATCCCATCTCGATCTTCCCAATTCACTTAACTTGGTTCAAAATTAAAGCATAATATGAGCATACCAAGCAAGTGAATGACTTAGAACTAGAGACATAGCAACCTAGCATATATGAAGAGCACGAGTGAATTCAACACATCCTACACATGCTAGTTGCATATCTCAATGGTGAATAATTTCAAGTTTTATGTTCATTAAGCAAGTTCACCATTTACAAAATAGCTCAGCTCACAACATATATCAGTGATCAGAAAGAGCATAAGCTACACGCATCATCATATAGCATCGGAGCAAAACTAGATAGAGCATAATCACATTCTAAGGATTATATGCATGAAGCTTGAAAATACAAAGATGCATGATGAAATGCACAAACGAAAAGAGAAGAGTCAGTCTATGATACACAAGAATCAAAATGTTTCCCCCAACTAAAAGGGGAAACACACACCAAGCTCACCTCTCAACCTAGCAAAAGTTGATTGGTCCAAAGGCTTGGTGAAAATATCTACCAACTGATGATGAGTATTGACATGGCAAAGGTCGATATCACCCTTCTCATAATGGTCTCGCAGAAAATGAAAGCGCACATCAATGTGTTTGGTCTTTGAATGCAGCACGGGGTTCTTAGCAACGCTAATAGCACTCATGCTGTCACAAAGCAAAGGAACGCGAGAAAAGCTCAGACCAAAATCATGCAAAGTGGCCATCATCTAAAGCAATTGGGAACAACAGCTAGCCGCAACAACATACTCAGCCTCCGTGGTAGACTGGGGGACACTAGACTGCTTGCGAGAAGTCCACGATACAAGAGAAGAACCAATAAACTGACAAGTCCCATAAGTGGACTTGCGCTCAATTCGGCAACCAGCAAAATCGGCATCAGAATAACCGCAAAGAGAGAGGGTGGAGGAAGCAGAATACCAAATCCCAAATTCTGGAGTGAAGCATAAGTACCTCCTAATGCGCTTGACCGCCTGACAATGAGAGGTGTGCGGCGACGACTGAAATCGCGCGCAAAGACACACCGCGAACTGGATGTCCGGGCGTGTCGCTGTCAGGTACAACAGCGACCCGATCATACTCCTGTACTCCTTCTGATCCACTGCTTCTCCATCCTTGTCCGCATCCAGGGCCGTCATGGTCGACATGGGTGTTGGAAGAGGCTTGGCCTCACCCATATCGAATTTCTTCAGGATATCCTTGGTATACTTGCCCTGGTGCACAAACGTTCCCTCTCGAGATTGCTTGATTTGCAACCCAAGGAAAAACGTCAACTCGCCCATCATGCTCATCTCAAATTCCCTGCTCATAGTGTCTGCAAACTTGGCAACCAAAGCGTGAGAAGAACCACCGAAAATGATATCATCCACGTAAATCTGGACCAAGATAGTGTCATTGCCTTGCTTGAGGAGAAAGAGCGTTTTATCCACACACCCCATTTTAAAACCCTTAGCAAGCAAAAAGGTTTTCAACCTATCATACCAGGCTCTAGGGGCTTGTTTCAAACCATATAAAGCTTTGTGAAGTTTAAAAAGATGGTTTGGAAACTTGGGATTTTCAAAACCGGGAGGTTGTTTCACATACACCTCTTCTTCTATGTAGCCGTTTAAGAAGGCACTCTTGACATCCATTTGAAAAAGTTTAAACCCTTTAGATGCAGCAAAAGCCAAGAGTATCCTAATAGCCTCCAAACGAGCTACAGGAGCAAAAGTCTCTTCATAGTCTATCCCCTCCTTCTGACTATACCCCTAGGCTACAATTCTGGCCTTGTTTCTCACAACATGGCCATCCTCTCCTTGTTTGTTTTTGAAAACCCATTTTGTACCAATAGGCTGACACTCAGGAGGATGTGGAACCAAAACCCAAACCCGATTTTTTTCAAAATTTTCTAACTCCTCATGCATGGTATTGACCCAATCTGGATCAGATAAAGCTTGTCCAACATCTTGGGGTTCAAAATCAGCAACAAATGCAGAATGAGCAAAGTGAGAGATTTGTTGTGACCTTGACCGAGTGACACGTTCGCCGATGCTGCCAATCATCTGTTGAGGCGGGTGTTGACGTTGAATGTGTCATGGCGCCTCCCGAGCTGACGAGATCTCCCCCTCAACTGCAGCTGGCGCCTCCTCGGGTACAAAAGGTACAGCATGAGGTGGCGGATCCCATGACCCCCAAGTAGTCGATGAAGAGGGGTTGGGGCCGTGAGTCGTCGTAGTAGAAGCCGATGCTTGCGACACAGCAGGTGGAGGTAGTGCTGGAGCATCCATCCCTTCAGCACCCTCGTCCTCGTCATCAAAAAGAGGCTCACCAACCACATGATCACCTGCACGCTCAAAACTAGAAGAAGGACAAAGAACAGTTGTTGACGCTTGTTATCTATCAAAATTAGAGGATAAATAAATATGAAAAGGGCATGAATTCAATCACCAACAAAGGTTTAGGGTTTTAATTGACAATATTCCACGAGTTTTGGTGAATTGTGATTCTGCAGGGACTAAACCAGGAAACCAGCACTGATTGCTTCCCCTAGAAGGAAACCAACGCGAGATAATGCAACCGGCACGTCAGGAATATTCCAGAAGGTTCTAGAGGACACCAAAGGACACCACGAGGCGGGACACCTCGAGAGGCCGCCAGGTGGGACCTACCGGTCCCACCCTTAGACCGGTCGGTCTCCCCCCGGGCCCGCTGGCTTCCGTCTTCTGCAAGCTACCTCCACCGACCTCTAGGATGCATCTCAGCCCTACGTGAAGTCGGTTTGATCCAACGGCCGCGGTTGATCCCTCAGGGCTATATAAGCAGCCCCAGACCCCCCTCTCCAGGCATCTCCCTCTTCATTATTCATCTCCACATCAGAAACTAGGGTTCCAATGTAGAAGTAGAGGTCCCTCTAGATGAATCTCTTCTAGTTCATCTAGAATTAGATCTAGTTCATCTAGTTGTAATCAAGAGTTAGCTTTCAAGTAGAAGACTAGATACCCCTCAAGTAGGATTAGAACCTAGTCTTATTCTAGAACTAGAAGCGAGAGAGAGAGGAAGAGATCAAGAGGAAGCTCCGGCCTGTCGGATCAACTTCTTCATCTTGTACCTGTGGATTCAAGTTCTTCATCGACTTGCTTCAATGATTGTTTCGGTAATCGACATCTATATTTAAGTTTGAGCTATTGTTCTTATTATTCTTAAGGTTTATGACTCTCTTTTGAGTACTTTAATTCTAGTCGCTCTAGAGTTAGAGTAGTTGGATAGTATAAGCGTGGTGCTTAGACTTGATAACTTATATTTACCTCCTATATCGCCGGTAGCAGTGGTAGTTCGCAAGGGTGACTCTTATAGCCTTGTTGATTCTTCTATAGTCCACTTACCCGTGTGTAGGCTCGGTAGGATTATACATTTGCATAAAAGAATCATACTCTGTTGTGACCTTTTATGGCAACTTCCCCATTAAGAATAATAAACATATCACTCTTAAGTTGGATTTAGATAACCTTTGTGATCCCCTCTATACTTTTAGCTTCTCCGTCCTTGTTAGTTACTCAGGGGTTATACACTTAAGACTTCACGCTATCCGTTCCCTTGGGTTCGATATTAAAACTGGGTTACTCTGGTGAAGTGCTACATCGGTAGATCTTATCTGTGCGCTTGCGGATAAAGTAGAGTGTGCGTTAATTTATACCAACAAGCATTTTTGGCGCCATTGCCGGGGAACGGTAGATCATCTTACGTCTTAAGTATAACCTTGTAATCATACTTTTATCTGTTTCCTTTTTTGTCCCAGTCTTTTCATTATTTTTGTTTTCATTCTTATGAATGTTGTTTTTGAATTCCACTCTTATCTATCACCACCCCATGAGCAAGCTATAACTAGTAGAATCCTTATACCCCATCATAATACCTAGTTATGAGCTATGCCTACCTTTCTGCTACACTGTCCTTGTAATGAGCATAGAAATATAACTATAAAAATATTCCTTCGGGTATTCTTGTCACTAACCTTTCCAGATCTGGAGCAGAAAAGAACGAAGGAATAACAAAAACAAGGTATGTCCCATCAATCATCATGCAACATTGAATTACATTCATCCAATCTTGATTTGTGCAAAATCCAAGCTTGGGGAATAGGCTTTCTAAGAATATTTCTTGCCATGTTGCTATGTTGGTTGTCCCTACCTTTAGGATATGCTCGTATACTAATCATACTCTTTCATCACCATCTGAATAAATCTCTACAATGCTTTCATGTTATCTTTATTTGCTATAGTTTATTCTTTGGTTTTGAAGTATTATCATATACCTTTTAAATTAGGCATGGAGCTTAGTTTAACTGTTTTCATGAATTAAAGTAAGACATGGTGTCTGGTTTGATTCTTGAGCTAAAAGGTGTGCTGATTTTACCTCTAAAGGATTTTAAATTAAGTATGGTGCTTAGGTTAAAATGCCTTCCTAGATCGAATTAGACGTGGTGTCTAGGTTGATTTCTGAACTGATAGTATGCTATAGTAGATTTTGGATATTTTGTTGGACTAACCCCTGCAGGGAAACTTTCAATATCAATTTGGGAAAGTCCGGAGATGAACTCAAACTGGAGATGAAGAGACACATGAACTTCAATAACTTTGCACAATGAAGACTCAGCTCGTTCATCATGGATGAAAGAACTGTGAGTATCGAAGTTTATTTATTTTGTGTTCTACTGCAAGCTATCTTTTGCTTTGAATCATGTTAAAGTGCAGCCAACACATACTAGTCTATGCTAAAATAATCCTAAAAAAACATCTTTTCACTAGCATAGATGCAAAATACATAAGTTATGGATAACATCCCATGTTTCAAATTCTTGCAATCCTTCGGGTATATATCCACTAACGTTATGCAGGAGAGAGATTTTGTTCATCCATGGTTTGGTCTGAACATTGAAGATCCAAACTCAAACCATAGACACACAAACCTACTCTCAGATCACAAATGGTGCTAGCCTAGCTTTGAGTCTTGCTTGGGTGCTGATGACAAACAGGATGCAACTTACCTCATATGAGACAACCTATGCCTGCAACCATCATTACCCAAGACATCAAGACAAGAAGTAGGAAGTTATCCTCTTTTCTAATCAAGACCTAGCTTAGGAGACAAGATGGTACCACTACAACAATAGCAAGATCTACAAGTCAAACACATGAACAAGTTGTTGGGAGTCCATCTACATCACAAGCCAACCTGGGAGAGACAATTTCGTTGTCTAGATGTGTTTCACAATCAAAGGGAGGAAGGAGAAACCCAACTGCAAGACATATTGATCTCCTACTCACCACTTTGATCAGTACAAACCACTAGAAGTTGTCCCAATCAAGAAGAAGAATATGATCCACCACTCATTCTTGGAAGATCGTTCTTGAGCACCATCAATGTTATTATCTTTGCCGGACCTGGAAAAGTCAACTTTTGGATCTTTCGCTGCATCTTCAACATCTACATTACTTATGAGCAGCCAAAGAGAACCAAGAGAAGACGTCGAAGGAAGAACCAACTGCCAAGAATTGAGGAGGGCATCATGAAGGATGAGGCCACTGCACCACAAGAGTTAGAAGATGGAGAGATAATATCTGAGCCAGTAAATCAAGAAGAACAGCCGATAAGATCTCCATCATCTAGACACTGTTGAGAGGACAAGTCTCAGTTGTGACATTACAAGACAAAAGACTCTCATGGAGGCACTCGAGTAGCAGCTCTAATTTCAAGTCTCTTGTCAACCCAATAATTAAAATAAAAAATAAGAAAGGTTGACAAGAGAAGAATGCGGAACTGTCCCTACATCCTCATAGTACAAAATTGATACAAGAAAGCGAGAGGATCCTAGTCAGCATACTCGAGGAACAATGTGCCTTCACTGATAAGTCGACACAAGGGAAGGATGGTCAATACCTCTAAAGATGATTCCACTGTGATCTTCCTCCTCTCAAGAACAATGTGAGACAAGCAAGAGAAGACAAACCAGCTAAACAAGGGGAGCTTCCAAAAGGTGGTTCAGCACAATCACTCTCCAATGACAAAGTAACATTTCAAGGTAAGTAACCATCACTATAAAAGCTTCTTCTTGATTCTAGTATAAAGAACTAAACATGTTTAAGATGCACCTCACTTGATCCAACCTAATCAACTCAACATGTTCAGTCCTTTGATCTTTGTTCCTAGCTTTACTCTCTTGAATCTCACTGTCTTAACTAAATGAGCTAAAATGTTGTGCATCTAACCTTTGGAAGATGATATATCTCAATTATGAAAAAATTGACACTTTATGCATAGATTATCCTTCCTTGGGTTAAGTAATTTGATCTGTTAAATATTCTAAGATGCTACTTTTATGCTCATCATCTGATCATATCACTCATGATTGAATAGAACACATAAACAACAAGTTTGTCATGTGCAATGTGCCTAAGATTAGAGGAGAATAAACAAAACTTTTGGTTCTGTTGGTGTTTTTCCACCAACAGAGCCCATGCACTTGATCTCTACCTTGTCTTTATGAGCAGGCCACACTCTTGAGCAAAACATGGAGAAGTTTGTCACTCCCAAATTCTACAGAGTGGAGGTCCTAGATCTACAAGAACATGCACACTGAGCATAATGCTGCCAACGTCCACAATTAACGTTTCACTTCAAACTGCTGGGCAAACAAAAATGACATGAGTGACACCATATCAAGAGGCATAAACAAGAAGGAATGATGGAAGACGTCGTAGTCAGAATTAGAGGTCATAAAGTCTCCATAGACTTCTTGATCCTCGACATGAGAAGACGATGATGTCCACCTCATCCTAGGAAGACGATTCCTCTACGCTACAAGTACAATAATCTACAAGAGGAAATCCATTTTCACTTTCCTAAAAAAAAGGGGTACGATGCTACTTTATCAACTACATGCCCAATGAAGCACCCAAGAAGAATAGAAGTGAAAGATGCTGCTTTCAACGCCAAAGAAGACAAACTATCAAGAATAGAGAGGCCAATCACGAAGAAGAAGCTATCGGCACTGTCCTAGAAAAGAAAGGAGAGAAACCTCAAGATAGTAAACCACAGGAAGTGAAGACCCAGACCAATAAAGTATGGAAGAAAATGTCTGCACCTAAGAGGTACAATCAATAACAACATTCCAAACGTTTGACATACCTTGGAAGATCTGAACCAAGGGAAGGTCCGGTTTGTCGGACCTAAATATCCGAACCTTCGCCAAAACGTAAAAACCGGTAGTTATCCTCATATTTACTTTTCTGCATATTTCTCATATTTAATTCTTAGTCATTTATTGCATCATCATATTTAAGCATTGCATCATCATACTTAATTCACAAACATTTTAATTTCTGCAGTGCATTAGAAAAGAAAATAAAAATATTGCATATTGTTACACTACAAACCATAAAGCCCCATGTGAATAATCCTATGGTGTGCAAAAACCCACAAGGATATTCAGCGTGGTGGCATAAAAAATAATAAAAATAAATATGCATACATTCATCATGTTGCATTTTTTCTCTTGCATCATAAAAATATAAAATACAAAAATATTGAGAAAGAGATCTTACTGAAATTCTAGACAGCTAAGGCTTAAGTGGCCAACCGCTAATGCTTAATCTGTTCCACAAGTTTTGTTGTCTATTTGAGTTTCACAGGATTTAAAAGGCCAAGAAAAGCTGACAAGCAAGTGAATGCTCCATCCACTATTGGAGCATTGTCTCAACAAACATCAACATCAATCAAAGCTCTAATCGAGGAAGGACATATCCACTGCCAGTCCGCTACATTGCAAGATCGAACGACTACGTCAACATTCAGCTTGGGGGAAGGCACCCCCCATGTATCCCCGTAAGTATCTTAAGTTTTTCATTCTATAAACAAATTCAAAACACCAAAAATATGTGAGCACATGAAGGCTCACCCTCAAAAAGAAAAGAACAAAATTATGTGGGCACATGAAGGCTCACCATTAAAAAAAAGAGACAAAAATATATGGGCACATGAAGGCTCAACGCTATTAAAGGAACCAGCTTGGGGAAGATGCACCCCCGTTATCTTCACGATTCAGGTATGTCTTTATAATTACTACTATTATTATTATTAGCTTTTATATCTTAAAGTGTGTTAGATTAAATAAATAAAATAGTGTGTCTAGTTTGTTTTAAGAAGTTGATGATCACAGAAGAACCCTCTCTCTCTAATTTTTTTGCATGGAAATGATGAATAGTTGCTCTATCTAATTTCTTTCAAGTACCTAGCCTTCAAAGCATGAGTTCTACTAATTAATAATGATGCCTTAAAATAAAATTAAATGCATGGTTGGCAAATACTTAATCTAAGATCTAGGTAATTGGGATATGACATGTGATGATCTGAGCTGCTATTATCTTGTTCTAAACAACACTAAAGTTCCAGAGATTTCTAAATATAAACATGACTAATAATTGCATTGAGTTAAATTAAGCTTTGTTGACCCTATGAGTAGTTTATCATACCATTGAATTGAGATCACTTACACATTTCATCCATCTTCCGCATAAATGCTCATAATTATCTGTTGCTACCCTCTTATAAGTTTGTTGGAAGCATGTGGCTATTAAAAAAAGAGAAAAAAAAAGAGAAAAGAAAAAAAAAGAAGGAAAGATCCGAGGAAATAAAAAGGTACAAGTGTCCGAAACCTCAAAAAGATAGATCCTGAGGAAATAAAAAGGGACAAGTGTCCGAACCTCGAAAGAAAAAAGAAAAAAAATGTCAGAGAAAAAAAAATGGGCACGTGCCCGACAGTAGAATTAGCCTGATAGCCATATGTCTCTGATAGACAGAAGAGAGTGAATGTATTCAAAAGAGCATCCGACTCCATTTTTCCATACACATGCACTTCTTGATTCAATGGTTGGTTGACTTTCTCTTTGGATCCATTGTTTAATTTGACAACATATGTATTAATGCTTTTGAAAATCAATTAAAACTCCAGGATAAAGGTGAAGTGAAAGAACTAGAGACATAGTGCTTGATTTGATCATTCAATCTCTCAATTATTCAAGACCTAAGGTAAGAGTAATATGCCCCATGAAGAATAACATGATATGTTTCGGAGAATTTTTGTTTAACAGCAGGTATACTTGTTGGAAGTGAAGATATAGTAGCAACTCCTGATCCATTGATAAGTTTTGGTTTTGCTAAGGGACTAGCAAAGGGTAAGCTTGGGGGAACTTGTTGACGTTGGTTATCTATCAAAATTAGAGGATAAATAAATAAGAAAAGGGCATGAATTCAATCACCAACAAAGGTTTAGGGTTTTAATTGACAATATTCCACGAGTTTTGGTGAATTGTGATTCTGCAGGGACTAAACCAGGAAACCAGCGTTGATTGCTTCCCCTAGAAGGAAACCGACGCGAGATAACGCAACCGGCACGTCAGGAATATTCCAGAAGGTTATAGAGGACACCACGAGGCGGGACACCTCGAGAGGCCGCCAGGTGGGACCGACCGGTCCCACCCTTAGACCGGTCGGTCTCCCCCTGGGCCCGTTGGCTTCCGTCTTCTGCAAGCTACCTCCACCGACCTCTAGGATGCATCTCAGCCCTACGTGAAGTCGGTTTGATCCAACGGCCGCGGTTGATCCCTCAGGGCTATATAAGCAGCCCCAGACCCCCCTCTCCAGGCATCTCCCTCTTCATTATTCATCTCCACATCAGAAACTAGGGTTCCAATGTAGAAATAGAGGTCCCTCTAGATGAATCTCTTCTAGTTCATCTAGAATTAGATCTAGTTCATCTAGTTGTAATCAAGAGTTAGCTTTCAAGTAGAAGACTAGATACCCCTCAAGTAGGATTAGAACTTAGTCTTATTCTAGAACTAGAAGCGAGAGAGAGAGGAAGAGATCAAGAGGAAGCTCCGGCCTGTCGGATCAACTTCTTCATCTTGTACCTGTGGATTCAAGTTCTTCATCGACTTGCTTCAATGATTGTTTCGGTAATCGACATCTATATTTAAGTTTGAGCTATTGTTCTTATTATTCTTAAGGTTTATGACTCTCTTTTGAGTACTTTAATTCTAGTCGCTCTAGAGTTAGAGTAGTTGGATAGTATAAGCATGGTGCTTAGACTTGATAACTTATATTTACCTCCTATATCGCCGGTAGCAGTGGTAGTTCGCAAGGGTGACTCTTATAGCCTTGTTGATTCTTCTGTAGTCCACTTACCCGTGTGTAGGCTCGGTAGGATTATACATTTGCATAAAAGAATCATACTCTGTTGTGACCTTTTATGGCAACTTCCCCATTAAGAATAATAAACATATCACTCTTAAGTTGGATTTAGATAACCTTTGTGATCCCCTCTATACTTCTAGCTTCTCCGTCCTTGTTAGTTACTCAGGGGTTATACACTTAAGACTTCACGCTATCCGTTCCCTTGGGTTCGATATTAAAACTGGGTTACTCTGGTGAAGTGCTACATCGGTAGATCTTATCTGTGCGCTTGCAGATAAAGTAGAGTGTGCGTTAATTTATACCAACAACAGTCTCGTCGAAGGTGACATCGGATGTCTCCATGACTCGGTTAGTATCAAGGTTAAGTACACGATATGCGCGAGTATCAGTGCCATAACCCAAAAATACACCGTCAGAAGAACGAGACTCAAACTTGTCCAAGTTGCCTTTCTTGAGTATAAAACAGTGGCAACCAAAAACTCTAAAATAACTCACTTTGGGCAACTTCCCAAAACGCAACTCATAAGAGGTCTTTTTCAAGAAAGCTCGGAGAAAAATGCGATTGGAAATATAGCATGCAGTGTTCATAGCTTCAGCCCAATATCGCCTAGGAGTCCTATGCTCATCGAGCATCGTCCTGGCCATCTCTACAAGGGTCCGATTCATCCTCTCTACAACACCATTCTATGGCGGTGTGTAGGGGGGAGAAAACTGATGCTCTAAACCCAAAGAGTTACAAAACTTCTCAAAGTCCGAATTCTTGAATTCGGAACCATTATCACTACGGACAGCTCGCATCGAGTTCATAGGGAACTCGTTCTGAAGTCACAAAATCAGATTGCGAGCAATGGAGAAAGTCTCGGTCTTCTCAGCTAAAAAGAAGACCCAAGAATATCTCGAAAAATCGTCAACAACAACAAGCACGTACCACTTCCCCCCAACCGAGCTCACCCGAGCCGGACCAACAAGGTCCATGTGCAAAAGCTCTCCAGGGCGCTTAGTCATGACCTGAGTCACTGGATGGTGGGGAGCGGCGACCATCTTCCCATGTCTACAAGAGTGGCAAACAAGATCCTTCTCCACGGACAACTTGGGCAATCCTCGGATTAAGCCAAGTGAGCTAAGTCTTGCAAGCAAGTCGAAGCTCAGGTGACCTAGTCTCCTATGCCACTTCCAAAGATCAGAGGAGGAAGGTCCAGCCAAAAGACAACGAGAAACTCCAAACGATTCCGAGAAATTCACACGAAAGACTTTCCCAAAGAGCGAAATCAAACATACAAGATTGCCTTGAGGCTCTAAAATGCGACTGAGATTCGGTTTAAAACGAATATCATAGTCATCACCGAAAAGTTGCGAAACAGAAAGAAGGTTAAAATGCAAGTTAGAAACAAGAGCAACATCACGCAACACAAAGTGCTCATTAACTCGCACCGACCCACAAGACAACACTTTAACTTTGCTATTGTCGTCGAAGGTGATAAACTCCTTTCCGGCGACCGGACTAAGACTGGAGAACCACTTGGCGTTTCCGGTCATGTGCCTCGAACAACCGAAATCCACCAACCAAATGTTCTCCAATCGTTTTACCTATATCAGTAAAAAGACATATGGTGAGCATATGGTCCAACACTGGGGTTAGTGAAGTAGGAAGAATACCAGTGTTGGCCCGGCTGCTCAAAAGAACGGTTAGCAGAAAAACCATTCCTAGCACGCCTACGGGAGGAGCGATCACCACGTAGAGGAAAATGTGGTCCGCTAAGGGAAGAGCATCCATCGCGATACTCAAAACACGATGAGGGAAAACGCTCAACTACAAAGCCACCATCACGGAGTCCATAGCCCACAACTGCAGGCTCTCGCCGGGCACGACCTCCTCGCGACTTAGGCCTAGGAACTTGAGGTTTTGGACCTCTAGGCCTAGCAGCACACCTCTGAACATTCGGCACATGTACATCATGGAAAGGATGGTACATGTCCGTGTTGTTCATATCCTTTGCACGACGCTCATCTCTCTTGCGCCGAAAGCAAAACTCCCTCAAGTGTCCATCTCTCCCACAGTGCTCACAGTGGTACCTCACCGCTCTCATAGGGGGTTGTTGGTACTCACGGTAGTGGGTTTGGATCACTTTGCCCTTCTGTGGCATAAGCTCCTCTTGGATAGGTGGCATGGTGTCAAGCTTGTTTTTCAGGTGGTTGGGCTTAGGAGACCATGTCTGTTTCTTTGATGGAGCTCTTGGAGGTTGCACAAACACTCCATCCCTGGTGTTAGGTTTGAGAGGCTCTTTGGGTGGAATCTTGGTCAGTTTGGGAGTAGTGGTGGAGTTGGGCTTCTCACTCAGATTAAGACCACTCGACTCTCCAATCTTACCAAACGATGAAGTGCACTGGACACCCTGAGCAAAACCAACACCGGGACCTCCAGCAGCACGCTTGAATTGGGAGATCATCATCCCAAGCCGCGGCTCACCACTAGACACCCATGACAAGATGGTCCAAAGGTATGTGTTTTCCTCCTCGGTTTGCATCTTGTCATGCTTCACGTTGGCTATCTCCATCTCTAAGCCCTCACACAAAGCACACCTAGCCACACGAGTGCTATCCGAGCTGGCCTTCTCAAGAGACACAATCTTGGCATTCTTCTCTGCCAACTCAGATTGCAAGCCCGCACAGGACTTGCACGCACCCAACAGCGAAGATCTAGCCTTAAGCTCATCCACCTCTCCTACCAACACAGCATACTTACTTCTCAAAGTGAGAAGGTCAGTCATGTGTGTGGAGCACATCTCACACTCCTCCTCCTTGGTGACAACAACAGTGGACTTGATAGATTCAAGTTCTTTCACCGTATCCTCCCACTTCTGCCTAAACTCCTTCCGCTCTCTAGCAGCACGCCTAAGCAACTTATCTTGACTAAGAAGGGCGGCAGTAAGTTTCTCGACCTCAACAAAAAGCTCATCGGGGGCTGAGATACCTGGGAGGTGTCGTCGTCATCATCGTTCCGAGCGATCTCCTCCAGCTCACTGTCGACCTCCTTGCCGAGGGCCATGGTGCAAAAACCCTCGTTGTCGGTGAAGAAGCAGAGGCCGTTCAGCTTGTCCTCGATCCTCTTCTTCTTCTCAGACTCGTCATCGCTTGAGGAAGCGGAGTCGTCATCCGAGTCATCGACGTCGCTGAGCGTGGCGAAGAACGCACGCTACTCAGCCTAGGCCTTCTCCAAGTACTTCGTCTTGATGTACTCCTTGTTGAAGCCGCTCTTCCGCTTATGCTTCGCGGGGACATACTTCTCCTTGCGCTTGTCGGAGTCATACTTGTGCCCATGATCCACCTTGCCGAAGACTTGCTTGTTCTTCTTCAGGCAATTTGCGATGAAGTGGTTGGGGTCTCTGTTGACGGTCCTTAATGTCAATATTATACCATCAACTAATGCATGAAATGACACTAAATGAATCACAAAGCATAGTTGTAGGGTTTGAAACTAACAAGTTCCACGAGTTTTGGTGCTCTCACTTGTTTTGCAGGATTATCAATATTTCACCATATAAAAGTATCTCAAGTGATGAAACAGAGCACACCATTGCGAAGACCTTGTCGAGACGATCGAAACAGACATATGGTTTGCTACATTTGGAGTCCCGACGAGAGAGTCCTCGATGGATACAACTTGGAAGATTCTAGAACATTCCAGAACATTCCAGAAGACAAGAGAAGGTGACCCACGGAAGGCGGGGCCCACCTATCATAGGGGTAGACCGACCGGTCTCCTCTATGGACCGACCGGTCGGGTATTGGGCCCAATTTCGTCCCCCTTCGTGTGACGCACTCCAACCGACCTCTCCAACACGTTTTGGCCCATTTAGGCCCAAGTGCATATGACGAAGGATTTAGTACTACATCGCTTGCCCAAGGTGGAGGGGAGGCCAGGAGCCCCTATATAATAAACCCAGGACCCCCCTGAGGCAATACACCATCATTATTTGGGAGTCTTTGTAGAGGCATCCCTCGAAGGCAACCTCTCCTCCCTAGAGAATTAGGTTTAGATTTTCCAATGTAATAGCTTAGCTTTAGTCAGGAGTTAGGGAGAGCGGAGCTGCGCTCTGGTTCCGGAGGAGTCTTCAGAGTTTTGGTATGTCTTGTATCTTTTCTTTGTAAGACTTATGCTTTAATATATTTATCTTCTCTATTTACTTTATGCTTTATTATATGATTAGTATAGTTATTATATCTTGGCATGGGATCTTCGCTCGTATTGAGTGCTCTAGTTATTTATGGTAATTAGAGTAGTAATCGATAGATTAGACATGGTGTTTAGTCTATAGGTTACCTGAGGTTGCGCTCAATCCCACGGAATAGTTGTGGTAGCCCCAGGGGTGACAGCTCTGTTAGGCCTTCGTAGTCCACCACGTTCGGATTGATGTTTCGTAGAGCTTTTGGCAGCCTTCTCCCAACTACCTTTTTCCCAGTCTTCTTCGAGAGTTGGAAAGGACCTGCTGCTCCAAAGTGCCAATGTTTATGACTGCTGTATCTTTTCATCTTTGTTGCTTTAGAACACAAGTAATAGAGAAGTACGTAGGAACCTTGATCTCTTTCGTTGTCCTCCCGCTATAGTTATCTATACATTTATCATGAATTCTCTTTGATGTACTTTCATTATCATATCATATATCATTTACCCCTGCTTTAGTCTATTTAGTACTCTAAGTTAGTAGATGCATGATAGTGAGTTATCAGATTCTTGACCCTAACTTCCCAGTGGTAAAATATAAATAACGATCCTGGAATACTCCCGGTAAAATGCTACAATGATGTTCTGTGCGCTTGCGGAATCTTTCATATTCTATTTGCACTAACAAACGTCAACAAGCATTTTTGTGTAAAGATTTTGATAATGATCTTGATATCTGCTAATTTAGTGTACCACTAGCTTTAGTAGGATTACCCCTTGTTCTGTTGAGTGTGGAATAGACAGGACATCAGATGCCGTTTCGACCTTATGGCAAGCTTCCACAAGAATGAAGAACCCAGGGTGCCTGAACATTCAAGATCCATCATTATTCTAGAGCCCTGCCATCTCACAGGTTTGTGTATACATATATATCATTCTAACCATGTGTAGATTGGAGAAAAGGTCGCTGTCACAAGAATTCAACTCCCATCCCATGTGACGGATAGTTACGTTGCGCCACTCACAAGTCCCAGTTGTGAGTCATGGTAAGTATGATCAAGGTGAGACAGTCTTGCTCATGGACTTTAAACTTTATGAGTAGTTATCTTTTTAATTTCTTGCATACCACTGCATGTTTACTTTTAATCATTCATCCACTTCATTTAGTTTAAGCTTTCTTTTATCAAAACCACATCCTGTTTAGTTCCTTTGTCTGCATTCATGTCATCTACATCTAAAAAAAGAAATAATAAAAAAAATGTTTCTCACGGTGATCGTACTTTTTCTTCTCTATCTGAATAAATCTCTTTTATGCCTTCATGCTACCTTTGTCGATGCTAGTAAGTTTTGGTTTGGAAGTATTGATCATACTTCCATAGGCTTTTAAATTAAGCATGGTGCTTAGGTTAAATAGTCTATCTTAATCAAATTAGACATGGAGTCTTATTTGAGTATTGAACTAAAAAGTGCTAGAATAGATACTAGTTATTTTGTTGGACTAACCCCTGCAGAAAACTCTCAAATACAATTTGGGAAAGTCCTGAGATGAATTCACATCAGAGATGAAGCAAGGCATACGATGAACTGCAAAAAGAAGACTCAGCTCATTCATCATGGATGAAAGAACTGTGAGTATTAAAGTTTATTTAAATTCATCTTCTACTGCAAGTTATCTTTTGCGTTGAACCATGTTAAAATGCAGCCAACACATAAAATACTAATCTATGCTAAACTAATCCTAAAATCATATTTTCATTAGCATGGATAAAAAAAAGTTGTGGACAACATCCCATGTTTCAAATTCTGTGCAATCCTTCGAGTATGCGTCCACTAACATTTTGTAGGAGATGAGGTTTGCTTGTTCATGGTGTGAACTTAAAGATCCAAAACCCAACCCGTGGATAGACAAAACTCATCATCAGACAAGTCACTAATGATGTCAAAGGCAGCCAAGCTTTGTGCCATCCCAAGGCCTAAGCCAGGACACTGATGACGAGCAGGATGCAACTCACCCCGTATTGGTCAATCTATGCCTACGCTCATCATTGTCGAAGACATCAACACCGACACCAACAACAAATATCAGGGTGACGATATGCCACTATATTATAACATGCATCTATGTGTCATCGAAAGGAAGTCTGTTGGTGGTTCACTATGAAGACAAGCAGTGGAAGTTCTCCTCACTACTAATCAATGCAACACAAGAGCTAGTTTGGGGGACGAGGTGGTACGACTTCAACAACAACAAGGTCTATAAATTCAACACATGAACATGTTGTTGAACAAATTTGAGCATCCACCTACTTCACAAGCCAGCTTGGGGGAGACACAATTCCGTTGTCTAGATTTGTTTCATGATCAAGGGTAGGAAGGAGAAATCCAGCTTCAAGACACTTTGACCTCCTTCTCACCACTTTGATCAGTACAAGACACTAGACGCTGCCCTAGCCAAGAAGAAGAATATGATCCGTCACTCATTCTTGGAAGATCGTTCTTGAACACCACCAATGTTGCCATCTATGTTGGACATGGAGACGTCCACTTTTGGATCTTCGAACAAAAGGGTCGCTGCTTCTTTAACAACTACACCACTTATGAGCAGCCGAAGGAAACCAAGAGAAGACGTTGACTCAACCGATGAAGGAAGAACCAACTGTCAGGAATTGAATGTTACATCATAAAAGACGAAGCCACTGCACTATAAGAATTAGAAGATGGAGAGATAATACCTGAGCCTACAAATCAAGAAAATAATTGACAAAGTCTCCATCATCTGGACCTGTTGAGAACAAGACTCAGTTGGCCCACTATGAGATAGACAAGAGAAGACAAGCTAGTCATGAACAACAACCAGCTAAACAAGAGAAGCTTCCACAAGGTGGTTCGACGCAATCACTCTTCAATGATAAAGTATCATTTCAAGGTAAGTGACCATCAGTTTAAGCTTCTCCTTATTTTTGGTATGTGCATACATAAAGAACCAAACATGTTTAAAGTTGCACCTCACATGATCCAACCTAATCAACTCAACATGTTCAGTTCTTTACTCTTTGTTCCTAGCTTTACTCTCTTGAATCTCACTATCTTAACTAAATGAGCTAAAATGTTGTGCATCTAACCTTTGGAAGATATACCTCAATTATGAAAAGATCAACACTTTATGCATAGATTATCCTTCCTTGGGTTAAGCAATCTGATCTGTTAAATATTTGATGATGCTACTTTCATGCTCATCTTTTGATCCTATCACTCATGTTAATATTGAATAGAACACATAAACAACAAGTTCATCTTGCGCCTAAGGTCAGAGAAGAATGAACAAAAATTTTGGTTATGTTGGTGTTTTTCCACCAACAGAGCCTATGCACTTAATCTCTACCTTGTCTTTATGAGCAGGACACTCTCTTGAGCAAAATATGGAGGGGTTTGTCAACCCCAAATTCTACAGAGTGAAGGTCCTGGATCTACAAGAACATGCACACTGAGCAAGATGCCACCAGCTTTCACAATTAATGTTTCACTTCAAATTGCTGGGCAAACGAAGAACATGAGTGACACCATATCAACAGGTGTAGTTATCAAGGTCTATATATCGGAATCAAATGATGCACCTCAGGAATGAACATGGTGAGAAGTCCTGTTCAGAGGACTTAAAACATTGAACCCTCGCCGAAAGGTAAATCGGTAGTTATCCATATTTATCTTTTCTGCATTAGTTTCCATTTTGCATATTTACTTTCCATCATCATCTCTCCATAGCATATTTACTTTTCTGCATTAGCATTGCATAAAAAAAAGAGAGAAAATATTTTACTTTTTGCATTGCATCATAAAACCTAAAGCCCCATGCGAATAATTTTGTGGTGTGAAAACCCACTTGAAATATTCACCGTGGTGGCATAAAAACAAAAATAAATATGCATACATTCATCCAGTTGCATTTTCTCTTGCATTATAAAAAAATATTAAAATACAAAAATATTGAGAAAGAGATCTTACTGAAACTCTGGACAACTAAGGCTTGAGTGACCAACCACTAACGCTTAATCTATTCCACAAGTTTTGTTGTCTATTTGAGTTTCACAGGATTGAATGACCAAGAAAAGGTGACGAGCAAGTGGATGTTCCATCCACTGTTGGAGCACTGTTTCAACAATCATCAACATCAATCAAAGCTCCGATAGAGGAAGTACAAATCCACTGCCAGTCCGCTACATTGCAAGACCAAACGACTACGTCAACATTCAGCTTGGGGGAAAGCACCCCCGTGTATCCAGGTAAGTATCATTATCCTCTTAAGTTTTTCTTTTTATAAATAAATTCAAAATACAAAAAATGTGAGCACATGAAGGCTCACCCTTAAAAAGAAAAAGAACAAAAATATTCGGGCACATGAAGGCTCGATGTGATCAAAGGGATTAGCTTGGGGGAGACGCACCCCCGTTATCTTCGTTATTCAGGTATGTCTTACTACTATCTTAATATTTTTCTTATAGTATGTGTTAGATTAAATAAATAAAGCATGTCTAATCTGAAGAACTCTCTCCCTAAATTTCTTAAAATGGAAATGGTGTATAGTTGCTCTATTGTATTTCTTTCTAGTACCTAGCCTTTAAGCATGAGTTCTCTTAATTAAGTTTAAAAATTAATGATGCCATGAAATGAAATTAAATATATGGGTAGCAAATGCTTGATCCAGAGTCTAGGTAATTGACAGATATGACATCTGATGATTTGAGCTGCTATTATCTTGTTCTAAACAACACTGGAGTTCCGGAGATTTCTCAATATAAATATGACCAATAATTGCATTGAGTTAAATTAAGCTTTGTTGACCCTATGAGAAGTTATCATGCTATTGAATTGAGATCACTTACACATTTCATCCATCTTTCGCATAAATGCTCATGATTATCGGTTGCTATCCTCTCAAAAGTTTGTTGGAAGCATATGGCTAGTGAAAAAAAGAGAGAAAAAAATCCCGAGGAAATAAAAAGGGACAAGTGTCCGAAACCTCGAAAATATAGATCTCGAGGAAATAAAAAGGGACAAGTGTCTAGAACCTTGAAAAAAAAGAAAAAAAAATGATGAATATCAGAAAAAATGGGCACGTGCCCGACAGTAGAATTAGCCTGATAGCCATGTGTTTCTAATAGACAAAAGAGAGTGATATATTCAAAAGAGCATCCGCCTCCATTTTCCATACACATGCACTTCTTGACTCAATAGTGTGGTTGACTTTCTCTTTGGATCCCTTGTTTAATTTGGCAACATATATTTTTAAGCTTTTTGAAAATTCATAAAAACTCCGGGATAATGGTGAAGTGAAAGAACTAGACACATGGTGCTTGATTTGATCATTCTATCGTCCAATTACTCAAGATTCAAGGTAAAGTACTAAGCCCCATGATGAATAATATGATACTTTTTCCTATTCCATATGAGAACTTTTGTTTGAATGCATGAGTACTTGTTAGAAGTGCAGATTTTGCAACAACTCCTCATCCATTGTTGAGTTTGACTTTGCTAAGGGACTAGCAAAGGGTAAGCTTGGGGGAACTTGTTGACGGTCCTTAATGTCAATATTATACCATCAACTAATGCATGAAATGACACTAAATGAATCACAAAGCATAGTTGTAGGGTTTGAAACTAACAAGTTCCACGAGTTTTGGTGCTCTCACTTGTTTTGCAGGATTATCAATATTTCACCATATAAAAGTATCTCAAGTGATGAAACAGAGCACACCATTGCGAAGACCTTGTCGAGACGATCGAAACAGACATATGGTTTGCTACATTTGGAGTCCCGACGAGAGAGTCCTCGATGGATACGACTTGGAAGATTCTAGAACATTCCAGAAGACAAGTGAAGGCGACCCACGGAAGGCGGGGCCCACCTGTCATAGGGGCAGACCGACCGGTCTCCTCTATGGACCGACCGGTCGGGTATTGGGCCCAATTTCGTCCCCCTTCGCGTGACGCACTCCAACCGACCTCTCCAACACGTTTTGGCCCATTTAGGCCCAAGTGCATATGACGAAGGATTTAGTACCACATCGCTTGCCCAAGGTGGAGGGGAGGCCAGGAGCCCCTATATAATAAACCCAGGACCCCCCTGAGGCAATACACCATCATCATCTGGGAGTCTTTGTAGAGGCGTCCCTCGAAGGACAACCTCTCCTCCCTAGAGAATTAGGTTTAGATTTTCCAATGTAATAACTTAGCTTTAGTCAGGAGTTAGGGAGAGCGGAGCTGCGCTCCGGTTCCGGAGGAGTCTTCAGAGTTTTGGTATGTCTTGTATCTTTTCTTTGTAAGACTTATGCTTTAATATATTTATCTTCTCTATTACTTTATGCTTTATTATATGATTAGTATAGTTGTTATATCTTGGCATGGGATCTTCGCTCGTATTGAGTGCTCTAGTTATTCATGGTAATTAGAGTAGTAATCGATAGATTAGACATGGTGTTTAGTCTATAGGTTACCTGAGGTTGCGCTCAATCCCACGGAATAGTTGTGGTAGCCCCAGGGGTGACAGCTCTGTTAGGCCTTCGTAGTCCACCACGTTCGGATTGATGTTTCGTAGAGCTTTTGGCAGCCTTCTCCCAACTACCTTTTTCCTAGTCTTCTTCGAGAGTTGGAAAGGACCTGCTGCTCCAAAGTGCCAATGTTTATGACTGCTATATCTTTTCATCTTTGTTGCTTTAGAACACAAGTAATAGAGAAGTACGTAGGAACCTTGATCTCTTTCGTTGTCCTCCCGCTATAGTTATCTATACATTTATCATGAATTCTTTTTGATGTACTTTCATTATCATATCATATATCATTTACCCCTGCTTTAGTCTATTTAGTACTCTGAGTTAGTAGATGCATGATAGTGAGTTATCAGATTCTTGACCCTTGCTTCCCAGTGGTAAAATATAAATAACGATCCTGGAATATTCCCGGTAAAATGCTACAATGATGTTCTGTGCGCTTGCGAAATCTTTCATATTCTTTTTGCACTAACAAACGTCAACAGTCGCCGCAGTCGAAACAACCTGAGCGTCCTCCTCCGCGGCGACGGTTCATGCGGTTGTTGTGGAACTACGAGAACCGGTTAGCGAGCAAAGCCAACTCATCATCCCCCATGAACTCTAGCTGCTCCTCTATGACAGAAAGAAGAGAAGACAAAGCAAAACCTCCAGAGGGGTTAGCAGAAGAGCCAGAAAGCAAAGCCATCGACGGGCTAGAAGGATTTTCATAAGAAGCCCTCGCCATGGCGTGAATCTCACTAGACTTGAGCTTACTAAAGAGCTCGTCGCATGTGAGGGTCTCATAGTTAGGTGATTTGATAATCGCCTGAACCTTCGAGTCCCACACCGACCGATCGAGGGTATGCAAAAGCTTGAGAGCCCTCTCATGATCGTCGAAAGGCAACAGCTCCTTGTTAGCCCTCATCCTATTGACAATCACCTGAAAGCGAGCGAATAAACATTCTATCCTCTTGCTAGGCATATGTCGAAAATTCTCAAACTCTCGCTTGAACGACTCATAGAGACGGGTTTTGACTTGAGTGGTTCCCTCATGGAAACGCATGAGGGTAGCCCAAATCTCCCGAGCCGTAGCGAGGTGAGAAACATGATCAAACTCCGTCATGCTCAAACATGAGAAAAGAGCATTACCGGCTCGGCTATTGGCATCGTGCTCATCGATCTGATGCTGAGTCACACGAGCCGCCAAGACTACGTAATCAGCAGAGTTGCAAAAATCCCAGATGGAAGCACCAATACTTTGAAGATAGGCCAACATACGTATCTTCCAATACGCATAGTTCGTCCCATCGAAAAACGGCGGTTTGCCCACGCCGTGATCCATGTCGCCTTCTGTGGATCTGGAACCGACTAAGGTGGAAGATCCTTAACCCGCTCTGATACCAATTGAAGGACCAAAAGTGCTATCAGAAAGCGACCAGAGGGGGGGTGAATGGGAGCCTTAAATTTCTTTTCAGAAACTCTTAGCCTCTGTCCCAGAAAATTAACCCCAAGAGCAAAACTGATGCGTGTGATGTCCACGACCCAAGAGAATGGGTGGATGTTCCCTAGGAACACAACGAGACACCACAAAAGCTCACTCGCCCAAATTCACGCAAGTCAACTAGTGACAGGATGAACATTGCAAAACAGGGAGCTCAATTTCTGTAGAGCACAAAATCGGGAATCCAACGCAAAGAGTGGATCTCAGATCGGAGCTCGAACGCAAAAGATACTAACGAAAATGTGCACTAATAGCACTGACCGGACTCCGCCTGCGTCCGATCAGAGAGGATCGGACGCGTCCGGTCGGTTCAAAAACGATTTTGGACCTCTCTGTGTTGGACCGGACGCACATGGGTGGAGCGTCCGGTCACAGCTTCATCAGCGTCCGATCGATCAAAAGCAAATGAACAGTAGCAGCTACGCGTCCGGTTAGGGAGAAGCAGTGAGTCCGGTCAGGTTCGCGCAGAAAGTCGTTGCTCAACCTTCAACGACCGGACGCATGGGTCAGGGTCCGGTCGGTACGAAGGTGAGTACGGTCATCCCGATTTTGCACAGTTCGTCCACCGATTCAACTCGATCTCACCCAAAATGAAACCTCTAGGGTTCAAACTTGGTGAGAGGAATCACAAGGAGGATAGTGAGCTACTCCTAGGAGATCATAGCTCGGACCTATCTCTAAATCGATGAATCGAAGAAATTCGGGAAAGAGAAGAAAAGTTGATCCAAAACGAAAATCGATCGATCTACTTGTTCATGAGGTTTGAGTTGAATTCCTTCGGTCAAAATGATCTCCTCACTGTAAAGAACAAGTTGATTCAAATGGTTTTGCAAACGGAGCAACGTAGAGAGAGGACGATCGACGGGAAAATCATGGAGAAAACGAAGAACGCGAAGAAAAAGTTCAAAACGCGAATCGAACCACGAATTGCCAGCCGAAATTCGGCCCCACGAGGAGACAACGAGATTATGGTCTCGTTTCCTCAAAAAGCAAATACACAGAGGTATTGTTCACCGTCTCTGCGGATCTCAGTAGCTACAGCAGGGAAAGGGAAGCAGGAAACCGTAGAATGAAAATAGCAGTGGCTGAGATGGTCTGGAGGGAGGGGTTGCCTCTCCTTATATAGCCTAATACAATTATTCCCCTTCTACCCCTACTGCTAATCAGCGAGCAGGCTAACCCTAAGGGTATTCCAGACCAACTCGAAGTTGTTGGTGATCCGACAGCCACGCCCGCACAACTGGTAGCTTCGCCTCGACGCGACCTCAGCGATTGCCGCCACGTGCTGCCATTGCTCCACTCGTCCTTTTCGCGGACCTCGCCCCCGGTTTTGAGGCCCAAACCGGGAAACCAGCCTTCATGACCAACCCCCAGTTTTGAGGACCAAACTGGGAAACCTGCCGTCCATTGCCCGAGTTTTGTGGCCCAAACTCCGAAACCCCAGCGCCCAAGTTTTGAGGCCCAAACCTGGAAACCGTCCTCAGCCCAAGTTTTGTGGCCCAAACTCGGAAACCGTCAGCACCTAGGTTTTGAGGCCCAAACCTGGAAACCGTCCACTCGGTGGTTTTTCTGTGGCTCAACCACCAAACCGAGTCGTAGAAGGGATGCACCGCCTGTGCACCCCGTCCAAAGACACATGTCCCCAGGTCCTCGACCCAAGCAACACTGTGCCCCACAAGTCTCCGCTCGTCGTTGTCCCAGGCTATCAGCCACCACAGCTGATCCTCAGGCCACCGGTCCCTCAGTCCAAGCCTCACGTCCGCTCTTCACCGCTCCCGGTCCATCGGCACAACACGTCTCTACTTGACCTTCACCTTTCCTTTGATCACTGTATCCGTGCTCAACACCTGCACAACACAAGCCAAAGAACATGCGCATTATCCCAGTTGACAATCACTCATCACTCGAGACTCGGCATACACCCATGATCCGCAGCGTGATGCCCACGACCCTTGGAAAGAGGGTGGATGATCCCTAGGATCACAGCGAGGCACCACCAAATGATAGCGAATCAAAAGCCAAGAACTCTGAGTAGTGTTCTTCCCAAAAACCCACTACCGGAATGTAGATGGAAGGCTACGTTGGAATTCCTCCAAATATCGATGCTAACAAGTAGCAAACATACCTAGAGAGGTTCTTATGTGAACTCTAGGAGCAAACGAGAAGTCCAGAAACGAAGCGGAAAAAGCGGGAGAGCAAACGCACGAAAACTCAACACACAGCAGGATCCCGGACTGTCCGCGGGTATGGTCCAGGACTGTCCGCCCAGTGCCGGACTGTCCGCGGTCTGGTGGCGGACTGTCCGCCGGCCAAACTGCCAAAAACGCAAGTCTGCTGACCCTCCCTGGTCGGGTCCCCTACTGTCCGCTACCTTTAACGGCGGACTGTCCGCCGGTCACCCGAGGTAAAAATCACCGAGGCACACAGCCACTGCTCCGGCTGTAGCACCGACGCCCGGACTGTCCGCGCCCCAACGACGGACTGTCCGCGGTTGTCCAGAGAGGGTGATTTTGGTCGCCCCTCTCCCAAATCTCCTCAAATCCGAACCAAATCAAAATCCCTTGATCCCAAACTTGGAGGAAATGATCCTTAGGTAGTTGCAAGACTATCCCTAAGAAATCATCCGCTCAAATCAACTCAAACTCCGGGAAATCGAAAGGGAAGGTGTAGGAATGAAAAAGTCGCCACAAAACTTGAATCGACCCGATCTACTTGTTCGTGAGGATTGAGATGAATTCCTTCGGTGGAAATGTTCTCCTCACATCAAAGAACAAGTTGGTTCAAGTGGATTCGAAAAAGACGCAGCGTAGAGGGAGATCGAGCGATGGGAAAAATGAGACAAAAAGTGAAACGCGAAGAACAGCTCAAGAACGCGAAACACAATCTCAATTCCCAGCCAAAATTTGTCCCCACGAGGAGACAACGGGAATCCGGTCCCGTTACCGCAAAATCCAAATACACAGAGGTATGATGAAGCCGTCTCTGCGGATCTCAGTAGCTACAGCAGGGAATGAGAAGCAAGAAACCCTAGAATGAAAATAGCAATGGCTTAGATAGTTTGGAGGGAGGGGCGGCCTCTCCTAATATAGCCAAATACAATTATTCCCCTTCTACCCCTACTGCTAATGAGCGAGCAGGCTAACCCTAAGGGTATTCCTGACCAACTCAGAGTTGATGTCGATCCGATGGCCATGCCCGCACATCAGGCAGCTTCGCCTCGACGCGACCTCACTGGATGCCGCCACGTGCTGCCACGCGTCGTTCGTCCTTATCACGGACCTCCCCCCAATTTTGAGGCCGAAACCGGGAAACCAGTCGTCCATCGGCTGAGTTTTGTGGCCCAAACTCAGAAACCCGCCAGCGCCCAGGTTTTGATGCCTAAACCTGGAAACCGGCCTCAGCCCAAGTTTTGAGGCCCAAACTCGGAAACCGGACGCACCCAAGTTTTGAGGCCCAAACCTAGAAACCGTCCACTTGGTGGTTTTTCTGTGGCTCAACCACCAAACCGATGCCGTAGAGGGATGCACCGCCCGTGCACCCCGTCCACCCACATGTCTTCACTTGTCGTTGTCCCAGGCTGTCAGCCACCACGGCGGATCCTCAGGCTACCGGTCCGCCAGTCCAAGCCTCACGTCCGCCTGTCACCGCTTCGGGTCCATCGGCACGGCACGTCTCTACTTGACCTTCACCTTGCCTTCGATCATCATCTCCGAGCTCGACATCTGCACAACACAAGCCAAAGAACATGCACATCATACCAGTTGACAATCACTCATGTGGCGGAACCGACCTGATTATAAGAGCTCAAGTACCGTCTTAGCCAAATTCGTCTGACATAGACTCATACTTGAACCCATATAACCCCGGTAGTCCAAAAATCTTGAAGGATTTCAAACATCATACAACTTATAGGATCGCATTGTTCAAGTACCACATTCGTAAGGATACACCGTCGATAATCAAAACCGAATTTAAACATTAGAGTGCAGAATCATAAAAGAGTTATTACAATACTGAGTTTAAAAGTGCGAAAGCTGAAATAAGTTTTTGAAACACGACCACCACACATGTGGTCCAAATAAACATCGTTTAATAACTCACTCCTCCTTTTTCAAATAATGTGCCACTAGTAGTCTCAGTCCAGCAAAAGAAAAGGAGAAGCTTCTGGATGACCCTGCCCTGGGCCTACTCCTCATCACCCTCCACGGGGTAGAGACAGTGCTTACAATAGCCGTAGTACACCTGGCCATCTGCAACAACGGGATAAACCCTGAGTACGGGAATGTACTCAGCTAGACTTACCCGTCCAACTGAAAATAAAGACACCAAGGGTATGCAAAGCTTTTGGTGGAGATGGGATCTTTAGTTGCGAAAAGCTCAAGTTAAGGGAAGGAATATTTAATGATAGCAGTGAGCAGACAGCTTTTAGACCTACCTGTTAGTCTAGGTTTGCACCTGAACTATTACATACACTTGAATCTATCAAACAAATAATATAACCATATCCAGTTGACTTATCCATATTTTAGTTGAACCTTTAAACATCTCATGGAGTTGTATCGTGGTGAAGCTCGACATAGTTTCCCACTAACCGAGGAAGACGGTGACTCGAATCGAATTCCAATCCAGCTCGTGATAAACCTTTAATATCAACCCACACTTTCCCCGTCAGGTCCATGCATTGGGCAACCGCTCGATGCTTGTTCGTGGTGGTAATCGTCGCGGTTCAAGCACGGACCGCCCAATTGGAACCTGGCGATGGCCATCTGTTGACATCTCTTAACTATCATTATTTACTGTAAACAATACTTGAATTAATGGCAAAAAGGATTGCCAACTTAGAAATAGGAGGTTTAAACTAATAAATTCCATGAGTTTTGGTGATTCTACATTTTCCAGGGATTAAATAGGAAAACCAACCACATTGCTTCCCCAAGAAGGAACCCGACGCAGATTTCTTCACCGCCACGTCGGGATATTTCTAGAAGACTCCAGAGGGCACCACAAGACACCACGAGGCAGGGCACCACAGGAGGCCGACCTGTGGGACCGATCGGTCCCACAGGGCCCACCGGTCGGTCGGCCATAGAGGCCCCACGCCTCCGTCTTCTGCAAGCTACTTCCACCGACATCCAGGATGCATCTCGACCGTACCTCAAGTCGGTTTGATCCAACGATCACGATTCCACGCCTAGGGCTATATAACCAGACCCCTGACCCCCCTATCAATAAGCTGAGATCATCAGGCAGAGGACAAGACAGAAATTAGGGTTTCTAGAGAGAACAGTTAGAGCTCTACATCAAGATTAGAGTTTAGTCTAGTTAGATTCAAGTAGAGGCAGGCGACTTCGTCGGCATATCCGGCTAGAACCTTCGTCTGAGTCTCCGGATCATTGTCGAAGACTCGGTAATCTGTATCTTTATTCGACTTTATGCTACTTTAATATATTTTAGTTTATTCAGTTTTGGAGTTTATTCTAGTTATATATTTAATATAGATCTGATTATGATAGAGTTTATGATCATGTTCGTAAAGTACTTAGCTTTATTCTGGATAGAGTTAAGTGGTCAAACTGGTGTAAACATGGTGTTTAGGCTAAGTTTACCTGCGAATACATCCTATGCTCCGGGTCGAGAGGTAGATCGCAGGAGTGACAGTCCTGTTGAGTCCTTTGTAGTCCTCCCTCCGAGTGTAGATCTTAGTAGGACGCGGTTGCAAGTTAGAATTCATTACTTTGTTCTTGATTCTAATTTAGTAATGTCCCTTGATCATGGATGATAGATTAATTAGCTATAAATGATTGTATATTAACTAGAGTAATCGCTAGGCTTAGTAAATGTGAAGTAATTTAGGATTCGAATCTCTTAATTAATCACCTGACTCTCTGCTTGATCTATGTAGTTCGCTCTATCTCTAGAATTCCCGCTGTTATCATTATCATCATTATTTATCTTTACCTTGTCTTACCCCTGTTTAGACATGTGAGTAGTGAATGAATGAATGAATAATAATCTCTACTACCTTTGAATCATATTTAATTGCTAAGTTCCCAGCTTCGTTACTATCTTCGGTAAAATATAAATAACGATACCTAGATAACCTGGGCGAAATGCTGCTACAACAGGTATATTTATCTGTGCGCTTGCGGATAAATATTTGTTTATATCTTTTGAGCTAGTGTCACATATAATTTACATTTCTAGTATCATGTTGGGGATGACAACTTGACATTAAGTGATGCTAGGAGTGTCCTGTACATTTCTGAAGGCTTTTGCTGGAATCAGTTCATTAAAGTTTATTATGAGCATTTGCATTAAGAAGTGTCAACAAGCATTTCTGGCGCCGTTGCCGGGGAAACATCTATCTAAGTAACGGAAGCCACCGGGAACTAAACAAACTTATTAGGAATTTGACAAAGGAGATTATTTATTCATTCATTCACTTGTACCTCTGTCTTGGCAGGCTTACCCTTGCCTTTCTTTGCTTATATCATATACAGGTAACACAGGATCTAGTTGTAATACATCACATTCAAATCAGAAATCAACTTGATCGTGTGGAAGATCTACATCAGTAGTCGAGCCATGGCTAACAAGACTCTGCTGGAGTTCTCTACTCCAAGTGTCAGGAACATTCGCACCGGACCTACACTCCAGACGAAGAACCTTGAGTTCGAACTCAAGCTAAGTCTTATCAACATGGTGCAAGCCACTACATTTGGTGGAAAGGAAGAAGAAGATGCAACTGCTCATCTACAAGATTTCTTGGAGATTGGAAGCACCATCATCATCAAGGACGTTCCCCAGGACATTGTACTTCTTCGTCTTTTTCCCTTCTCACTGAAAGGAAAAGCGAAGCAGTGGTTCTATTCAAACATGGACAACATCAAGACATGGGAGAAGTGTTAGAGACCTTTCTATCAAGATTTTTCCCAATTAACAAAGTCAATATCTTAAGGGGAAAGATTTACAACTTTTAGCAACAAAAAGGAGAAACCATTCCAGAAACTTGGGAGCGTTTTCAGGAACAAATCTTAAGATGCCCACATCATGGAATAGGGAACGAATTGCTCATGCAACTGTTTTATCACGAATTATTACCAAGAGCACGAGAGCAACTTGATGCCACTGCTGAAGGGTCATTTATGTCACTCACTTTTGGAAAAGCAGAATGTCTAATGGATAAGATAGCTGAGAATCAAAGCTGGAAACAAGTTACTACTCAACGCTGTCATCAAATTGAAGAAGTTCCAGAAGAAGTGTGTGCACTATCAACTAAGATGGATGTACTTATGGATCGACTCATTCAGAGAGCCAATTACAAGGAAGAACGTCAAGCTATTCAAGACGCGTTTGATGCTCAAACTAGAAGTGGAGAGTATTTGGGAATAGAATTTCCTGAAGATCAGGAAGAAGCTAACATCATCAACAACTCCACCACTCTACACAAGCAAGGATTGCGTCAACAACAACCTACCAAACCAGATAAGTACACCAGTAATTTCAGTTCTTCCAACTCTAAGCAACCTACTTTAAGAGATTTAATTTTAGAACAAGCCAGGATAAATGATAATATTACTAAAAGACTTGCTTTAAATGATAAGACTCTTGAAAACATAAATGCTAAGATGGATGAATTTTCTTCTGCCATTAAAGATCAACTCAATTATAATAAAAGAATAGAAACCCAAATATCACAATTGGTTGTTGTTTTGCCTGTTACCACTAACCATGAGCAGATTAAGGGGATCACCACTAGACATGGGAGAACCACTCGAGATCCGCCATACCCAGAAGGAGCACAAAGAAGACAGACAGCACCAGTAACACCTCCAAGGGCAGAAGAAAGAGATGATGAAGTTCAAGAAACTCAAGTACAAAATGAAGAAAGACCAATAGATTTTCAAGAAACCAACATTCTACCATTCCCACGCAGAAATCGAAACACAAAGCTAGATGCGCAGTTCAGTAAGTTTGTTGAAGTAATTCAGAAGCTCTGCTAGATGCATTACAGGTACGTACCTATGCCAAGTATGTGAGGGATATACTTAACAACAAACGACCACTTACAACTACTGAAGTAATCAAGCTAACAGAAGAATGTAGTGCGGCCATCCTCAATCAAATACCAGAAAAGAAGAAGGACCCAGGATGCCCCACTATTGAATGCTCAATTGGAAATCAACGGTTTAGCAATGCACTGTGCGATCTTGGAGCTAGTGTTAGTGTGATGCCCGCATCAGTCTACTATAAGCTCAACCATTCAGCACTTGTGTCAACACCAATGTGTCTTCAGCTAGCTGATCAATCACTCACATACCCTATAGGAATTGCTGAGAACATCCCAGTCAAGATTAGAGAGTTCTTCGTACCAGTAGACTTCGTGGTACTAGAAATGCACCCAGATTCAAAAGTATCACTCATTCTTGGAAGGCCATTTTTGAGCACCGCTAAGGCCCATATTGATGTCGGAGTTGGAGAAATCAAATTCACCATAAGTGGAAAGGAAGAAATGTTCTCATTCAAACCACGGCCCGAGCAATGCTCAACTCTAGTAGACCATAAAGCTCATGAAACGAAACTACCATCTCCAGAAGTGGAGACCCATCAAGAAGAATGAAGAAGACTGGAGAGTCCAATTCGGTGGACTTTAAACTCCAAACCTTTATCGGAGGTAACTCGGTAGTTATCAGCATTTACTTTTTGCACCTTCATATTTATTTTCTCATGCATAGGAATAAAATAAAATAAAAATTTATCAAAATCAGCCCCATGTAATTAATATTTACGAATCCCGTAAGTATTATTTACTATGGCAACAAAAATATATAAGAATTTCATCATTAGAATCCTCATTTTCTATAGTTTCATAAAAGCAATTTTCTTTATACTTGCATTGTACAAATACGGGAGACATACAGACCCACAGACACCTGGGACCCACCTCATATCATTTCATATTATCACATGCACTCACAACCACTCACCTCACCTACCACCACATGCAACCGTCGGCATATACTCCAAGGAGTGGGAACTTGAGCAAGGTAGGTAAGGGAGCAAGGTGGAAGAAAGTGGGCCCCACAGGGGACCGGTCGGTCCCACCACTAGACCGACAGGCCACCCCCTTCTGCCCTATAAATTGGCAAGCATCCTTCACACTCTTCACACACTCCACTCTCCAAAAACACTAGCCTCACTTCGAAATTCAGAATTCCAATTTCAAGTTTACTTAGCACTTCATTTTGGGTAGTTTCTGAGTGAGAAGAGATATGAGAGTAAGGAGGAGGAAGCTCTAAGCAAATAGCAAGTAGGAAGCTCTAGCAAAGGGAAAGTAGGATCAAGCAATCAATAAGAGAGGGGAAGTGCTACCCAATTAGTTAATAAACTAGGAGAGGTTGAAATAAAATTATCAACTTGAACGACTGACTCCTGGACTACTAACTTTTGGACCGCTAACTTCCTGACATTTATTTCCTCTAACCCTCACTTGTTCCACTAGTTTTGTCTGTGTGTTCTCTTGTTCTGCAGCAAAGATGAGCAACCTCTTGAGAAAGGCGAAGAACACGCTCACCTTCCGATCAACAAGAAGCCGTTCGAGAGCTGGCTCATCACAAGGAGGTTCGGACATGGATACTTCATCCCTGCCTCGATCCTCTACCACAAGCCGGTCCGAGCCACGTGATCTTCTTAATGAAAGGCACATCAAGCTCCAAACAGCCTACGAGAAGGACCTATTCAGGCATTACCGCGATAAATAGTACACTCACACTCCTACCTTCGATTCACAATTTCTTCAAGACACAGGTATGGACTCTGAGTTCAATCTAGTCTTTCATAACATTGGGTGGGAGAACACTTGGGAGCTCTCCAAAGAAGGTTGTAGATTACTCACTCTAGAATTTCTTTGCACTCTTTCTTTGGATGACATGTATGTCTATTTTAGGCTGTACAATGAACCTTTCACTCTCACTTGGAAGCAGTTCAGCCTAAATCTGGGTTTTCCTGAAACCTGCACTGTAGATTTAGATGTAGCCTTAAGAAACTTTGACAGAAATAGCTTCTGGGGGGACATCACTGGTAAGAGAACAGATCATCACCCTTGCACCAATGATATACACAACCCCACATTAAGAGTGATGCACAAGTGGCTAGGCTTTACTCTTTTTCCTAGGCAAGAAGGTCGTATTGTTAGAACTGAGGAGTTAAAGATTATGTATGCTATGGTTAAGAAAACTAAAATTTCACCTGTAAAACTCCTGGTAGAATACTGGCCTTATATTCATACTCTACAAGGCCCTATATGCATCACTTCTTGGGTTACTCGTCTTGCTGGAAATCTAAGCTTAAATGGAAACATCATGTACATCTCCACTCCACGACCAGTCGTAGGTTTCTACTTTTTCAGCCAAGCACATCTTATTAAGAAGAGAAATAACAAACTCTATATGCAATATAAAGGATATATAAATGAATATGAGTTGCCAAACAGACCACTTGGTCTGTATGTCGTGAAAACATTTTTGCTCAACCTGCAGAGACCTGGCGCGGGAGTAGGAAGAAGCCCCTCCGCAAGATTCACTAGAAACGCTGCCCCGAGATATCAAGGAGAAGACACTACACCAGCCGGACCAGCCTATACTCACTATCAAGGATTCGAACGAGCTGAACCATCATCATCACACCATCTTCAAGCCTGGGAAGATGCTACTACCTATGAGCCACATACACCACAAGATTCATGGGGGCAAGGAAATTTTCGCAACTACACTCCACCTCATCGCGAAGAGGATACGATGTATGACTTCCAGGGAGGATGAATGTCTTTCTCTGGGAGAGGTGTTCATGACGCCACTCATCATCCATACTCTTACCATGTCACCCATGGTTACCCAGAATACCAGCCACACCACCAGTTCCCGTACCACAGAGACCCCTACTTTCAGGGCATCGACACTCGTCTTACTCATCTTGAGACGGGTCAGGAAGATATGCGCCACACTCTTGAAGAGATACATCATCAAGGCGCCCAGACAAATCAGAATTTCTGCTACCTCTTCGGGCAGATGGGAATCAATCCACCTTAGCCACCACCACCGTACGAATGAAACTAGCTTGGGGGAGGACCCCCTATTCCCGAGGTAAGTATGCTATACCCCTCTTTTTACTTTTTGTTTGTGTTTAGTATTGTTAGCTAGTATTTGTTTAGTATTCAAATAAAATAATCTTGATGTAGAATATATTTAAAAAAAGAGAGAACTGTCTTACATAGCTTCAACTGCAACATGTTTTCTTCCAAGTTCTTAATTGAAAAATCTTATAATCTTAACCAAAAGTTCGGATATTTGAGAATTAGAAACGAGAAAAGTCTAAGCTGCTATTTATCTTTTTCTTAGTTTCAATGAATCTCCGGAATTTTAATTTTGAAAATCTCAAACATATGATGAGAACCTGTATGACATAAGCCTGATAATAAATGATTCATACTTTAAGGCTGCATACTCTGTTTAAGTTTTTAGCTATGGTAGAGAGGTTTATCATGCTCTAAAGAACAAGCTTCTATAAAAGATTCACTCGTCCGAAGTAGTATTGTGTTAGAGGCATGGGCTATGCAAAAATATGATAAGGAGGAAAGAAAAAGGGACAAGTGTCCGACTACCTCAGAAAAAGAAAAGAAAAATGTATGACAAAAATGTGAAAAGAAAAAGAATGATAGCCCATGGTTCCTCTAATAACAATATGCCAGTAAGAGTTGACAATTTCAAAAAGGTTTTAAACGCTTGATCTAAGAGTATGACATTTCTCTCCCTAAGCCCAGAACTTCAACTTAGTAAGGTATGTTTTTAATTCTAAATATATGAAAAATGTCATACAAAGGTTCTCTGAGCTTTTATTACGAAATCTTGCAAAACTCCGGAGAAAAGTTGGAATAAGGAATTTGAGACATAGTGCTTGACTTGATTGCTTCTAACTTTCAATTATTCTGAACTAAGGTAAAGGATTGGAAAAAGGAATATGTGAAAATTCTTCCAAACTCTTTTCAAGAAAGTTTTTTCAGTTGATGGCTTATATTTTACTCTCAGAACCCTATGTTTGCTAAGGGACTAGCAAAAGTTTAGCTTGGGGGAGTTTGTTGACATCTCTTAACTATCATTATTTACTGTCAACAATACTTGAATTAATGCCAAAAAGGATTGCCAACATAGAAATAGGAGGTTTAAACTAACAAATTCCATGAGTTTTGGTGATTCTACATTTTCCAGGGATTAAACAGGAAAACCAACCACAATGCTTCCCCAAGAAGGAACCCGACGCAGATTTCTTCACCGCCACGTCGGGATATTTCTAGAAGACTCCAGAGGGCACCACAAGACACCACGAGGCAGGGCACCACAGGAGGCCGACCTGTGGGACCGATCGGTCCCACAGGGCCCACCGGTCGGTCGGCCATAGAGGCCCCACGCCTCCGTCTTCTGCAAGCTACTTCCACCGACCTCCAGGATGCATCTCGACCGTACCTCAAGTCGGTTTGATCCAACGATCACGATTCCACGCCTAGGGCTATATAACCAGACCCCTGACCCCCCTCTCAATAAGCAGAGATCATCAGGCAGAGGACAAGACAGAAATTAGGGTTTCTAGAGAGAAGAGTTAGAGCTCTACATCAAGATTAGAGTTTAGTCTAGTTAGATTCAAGTAGAGGCAGGCGACTTCGTCGGCATATCCGGCTAGAACCTTCGTCTGAGTCTCCGGATCATTGTCGAAGACTCGGTAATCTGTATCTTTATTCGACTTTATGCTACTTTAATATATTTTAGTTTATTCAGTTTTGGAGTTTATTCTAGTTATATATTTAATATAGATCTGATTATGATAGAGTTTATGATCATGTTCGTAAAGTACTTAGCTTTATTCCGGATAGAGTTAAGTGGTCAAACTGGTGTAAACATGGTGTTTAGGCTAAGTTTACCTGCGAATACATCCTATGCTCCGGGTCGAGAGGTAGATCGCAGGAGTGACAGTCCTGTTGAGTCCTTTGTAGTCCTCCCTCCGAGTGTAGATCTTAGTAGGACGCGGTTGCAAGTTAGAATTCATTACTTTGTTCTTGATTCTAATTTAGTAATGTCCCTTGATCATGGATGATAGATTAATTAGCTATAAATGATTGTATATTAACTAGAGTAATTGCTAGGCTTAGTAAATGTGAAGTAATTTAGGATTCGAATCTCTTAATTAATCACCTGACTCTCTGCTTGATCTATGTAGTTCGCTCTATCTCTAGAATTCCCGCTGTTATCATTATCATCATTATTTATCTTTACCTTGTCTTACCCCTGTTTAGACATGTGAGTAGTGAATGAATGAATGAATAATAATCTCTACTACCTTTGAATCATATTTAATTGCTAAGTTCCCAGCTTCGTTACTATCTTCGGTAAAATATAAATAACGATACCTAGATAACCTGAGCGAAATGCTGCTACAACAGGTATATTTATCTGTGCGCTTGCGGATAAATATTTGTTTATATCTTTTGAGCTAGTGTCACATATAATTTACATTTCTAGTAGCATGATGGGGATGACAACTTGACATTAAGTGATGCTAGGAGTGTCCTGTACATTTCTGAAGGCTTTTGCTGGAATCAGTTCATTAAAGTTTATTATGAGCATTTGCATTAAGAAGTGTCACAACCATCCGAGGCAGATCGCATTTCCATACTAGAGGGCGTGACTCGGGTTGATTCCGGCCCAAACAGCGTCTAACCGGCTTTGGGGTCGATGATTACGGCACCGACATATCCCTAAGTAAAAAGGCGCGTTCAAAAATGAACGAGGGCCAGCATCGATACAAACCTACACGATCCAACGGACGGACTGCCCCCAAGTTCTAACTTGGTGCCTTGCCTTCCAATTGACCGTATTTCATTACTACTCAGGTTCTTTTCCACGATAGCAAATATAGCCAACCGTGATCCGGTAAATACCCACCAGGGGTATTACGGGAACATCCTTTTTTACTACTTTATTAAGCAGGCTAAGCAATTCTACATTGTAAATAAATAACAGGATAACAAGGCAGATATTAATCAATAATCAAGGAATGGTAATGCAACAAGTAGGATTCAATCAACTCCTATACCTAATGCATCACAATATAAAATACTCAAATAGATTTATTGTAAGTACTGGGAGACTTAGAATGCTCCGGGGCTTGCCTTGGGTGAAGACCGAGGCCTTGTGAGAGGGGCACTCGGGCAGGTTAGTCTCTGGCGCGGGGTCGGCTTCCTTGGTTCTGGGCAGCTCCGGAATCTCCTGCTCGACGTTTACTTCCGGCTCCTGGTCGGGCTTCGGGACTGTCGATCCTATTGCAATGCGGTGGATAATAAATAAATAATGCAAGGTGCAAAATGGTGGCATGAAATGTAACATTCCTAGCAAACCAATAAAACCAACTTGTTAAACAACTTTTGACATTGAGGAAAAATATTTATTTACCTCGTAAAACAAAATCATTATTTTCAATCATTTCCTATTTATTAATTCGGGAGAAGTCCAGGTTTGAACAGCAAGTGCATCTTTCTGAACTCAGAAAATCCACAAACATTACAGAATTGTACTTACACCTACTCGACCTCACTGTACAAATTCCAGCAAGAAATAAATTACTGAACAGCAGATACAAAAAGATGAAATAAACTGCTCAAAAGGTGCTTTGAACTAGCTTTTCTTATAAAAAGTGTCAAACAGCATATTTCATATTTTTTCTAGCTTTATTTACTTATAAACACTTTACTGCAGAAAACTTACTGCTAAAGCATGAACATATAAATCTACCCAAAATAAACAAGTTTATTTCAAAATAAACCCTTTGAACTGCAACCCTACTGGAAAAGGGTGACAACCTCATTTTCACATTTTTCCCAGATTCCATTCCACATTTCATATTTGTCAAGAACGTTCCATGATCAGAAACATTATATTCTTTTCTACATAAATTTTCTAAGAAAAACACAGAAAAGCACATTTGTACTACAACTCTTTATTTTTCCATACAACAACCTATGCTTAGCATTTTTCTCAGCTTAAACATAACACACAGAGACTGTATAAATTTTCCCATATTTTATTTTCCCATTTTAATCATGTTAACATTTAATTTTAAAAAATAGCTGAAAAGAAATTGAAATCTAAACAGATACTTTTTCTTCAGAAACAGTGTTTCATAAATTTTTCACAGATACATGACCTAACAAGAAACCTACACAAATTTTTCTATGAAATGATTCAGCAAGAAAACATATAAACCCATTTATCTAAACAAAAGCACATAAAATGGATTAAATAAAAACAGTATAATAAACTTTTACCAAAAATGCTTTCATATTTTTCCATGGCAGATCTACTCATGAGCAAGCTAGCAAAACTGAGAACACCTCATTTGGATCATTAAAATGTGCTACACAAAATAAACAAACTTTCCCTGGAGAATAAAAGGAAAAGGAAAAACATTTGAAAACTTCCGGCCCAACTTGCACAGACCCGATCCATGGACTGTGTGCGGCTGACGCGTGGGGCCTGCGTGGTCAACGGTCCCACCTGCCAGTGAGGGCAGAGCAGGGGAAGGGTTTGACCGCGCGGTTCTCGCCGACGGTGAGGTCGCCGGCGGTGGGAGTTAGCTTGGTGTGTTCACCTCGACGAGGCGGATCGAGTGGTGGTGTTGGTTTGGCCAGAGGACGCCCATAGCTCGCCGGCGACGAGCAATGGCGGACGGCCACGATGGTGGGGCTCGGCTATGTCATCTCCGGCGGTCGCCGGTGGAATTGAAGGAAGGGGGACGAGCAGTGAACCCTAAGAGAGCTATTAGGTGGGTTGGTTTGGTCGAAGAAGCTCCGGTGGTGCTTGGCCTCGTGCGCGGCCATGGCGGCGCCCATGGCGCTCGGCCAGGTGAGAGAGAGAGAGGTAGGGAGCGGTAGCGTTGAGGAGGGAAGGTGTTCTCACCTTGCCTTGGTGTGAGGAAGCTCGTCGGTGAAGGAGGGAGGCGGTGGAGCTTTGGTTGGCGAGGAACGGCGATGAGCACTCTCCGGCGGTGGCGGCGGCCGAAAAGGGGAACCTCGTGTTCCAGCAGTGGTGGAGCTCTGCCGGTGCTCCGAGTGCACGCACGGCGTGTGCGGGGTGAAGGTGAAGTGGTGCGCGGGAGGAATCGGATGGTGGGGAGCGGAGGAGGTCGTAACGGCGGTGGTGCTCTACACGGTGGTGGTCACGGCGAGGGTGGCACTCGAGCTCGCATTCACGTGCAGTGAGGGAGTGGGAGCGAACGGGAGTTGGCGAGTGTGTGCGGGGTGAGTGAGGGAGTGAGACGCGGGGCTTGGTTTTGCTTGCGGGCTCAGTCGGCCGGCGGTCGTGGCGGGGGCCACGGCAGTGCGGCGAGCGAGGCGAGTGGCAGGGTGGCGTGCGTGCCGCGGCAGCCCGGGCGAGCGAGGGATAGGGCAAGCAAGATCGCTTGCGTGCGCAGACGGGGAAAAATCACGCGGTGAGTGGCTATGCGGGATTTGGAGCAGGCAGTGACGGCCACGCGGCGGCTCGGCCGGCGTACGGTACGGCCGTGTCGGGTGAGCGGCGCGGCGCGGGCGAGCGCGGGAGCGGGCCGACGCGGGTGCGAGGTGGGCCGAAAGGCCGGTTGGGCCGAAGGGTTGGCGCCGGTGAAAATGTTTTTCCTTTTTTTCCAAATCTTTTCCAAACTTTGACCATTTCAAATCAGTTTCAAAAACTCAAAACTAGGCTTTGACCCAAAAATAAAAGTTGCTCAAAATAATTTTCTCTACAATTTTCATATAAGACACTTTTTCTGAAACTCATTTTTACAACCTCCTCATAAATAAAGCCAAATTTTTGAGCTATAAATCATTTTGTTCCCACATTTTTAATTATTAAACCACATTGAACTAGGTCAAGGTGTCAATATAAAAAGTTTTATACTCAATATTATTTATTTTATAAAATTAATTGCCAAGACATAAATCCACTTAAACAACCAAGTTTTATAGAAACCAAAATCCAAATAAACAAACAAAAGGTAAAGGCACTTTCAGGCACATGAAATGATGCAATGCATTGCTCATGAGTTTTAGTAGCTAAATGTAGTTCCTAATGCAGTGCTTGACAATAGAGTGTCACAGCCCTTCCCCCCTTAAAGAAATCTCGTCTCGAGATTTGGGTTACGTACCAATCTTTATAAAAAGCGGGGTAGTTTACTCGCAAGTATTCCTCAGTTTCCCAGGTTGCATCATTGGGTCCGTGATTGCTCCAGAGAACCTTGTAAGTCTTCACTTCTCGGTTACGAGTCACCCTAGTTTTGGTATCCATTATCTCTTGAGGTTGTTCATAGTACTCCAGATCTGCCCTGATAGCGACATCTGGGATATGAACCTCTTCTCGTTCGGGTACTCGAAGACACTTCTTCAACTGTGACACATGGAACACGGGAAAGATCGCGCTCATCTCTGGAGGTAACTGTACTTCGTAGGCTACTTCTCCCTTTCTAGCTACGATCTGATATGGTCCCACATATCGGGGTGCTAGCTTTTTCTTAATTCCAAAACGTTGGACCTTTTTCATAGGCGAGACCTTAAGGTAAACATAATCTCCTACTTCGAATTCCAGAGGTCTCCTTCGTGTATCAGCATAACTTTTCTGTCGGTACTGTGCTGCCTTGATATGTTGTTGTACAGTTTGCACGATCTCCTCGACATCCTTTACATAATCTGATCCATAAAATCCTCGATCTCCTGATTCAACCCAATTTACCGGGGTTCTGCATCTTCGTCCATATAAAACTTCGAACGGTGCCATCTTTATGCTCTCTTGATAGCTATTGTTATATGAGAACTCTGTGAGGGGTAACCATTTCTCCCATGATTCTCCCGAGGAAAGTACACATGCTCTGAGGATATCTTCCAAAATTTGATTTACTCTTTCTGTTTGTCCTGCTGTTTGAGGGTGATAAGCAGAACTTCGTACCAACTTGGTTCCTAGCCCCTTGTGCAACTGTTCCCAAAAACGCGCTATGAACTGGGGTCCTCTATCGGAAACAATCCTTCTGGGAACTCCATGTAACTTTAAGATGTTCTGAATGTACAAATCTGCGTATTGGTGTGGTCGATACGTAGTCTTGACAGGTATGAAGTGAGCCACTTTGGATAACTGATCCACGATAACCCAGATAGAATCATGTCCCTTTTGGGTGGTGGGGAGACCTGTGATAAAATCCATACTAATCTCTTCCCATTTCCATTCTGGGATTGATAGCGGTTGTAACAATCCGGCAGGTCTCAAGTGTATAGCCTTTATCCTGTAGCAAGTATCGCACTTCGCAACATAAGCCGCAACCTCTTTCTTCATCTTTGACCGCCAATACCTCGTTCTCAAATCCTGGTACATCTTACTACTTCCTGGATGGATAGACAACTTTGAATTGTGGGCTTCATTCAGAATTCTTTCTTTCAGCTCTATGTTCTTGGGAACAACTAACCTTTGATTATACCACAAAATCCCTTGTTCATCTGTTCTAAAGTTCAATGAATTACTGGTTTCCAACCTCTTCTTGATTTGACAGATCTCTTCATCGGTCTTTTGCCCTTCGATGATGTCACTTTCTAGAGTGCACTGTAAGGTGATATTGTTCAGCATAACGGGGTGCATAAGGTTGAATCCATCTTCCAACAATGGTTGTAGGGAGTTGCAATGAGTCTTGCGACTCAAGGCATCTGCTACAACGTTCGCTTTTCTAGGGTGGTAATGCACTTCTAGGTTATAATCCTTAATCAACTCTAACCATCTTCTCTACCTCATATTCAACTCTGGCTGAGTGAAGATGTATTTCAAACTTTTATGATCCGTATACACGTGACATAGGTTGCCCATAAGATAATGCCTCCATATCTTGAGTGCATGAACTACGGCTGCCAATTCCAAATCATGAGTCAGGTAATTTTCTTCATGTGGTCGCAACTGGCGTGAAGCATATGCTATAACTCTTCGATTCTGCATAAGCACACATCCAAGTCCAATCTTCGACGCGTCACAAAACACATCAAAAGGTTCCTCTAGATTCGGTTGAACCAAAACGGGCGCAGAAGTCAACAAGGTTCGCAGAGTGCGAAATGCTGCTTCACACTCTGGTGTCCATTCAAACTTCTTGTCCTTCTGAGTTAGACGAGTCATAGGCTTTGCGATCCTCGAAAAATCCAGAATGAACAGACGGTAGTATCCGACCAATCCTAGAAAGCTGCGTACCTCGTGTACGTTGGTGGGTGCTTGCCAATCCATAACTTCCTGTACTTTCGTGGGATCCACAGAAATTCCTTCCTTTGAAAGGACGTGTCCGAGAAAGGGTACTTTCTTTAACCAAAATTCACATTTACTGAACTTGGCGTACAACTTGTGCTCTTGAAGTCGGGTTAAGACGACTCGTAAATGCTCAGCATGATCCTTCTCATTTTCAGAGTATACCAAGATGTCATCAATAAACACCACGACAAACTTATCCAACTCAGGCATAAAAACAGAATTCATCAGATACATGGAATGTGCTGGTGCATTTGTCAGTCCAAAAGACATAACTAGATACTCATAGAGTCCATATCTGGTGGAGAAAGCTGTCTTTGGTATATCCTCTCTTCTGATCTTGATTTGATGGTAACCTGACCTTAAGTCAATCTTGGAGAACACTTTTGCCTTTGATAACTGATCAAACAAGACGTCGATTCGGGGTAAGGGATATTTGTTCCTTATTGTTACTGCGTTCAGAGGTCTGTAATCCACACACATTCTCAAAGTTTTGTCCTTCTTTTTCACGAAGATGGCGGGGCATCCCCAAGGTGATGAACTAGGACGTATCAAACCTTTATCCAAAAGCTCTTGCAACTGAGTTTTAAGCTCTGCTAACTCGTTAGTTGGCATCCTATACGGCCTCCAAGAAATAGGTGTCGTACCAGTAATCAACTCTATAGCAAACTCCACATCCCTATCCGGTGGTAGTCCTGGCAACTCATCAGGGAAGACATCTGGAAACTCACACACTATCGGGATCTCAGCTATCTGCTTTGTCGTGATATTGAAGAACACTCCTATCTCATGGGGGTTTCGGGGTAACTTGAAACGGATAGAAGACTCATTGCAAGTATATTGAAGAGCACTCAATACGAACAAAGATCTCATGCCAAGATATAATAAGTATACTAATCATATAATAAAGCATAAAGTAAATATAGAAGATAAATATATTAAAGCATAAGTCTTACAAAGAAAAGATACAAAGACATACCAAAACTCTGAAGACTCCTCCGGAACCGGAGCGCAGCTCCGCTCTCCCTAACTCGCGACTAAAGCTAAGTTATTATATTGGAAAATCTAAACCTAATTCTCTAGGGAGGAGAGGTTGTCCTTCGAGGGACGCCTCTACAAAGACTCCCAGATGATGTTGTTGGGTTGCCTTAGGGGGTCCTGGGTTTATTATATAGGAGCTCTTGGCCTCACATCCACCTTGGGCAAGCGATGTGGTAATAAATCCTTCGCCACATGCACATGGGCCTTCTGGTCAGCTGAACCGGCTGGTTGGGCCGGCCCAGCTGCCCCTTCCCGCGCAGCGCCTCCAAACCCCGCCAGGCGGCCATTCCCTTACTGCCACGTGTCCAGGCTGGGCCGTACGGCTCCCGCCCGCGCGCTCCTGCGACGCACAGCGCTCCACCTGGCCACGTGCCACTCTGCTGTTGGCTGGGGAAAACATGGTTTGCTGCCTGCTCCTTTGCGTGCTGACAGCCCTGCTGGTCGGGCCTGTTGGCCCACCTGTTGTGCGGTTGGCTCATGGCTGACTTCGGGGCGCTGACGTTAGCATGACGTCAGCATTCCTTTTTAATTTGGAAAATCCATATCTTTTATTCCTTGCTCCAAAAATAACAAATAATATATCCATTTTGATCACCGCGATGAGCTCGACGTAATGGTGTACTCCAATTCACCATTTGAGATAGTTTTATTTGGTGAAAAATTTAATATCCTGCAAAACAACGGAGATCACCAAAACTCGTGGAACTCGTTAGAATAAACCCTACAACTATGTTTTATGTTTTATTTCATGATTCATGTTAATTCATGCAATAGTTGATGATATATATTTGCTATAAGGACCGTCAACATTCATATGCCTTGAGCATCCGGAATCCACCAACCAAACGTTCTCCAATCGTCTTACCTACATCAATAAAAAGACATAGGGTGAGCATACGGTCCAACACTGGGGTGAGTAAAATGGGAAGTGTACCAGTGTTGTCTCAGCTGCTCAAAAGAACGGTTAGTAGAAAAACTATTCCTAGCACGCCTACGGGGAAAGAGATCACCACGCATAGGAAAATGTGGTCCGCTAAGGGAAGAGTGTCCAACACGATAGTCAAAACGCGGTGGGGGGTAACGCTCAACAGCAAAGCCACCACCACGGGGTCCATAGCCTGCAAAAGTAGGATCCTACCGGGCAAAACCTCCTTGTGGCCTAGGACCTTGAGGCATTGGACCTCTAGGTCTAGCAACCCTCCTTTGAACCTTCGGTGCATGTACATCATGGAAAGAATGGTACATGTCTGAGTTGTTCATCTCCTTTGCACGACGCTCCTCTCTCTTGCGCCGAAAGCAAAACTCCCTCAAGTGTCCACTTTCCCATAGTGCTCATAGTGTTACCTCACCGCTCTCATAGTGGGGTTGTTGGTACTCACGATATTGGGTGTGGATCACTTGGTTCTTTTGTGGCATGAGCTCCTCTTGGATAGGTGGCATGGTATCTAGCTTGTTCCTTAGGTGGTTTGGTTTTGGAGCCCATGTTTGTTTCTTGGGTGGAGCTCTTGGAGGTTCCACAAACACTCCATCCTTGGTGTTAGGCTTGAGAGGCTCTTTGGGTGGAATCTTGGTCAATTTGGGAGTAGTGGTGGAGTTGGGTTTCTCACTCGGCTTAAGACCACTAAACTCACCAATCTTCCTGAAAGAGGTAGCACACTCTACACCCTAAGCAAAGCCAACACCAGGACCTCCAGCAGCGCATTTAAATTGGGCAATCATCATCCCAAGCTACGGCTCACCACAAGACACCCATGACAAGATGGTCCGAAGGTATGTGTTTTCTTCCTCGGTTTGCATCTTGTCATGCTTCACGTTTGCAATCTCCATCTCCAAACCCTCACACAAGGCACACCTAGACACACAAGTGCTACCCGAGTTGGCCTTCTCAAGAGACATAATCTTGGCATTCTTCTCTGCCAACTCGGATTGCAAGCCTGCACAAGACTTGCACGCACCCAGCAACACGGGTCTAGCCCTAAGCTCATCCACCTCTCCTACCAAAGCAACATACTTCCCCCTCAAAGTGAGTAGGTCAGTCATGTGCTTGGAGCACATCTCACACTCATCCTCCTCGGTGACTACAACGGTGGACTTGACAGACTCAAGTTCCTTCACCGCATCCTCCCACTTCTGCCTAAACTCCTTCCTCTCTCTAGCAGCAAGCCTAAGCAACTTGTCTTGACTAAGAAGAGCAGCAGTAAGTTTGTCAACCTCAGCAGAGAGCTCATCGGGAGTTTGAGGTACCTGGGAGGAGGAGGAGTCGTCGTCGTTCCGAGGGATCTCCTCCAGCTCGCAGTTGACCTCATCGCCGAGGGCCATGGTGCAGAAGCCCTCGTCGTCGGCGAAGAAGCAAAGACCGTTTAGCTTGTCCTCGATCTTCTTCTTCTCGGACTCATCATCGCTTGAAGCAGTGGAGTCGTCGTCCAAGTCATTGACGTCGCTGAGCGTGGCGAAGAAGGCACGCTGCTCGGCCTGGGCCTTCTCCAAGTACTTCTCCTTGATGTACTCCTTGTTGAAGCCACCCTTCTGCTTGTGCTTTGCGGGGACGTACTTCTCCTTGCGCTTGCTGGAGTCGTACTTGTAGCCATGATCCGCCTTGCTGAAAGCTTGCTTGTTCTTTTTCGGGCAATTGGTGATGAAGTGGTCCGAGCCTCCACACTCGTAATAGCCACCTCGTCCTCCTCCATGGCGACGGTTCATGCGGTTGTTGTGGAACCGCGAGAACCAGTTGGCAACCAGAGCCAACTCATCTTTCGCCATGAACTCCAGTTGCTCCTCTATGACAGAAAGAAGAGAAGACAATGCAAAGCCTCCAGAGGGGTTAGCAGAAGAGCCAGAAACCAAAGCCATCGACGGGCCAAAAGGATTTTCATAAGAAGCCCTTGCCATGGCATCGATCTTACTGGACTTGAGCTTACTCAAGAGCTCCTCGCACGTGAGAGTCTCATAGTTAGGCGATTCGATGATCGCCTTAACCTTAGAGTCCCACACCGACCGATCAAGAGTATGAAGAAGCTTGAGAGCCCTCTCATGATCGTCGAAAGGCAACAGCTCCTTGTTAGCCCTCATCTTGTTGACAATCACCTGAAAGCGAGCGAATAAACTATGCTCTCGCTGGGCATATGCCGAAAGTTCTCATACTCTCGCTTGTGCGACTCGTAGAGACGAGTTTTGACTTGAGTGGTTCCCTCATGAAAATGCATGAGAGTCACCCAAATCTCCCGAGCCGTAGCGAGGTGAGAAACGCGATCAAACTCACACATGCTCAAACAGGAGAAAAGAGCATTACAGGCTCCACTATTGGCATCGTGTGTAACACCTCTAGTGTTAAGCAACTGTAAATGCATAACTTGACATCTCATGAGCATAAAGCATTCTCATATGTCTCCTTCTTCTATGTAAAGTGTTTTTCATTTGCTAAGTTGCTATTGATCATGCATGGTGTGATGCTTGTTTCGCTTGTTTTTGGAGTAGTTTGAGTTCCTTAGCAATCTAGCCTTGTTGTGGAGTCAAAATGAAGCCAGGTTGGTGTGGATCATTTTGGTTAATTAAGTTTCTAACCCCAGTTGCCCTAATAGAGCCCTAGGAGTCCTTTTGTTTGACTAACAAAGACCTCTATGATAGAAGCTTTGTATGGATGAGTGCCCTAAACCAAAAGTGTGTAGAATTTAGAGTAGAACAAAAGTTGTTTTCGGGTCAACTCATGAAAATGAGGTTAACATGGTGTTTTGAGGCCCACAAGGCAGAATTGGATGAGTTAGACTTGGAAAATTTTCCTAAGTCCCTAACTGTCAAAACAGTTTCGTCTAGGGATGTTTGGAGCTTCCTTGAGCAAAACCCAGGCCGAACTAGTGCATGATCCTATAAGCAAAGTTGTAGTTGGCACGTAGCTCTACTCAATGGAGCAAGTGGTTTAGCTTTTCACCGAAAGGATTAGGAGATAATCGCGCCCAAAGTTTGACCGTCAGTCAGCTAATGACCGACTGAATCGGCCATTTCAGCCGAGCGCGCGCGTGGGTGGCCGACCGTGTCAGGCATCTCCCGCCGCGTGGTGCGTGACGGCCGGGAGAGCACAAAGCCCGCCCGCACGCACTCGCCCTGCTAGAGCCGCTCCACTCCCTTTCCCTTGCATCCTCCTTGCTCTTGCCGATGCTCAGGCGGAAAGGGGAGAAAACCGAGCGCTCGCCGGCGTTCGCCACCGTACTGCCGCACCACCGCTAACCCAACCACCCAGCCAGCTTCGTCGTGAGCCCACGCACCTTTTGCCGCCGTTAGCGCTCCGTGAGAGGCCCTAGGTAAGCCACGGGGTGAGTTCCCGCCATGACCGCCGAGCTCGGTCCATCGTGGTCGGCCCTCCCTCCGTGCGAATCCTTCCGTTCTTGCTCGCGTTTGAGGGTCGGTGAGGTTCGTGGAAGGAGTAGCGGGTGTTGGTTTAGCCGATTAGGGTTTGGTGACCCCGGTACGCCGCCGTCCGCCGCTCGCCATGGTCGCCATGGATGGCATGGCCATGGTCTCGAGTGTTCAGAGTAGGAACCCTAGCTTCCGAGCCTTGGGTTAGGTTTGTGGAGGTCGCCGAAGTAGAAATTGAGAGTTGGGTTGCCTCGAAGTGGCCGGAGTTGGCCGGCGTAGCGAAGCCGCGCCGTCGTGTCCGCCATTTTCGACGGCGAGCTTCGTCCGTTGCAATGCCGGGCCGGTGAGTAGCACCAATCGATGCGGGGAGGTGAGAGGAGTCTGAGGGTGGTGATGGTTTCGCTAGAGAGGACGCCGTCGGCGAGCTCCGACGAGGTCAACGACCTCCCTTGCTCTGTGTGTATGGCGGGTGGGGCCGGTTTGACTCGGGGGCCCGCTGGTCAGTCTCCTGTGTGCAGTTTGGCCGGGTACCTGTAGCAGTTAGGTTTAGGTGTTTTTGGTTTAATGTTTTCAGAAAATGTGCTAATGTTTGTTTAATTCATATCTAGAGTTGTATTAGTTCAAATGAGGTGAAATAAATTTTGTTAGGTTTGTCTTGATGAGATCTATTTAGGAAAAATATGATATGTCCAGTTTGTGATAATTTTATATGCAGTTATAATTTATTTATGTTTAGGCTGAAATCTTGTTAAATGCATAATAAACTGTGTATTGCTCAGAAAAATGTGATTCTTGTTTTGTTAAGTTTGGGTTGATGAGTAGTATCTGGGAAAATATTATATGGGTATGTTCTATGAGAAATGTGGGTAGTAGGAATTAAAATGATTAAATGTTGTTTTCTTGTATGATTTTTAGTAAATAGAATATAAGGGATTTGAGCTTGGAAATTTTTAGGGACTGCTCTTGTACTAAGAAGTTCAGTAGAAAAATGTGAAATTTGTTGTTTGGCACTTTTGGCTAGGTTGTGTAGTTCAAAGTACCTTTTCATCGTGATGTTTGTCTTTTTCATAGAGAGTAGGGTTTAAGTCCAAAAAGCTTAAAATTTGGACAAAGTGGGCTGGATTACATGTTGTTAGCTTACAGTAATTTTTGTAGATTTTTCTGAAGTTGTTATTTGTGGGTTGCTGTTATAGGCTTGTTTAAATGGTTATGTGAAGTAGTTATGTGGAAGAGTTTAAAGGAGTTGTACTTAGGAGTTAAATGAGTATTAAATATTAAAATAGTAGCAAAGTAATTAATGGTGAATGGGATGATGTTGACTACCTTGTTGAAGAAAATGAAGTAGATGACATGTGCTTATCTCCTGAGTTATCTCTTTCTATGTTGCATCTCCAATGCATCTCATGTGCATTCATTTTATTCATACACGTTTATGCATCATACAGGATCGGTAGAGGAGACCCTGAATCCGCAGCCGCGGTAGGAACCAAGTCTGGAGGAGACCCTGATCGAGAGGACTGAAGAAGTAGACATCGAAGACTTGCCTGAGTGCCAAGATCACCGACATGCCGAGTTTGAGAGAGGCAAGCCCCAGAGCATCTAACTCCCTACGGTTTGCAAATTTATTTCAAATGAACCTGATATGTGTTGCATTAAGTTTATAGGAGTTGAATGCTGCCATTGTTGGACTACTTACTATCCTTGCCCACCACAATAAATATCTTGATATTCATGTTTAAGTCTAGGTGCGATTATGCTTAGCCTGCTTAGACCGGTAAAAGTCGGGTGATTTCCTGTCTCCCGCATATAGGTGGATACTAATCATGACTAGCCTGGTGCTATCATGGAGATAACCATGTGATAATTAATCTGAGACCGGGCGGGATGTAAGAGCAGCAGGACATGGGTTTTGTGTGCTAGTAGACTCCCGTTTGTGTCGCCTAGGACCCGTTTCAAGAAGCGCCCTACAGTTAATTTGAACGCGTCAATCACTTAGCGGAGTAGGTCTGAGTACCTCCCGTGAAGCCGAGTAAGGTTATTCGAGCCGGTGATGGAGATGTTGACGCCTAACACCCAGGGCCTCAGCTGTACCGTGGGCAACTATTCTGAACAACCTGGCATGGTCCGAGGGCAGGCAGGGCTTGATCGACCTGGCATGACCGTGGGTAGCTATAGCTTGAGCGACCTGGCACTGAGATAACCCCCGGTGTAGAAGGGCCCATGGCCGTCCCGCGCATTGTGTTCTCGAATCTCCTGAGTGGCAGCTTATGACTGCCATGGCCGGATGTGTCGGGCGAGTGTGAGACATTTTATCCCCAGCTGGTAGGAATCGATTATAATCGCCATCGCTCCTGGACAGTGAGTAACTTGGTTGTCGTCCGCTACCCGTAGAACTTATGGAACTAAGGATGGTTATGATGAGGAATCTGAAAGGCTATTGATGAAATAGTCACTCTTGCTTGATTAATTAGCCAACTGATTGCTATAGATCAGGTGCAAATCTAGTAAAGTAGCACTAATTATAAAAGTGACCGCCAACACCTCACTTGTGTTTTTACTTCAAAGAGCTTTCATGCAAAGGGTATGAGTAGCCAGCCCCACATATAGCCTTCATGATCCTTGGAGTCTCATTATTTATAGTTTATGTCGGGTAAGTCTAGCTGAGTACCTTCTTGTACTCAGGGTTTTATCCCTTGTTGTTGCAGATGGACAGTGCTTCTATGGCTACTGTGAGAACTGCTTGTACCCTGTTACGGGTGATGATTAGACCATGGGCACGGTCACCTCTTATCCTCACCTAATGCTTTTGTTGGACTGATCAGGCATATGGCACCGTATTCTGAACCAGTGAACTCATATTTTAAAACTATGTTGCTTCCGCTACTATTTCCAAACTATGGTTTGTAATATTGTTTCGTACTCTGATGTATTTGAATTATGTGCAAACTGTGATGTAACTTGTGGACATGTTCGCTGAACTAGTATGGTCTTGGTTGTTGTTGAAATGATTTGAAATCCTTTGAGATTTCTGGACTACCGGGTTTGTACGAGCTTAAGTACATGTTAATCTTTGCGAAAGCAAAGGTTTTGGTGCTTAATCTGGTATAATATGGTCAGTTCTGTCACAGCTGGCATCGGAGCATAGTTTAGCGTTACTGTTCATAAGTGTATTTGAAAACCAGTATTTTCCAATAAGAATTGTGTTGGTATAAATTAACGCACACTCTACTTTATCCGCAAGCGCACAGATAAAATCTACCGATGTAGCACTTCACCGGAATAACCCAGTTTTAATATCGAACCCAAAGGAACGGATAGTGTTAAGTCTTAAAGTCTATCCCCTGAGTAGCTAACAAGGACGGAGAATCTAGAAGTATAGAGGGGATCATAAAGGTTGTCTAAATCTAATTTAAGAGTGATATGTTTATATTATTCTTAGTGGGGAAGTTGCCATAAAAGGTCACAAATAGAGTATGAGTCTTTTATGCAAATGTATAATCCTACCGAGCCTACACACGGGTAAGTGGACTATAGAAGAATCAATAAGGCTATAAGAGTCACCCTTGCGAACAACCACTACTACCGGCATTATAGGAGGCATATATGAGCTATCAAGTCTAAGCACCACGCTTACACTATCCAACTACTCTAACTCTAGAGCAACTTAGAATTAAAGTACTCAAAAGAGAGTCATAAATCCTTAAGAATAATAAGAACAATGGCTCAAACTTAAATATAGACGTTCATTACCGAAACAATCGCTGAAGCAAGTTGAAGATGAACTTGAATCCGTAGGTACAAGATGAAGAAGTTGATCCGACAAGCCGGAGCTCCTTCTTGATCTCTTCCTCTCTCTCTCTCTTCTAGTTCTAGTATAAGACTAGGTTCTAAACCGAACTAGAGGGTTAACTAGTCTTCTACTTGATAGCTGGCTCTTGATTACAACTAGATGAACTAGATCTAATTCTAGATGAACTAGAAGAGATTCATCTAGAGGGACCTCTACTTCTAATTGAAACCCTAGTTTCTGATGTGGAGATGAATAATGAAGATGGAGATGCCTAGAAAGGGGGGTCTGGGGCTGCTTATATAGCCCTGAGGGATCAACCGCAGCCGTTAGATCAAACCGACTTCAGGGACGGTGGAGATGCATCCTAGGAGGCGGTGGAGGAAGCTTGCAGAAGACGGAAGCCAGCGGGCCCGGGGGGAGACCGGTCGGTCTACTGGTGGGACCGGTCGGTCCCACCTGGCAGGGTCCCGCGGTGGCCGACCTCCTGATGTCTTCTAGTGTCCTCTGGAGTCTTCTAGAATATTCCTAACGTGCCGGTTGCGTAATCTCGCGTCGGTTTCCTTCTAGGGGAAGCAATCAGTGCTGGTTTCCTGGTTTAGTCCCTGCAGAATCATAATTCACCAAAACTCGTGGAATATTGTCAATTAAAACCCTAAACCTTTGTTGGTGATTGAATTCATGACCTTTTCATATTTATTTATCCTTTAATTTTAATAGATAACCACTGTCAACAATTCCCCCAAACTTACCTTTTGCTAGTCCCTTAGCAAAACCAAAACTTAACAATGGATCAGGAGTTGCTACAATATCTTTACTTCCAACAAGTACACCTGCTGTTAAATAAGAATTCTCTGAAATATATCATGTTATTCTTCATGGGGCTTATTACTTTTACCTTAGATCTTGAGTAGTTGAAAGATTGAACGATCAAATCAAGCACTATGTCTCTAGTTCTTTTACTTCACGTTTATCCCAGAGTTTTAATTGATTTTCAAAAGCTTCAATACATGTGTTTGGGCAAATTAAACAATGGATCCAAAGAGAAAGTCAACCAACCATTGAATCAAGAAGTGCATGTGTATGGAAAAATGGAGTCGGATGCTCTTTTGAATATATTCACTCTTTTCTGTTTATCAGAGACATATGGCTATCAGGCTAATTCTACTGTCGGGCACGTGCCCATTTTTCTTCTTTTTTTTCTTTTCGAGGTTCCGAACACTTGTCCCTTTTTATTTCCTCGGGATCTATCTTTTTGAGGTTTCGGACACTTGTCCCTTTTTATTTCTTCGGATCTCTTTTTTTTCTTTTTTTCTCTTTTTTTTAATAGCCACATGCTTCCAACAATCTTCTGAGAGGGTAGCAATAGATAATTATGAGCAATTATGCGAAAGATGGATGAAATGTGTAAGTGATCTCAATTCAATGGCAAGATAACATCTCACAGGGTCACAAACTTAATTTAACTCAATGCAATTATTAGTCGTGTTTATATTTAGAAATCTCTGGAACTTTAGTGTTGTTTAGAACAAGATAATAGCAGCTTGGATCATCACATGTCATATCCCCATTTACCTAGACCTTAGATCAAGTATTTGCCAACCATGCATTTAATTTTATTTTAAGGCATCATTATTAATGAGGAGAACTCATGCTTTGAAGGCTAGGTACTTGAAAGAAATAAGGTAGAGCAACTATTCATCATTTCCATGCAAAAGATTAGAGAGAGGGTTCTTCTTTAGTCATCAACTTCTTAAAACAAACTAGACTATTTTATTTATCTAACACACTTTAAGATATAAAAGCTAATAATAATAGTAATAAAGACATACCTGAATTGTGAAGATAACGGGGGTGCATCTCCCCCAAGCTGGTTCCCTTAATAGCGTTGAGCCTTCATGTGCCCATATATTTTTATCTCTTTTTAATTAATGGTGAGCCTTCATGTGCCCACATATTTTTGTTCTTTTCTTTTTAAGGGTGAGCCTTCATGTGCTCACATTTTTTGGTGTTTTCATTTTTAAGAGTGAACCTTCATGTGCTCACATATTTTTGGTGTTTTGAATTTGTTTATGGAATGAAAAACTTAAGATGATAAAGATATTTACGTGGATACATGGGGATGCCTTCCCCCAAGCTGAATGTTGACGTAGTCGTTTGATCTTGCAATGTAGCAGACTGGCAGTGGATATGTCCTTCCTCGATTAGAGCTTTGATTGATGTTGATGTTTGTTGAGATAGTGCTCCAACAGTGGATGGAGCATTCACTTGCTTGTCAGCTTTTCTTGGCCTTTTAAATCCTGTGAAACTCAAATAGACAACAAAACTTGTGGAACAGATTAAGCATTAGCGGTTGGCCACTCAAACCTTAGTTGTCTAGAATTTCAGTAAGATCTCTTTCTCAATATTTTTATATTTTTATAGTTTTATGATGTAAGAGAAAATGCACAGGATGAATGCATGCATATTTATTTTTATTATTTTTATGCCACCACGGTGAACATCCTTGCGGGTTTTTACACACCATAGGATTATTCACATGGGGCTTTATGGTTTGTAGTGTAACAAATGCAATATTTTTATTTTATTTTCTAGTGCAATGCAGAAATTAAAATGTTTGTGAATTAAATATGATGATACAATAAATAACTAAGAATTAAATATGAGATATATGTAGAAAAGTAAATATGAGGATAACTACCGGTTTTTACCTTTTGGCGAAGGTTCGGATATTTAGGTCCGATGAACCGGACCTTCCCTTGGTTCAGACCTCCCAAGGTATATCAGACGTTTGGAAAGTTGTTATTGATTGTACCTCTGAGGTGTAGACTTTTTCTTTCATACTTTCTTGGTCTAGGTCTTCACTTCCTGTGGTTCATTGTCTTGAGGTTTCTCTTCCTTCTTTTCTTGGGACAGTGGCGAGAGCTTCTTCGTCATGATTGGCCTCTCTATTCTTGATAGTTTGTCTTCTTTTGCGTTGAGAGCAGCGTCTTTCACTTCTGTTCTTCTTGGGTGCTTTATTGGGCATGTAGTTGGTGAAGTTGCATCATGCCTTTTCTCCAGGAAAGTGAAAAATGGATTTCTTATTGTAGATGATTGCACTTGTAGCGCAGAGGAATGGTCTTCCTAGGATGAGGTGGACATCATTGTCTTCTCCCATGTCGAGGATCAAGAAGTCTGTGGGGACTTTATGACCTCTAATTCTGACTACGATGTCTTCCATCATTCCTTCTTGTTTATGCCTCTTGATATGGTGTCACTCATGTCATTTGTTCGTCCAGCAGTTTGAAGTTAATTGTGGATGCTGGCAGCATCTTTCTTAGTGTGCATGTTCTTGCAGATCTAGGACCTTCACTCTGTAGAATTTGGGAGTGATAAACTTCTCCATGTTTGCTCAAGAGTGTGTCCTGCTCATAAAGACAAGGTAGAGATCAAGTGCATGGGCTCTGTTGGTGGAAAAACACCAACAGAACCAAAAGTTTATTCTCCTCTAACCTTAGGCACATTGCACAAGATAAACTTTTTGTTTATGTGTCCTATTCAATCTTAGCATGAGTAATAGGATCAGAGGATGAGCATGAAAGTAGCATCTTAAAATATTTAACAGATCAAGTTACTTAACCCAAGGAAGGATAATCTATGCATAAAGTGTCGATCTTTTCATAATTGAGATATATCATCTTCTAGAGGTTAGATACACAACATTTTAGCTCATTTAGTTAAGACAGTGAGATTCAAAAGAGTAAAGCTATGAACAAGGATCAAAGGACTAAATATGTTGAGTTGATTAGGATGGATCAAGTGAGGTGCAACTTAAACATGTTTAGTTCTTTATTTATGTTCATACTAGAATCAAGAAGAAGCTTTTAAAGTGATGGTTACTTACCTTGAAATTTTCTTTGTCATTGAAGCGTGATGTGTCGAACCACCTCGTGGAAGCTTCTCTTGTCTAGCTGGTTGTTGTTTATGAATGGCTTGTCTTCTCTTGTTTGTCTCACAGTGTGCTTGCGAGGAGGAAGATCACAGTGGAATCATCTTTATAGGTATCGACCTTCCTTCTCTTGTGTCGACTTATCAGTGAAGGTGTATTGTTCTTCGAGTATGCTGACTACGATCCCCTCTCTTTCTTGTATTAATTCTGTACTATGAGGATGTAGGGACAGTTCCGCATTCTTCTCTTGTCAACCTTCCTTGTTTTCCTTTAATCATTGGGTTGACAAGAGACTTGAAATTAGAGCTGCTACTCGAGTGCCTTTATGATAGTCTTTTGTCTTGTAATGTCACAACCGAGACTTGTCCTCTCAACAGTGTCTAGATGATGGAGATCTTATCGGTTGTTCTTATGATTTGCTGGCTCAGGTATTATCTCTCCATCTTCTAACTCTTGTGGTGCAGTGGCTTCATCCTTCATGATGCCCTCCTCAATTCTTGGCAGTTCGTTCTTCCTTCGACATCATCTCTTGGTTCTCTTTGGCTGCTTATAAGTGATGTAGATGTTGAAGATGCAGCGAAAGATCCAAAAGTTGACTTTTCCAGGTTCGGCAAAGATAATAACATTGATGGTGCTCAAGAACGATCTTCCAAGAATGAGTGGTGGATCATATTCTTCTTCTTGACTGGGACAACTTCTAGTGGTTTGTACTGATCAAACTGGTGAGTAGGAGATCAATATGTCTTGCAGTTGGGTTTCTCCTTCTTCCCTTTGATTGTGAAACACAGCTAGACAACGGAATTGTCTCTCCCAGACTGGCTTGTGATGTAGATGGACTCCCAACAACATGTTCATGTGTTTGACTTGTAGATCTTGCTATTGTTGTTGTGGTACCATCTTGTCTCCCAAGCTAGCTCTTGATTAGAAAAGAGGATAACTTCCCACTTCTTGCCTTGATGTCTTGGACAATGATGATTGCAGGCATAGGTTGTCTCATACGAGGTAAGTTGCATCCTGTTTGTCATCAGCGCTCAAGCAAGACTCAAAGCTAGGCTAGCACCATTTGTGATCTGAGAGTAGGTTTGTGTGTCTATGGTTTGGGTTTTGGATCTTCAATGTTCAGACCAAACCATGGATGAACAAAATCTCTCTCCTGCATAACGTTAGTGGATATATACCCGAAGGATTGCAAGAATTTAAAACATGGGTTGTTGTCCACAACATATGTATTGTACATCTATGCTAATAAAAATATGGTTTTAGGATTACTTTAGCATAGACTATTATGTTATGTGTTGGCTGCACTTTAACATGATTCAAGGCAAAAGATAACTTGCAGTAGAAGACATAATAAATAAACTTTGATACTCACAGTTCTTTCATCCATGATGAATGAGCTGAGTCTTCATTGTGCAAGAGTTGTTGAAGTTCATTGTACGCCTTGCTTCATCTCCAGTGTGAGTTCATCTCCGGACTTTCCCAAATTAATAATGAAAGTTTTCCTGCAGGGGTTAGTTCAACAAAATATTCAATATCTACTATAGCATACTATCAGTTCAGAAATCAACCTAGACACCACGTCTAATTTGATCTAAGAAGGCATTTTAACCTAAGCACCATACTTAATTTAAAAGCCTTTAGAGGTAAAATCAGCACACCTTTTAGCTCAAGAATCAAACCAGACACCATGTCTTACTTTAATTCATGAAAACAGTTAAACTAAGCTCCATGCTTAATTTAAAAGGTGTATGATAATACTTCAAAACCAAAGTATATACTATAGCAAATAAAGATAATATTAAAGCATTGTAGAGATTTATTCAGATGGTGATGAAAGAGTATGATTAGTATATGAGCATATCCTAAAGGTAGGGACAACCAACATAGCAACATGGCAAGAAATATTCTTAGAGAGTCTATTCCCCAAGCTTGGATTTTGCACAAATCAAGATTGGATGAATGTAATTCAATGTTACATGATGGTTGGTTAGACATACCTTGTGTTTGTTGTTCCTTCGTTCTTTTCTGCTCCAGACCTAGAAAGGTTAGTAACAAGAATACCCGAAGGAATATTTTCATAATTATATTTCTATGCTCATTACAAGGACAGTGCAGCAGAAAGGTAGGCATAGCTAATAACCAGATGTTATGATAGGGTGTAAGGATTCTACTGGTTATAGCTTGTGCTCATGGGGTAGTAACAGATAAGAGTGGAATTCAAAAACAACATTCATAAGAATGAAAACAAAAATAATGAAAAGATTGGGACAAAAGGAAAAAGATAAAAGTATGATTACAAGGTTAAACTTAAGACTTAAGATGATCTACCGTTCCCCGGCAACGGCGCCAGAAATGCTTATTGACACTTACTAACGTCGCTACCAAGAGTAGACATAAACTCTATCCCCGGCAACGGCGCCAGAAATGCTTGTTGGTATAAATTAACGCACACTCTACTTTATCCGCAAGCGCACAGATAAAATCTACCGATGTAGCACTTCACCGGAATAACCCAGTTTTAATATCGAACCCAAAGGAACGGATAGTGTTAAGTCTTAAAGTCTATCCCCTAAGTAGCTAACAAGGACGGAGAATCTAGAAGAATAGAGGGGATCATAAAGGATGTCTAAATCTAATTTAAGAGTGATATGTTTATATTATTCTTAGTGGGGAAGTTGCCATAAAAGGTCACAAACAGAGTATGAGTCTTTTATGCAAATGTATAATCCTACCGAGCCTACACACGGGTAAGTGGACTATAGAAGAATCAACAAGGCTATAAGAGTCACCCTTGCGAACAACCACTACTACCGGCGTTATAGGAGGCATATATGAGCTATCAAGTCTAAGCACCACGCTTACACTATCTAACTACTCTAACTCTAGAGCAACTTAGAATTAAAGTACTCAAAAGAGAGTCATAAATCCTTAAGAATAATAAGAACAATGGCTCAAACTTAAATATAGACGTTGATTACCGAAACAATCGCTGAAGCAAGTTGAAGATGAACTTGAATCCGTAGGTACAAGATGAAGAAGTTGATCTGACAAGCCGGAGCTCCTTCTTGATCTCTTCCTCTCTCTCTCTCTTCTAGTTCTAGTATAAGACTAGGTTCTAAACCTAACTAGAGGGTTAACTAGTCTTCTACTTGATAGCTGGCTCCTGATTACAACTAGATGAACTAGATCTAATTCTAGATGAACTAGAAGAGATTCATCTAGAGGGACCTCTACTTCTAATTGAAACCCTAGTTTCCGATGTGGAGATGAATAATGAAGATGGAGATGCCTGGATAGGGGGGTCTGGGGCTGCTTATATAGCCCTGAGGGATCAACCGCAGCCGTTAGATCAAACCGACTTCAGGGACGGTGGAGATGTATCCTAGGAGGCGGTGGAGGAAGCTTGCAGAAGATGGAAGCCAGCGGGCTCGGGGGGAGACCGGTCGGTCTACTGGTGGGACCGGTCGGTCCCACCTGGCAGGGTCCCGCGGTGGCCGACCTCCTGATGTCTTCTGGTGTCCTCTGGAGTCTCTAGAATATTCCTGACGTGCCGGTTGCGTAATCTCGCGTCAGTTTCCTTCTAGGGGAAGCAATCAGTGCTGGTTTCCTGGTTTAGTCCCTGCAGAATCACAATTCACCAAAACTCGTGGAATATTGTCAATTAAAACCCTAAACCTTTGTTGGTGATTGAATTCGTGCCCTTTTCATATTTATTTATCCTTTAATTTTAATAGATAACTAGTGTCCACAAATTGTATTTGCCAAAACTTATAGTTATAATAGGACCTGAAAATCTCGAGGATAAAAATTAAGGTGTGCCATTGATCAAGTCCTTATGCCCAGTTAGGAGTTAGGTGGCTATTTAAGTACTAACTTGGGGGTTATGCATCATGTTTAATTTTTGTTGTTTACTGTCGTCCATACGGCAAGGGTGAAATTGTATGGGTGTTGACGGTCCTTATAGTCAATATTATACCATCAACTACTGCATAAATTAACATGAAATGAACCATAGAGTATAGTTGTAGGGTTTGAAACTAACAAGTTCCAAGAGTGATGAGTTGGAGCGCACCATTACGAAGGGCTCGTCGAGACAATCGAAACGGACATATCATTTGCTATATTCGGAGTCCCGGATGAAAAGATATTAATTTCGCAACGAAATCTGCAAAAGAAGGATCTAGAAGACACCAGAAGACACCACGAGGCGGCCCACCACGTGGGCCCACTAGGCCAAACCGACCGGTCCCACCCCATGACCGACCAGTCGGCCACGGAGGCCGTTTTGCCTCCACCTTCTGGAACCTTCTTCCACCGCCTCCTAGGATGCATCTCCACCGTGCCTGAAGTCAGTTTGATCCAACGGTGGGCGATAAATGTGACGCGGATCGATGACATGGCAATTCCTTGCCCCCTCCTCCATCCAGGATTATATAAGACACCCCAGGGGCGCCCTCAAGAGCCATCTCCCTCTTCATTATTCATCTCCACATCAGAAACTAGGGTATCAATGTAGAAGTAGAGGTCCCTCTAGATGAATCTCTTCAAGTTCATCTAGATTTAGATCTAGTCCATCTAGTTCTAGTTCTAGTTGTCTAGTTCATCTAGTTGTAATTAGAGATCCAATTAGAAAGAGGAGAAGGAGCGACTAGAGAGGAGCTACGCTCTCATTCCAGAGGAGTCTTCGGAGATTTTGTATGCTTTTGTATCTTTTCTTATAAGACTTGTGCTTTAATATATTTATCTTCTCTAATTACTTTATGCTTTATTATATGATTAGTATAGTTGTTATATCTTGGCATGGGATCTTTGTTCGTATTGAGTGCTCTAGTTATCCTAGGTAATTAGATTAGTGATCGATAGATTAGACATGGTGTTTAGTCTATAGGTTACCTGAGGTTGCGCTCAATCCCATGGAATAGTTGTGGTAGCCCCAGGGGTGACAGCTCTGTTAGACCTTCGTAGTCCACCACGTTCGGATTGATGTTTCGTAGAGATTTTGGCAGCCTTCTCCCAACTACCTTTTTCCCGGTCTTCTTTGAGAGTTGGAAAGGACCTGCTGCTCCAAAGTGCCAATGTTTATAACAGCTATATATTTTTATCTTTGTTGCCTTAGAACCCAAGTAATAGATAAGTATATAGGCACCTTGATCTCTCTCGTTGTCCTCCCACTATAGTTATCATTGAATTATCTTTTATGTGCTTTCATTCATATCATATATCATTCATTCCTGCTTTAGTCTATTTAGTACTCTGAGTTAGTACATGCATGATAGTGAATTATCAGATTCTTGACCCTTGCTTTCCTGTGTTAAAATATAAATAACGATCCTGGAATACTCCCGGTAAAATGCTACGATAGTGTTCTGTGCGCTTGCAGAATCTTTTATATTCTATTTGCACTAACAAACGTCAACAAGCATTTTTGGCACCGTTGCCGGGGAAGCAATTGGTGTAAAGATTTTGATAATGATCTTGATGTCTGCTAATGGAGTGTACTACTGAAGGACCGAGAATGCAATAGCAAGGCGACCAGAGGGGGGTGAATGGGAGCTCAAAAATTCCTCTCGAAACTTTGGCCTTTGTCCCACAAATCAACCCCAAGAGCTTCGATTGAAACCGTGATGCTCACAACCCTTGGAAGAGGGTGGATGATCCCTAGGATCACAGCGGAGCACCACAACGTGATAGCAAACCAAACGGTAAAAGCACCAAAACAAGTTCGACCCTCAAAAACCAAGTCCCGAACGTAGATAGAAGGCTACGTCGAGAAATCCCCAAATACCAATGCTAACAAGTAGCAAAGATACCTAGAGAGGTTTCTTGATCAACTCTAGGGCCAAACGAGAAGTCTGGAAACCAAGCGAAGAAACCGGAAGAGCAAATGCACTAAAGCTCAACACACAGCTGATTCCCGGACTGTCCGCGGGTACGGTCCCGGACTGTCCGCAGTAGTCCCGGACTGTCCGCGAAGAAGGGGCGGACTGTCCGCCAGCAACTTCACCAAAACAGCCGAGCCGCGCGACCACTGCCTTGATCAGAGCCCAACGCGCGGACTGTCCGTGGGCACAACGGCGGACTGTCCGCGAGTGCCCAGTGAGGGCGATTTTGGTCGCCCTCAACTCAAATACTGGGAAATCTAAAGGGGAGGAGTATGAACGAAAAAGCGCCACGAAAACGAAATCGACCCGATCTACTTGTTCGTGAGGAGTTAGATGAATTCCTTCGGTGGAAATGATCTCCTCACTATAAAGAACAAGTTGATTCAAACGGATTTCGCAAAAACGTAGTAGAGAGGGAGATCGAGTGACGGGAAAATCGTGGAGAAACGAAGAACACGAACAAAACACGAATCAAGTCATCGATCTGCAACCGTGTGGCTACAACACGCTACAATAGTGAGATTACGGTCTCACTTCCTTAAAATCTCCAGTACACAGAGGTATGGTTCTCTGCGGATCTCAGCTAGCTACAGCAGGGGATTGGGAGAGTAGGAAACCCTAGAAGCAAAGAGCAAATGACTGAGATAGAATGGGAGGAGGGTGTTTCCCTCTACTTATCCTAATTCTAATTCCTACTCTACCCCTCAACTAATTACAGAGCGAACCAACTAAACCCTAGGGTTATTCTGGACCAACTCATGGTAGGTGTTGATCCGACGGCCACGCCCGCACAACTGGTAGCATTGCCTCGACGCAACCTCACCGATCGCCGCCACGTGCCGCCACCGCTCTGCTTGTCCTTTTTCCGGATGTCGCACCCCTGGTTTTGTGGTCCAAACCGGGAAACCAGCCTTCACAGCCAACCCCCGGTTTTGAGGCCCAAACTGGGAAACCAGCCGACCATCGCCTGAGTTTTGTGGCCCAAACTCAGCAAACCCGCAACACCCAGGATTTGAGGCCCAAACCTGAAAACCGTCCTCAGCCCGAGTTTTGTGGCCCAAACTCGGAAACCATCAGCGCCCAGGTTTTGAGGCATAAACCTGGAAACCGTCCACTCGGTGGTTTTTCTGTGGCTCAACCACCAAACCGAGCCGTAGAAGGGATGCACCGCCCGTGCACCCCGTCCACCCGCAAGTCTTCGCTCGTCGCTGTCCCAGGCTGTCAGCCACCACAGCTGATCCTCAGGCCACCGGTCCCTCAGTCCAAGCCTCACGTCCGCCCTTCGCCACTCTCGGTCCATCGGCACGGCACGTCTCTACTTAACCTTCACCTTACCTTCGATCACTGTATCCGTGCTCGACACCTGCACAACACAAGCCAAAGAACATGCGCATTATCCCAGTTGACAATCACTCATCACTCAGAGACTCGGCATACACCCATGTATCCGCAATCTCCCCCTTGATGAGTGCATTGTCAACTACCAACACAAACCATAGTGGAATAGAAGAAAGAAGGAAGAAAGAAAGTGAACTCAACCAAATGACCCAAAAGCATAGCAAAGCCGAAGAAGGTCAAGTGGTAATGAGCAGAACAGCTTGGTCCCCAAAGACATGGGCAACGGCTCGACGCAACCAAGCAAAGCAAAGCTAGCCCTCAAGAAGAGGTAGAACAGGCTCAACACCACTAGCGAAGAAGCTCGATACCAACTGTTACCAACTCAAAAACCAAAAGAGTTCGATACCAATTTAAGAGCTGAAAATGTTTGCTAGTCCCTCAAGAAAGAGGCAAAGGCTCAACACAACTAGCAAACTCCCCCTCAAATAGTGCACACAACCCAGGGAACACATGATTTGTCAGTATTTTCTCCCCCTTAGTTGAAATGCACCAGCAAGGAAATGGGCATAAACACTCAAATTTCTCCCCCTTGACAGAGAATCTCCCTCCAAAGATGCATATGAGTTAGAATGCAAGTTAGCAGCTTCAGGAATATAATCAAAAGAGTGCAAAAATGCTCTACAGAGTTCTGATCCGATGACTCAACAACATCCATAAGAAGCGAGCAAAGGCTCAAACTGATCACTAAGTACGAAATATGAACATGAGAGCAAAATGAGCAGTTTCTAGCCAAAAAGGTATTCACCATGAAAATAGCACTAAGCATGTACATACAGGAAGTCAGACAAGTGCTTAACATGTATACAAGGTGAACTACCCCTAGCCCAGTTCAACCATCATGCTATAGAAAGAACCATAGACTTGTGTATGCAAAATTTTATCCGAGTTGCAGCGGTTAAATTACACAAGTTTAAATTTCAGCATGTGATTGCGAGAGGTTGAGAGCTTGTCATTGCCTAACTTTTCAACTGTGCGGAGCCTATGCAGAAGCAATCAGAAGCTTAAAGCAACAGTTTCGGTCATACACTACACAGCTCAAGTTTAACTCAAAGTGCAATGAGAAACAGTCTCGAAACTGTGATGTGCTGACAAGCAATCCCATCTCGATCTTTTCAATACACCTAACTTGGTTCAGAATTAAAACAGAATATGGACATACCAAGCAACTGAATGACTCAGAACTAGAGACATAGCAACCTAGCATATATGAAAAGCACAAGTGACTTCAACACATTCTACACATGCTAGTTGTAAATCTCAATGGTGAATATTTTCAAGTTTTATGTTCATTAATGAGATTCACCATTCATAAAATAGCTCCGCTCACAACATGTAACAGTGATCAGAAAGAGCATAAGCTACAGCATCATCATAAAGCATCGGAGCAAATACTATACAAAGCATAGTTACTTTCTAAAGATTATATTCATGAAGCTCTGAATGTAAATATGCAAAATGCAAAGATGCATGATGAAACCAAATGAAAAACACACAGTCAGTTTATAATACAAGAGTCAAAATGTTTCCCCCATCTAAAAGGGGAAACACACACCAAGCTCACCTCTCAACCTAGCAAAAGTTGATTGGTCCAAAGGCTTGGTGAAAATATCAGCCAACTGATGATGAGTATCGACATGGCGAAGGTTGATATCACCCTTCTCATAGTGGTCTCGCAGAAAATGAAAGCGCACATCAATGTGTTTGGTCTTAGAGTGCAGCACGGGGTTCTTAGCAACGCTAATCGCACTCGTGCTGTCACAAAGCAAGGGAACACGAGAAAAGCTCAAACCAAAATCACGCAAAGTGGCCATCATCCAGAGTAACTGGGAACAGCAGCTAGCCGCAGCAACATACTCAGCCTCCGTGGTAGACTGGGCGACACTAGACTGCTTGCGAGAAGACCACGATACAAGAGAAGAACCAATAAACTGGCAAGTCCCAGAAGTGGACTTGCGATCAATGCGACAACCAGCAAAATCGGCATCGGAATAACCGCAAAGGGAGAGGGTGGAGGAAGCAGAATACCAAATCCCAAATTCTGGAGTGAAGGATAAGTACCTCATAATGCGCTTGACCGCCTGACGGTGAGAGGTGCGCGGCGACGACTGAAATCGTGCGCAAAGACACACCGCGAACTGGATGTTCGGGCGTGTCGCCGTCAGGTACAGCACCGACCCGATCATACTCCGGTACTCCTTCTGGTCCACAGCTTCTCCATCCACATCCGCATCTAGGGCCGTCGTGGTCGACATGGATGTTGGAAGAGGCTTGGCCTCACCCATATCGAACTTCTTCAGAATGTCCTTGGTATATTTACCCTGGTGCACAAACGTCCCTTCTCTGGATTGCTTGATTTGCAATCCGAGGAAAAACGTCAACTCGCCCATCATGCTCATCTCGAACTCCCTGCTCATCGTATCTGCAAACTTGGCAACCAAAGCATGAGAGGAACCACTGAAAATGATATCATCCACGTAAATCGGGACCAAGAGAGTATCATTGCCTTGCTTGAGGAGAAAAAGCGTTTTAACCACACATCCCATTTTAAAACCCTTAGCAAGCAAAAAAGTTTTCAACCTATCATACCAGGCTCTAGGGGCTTGTTTCAAACCATACAAAGCTTTGTGAAGTTTAAATACGTGGTTTGGATACTTGGGATTTTCGAAACCAGGGGGTTGTCTCACATACACCTCCTCTTCTATGTAGCCATTTAAGAAGGAACTCTTGACATCCATTTGAAAAAGTTTAAACCCTTTGGATGCAGCAAAAGCCAAGAGTATCCTAATAGCCTCCAAACGAGCTACAAGAGCAAAAGTCTCCTCATAGTCTATTCCCTCCTTCTGACTATACCCCTGGGCTACAAGTCTGGCCTTGTTTCTCACAACATGGCCATCCTCTCCTTGTTTGTTTTTGAAAACCCATTTTGTCCCAATTGGGTGACACTCAGAGGGAGGAGAAACTAGAACCCAAACCCGATTTCTTTCAAAATTTTCTAACTCCTCATGCATGGCATTGACCCAATCTGGATCTGTCAAAGCGTGTCCAACATCTCGGGGTTCAAAATCAGCAACAAATGCAGAATGAGCAAAGTGAGAGATTTGCCTAGACCGAGTGACGCGATCGTTGATGTCGCCGATCATCTGTTGAGGTGGGTGCTGGCGCTGAATGTGTCGTGGCGCCTCCCTTGTTGAAGTGGCCTCCCCCTCAACAGCAGCTGGTGCCTCCTCGGGTACAAGCGGTACAGCCCGAGGTGGCAGATTACACGGCCCCCATGTAGTAGAGGAAGAAGGGTCGGGGCCGCGTGCAGTCGTGGTCGAAGTTGACCCACTAGGAGCAGCAGGTGGAGGAAGTGCTGGATCGTCCATACCTTCAGCACCCTCGTCCTCGTCATCAAAAAGAGGTTCACCAACCTCATGATCACCTGCACGCTCAAAACGAGAAGAAGGACAAACCATGGTCTCGTCGAAGGTGACATCAGATGTCTCCATGACTCGGTTAGTGTCAAGGTTAAGTACACGATAAGCACGAGTATGAGCACCATAACCCAAAAACACACCGTCGGAAGAACGAGACTCAAACTTGTCTAGGTTGCCTTTCTTGAGTATAAAACAGTGGCAACCAAAAACTCTAAAATAACTCACCTTGGGGAGTTTTCCAAAACGCAACTCATAAGAAGTCTTTTTCAATAAAGCTCGGAGAAAAATGCGATTGGAAATATAGCATGCAGTGCTCATGGCTTCGGCCCAATATCGCCTAGGAGTCCTATGCTCATCGAGCATCGTCCTGGCCATCTCTACAAGGGTTCGATTCTTCCTCTCTACAACACCATTTTGTGGCGGTGTGTAGGGAGAAGACAACTGATGCTCTAAACCCAAAGAGTTACAAAACTTCTCAAAATTCGAATTCTTGAATTCGGAACCATTATCACTCTGAATTGCTCGCATTGAGTTCAAAGGGAACTCATTCTGAAGACGTAAAATCAGATTGCGAGCAAAGAAGAAAGTCTCGGTCTTCTCAGCTAAAAAGAAGACCCACGAATATCTCGAAAAATCATCAATAACAACAAGCACATACCACTTCCCCCCAACCGAGCTCACCCGAGCCGGACCAACAAGGTCCATGTGCAAAAGCTCTCCAGGGCGCTTGGTCATGACCTGAGTCACTGGATGGTGGGGAGCGGCTACCATCTTCCCATGTCTACAAGAATGGCAAACAAGATCCTTCTCCATGGATAACTTGGGCAATCCTCGGATTAAGCCAAGTGAGCTAAGTCTTGCAAGCAAGTCGAAGCTCAAGTGACCGAGTCTCCTATGCCACTTCCAAAGATCAGAGGAGGAAGGTCCAGCCAAAAGACAACGAGAAATACCAAATGACTCCGAGAAATCCGCATGAAAGACTTTTCCAAAGGGCGAAATCATACATACAAGATTGCCCTGAGGATCCAAAATGCGACTGAGATTTGGTTTAAAACGAATCTCAGTCATCATCAAAAAGTTGCGAAACAGAAAGAAGGTTAAAATGCAAGTTAGAAACAAGAGCAACATCGCGCAACACAAAATGCTCATTAACTCGCACCGTCCCATGACACAACACTCTACCTTTGCTATTGTCGCTGAAGGTGATAAACTCCTTTTCGGCGACCGGACTAAGACTGGAGAACCACTTGGAGTTTTCGGTCATGTGCCTCGAACACCCGGAATCCACCAACCAAACGTTCTCCAATCGTTTTACCTACATCAATAAAAAGACATAGGGTGAGCATACGGTCCAACACTGGGGTTAGTGAAGTAGGGAGAATACCAGTGTTGGGCCGGCTGCTCAAAAGAACGGTTAGCAGAAAAACCATTCCTAGCACGCCTACGGAAAGAGCGATCACCACGTTGAGGAAAACGTGGTCCGCTAAGGGAGGAGCGTCCATCGCGATACTCGAAACGCGGTGGGCGAAAACGCTCAACTATAAAGCCACCGCCACGGGGTCCATAGCCTACAACTGCAGGCTCCCTCCGGGCATCACCTCTCCGCTGCCTAGGCCTAGGAACATGAGGTTCTGGACCTCTAGGCCTAACAGCACGCCTCTGAACATTCGGCACATGTACATCATGGAAAGGATGGTACATGTCCGTGTTGGTCATCTCCTTTGCACCGCGCGCCTCTCTCTTGCGCCGAAAGCAAAACTCACTCAAGTGTCCATCTCTCCCACAATGCTCACAATGGTACCTCACCGCTCTCATAGGGGGTTGTTGGTACTCACGGTAGTGGGTGTAGATCACTTTGCCCTTCTGTGGCATAAGCTCCTCCTGGATGGGTGGCATGGTGTCCAGCTTGTTCTTGAGGTGGTTTGGTTTGGGAGCCCAAGATTGTTTCTTTGGTGGAGCTCTCGGAGGTTCAACAAAGACCCCATCCTTGGTGTTAGGCTTGAGAAGCTCTTTGGGTGGAATCTTGGTAAGTTTGGGAGTAGTGGTGGAGTTGGGCTTCTCACATGGGTTAAGACCACTCGACTCTCCAATCTTCCCAAAAGACGCAACATCAACACCCGGAGCAAAACCTACACCTGGACCTCCAGCAGCTCGCTTGAATTGAGAGATCATCATCCCGAGCTGTGGCTCACCTCTAGACACCCGTGACAAGATGGTCCGAAGGTATGTGTTTTCCTCCTCGGTTTGCATCTTGTCATGCTTCACATTGGCTATCTCCATCTCCAAACCCTCACAAAGAACACACCTAGCCACACATGTGCTACCTGAGTTGGCCTCTTCAAGGGACACAATCTTGGCATTCTTCTCTGCCAACTCAGATTGCAAGCCCGCGCAGGACTTGCACGCACCCAACAGCGAGGATCTGGACTTCAGCTCATCCACCTCTCCTACCAACACAGCATACTTGCTTCTCAAAGTGAGAAGGTCAGTCATGTGTGTGGTGCACATCTCGCACTCCTCCTCATCTGTGACAACTACGGTGGACTTGACAGATTCAAGTTCCTTCACCGTATCCTCCCACTTCTGTCTAAACTCCTTGCGCTCTCTAGCAGCACGCCTAAGCAACTTATCTTGACTAAGGAGCGCGGCAGTAAGTTTCTCGACCTCAGCAGAAAGCTCGTCGGGGGTCTGAGATACCTGGGAGGTGTCGTCGTTGTCGTCGTCGTTCCGAGGAGTCTCCTCTAGCTCGCCGTCGACCTCCTTGCCGAGGGCCATGGTGCAGAAGCCCTCGTTGTCGGCGAAGAAGCAGAGACCGTTCAGCTTGTCCTCGACCCTCTTCTTCTTCTCGGACTCGTCGTCGCTTGAGGCAGCGGAGTCGTCATCCGAGTCGTCGACGTCGCTGAGCATGGCGAAGAAAGCACGCTGCTCAGCTTGGGCCTTCTCCAAGTACTTCGTCTTGATGTACTCCTTGTCGAAGCCGCCCTTCCGCTTGTGCTTCGCAGGGACGTACTTCTCCTTGCGCTTGCCGGAGTCATACTTGTGCCCATGATCCGCCTTGCCGAAGACTTGCTTGTTCTTCTTCGAGCAATTGGCGATGAAGTGGTTGGGGTCGCCGCACTCGAAACAGCCCGAGCGTCCTCCTCCGCGATGACGGTTCATACGGTTGTTGTGGAACCGCGAGAACCGGTTGGCGAGCATAGCCAACTCGTCATCCCCCATGAACTCCAGCTGCTCCTCTGTGACAGAAAGAAGTGAAGACAAAGCAAAGCCTCCAGAGGGGTTAGCAGAAGAGCCAGAAAGCAAAGCCATCGATGGGCCAGAAGGATTTTCATAAGAAGCCCTCGCCATGGCATCAATCTCACTGGACTTGAGCTTACTAAAGAGCTCGTCGCACGTGAGGGTCTCATAGTTAGGTGATTCGATGATCGCCTGAACCTTGGAATCCCACACCGACCGATTGAGAGTATGCAAAAGCTTCAAAGCTCTCTCATGATCGTCGAAAGGCAACAGCTCCTTGTTAGCCCTCATCCTGTTGACAATCACCTGAAAGCGAGCGAATAAACTCTCTATGCTCTCGCCAGGCATATGTCGAAAGTTCTCGTACTCTCGCTTGTGCGACTCGTAGAGACAGGTTTTGACTTGAGAGGTTCCCTCATGGAAACGCATGAGGGATGCCCAAATCTCCCGAGCCGTAGCGAGGTGAGAAACGCGATCAAACTCCGTCATGCTCAAGCATGAGACAAGAGCATTACGGGCTTGGCTATTGGCATCGTGATCATCGATCTGACGCTGAGTCACACGAGCAGCCAAGACCACGTAATCAGCAGAGTTGCAAATATCCCAGATGGAAGCACCCATACTCTGCAGATAGGCCGACATGCGTATCTTCCAATACGCATAGTTCGTCCCATCGAAAAACGGCGGTTTGCCCATGCCACGATCCATGTCGCCTTCTGTGGATCTGGAACCGGCTAAGGTGGAAGATCCTTAACCCGCTCTGATACCAATTGAAGGGCCGAGAATGCAATAGCAAGGCGACCAGAGGGGGGTGAATGGGAGCTCAAAAATTCCTCTCGAAACTTTGGCCTTTGTCCCACAAATCAACCCCAAGTGCTTCGATTGTAACCGTGATGCTCACGACCCTTGGAAGAGGGTGGATGATCCCTAGGATCACAGCGGAGCACCACAACGTGATAGCAAACCAAATGGTAAAAGCACTGGAACAAGTTCGACCCTCAAAAACCAAGTCCCGAACGTAGATAGAAGGCTACGTCGAGAAATCCCCAAATACCAATGCTAACAAGTAGCAAAGATACCTAGAGAGATTTCTAGATCAACTCTAGGGCCAAACGAGAAGTCTGGAAACCAAGCGAAGAAACCGGAAGAGCAAACGCACTAAAGCTCAACACACAGCCGATTCCCGGACTGTCCGCGGGTACGGTCCCAGACTGTCCGCAGTAGTCCCGGACTGTCCGCGAAGAAGGGGCGGACTGTCCGCCGGCAACTTCACCAAAACAGCAAGTCTGCTGAACCTCCCTGGTCGGCTCGCAGACTGTCCGCGACCGACTACAGCGGACTGTCCGCCGATCAAACTGAAACAGCACAGCCGAGCCGCGCGACCACTGCCTCGATCGGAGCCCGACGTGCGGACTGTCCACGGGCACAACGGCGGACTATCCGCGAGTGCCCAGTGAGGGCGATTTTGGTCGCTCTCAACTCAAATACCGGGAAATCGAAAGGGGAGGAGTATGAACGAAAAAGCGCCACGAAAACAAAATCGACCCGATCTATGTTCGTGAGGAGTTAGATGAATTCCTTCGGTGGAAATGATCTCCTCACTATAAAGAACAAGTTGATTCAAATGGATTTCGCAAAGACGCAGTAGAGAGGGAGATCAAGTGACGGGAAAATCATGGAGAAACGAAGAACGCGAAGAACACAAACAAAACGCGAATCAAGTCATCGATCTGCAACCGTGTGGCTACCACACGCTACAACAGTGAGATTACGGTCTCACTTCCTCAAAATCTCCAGTACACAGAGGTATGGTTCTCTGCGGATCTCAGCTAGCTACAGCAGGGGATTGGGAGAGCAGGAAACCCTAGAAGCAAAGAGCAAATGACTGAGATAGAATGGGAGGAGGGTGTCTCCCTCTACTTATCCTAATTCTAATTCCTACTCTACCCCTCAACTAATTACAGAGCGAACCAACTAAACCCTAGGGTTATTCTGGACCAACTCATGGTAGGTGGTGATCCGACAGCCACGCCCGCACAACTGGTAGCGTTGCCTCGACGCAACCTCACCGATCGCCGCCACGTGCCGCCACCGCTCTGCTTGTCCTTTTTCTGGACGTCGCACCCTAGGTTTTGTGGCCCAAACCGGGAAACCACCCTTCACAGCCAACCCCTGGTTTTGAGGCCCAAACCGAGAAACCAGCCGACCATCGCCTGAGTTTTGTGGGCCAAACTCAGCAAACTCGCAACACCCAGGTTTTGAGGCCCAAGCCTGAAAACCGTCCTCAGCTCGAGTTTTGTCGCCCAAACTCGGAAACCATCAGCGCCCAGGTTTTGAGGCCTAAACCTGGAAACCGTCCACTCGGTGGTTTTTCTGTGGCTCAACCACCAAACCGATCCATAGAAGGGATGCTCCGCCCGTGCACCCCGTCCACCCGCAAGTCTTCGCTCGTCGCTGTCTCAGGCTGTCAGCCACCACAGCTGATCCTCAGGCCACCGGTCCCTCAGTCCAAGCCTCACGTCCGCCCTTTGCCACTCTCGGTCCATCGGCATGGCACGTCTCTACTTGACCTTCACCTTGCCTTCGATCACTGTATCCGTGCTCGACACCTGCACAACACAAGCCAAAGAACATGCGCATTATCCCAGTTGACAATCACTCATCACTCAGAGACTCGGCATACACCCATGTATCCGCAACTACTAGCTTTAGTAGGATTACCCCCTTGTTCTGTTGAGTGTGGAATAGACAGGACATCAGATGTCGTTTCGACCTTATGGCAAGCTTCCACAAGAATGAAGAAACTAGGGTGACTGAACATTCAAGATCCATCATTAATTCTGGAACCCTGCCATCTCACAGGTTTGTGTATACATATATATTATTTATTCTAACCATGTGTAGATTGGAGAAAAGGTCGTCGTCACAACAATTCAACTCTCATCTCATGTGACAGATAGTTACGTTGTGCCACTCACAAGTCCCAGTTGTGAGTCATGGTAAGTATGATCAAGGTGAGACAATCTTGCTCATGGACTTTAAACTTATGAGTAGTTATCTTTTTAATTTATTGCATTTCACTGCATGTTTACTTTGAATCATCCTTGCATCCATTCCATTTAGTTTAGGTTTTCTTTTATCAAATCCACATCTTGTTTAGTTCCTTATATGCATTCATGTCATCCGCATCTAAAAAAAGAAAAAAATATTCCGCACTGTGATCATACTCTATCATCTCTTTTTGAATAAATCTATGTTATGCTTTCATGCTACCTTTGTTTACCATAGTTTGTTTTGGTTTGGAAGTACTAGCTATGCTTCTAAAGGTTTTTAAATTAAGCGTGGTGCTTAGGTTAAAATCCTTCCTTAATCCAATTAGACATTGAGTCTAGTTTGATTATTGAACTGAAAATTTCTAGTGTAGACATTGGATATTTTGTTGGACTAACCCCTGCAGAGAACTCTAAATACACTTTGGGAAAGTCCTGAGATGAATTCACATTAGAGATGAAGCAAGGCATATGGTGAACTGCATAATGAAGACTCAGCTCATTCATCATGGATGAAAGAACTGTGAGTATTAAAGTTTATTTCAATTTATCTTCTACTACAAATATCTTTTGCCTTGAACCATGTTAAAATGCAGCCAACACATAAATTGCTAGTCTATGCTAAAGTAATCCTAAAATCATCTTTTCATTAGCATAGATGAATAACACATAGTTGTGGATAACAACCCATGTTTCAAATTCAGTACAATCCTTCGGGTATATGTCCACTAACATTTTGTAGGAGATGAGATTTGCTTGTTCATGGTGTGAACTTAAAAGATCCAAAACCCAACCCGTGGATAGACAAAACTCATCATTAGACAAGTCACTAGTGATGTCGAAGGCAGCCAAGCTTTGAGCCATCCCAAGGCCTAAGCCAGGACACTGATGACGAGCAGGATGCAACTCACCTCGTATGGGTCAATCTATGCCTACGCTCATCATTGTCGAAGAATTCAACACCGACACCAACAACAAATATCACGGTGACGATATGCCACTACATTATAACATGCATATGTGTGTCATCCAAAGAAAGTCTGTTGGTTCACTATGAAGACAAGCAGTGGATGTTCTCCTCACTACTAATCAATGCAACACAAGAGCTAGTTTGGGGGACGAGGTGGTACGACTTCAACAACAACAAGGTCTACAAATTCAACACATGAACATGTTGTTGAACAAATTTGGGCATCCACCTACTTCACAAGCCAGCTTGGGGGAGACACAATTCCGTTGTCTAGATTTGTTTCATGATCAAGGGTAGGAAGGAGAAATCCAGCTTCAACCCTTTGATCAGTACAAGCCACTGGACGCTATCCCAATTAAGGAGAAGAATATGATCCATCACTCATTCTTGGAAGATTGTTCTTGAACACCACCAATGTGTCATCTATGTCGGACATGGAGACGCCCACTTTTGGATCTTCGATCAAAAGGATTGTTGCTTCCTCAACAACTACACCACTTATGAGCAGCCGAAGAAAACCAAGAGAAGGTGTTGACTCAACCGATGATGGAAGAACCAACTGCCAGGAATTGAGGGACGAACCCACTGCACTGCAAGAATTAGAAGATGGAGATATAGTACCCAAGTCTAGAAATCAAAATAATAGCTGACAAAGTCTCCATCGTCTAGACCTGTTGAGAACAAGACTCAGGTGGCCCACGGTGAGATAGACAAGAGAAGACAAGCCATTCATGAACAACAACCAGCTAGATAAGAGAAGCTTCCACAAGGTGGTTCGACGCAATCACTCTTCAATGATAAAGTATCATTTCAAGGTAAGTGACCATTACTTTAAAAGCTTCTCCTTGATTCTGGTATGCGCATAAATAAAGAACCAAACATGTTTAAGTTGCACCTCACTTGATCCACCCTAATCAACTTAACATGTTCAGTTCTTTACTTTTTGTTCGTAGCTTTACTCTCTTGAATCTCACTATCTTAACTTAATGAGCTAAATGTTGTGCATCTAACCTTTGGAAGATGATATATCACAATCATGAAAAGATCAACACATTATGCATAGATTATCCTTCCTTGGGTTAAGCAGTCTAATCTGTTAAATATTTTAAGATGCTACTTTCATGCTCATCTTTTGATCCTATCACTCATGTTAAGATTAAATAGAACACATAAACAAGAAGTTTATCTTGTTCAATGTGCCTAAGGTTAGAGAGGAATGGACAAAACTTTTGGTTCTGTTGGTGTTTTTCCACCAACAGAGCCCATGCACTTGATCTCTACCTTGTCTTTATGAGCAGGACACACTCTTGAGCAAAACAAGGAGGAGTTCGTCAACTCCTAAATTCTACAGAGTGAAGGTCCTGGATCTACAAGAACATGCACACTAAGCAAGATGCTGCCAGCTTCCACAATTAATGTTTCACTTTAAATTGCTGGGCGAACGAAGAACATGAGCGACACCATATCAAGAGGTGTAGTTATCAAGGTCTACATATCGAGATCAAATGATACACCTCAGGAATGAACATGGTGAGAAGTCCTGTTCAGAGGACTTAAAATATTGAACCCTCGCCGAAAGGTAAAATCGGTAGTTATCCATATTTATCTTTTATGCATTAATTTCTCTTTTTGCATGTTACTTTCTATCATTTGCATAATCATTTTTCCACAGCATATTTACTTTTCTACATTAGCATTGCATAAAAAAATATCTTACTTTTTGCACTGCATCATAAAACTTAAAGCCCCATGTGAATAATTCTGTGGTGTGTAAAAACCCACATGAAATATTCACCATGGTGGCATAAAAACAAAATAAATATGCATACATTCATCCTGTTGCATTTTCTCTTGCATCATAAAAAAATTATAAAAATACAAAAATATTGAGAAAGAGATCTTACTGAAACTCTGGGCAACTAAGGCTTAAGTGGCCAACCACTAACGCTTAATCTGTTCCACAAGTTCTATTGTCTATTTGAGTTTTACAGGATCTGAAAGACCAAGAGAAGCTGACGAGCAAGTGAATGTTTCATCTACTGTCGGAGCACTATCCGACAACCATCAATATCCATCAAAGCTTCGATAGAGGAAGTACATTTCCACTGCGAGTTCGCTACATGGCAAGAATGAACGACTACGTCAACATTCAGCTTGGGGGAAAGCACCCCCATGTATCCAGGTAAGTATCCTTATCCTCTTAAGTTTCCTTTCTATACATAAATCTAAAAAAATATATACAAAAAAAATATGGGCACATGAAGGCTCACCATTAACTAAAAAAAATGTGGGCACATGAAGGCTCAACATTAATTAAAAAGAAAAAAAATGGGCACATGAAGGCTCAATGCTATTAAAGGAACCGGCTTGGGGGAGACGCACCCCGTTATCTTCGTAATCCAGGTATGTCTTATTCACTATCTTAGTTATTTATAATAAGTGTGTGTTAGGTTAAATAAATAGTGTGTTAAGTTTGTTTTAAGAAGTTAATAATAAAAGAAGAATTCTCTCTCTAATCTTTTACATAGAAATGATGAATAGTTGCTCTATCTAATTTCTTTCAAGTACCTAGCCTTCAAAGCATGAGTTCTCCTGATTAATAATGATGCTTAAAAATAAAATTAAATATATGGGTAGCAAATGCTTGATCCAGAGTCTAGGTAATTGACAGATATGATATGTGATGATCTGAGCTACTGTTATCTTGTTCTAAAACAACACTAGAGTTCCGGAGAGTTTCCAATATTAATATGACTAATAATGGCATTGAGTTAAATTAAGCTTTGTTGACCCTATGAGAAGTTATCATGCTATTGAATTGAGATCACTTACACATTTCATCCATCCTCCGTATAAATGCTCATGATTATCTATTGTTATCCTCTCAAAAGTTTGTTGGAAGCATGTGGCTATTGAAAGAAAAGAGAGAAAAAAAATATATATATCCGAGGAAATAAAAAGGGACAAGTGTCCGAAACCTCAAAAAGATAGATCCCGAGGAAATAAAAGGGACAAGTGTCCGGAACCTCAAAAAAAAAGAAAAAAAAGAGAATATCAGAAAAAAATGGGCACGTGCCCGCAGTAGAATTAGCCTGATCGCCATGTGTCTCTGATAAACAAAAGAGAGTGATATATTTCAAAAGAGCATCCGACTCCATTTTCCATACACATGCACTTCTCGATTCAATGGTGTGGTTGACTTTCTCTTTGGATCCATTGTTTAATTTGGCAACATATGTTTTTAATATATTCTGAAAAATCATAAAACTCCGGGATAATGGTGAAGTGACAGAGCAAGAGACATAATGCTTGATTTGATCATTCTATCTTTCAATTACTCAGGATTCAAGGTAAAGTACTAAGCCCCATGATGAATAATATGATACTTTTTTCTATTCCATATGAGAACTTTTGTTTGAATACATGTGTACTTGTTGGAAGTGAAGATATTGCAGCAACTCCTAATCCATTGTTGAGATTGACTTTGCTCGGGACTAGCAAAGGGTAAGCTTGGGGGAACTTGTTGACGGTCCTTATAGTCAATATTATACCATCAACTACTGCATAAATTAACATGAAATGAACCATAGAGTATAGTTGTAGGGTTTGAAACTAACAAGTTCCACGAGTTTTGGTGCTCTCACTTGTTTTGTAGGACATCAATATTTCACCATATAAAAGTACCTCAAGTGATGAATTGGAGTGCACCATTACGAAGGGCTCGTCGAGACGATCGAAACGGACATATCATTTGCTATATTCGGAGTCCCGGATGAAAAGATATTAATTTCGCAACAAAATCTGCAAAAGAAGGATCTAGAAGACACCAGAAGACACCACGAGGCGGCCCACCACGTGGGCCCACTGGGCCAGACCGACCGGTCCCACCCCATGACCGACCGGTCGGCCACGGAGGCCATTTCACCTCCGCCTTCTGGAACCTTCTTCCACCGCCTCCTAGGATGCATCTCCACCGTCCCTGAAGTCTGTTTGATCCAATGGTGGGCGATAAATGCGACGCGGATAGATGACGTGGCAATTCCTTGCCCCCTACTCCATCCAGGACTATATAAGACACCCCAGGGGTGCCCCCAAGAGCCATCTCCCTCTTCATTATTCATCTCCACATCAGAAACTAGGGTTTCAATGTAGAAGTAGAGGTCCCTCTAGATGAATCTCTTCTAGTTCATCTAGATTTAGATCTAGTTCGTCTAGTTCTAGTTCTAGTTGTCTAGTTCATCTAGTTGTAATTAGAGATCCAATTAGAAAGAGGAGAAGGAGAGATTAGAGAGGAGCTACGCTCTAATTCCAGAGGAGTCTTCAGAGATTTGGTATGCTTTTGTATCTTTTCTTATAAGACTTGTGCTTTAATATATTTATCTTCTCTAATTACTTTATGCTTTATTATATGATTAGTATAGTTGTCATATCTTGCCATAGGATCTTTGTTCGTATTGAGTGCTCTAGTTATCCTAGGTAATTAGAGTAGTAATCGATAGATTAGACATGGTGTTTAGTCTATAGGTTACCTGAGGTTGCGCTCAATCCCACGGAATAGTTGTGGTAGCCCCAGGGGTGACAGCTCTGTTAGGCCTTCGTAGTCTACCACGTTCGGATTGATGTTTCGTAGATCTTTTGGCAGCCTTCTTCCAACTACCTTTTTCCCAGTCTTCTTCGAGAGTTGGAAAGGACCTGCTGCTCCAAAGTTCCAATGTTTATAACTGCTATATCTTTTCATCTTTGTTGCCTTAGAACCCAAGTAATAGGGAAGTATATAGGCACCTTGATCTCTCCCGTTGTCCTCCCACTATAGTTATCATTGAATTATCTTTTATGTGCTTTCATTCATATCATATATCATTCATTCCTGCTTTAGTCTATTTAGTACTCTGAGTTAGTAGATGCAAGATAGTGAATTATCAGATTCTTGACCCTTGCTTCCCTTTGGTAAAATATAAATAACGATCCTGGAATACTCCCGGTAAAATGCTACGATGGTGTTCTGTGCGCTTGCGGAATCTTTTATATTCTATTTGCACTAACAAACGTCAACAATGGGTGCTATTCTTCGGAATAGTAATGTATGGATCAATTTGCCTCTATGCCAAGGTAATAAGTGAGTTGTGAGAGCATGATTGGACAACCGCCGATCTAGGGGTGTGCTAGATTGGTACCGGAATATATACATGTTACACACAAGTATATGTGAAGGTATTTAATTGTGGGAGCATTATATTTGATGGGTGCATATACTACTTATGTGTATACTGGGTGTGTACCTAAGATAGTATTAGATTTAATTTCAGCAATGCATAATATTCATACTGTGGGCAGGGCTGAAGTGATGTTCTGCAGGTACGCTAACTTGCGAACGTATAACGTCTAGTTAACGCTATGAGTGAACGTGTATGCCACCGTCTAGCCGCTAGGTTTATAGACAGTGAGGACGTATGTTACATGCATGCATCATGATCATCTCATCTTGCATTAATCTTACTTCCTTCCTTATGTTATCCGTCCCGTTTTCCTAATAAAAGTTGTTCTCAACTAATTAAAACTTATGTGGATAAACTTCTTACAGATGGCCCGTACCAAGAGCATAGCTCGTAAGTCAACTGGAGGCAAGAGGCCTACTTACATGTTGGGGCCATGGACCGCTGAGGGATCAGAGGACTTCCTGGACGAGTTTGGCATGCCTACCATCCTTTGGAGGGTGCTGCACTTAGTTGGATACTAGGTGGGTCAGGAGCCGCAGTATGACTGGCATCGCGTACAGATCTCTGAGGACCGCCACATGTACACGGTGGAGGTGGACGTGTCTAGCCGTGACGAGCAGGATCACGTCTGGTATCGTCGAGTGTTCGCACTGCAGGGTAGGACCCCATGGGATGGAGCTAACAGAGTTGCCTACACTGTTCTCTGGGACATTATGGAGGACCACCCGGAAGTGGTTGCCCAAGCTACAGCTAGTATCTTCCCGACAGCAGATCCCTACCAGTCAGTGTGGAGTCAGTCAGGAGCCACGGTACTTGAAGCCAGCTCGCTTGAGAGGGAGCATTGCGCCGGACCAGCCAGGAGTGCTATGGCTGCACTCATGGCTACTTATGGGTGTCTATCCCGTAGCTATGATTAGTTGGACCACATCCTCAGTGAGGAGATGGCTGCACAGCACCAGAGGCAGTAGGAGCATATCACGGAGATAGACCATCTTACTACAGAGCTAGCCCATATGACAGTGGAGAGGGATCAGGCACTTCAGAGAGAACAGGAGACCGCCCACTAGCTCAGTATACAGTAGGAGTCTGCGACCTTCTTGGCCTTGGTCATGAGGGAGACCGAGGAGGCTCTTCGTGGTGTGTGTTTGTCGAGGGCATACGTGCTTCTGAGGAGAATAGGCTGTTGAGGCTGCGAGTGGGAGATCTAGAGCTGCAACTTCACCACCTCCAGGACTATAATGACCGCTTGCATGAGGAGATCCATCGCAGGGAGAATGAGAGGAAACCCATCTTTCCTCAGGAGGACCCGGATCCGCGTGACTCTTCTAGCGATTCTTCGGACGTGTCTAGCGATGATGGCGACGATGGCAGTGTCGCTAGGGAGTAGGTTAGACCGGGTGTCTTGGTTTTTAGTGTTCTTTTTTGTCATGTTGCCCGGACCCGATCTTTTGCTTTTGCTATGGGCCGAATGTAAGGTGGGATAGTGAACTTATGTGCACGTGGTGCGAGACCTTTGGAAAGTCCCATATGTATGGGCATCTATGGATGTTTGTGTTGACTTTTGCATATTATGTACTGAGCGATCTTATTATGTGATGCTGCGATGTGGATTGAAATTTAATATGCCTCTGTGATTGTTTGGCGAATTCGTTTTCCGAATAAATTCAGTTGGCATGATCTATTGTTCTCTACAATGACTGCAACCTCACCTAATGATCACTTGCTATCAATATATGCAGATGACGACAACTCCTAGTGGAGTTGGCGGTAGTGGTGGTAATGAGGACAACTCGGACAACCGCAATCCACCACCTCCTCCACCAGCCACTCCCGAGCAGCTCTTCGCCCAATTTCTGGGGAGCCAGCGCAACATTGAAGCCTTGCTATGAGAAAACCTGGCACACGGCAACTAGCGCCCTGAGCCGAACCAATACAGCACTTTCAAGGATTTTCTGGACACCAGGCCACCCATTTTCAAGGAAGCTACCGAACCTCTGGAGGCAGAAGAATGGCTGCATACCATGGAATAGAAGTTTCGGTTGCTCAGGCTCACAGAGGAGCTCAAGGCAGAGTATGCCGCACATCAACTGCAGGGGCCAGCCGGGATTTGGTGGGGGCATCACCGCACCACCTATCCTGCTCGTACACCTATCACTTGGGAAACGGAAGCCTATTTAAGAGAAGTGTATCCACACTTTTATAAGAAATGGTTAGTAACTCAAATCTCGGGACGAGATTCCTTTAAGGAGGGGAGGGCCGTAACACCTCTGGTGTTAAGCAACCCTAAATGCATAACTTGGCATCTCATGAGCATAAAGCATTCTCATATGTCTCCTTCTATGTAAAGTGTTTTTCATGTGCTAAGTTGCTACTGACAATGCATGGTGTGATGCTTGTTTCGCTTGTTTTTGGAGTAGTTTGAGTTCCTTAGCAATCTAGCCTTGTTGTGGAGTCAAAATGAAGCCAGGTTGGTGTGGATCATTTTGGTTAATTAAGTTTCTAACCCCAGTTGCCCTAATAGAGCCCAAGGAGTCCTTTTGTTTGACTAACAAAGACCTCTATGATAGAAGCTTTGTATGGATGAGTGCCCTAAACCAAAAGTGTGTAGAATTTATAGTAGAACAAAAGTTGTTTTTGGGTCAACTCATGAAAATGAGGTTAACATGGTGTTTCGAGGCCCACAAGGCAGAATTGGATGAGTTAGACTTGGAAAATTTTCCTAAGTCCCCTAACTGTGAAAACAGTTTCGTCTAGGGATGTTTGGAGCTTCCTTGAGCAAAACCCAGGCCGAACTAGTGCATGATCCTATAAGCAAAGTTGTAGTTGGCACGTAGCTCTACTCAATGGAGCAAGTGGTTTAGCTTTTCACCGAACGGATTAGAAGATAATCGCGCCCAAAGTTCGACCGTCAGTCGGCTAATGACCGACTGAATCAGCCATTTCAGCCGAGCGCGCGCGCGTGGGTGGCCGACTGTGTCGGGCATCTCCCGCCGCGTGGCGCGTGACGGTCGGGAGAGCAGCATCCGCGCACGGCGTGGCGAGCACAAAGCCCGCCCGCATGCACTCGCCCTGCCAGAGCCACTCCACTCCTTGTGCCTTGCCTCCTCCTCGCTCTCGCCGGTGCTCGGGCGAAAAGGGGAGAAAACCGAGCGCTCGCGAGCGTTCGCCACCGTCCCGCTGCACCACCGCTAACCCAACCACCCAGCCAGCTTCGCCGTGAGCCCCCGCACCTTTTGTCGCTGTTAGCGCCCCGTGAGAGGCCCTAGGTAAGCCACGGGGTGAGTTCCTCCCATGGCTGCCATGACCGCGGAGCTCGGTCCGCCGTGGTCGGCCCTCCCTCCGTGTGAATCCTTCCGTTCTAGCTCGCGTTTGAGGGTCGGTGAGGTTCGTGGAAGGAGTAGTGGGTGTTGGTTTAGCCGATTAGGGTTTGGTGACCCCGGTACGCCGCCGTCCGCCGCTCGCCATGGTCGCCGTGGATGGCATGGTCGTGGTCTCGGGTGTTCGGAGTAGGAACCCTAGCTTCCGAGCCATGGGTTAGGTTTGTGGAGGTCGCCGGAGTAGAAATCGAGAGTTGGGTTGCCTCGAAGTGGCCGGAGTTGGTTGGTGTAGCGAAGCAGCACTGCCGTGTCCGCCATTTTCGACGGCGAGCTGCGTCCGTTGCAATGCCGGGCCGGTGAGTAGCACCAATCGATGCGGGGAGGTGAGAGGAGTCCGAGGGTGGTGATGGTTTCGCCGGAGAGGACGCCGTCGGCGAGCTCCGACGAGACTCGGGGGCCCGCTGGTCAGTCTCCTGTGTGCAGTTTGGCCGGGTACCTGTAGCAGTTAGGTTTAGGTGTTTTTGGTTTAATGTTTTCAGAAAATGTGCTAATGTTTGTTTAATTCATATCTGGAGTTGTATTAGTCCTAATGAGGTGAAATAAATTTTGTTAGGTTTGTCTTGATGAGATCTGTTTAGGAAAAATATGATATGTCCAGTTTGTGATAATTTTATATGCATTTATAATTTATTTATGTTTAGGCTAAAATCTTGTTAAATGCATAATAAACTGTGTATTGCTCAGAAAAATATGATTCTTGTTTTGTTAAGTTTGTGTTGATGAGTAGTATCTGGTAAAATATGATATGGGTATGTTCTGTGAGAAATGTGGGCAGTAGTAATTAAAATGATTAAATGATGTTTTCTTGTATGATTTTTAGTAAATAGAATATAAGGGATTTGAGCTTGGAAATTTTCAGGGACTGCTCTTGTACTAAGAAATTCAGTAGAAAAATATGAAATTTGTTGTTTGGCACTTTTTGCTAGGGTCTGTAGTTCAAAGCACTTTTTCATCGTGATGTTTGTCTTTTTTATAGAGAGTAGGGTTTAAGTCCAAAAAGCTTAAAATTTGGACAGTGGGCTGGATTACATGTTGTTAGCTTACAGTATTTTTTGTAGATTTTTCTGAAGTTGTTATTTATGGGTTGCTGTTATAGGCTTATTTAAATAGTTATGTGAAGTAGTTATGTGGAAGAGTTTAAAGGAGTTGTACTTAGGAGTTAAATGAGTATTGAATAGTAAAATAGTAGCAAAGTAATTAATGGTGAATGGGATGATGTTGACTATCTTGTTGAAAAAAATGAAGTAGATGACATGTGCTTATCTCCTGAGTTATCTCTTTCCATGTTGCATCTCCAATGCATCCCATGTGCATTCATTTTATTCATACATATTTATGCATCATACAGGATCGGTAGAGGAGACCCCGAATCCGCAGCCGCAGGAGGAACCAAGTTTGGAGGAGACCCTGATCGAGAGGACCGAAGAAGTAGACGTCGAAGACTTGCCTGAGTGCCAAGATCACCGACCTGCCGACTTCGAGAGAGGCAAGCCCCGGAGCATGTAACTCCCTACGGTTTGCAAATTTATTTCAAAAGAACCTGATATGTGTTGCATTAAGTTTATAAGAGTTGAATGTTGCCGTTGTGGCACTACTTACTATCCTTGCCCACCACAATAAATATCTTGATATCCCTGTTTAAGTCTAGGTGCGATTATGCTTAGCCTGCTTAGACCGGTAAAAGTCAGGTGATTTCCTGTCTCCCGCATATAGGTGGATACTAATCATGACTAGCCTGGTGCTATCATGGAGATAACCATGTGATAATTAATCTGAGACTGGGCGGGATGTAAGAGCAGCAGGACATGGGTTTTGTGTGCTAGTAGACTCTCGTCTGTGTCGCCTAGGACCTGTTTCGGGAAGCGCCCTACAGTCAATTTGAACGCATCAATCACTTAGTGGAGTAGGTCTGAGTACCTTTCGTGAAGCCGAGTAAGGTTATACGAGCCGGTGATGGAGATGTTGACGCCTAACACCCAGGGCCTCATCTGTACTGTGGGCAACTATTCTGAACAACCTGGCATGGTCCGAGGTCAGGCAGGGCCTGATCGACCTGGCATGACCGTGGGCAGCTATAGCTTGAGCGACCTGGCACTGAGATAACCCCCGGTGTAAAAGGGCCCATGGTCGTCCCGCACGTTGTGTTCTCGAATCTCCTGAGTGGAAGCTTACGACTGCCATGGCCGAATGTGTCGGGCGAGTGTGAGACATTTTATCCCCAGCTGGTAGGAATCGATTATAATCGCCATCGCTCCTGGACAGTGAGTAACTTGGCTGTCATCCCCTACCCGTAGGACCTATGGAACTAAAGATGGTTATGATGAGGAATCTGAAAGGCTATTGATGAAATAGTCACTCTTGCTTGATTAATTAGCCAACTGATTGCTATAGATCAGGTGCAAATCTAGTAAAGTAGCACTAATTATAAAAGTGACCGCCAACACCTCACTTGTGTTTTTACTTCAAAGAGCTTTCATGCAAAGGGTATGAGTAGCCAGCCCCACATATAGCCTTCATGATCCTTGGAGTCTCATTATTTATAGTTGATGTCAGGTAAGTCTAGCTGAGTACCTTCTTGTACTCAGGGTTTTATCCCTTGTTGTTGCAGATGGACAGTGCTTCTATGGCTACTGTGAGAACTGCTTGTACCCTGTTACGGGTGATGATTAGACCATGGGCACGGTCACCTCTTATCCTCACCTGATGCTTTTGTTGGACTGATCAGGCATATGGCACCGTATTGTGAACCAGTGAACTCATGTTTTAAAACTATGTTGCTTCCGCTACTATTTCCAAACTATGGTTTGTTATATTGTTTCGTACTCCAATGTATTTGAATTATGGGCAAACTGTGATGTAACTTGTGGACATGTTCGCTGAACTAGTACAGTCTTGGCTGTTGTTGAAATGATTTAAAATCCTTTGAGATTTTCGGACTACCGGGTTTGTACGAGCTTAAGTACATGTTAATCTTTGCGAAAGCAGAGGTTTCGGTGCTTAATCTGGTATAAATTGGTCGGTTCTGTCACATCGTGCTCATCGATCTGCTGTTGAGTCACACGAGCAGCCAAGACCACGTAATCAGCAGAATTGCAAATATCCCAAATCGAAGCACCCATGCTCTAAAGATAGGCCGACATGCGTATTTTCCAATACACATTGTTCGTCCCATCAAAAAATGGTGGTTTGCCCACGCTGCGATCCATGTCGCCTTCTGTGGATCTGGAACCGGCTAAGGTGGAAGATCCTTAACCCGCTCCGATACCAATTGAAGGACCGAGAATGCTACAAGGCGACTAGAGGAGGGGTGAATGGGAGCCTAAAAATTTCTTTCGAAACTTTGGCCTTTGTCCCAACAAATCAACCCCAAAAGCTTCGGACACAAGCGTGATGCCCACGACCCTCGGAAAGAGGGTGGATGATCCCTAGGATCACAGCAAGGCACCACCAAACGAGAGCGAATCAAAAGCCAAAAACTCCGAGTAGTGTTCTTCCCAAAAAAACCCACTCCCGGAACGTAGATGGAAGGCTACGTTGGGATTCCTCCAAATACTGATGCTAACAAGTAGCAAAGATACCTAGAGAGGTTCCTAGGTGAACTCTAGGAGCAAACGAGAAGTCCTGAAACGAAGCGGAATAGCTGGGAGAGCAAACGCACGAAAACTCAACACACGGCAGGATCCCGGACTATCCGCGCGTACGGTCCCAGACTGTCCGCCCAGTGCCGTACTGTCCGCGGTCTGGTGGCGGACTGTTCGCCGGCCAAACTGCCAAAAACACAAGTCTGCTGACCCTCCCTGGTCGAGTCCCGGACTGTCCGCGACCCTTAACGGCGGACTGTCCGCCGGTCACCCGAGGCAAAAATCAACGAGGCACACAACCACTGCTCTGGCTATAGCCCTGATGCCCGGACTGTCCGCGCCCCAATGGCGCACTGTCTGTGGCTGTCTAGAGAGGGCAATTTCGGTCACCCCTCTCCCAAATCTCCTCGAATCCGAACCAAATCAAAATCCCTTGATCCCAAACTTGGAGGAAATGATCCATAGGTAGTTGGAAGACTATCCCTAAGAAATCATCCGCTCAAATCAACTCAAACACCGGGAAATTGAAAGGGAAGGTGTAGGAACGAAAAAGTCGCCATGAAACTTGAATCGGCCCGATCTACTTGTTCGTGAGGATTGAGATGAATTCCTTCGGTGGAAATGTTCTCCTCACATCAAAGAACAAGTTGGTTCAAGTGGATTCGAAAAAGAGGTAGCGTAGAGGGAGATCGAGCGATGGGAAAAATGAGACAAAAAGCAAAACACGAAGAACAGCTCAAGAACGTGAAACACAATCTCAATTCCCAGCCGAAATTCGTCCCCGTGAGGAGACAATGGGAATTCGGTCCCGTTTCCGCAAAATCCAAATACTTAGAGGTATGATTAAGCTGTCTCTGCGGATCTCAGTAGCTACAGCAGGGAATGGGAAGCAAGAAACCCTAGAATGAAAATAGCAATGGCTGAGATAGTTTGTAGGGAGGGGCCGCCTCTCCTAATATAGCCTAATACAATTATTCCCCTTCTACCCCTACTGCTAATGAGCGAGCAGGCTAACCCTAAGGGTATTCCTGACCATCTCAGAGTTGATGTCGATTCGACGGCCACGCCCGCACATCAGGTAGCTTCGCCTCGACGCAACCTCACCGGATGCTGCCACGTGCCGCCATGCGCCATTCGTCCTTTTCACGGACCTCCCCCTGGTTTTGAGGCCAAAACCGGGAAACTAGTCGTCCATCGGCTGAGTTTTGTGGCCCAAACTCAGAAGCCCGCCAGCGCCCAGGTTTTGAGGCCCAAACCTGGAAACCGTCCTCAGCCCGAGTTTTGAGGCCCAAACTCAGAAACCGGCCGCACCCAGGTTTTGAGGCCCAAACCTTGGAAACCGTCCACTCGGTGGTTTTTCTGTGGCTCAACCACCAAACCGACGTCATAGAGGGATGCACCGCCCGTGCACCCCGTCCACCCACATGTCTTCACTTGTCGTTGTCCCAGGCTGTCAGCCACCACGGCTGATCCTCAGGCCACCGGTCCGTCAGTCCAAGCCTCACGTCCGCCCTTCACTGCTCCGGGTCCATCGGCACAGCACGTCTCTACTTGACCTTGACCTTGCCTTCGATCACCATCTCCGAGCTCGACATCTGCACAACACAAGCCAAAGAACATGCACATCATACCAGTTGACAATCACTCATCATCTCAAGATCCGGCATACACCCATGTATCCGCAGTTGCAATGGAAAATGAGCAACTAAGGCAAGAAGTGGCATGCCTCACCATAGAATTGACTGAAGCAAAAGGCAAGACAAAGCAAACCCGAACTCATCAAGATAACACCGTCAAGGGAGTGAAGAAGCTTGATGAGGTGCAAACCGTGGTTTGTTATGTGTGCCACAAGGAAGGCCACAAGTCATATGAGTGCAAGGTGAAGCATGGGTGAGAGAAAAATAAGAAAGAGAAAAACAAAAGGCAAACAAGCAAGCTCTCCAACACCTACACCAACAAGGTGAACAAAAAGGCCTCCACACCTTATCTTTTGAAGAAGAAGAAAATTGACAAGGTGATGGCCATCAAGGTGAACAAGCAATCTAATAATTGGGCCAAACGCATTTGGGTGCCTAAGGACATTATCTCAACCATGAAGAGAACCAAAAAGGTTTGGGTCCCGAAAGGGAAGTGAGTAGTCAAATGGACTACGGGGAATTTGGAGACTTGGCAAAGTGTTGGGTGCATATCATGGGGTGCATCATATTGGATCATGTCATTGCCAAGTGTGTTAGTGGCTACTATGGACCCAAATTCCCTTACCCATGTGAGGTAACTAGATTTAATTTCCTGTAATTACTTTTAGCATCGAGTTCCTTCCATTACCTAGGTTTGCATTTGCAATTTAAATCTTTTATCATGCATACACTAGGCTCATCATATGGTAGTTTTGCCCGGTATCTCTCTCATCTTTGGAGCAAACCTACATGGTTTAATTTTCTTAGGAGCACGGCACTTAGCTTCTTTTACTTGTTTCTATCTTATATGTGCCAAAGTCCAAATAGTAGCTAAACTACCCTAATTACCATCTTCAATTGGTGTCACATTTTTAGTGATGTCATATTACAAAATGGTAGTTTGACCTTACAAGTCAATGTGCATATTTCCTACAAGTATTTCAAACTTGTATGCACACCTTTAGGGGGAGTTTATTCTATAATTTGGAATCTTTGAGACTAACACTACTTTCAAGTTTATCATGTGTGTAGTAGTCTCATTGCAAGGAAAATGGAATCCCCGGAGACAAGCATCGTGTGTGGCAATAATTCATTTGGTATATACATATGGTATTCCTAATTGATATCATTATGTTGATTTCATTTTGATACTCTTATATGCTTTCTCCGTGCATTATATAAATTAAACTCCTTTGTGCATTAATTTGCCAGTTATGCATATGCTTTGACTTACACTATATGTATGCATACACTTAGGGGGAGTTTAGTTTATATAATTTGAGAGTCAAGTTTTGTGATCAATTCCACTCCACATAAAAAGGATCACAAAATTTGACCCTCCCTTGTGCTTCTAATGTCTTCTTTTTCGGTGTTTGATTCCAAAGGGGGAGAATTTGAAGGACCAAAAGCAAGCCCAAACTAAAACAAAACAAAATAAAAAATTCAATATCTTTTTGTGGTTACTCTTGGGGCGGTCCGAGAAAGGGAGGAAGTGGATTATGGACTTAGGGGGAGGCTTAAATCCATAATGCCACAAAGGGACTCTATGGCAAGGGCAAGATATGTTATTAAGTATTGTTTCAATTTGTTATCTTTTAGCATCATATGATCTTGCCTTTGCATTGCATCCTAGCAAGTAGATTGCATTTTAAATATCGTATCTATTATTTGCTTGCTTTGGTTGTGTTGTCATCAATCACCAAAAAGGGGGAGATTGTAAGGAAAATGGACCACGACCCATTTAACTTTGGATTTTGGTGTTTGATATCAACACAACCATATTGGACTAATGTGTTTGCAAGTGTTTGTTTTGTAGTTCAATAGGGTGCAAATGTGACTTGGACAAAGGATACATGGTGATCCGATGATCAATACCTCAAGCAAGACATTGGAAGCTCAGTAGAAGACTCACAAAGATCAAACAAAGTCCAAGGCACAAGACTAGAACCAAGACGACGCAAGAAATTGCGAAGAAACAAAGAGAAAGGGGCATCGGACGCTCCATCGGATGCTGGCTTCGCAAGCGTCGGACGCGCAGATGGCAAACCCTAGCTCGGGTCAGCGCCAGTAGAAGGATCGGACGAGCCGATGATGCCACATCGGACGCAATGATAACACTGTGCAAAGTTGCACAGTATACATCGGACACACCGGTGCACATCATACGCTACAGGACACGTGTGGCGGAACTGTCCAAATTATAAGAGCTCGTCTTAGCCAAATCAACTGACTTCGACTCATACTTGAACCCATATAACTCCAGTAGTCCGGAAATCTCGAAGGATTTCAATCAACTTACATCATACAGGATCGCATCGTTCAAGTACCACATTCGCAAATATACAACAGTCGGTAATCGAAATCGAAATTAAAATCAGAGTGCGAATCTTAAAAGTTATTACAACACTGAGTTTGAAAGTGCGGAAGCTTAAATAAGTTTAAAACACGACCACCACATACGTGGTCCAAATAAAACATCATTTTTTATAACTCACTCCTCCTTTTTCAAATAGTGTGCCACCAGTAGTCTAAGTCCAGCAAAAGAAAAGGAGAAGCTTTTGGATGACCCTGCCCTGGGCCTACTCCTCATCACCCTCCATGGGGTAGAGGCAGTGCTTACAATAGCCGAAGTAGACCTGGCCATCTGCAACAACGGAATAAACCCTGAGTACGGGAATGTACTCGGCTAGACGTACCCGTCCAACTGAATATAAAAGACACCAAGGGTATGCAAGGCCTTTTGGGTGGAGCTGGGAATTTAATTGTGAAAAGCTCAATTTAAGAGGAGTAATATTTAATGGTACAAATGAGTAGTCAAATTTTAAGCCTATCTCTTATTCTAAGTTTGCACCTGAACTATCTCATCCACTTGAGTCTAACAATCAATAATATAAACCATATTCGGTTGACTTATCCAAATTTTAGTTGAACCATAAACATCACATGGAGTTGTATCGTGGTGAAGCTCGACATAGTTTCCCACTAACCGGGGGAGACGGTGACTCGAATCGAATTACAAACCAGCTGGCGAGAAACCTTTAATACAAACCCACACTTTCCCCGTCGGGTCCATGCATTGGGTCACCGCTCGATATTGTTCGTGGTGGTAATCGTCGTGGTTCAAGCACGGACCAGCCAATTAGAACTATACGATGGCCATTCCGAGGCAGATCGTGTTTCCATACTAGAGGGTGCGACACGGGTTGAGACCGGCCCGAACAGTGTCTAACCGGCTTCGGGGTCGGCGATTACGACACCGACAACCCTAAGTAAAAGGGCGCTTTCAAAAATGAATGAGAGCCAACATCGATACAAACCTACACGATCCAACGGACGGACTGCCCCCAAGTTCCCAACTTGGTGCCTTGCCTTCCAGTTGACCGTATTTCATTACTACTCAGGTTCTTTTCCACGATAGCAAATATAGCCAACCGTGATCTAGTAATTTCCCACCAGGGGTATTACGGGAACATCCTTTATTTACTACTTTATTAAGTAGGCTAAGAAATTCTACATTGACCTTCTAGAGTTTCATCCAACCCATACCCAAGATTACATCCAAACCTAGACCAGCGATTACTATGGGATCTACCATGGCGTTTTTATCCCCAAAACTCATTTCCACTCCTTTAGCCATTTTACCGGCGGAGACAACAGCTCCAGCGGAACTTATCTGGTAACCCCAATCCAACTCTACTAACTCAAGGTTACTTCTCATAACAAAATTCTCACTTATGAAAGAATGCGATGCTCCGGAATCAAACAACACAACTGCGGGGTATTGGTTAACAAGAAACGTACCAGCGGTGATAGGCTCTCCTTCTGGCACTTCCTCAACAGTGGTGAAATGCACATTGCCCATGCGAGGTCGAGGCTGGGTGTACTGCTTCTTCGGCTGGGGGGACTAACGTGACAAATGTCCAGTCTGACCACAATTGTAGCATGGCCCGATCACGTTCAGGGTCTTTGGACCTCCTGAACCTCCTACCTTTGCTTTATTCTGCATCAGGGGAGCGGTGTAGGGCTTCTGGAAACTTGGACGAGGGCGGTTGGTGGTTATCTTCCTCTACGGGGGATGGAACCTTGCTCCTGCAACCGACGGGCGATACGGGGTGTGTGCTCCGAAAGGGGTCCTCTGCTGAGACGAACCTCCTTCATTTGCACGTCGGCGAGTCTCTATCGCCAGCCTGCTGTCATTGGCCTCTTGGTTCAGGCAGTCACTGACGAAGTCGCTGAAGGTGGTGCGGTGACTGTTTCCCATCTTGGAGAGCATGGTGGCATTCATGCCACGCTTGAAGCTTGCAATCTTCTTGGCCTCGGTGTTCACAAAATCTGGGGCATAACGAGACAAGTTGTTGAAACTATGCAGATATTCTGACATGGACCTGGTTCCCTGTGACAGCCTCATGAACTCGGTAACCTTCATTTCCATCAGTCCACTAGGGATGTAGTGGTTGCGCATCGTGGTGGAGAACTAATCCCAAGTAACAGGTGCATTGGCTGGCAGAGATGCACGGTACTGGGACCACCATAAGCCTGCAGGTCCTTCCAACATGTGGGCGGCATATTCCGCCTTGAGTTCTTCAGTCAAGCGAAGCAGGCGAAACTTCTGAGTGATGGAGTTGAGCCATTCATCGGCCTCGAGCGGTTCAGTGGCTTCCTTGAACACAGGGGGACGAGTGTCCAAGAACTCACGGTACGAGCTGTACTGGTTGGGCTCGGGCCCTTGACGCTGCTGATGCTGTTGCGCTGTGTTGTTGGCGATGTTACGGAGTGTGGCCTCCATAGGCCTTTGCATCTCCTCCATGTTCCTTTGGCTGCCCAAAAACTGCTCGAAGAACGCTTCCGGCGTCATCGGTGGCGGTGGAGGTGGTGGCAGAGTCTCCTCCTACCCTGACCCTTGTCCGCGCTGGCTGCGAGTGTGTGTCGGCATCTGCATGTCCCATTAATGAGCAATAATTAGGTGATGTCACATTGATCATGCATAAATACTGTGTTGCACATATTTCGAAAATTTAGCATACGACCAAGTATAAGTACTCATTTCCATACAACATCACAGAATAATCGCTCGAAAAATAAGAACGCAAACAGCGGATTTCCATAAAAGGTGCCAGATCGAAATCTGGACTTTGTCCAAAAGCTGTACATGCCATCATGCAACTTAAAACATAAGACCGACACATGTCTGGTTACAACAAAAGTGGCCATGATCAAAGCTTAAAACAAAAGAAAAAGACTCCTAGCGAAACCGGTGCTTAGGCGTCTCCAGCGGCGGATGCGGCGTCATCCACATCGGCGTCCATCATTGGCTCATCAGCATGGGCCTCATCCTCCGGTGGAACGTCGGGACCAAGCACTACACCGTCCTGGGGCTCCAGGGCCTCGTCTGCAGGGGCCTCGTCAGCTGCTAGGGCGGTGGCCTCCTGTGCCTCATGGTGCATCTGGTGGATCGCCTCATGGAGATGGTCGATGTAAGTCTGCTGATCATGCACCTGCTGTATCAGGTGATGGGCACCCTCCCTGAGCTGGTCAAGTGTTGTGCGGGCTTCATCCCGCTGAAAAGCTGTCGTCAGGTACATCTGCTCAGCGACGGTCCTGGCGGTGCTCTCTGCTCCTGCGGTGGCACGTGCATCGTCCCGCTCTAGGGTGACCTGGTGCAACCTCTCCTGCAGTCGGGCTACCTCGGTGTCAAACTCCTCCTACAGCTTCCTCTTGCTCTGGTAAGTGGTGGTGAGGGTGAAGGACACGCTCTCCAAGCTGCGCTCCAAACTCTCACATACGCCTACCAAAGCTCCTGTGGCGCTCATCGTAGACGTCTCATAGAAGAACCTCTCCTCAGTGCTACCTGTCAGAACCGACTCTAAAGTCTGCCTCCAGTGCAATGGAAAAGGTGATCCACGAGGGAACACTAGCAAGGTCGGCGGGGAAGCGGGCGATAATGTCTTTCAACACCAGGTAAGCTGCCCTGTTGGCTCCATCCTTGGCACAACTGCCTCTAGTGACCTCTGTCCATCCTGACTAGTGGGGCTTGCTAGCCAAGGCTTTGACCTTGACCTGCACCATGACCAACGAGTCCAGCCCATAGATATCCTTCTGCCAAGAATACCGGGGCTCCTATCCTTCCTCATATCCCACTGCCTGCAGAATCCTCCAAAGGATGGTCGGCAACCCAAAGTAACACAAGAACGTGTTCTTGGTCAACTTTGTGGCCAAGCGATGACGTGGAACTCCTCTGCCTCTGGTGGCCTTGCGAGCTGTCAACTTACTCCGGGTCATCTGTAAAAACAAAGAGGTTTCGAACTCTCGTGAGACGCATATTTAAGTTGGCAAATTTTATAAGGAAAAGAAACAACTTTTAATTAAGGGGAGGTAATGCCAGTGCAAGAACATAAACATGATGCATGATCGTACTTACATTCTCACTCACTAATAATGACTCGTAAGTCCTAACGTTCTAGTTGGTGGCAAGAACGATCTCTCATGTGTTATCTACTCGTTCTACTCGATCACGTAGTTAGTGTACCTGCAGAAAATTCATTTCAGCCCAAGCAAAATCCCAATGACAAAATAACGGAGTATTGGCTCATACGTACGAAAATACATAGAGGCCAATACTAAATACCATGCACCAATCCAGAAAACATACCCAGCACTTGATACCCTCGTATATGCTTGCATAGAGCTCGCACATACTTGGTATAACAACACTCACCATAGACCGACGGTTTGATGGTCATGCTCTCATGTCTCACCAAATCATTTTATGCATGTTTTCGCGATCGACGCATTCTCTTTTCCCTCGAGAATGGACCAGCAAATAAAAAGATACAGCATGCAGCAATTCTCTGAACCCTATTAGCAGTTAAACCACCTGAATCCTAGTATAGGGCTTAAGGACAAGACTGGGCACACTTAGAATTTAAAAATAGTTTTTGAAAATAGTTTTAAAATACCCATTTTAGTTCGAAAATAGCTCCTTACGGATGCAATAACTTGAACCATGTTCTAATACCAGCTGTGGCAGAACCGTCCAAATTATAAGAGCTCAAGTACCGTCTTAGCCAAATCAACTGACTTCGACTCATACTTGAACCCATATAACTCCGGTAGTCTGGAAATCTCGAAGGATTTTAATCAACTTACATCATACAGAATCGCATCGTTCAAGTACCACATTTGCAAAGATGCAACAGTCGGTAATCGAAATCGAAATTAACATCAGAGTGCGAAATCTTAAAAGTTATTACAACACTGAGTTTGAAAGTGCGGAAGCTTAAATAAGTTTAAAACACGACCACCACATACGTGGTCCAAATAAAACATCATTTTTTATAACTCACTCCTCCCTTTTTAAATAGTGTGCCACCAGTAGTCTAGGTCCAGCAAAAGAAAAGGAGAAGCTTCTGGATGACCCTGCCCTGGGCCTACTCCTCATCACCCTCCACGGGGTAGAGGCAGTGCTTACAATAGCCGAAGTAGATCTGGTCATCTGCAACAACGGGATAAACCCTGAGTATGGGAATGTATTTGGCTAGATGTACCCGTCCAACTGAAAATAAAAGACATCAAGGGTATGCAAGGCCTTTTGGGTGGAGCTGGGAATTTAATTGTGAAAAGGTCAATTTAAGAGGAGTAATATTTAATGGTACAGATGAGCAGTCAAATTTTAAGCCTATCTCTTATTATAAGTTTGCACCTGAACTATCTCATCCACTTGAGTCTAACAATCAATAATATAAACCATATCCGGTTGACTTATCCAAATTTTAGTTGAACCTTAAACATCACATGGAGTTGTATCGTGGTGAAGCTCGACATAGTTTCCCACTAACCAGGGGAGACGACGACTCGAATCGAATTACAAACCAGCTGGCGAGAAACCTTTAATACAAACCCACACTTTCCCCGTTGGGTCCATGCATTGGGTCACCGCTCGATACTGTTCGTGGTGGTAATCGTCGCGGTTCAAGCACGGACCAGCCAAATAGAACTATACGATGGCCATTCCGAGGCAGATCGTGTTTCCATACTAGAGGGTGCGACACGGGTTGAGACCGGCCCGAACAGGATCTAACCGGCTTCGGGGTCGGCGATTACGGCACCGACAACCCTAAGTAAAAGGGTGCTTTCAAAAATGAACGAGAGCCAACATCGATACAAACCTACACGATCCAACGGACGGACTGCCCCCAAGTTCCCAACTTGGTGCCTTGCCTTCCAGTTGACCGTATTTCATTACTACTAAGGTTCTTTTCCACGATAGCAAATATAGCCAACCGTGATCTGTTAATTTCCCACCAGGGGTATTATGGGAACATCCCTTATTTACTACTTTATTAAGCAGGCTAAGCAATTCTACATTGTAAATAAGTAACAGGATAACAAGGCAGGTGCAACAATAATTAAGGAATGATAATGCAGCAAGTAGGATTCAATCAACTCCTATACCTAATGCATCACAGTATAAAATACTCAATTAAAATAATTGTAAATAATAGAAGGCTTAGAATGCTCCGGGGCTTGCTTGGGAGAAGACCGATGCCTCATGGGAGGGGCACTCGGGCAGATTAGTTTCTGATGCAGGGTCGGCCTCCTCGCTCCGCGGCACCTCCTGGATTTCCGGCTCGGCGTTTACTTCTTGCTCTTGATCGGGCTCCGGGGTTGTCGATCCTATTGCAATGCGACAAATAAATAAATAATGCACGTGCATTTATGATGGTATGTAAAGTAAACTTTTCTTGCAAACCAGCAAAACCAACTTGTTGAACAACTTTTGACATTGAGGACAGCACTTATTGACTGCATTAAATAAAACCATTAACTCAACTATTTTCTATTAATTAATTCAAAAGAAACCTAGATTTAAATAGCAAGTACATTTTTCGACATTCAGAAAAATCCACAACAATTACAATAGGTAACATACACCCACTGGACTCCACTGCACAAATTTCAGCAAGAGATAAATTACTGAACAGCAGATATGAAAAGATGAAATAAACTGCCAAAAAGGTGCTTTGAACTAACTTTCCTTTTGAAAAGTGTTAAAAGCAGATTTCATATTTTTTCTAGCTTCATCTACTTATTACAACCTTACTGCAGAAAAATTAATACTTAAGCATGAACACATAATTCTACACAAAATAAACAAGTTTATCTCAAAATAAACCCTTTGAACTGCAGCCCTACTGGAAAAGGGTGGAATCCTCATTTTTATATTTTTTCCAGATTCTAATTCATATTTCATATTTATCAAGAAAGTTCCATGAACAAAAACTTTATATTCTTTTCTACATGAATTTTCTAAGAAAAACACAGAAAAACACATTTGTACTACAACTCCTTATTTTTTCACACAACAACCCATACCTAGCATTTTCTCAGCTTGATCATAGTACACAGAGACTATATAAATTTTCCCATATTTTATTTCTACATATATTTTTTTAACAATTATTTTAAGAAACAGCTAAAAAGGCATTTAAACTAAACACATATTTTTTCTACAAAAGCAGACCCTTATAAATTTTTCACAGATACATAACCTGATAAAAAGCATACACAATTTTTTGCTATGAATTAATTCAATCAGAAAACATGTAAACATATTTATTTAACAATATGCTCATGAACTAAATTAAATAAAGACAGCATCATAAATTTCTACCAAAAATACTTTTATATTTTTCCCTGATAGATCTACTCATGGACAAATTAACAAAACTAGAAGCACTCAATTTGGATTATTAAAACGTGCTACACAAAATAAACAATTTTCCCTGGAAATAAATAGAAAAAGGAAAATCATTTTGAATCTCTGGCTGGGCTTCCGTGGGCGCGGTCCATGGCCGTGGGTGGCTGACACGTGGGGCCAGCTGGTCAACGGGACCTACTTGTCGGTTAGGGCAGAACAGAGGAGGGGTTTGACCGGCAATTACTTGCCGACGGCGAGGTCGCCGGCGGTGGGGTTAGGCTCGGCGTGCTTGTCTCGACGAGGTGAGTCCAACGGTGGTGTTGGTTTGGCTAGAGGGTGGCCGTAGCTCACCGGCGGCGAGCAATGGCGGGCGGCTGCGACCGTGGGGCTCGGCTACGTCACCTCCGGCGGTCGCCGGTGGAATTGATGGAAGGGGAAGAACCAGCGAACCCTAGGATGGCTACTAGAGGGGTCGGTTTGGCCGGCAAAGCCTCAGAGCGGCTTGGTCACGTGCGAGGGTCACGGCGGCGCTAATGGTGCTCGGCCGGAGAAGAGAGGGTGCTAGGGAGTGGTAGAGAGCTGGGGTGTCGTTGTTCTCACCTTGCCTTGGCGTGACGAAGGGCATCGGGGAAGACGAGGCTTGGTGGAGGCTTGGTTGTCGTGGAACGGTGGCGCAGGCTCCTTGGCGGCAAATGGCGGCCGAAGGGGGCACAACGTGTCCCGGCGTCGGTGTAGCTCGGCTAGCGGTGTGATCGCGCGCACCGTGTGTTCACGGTGGTGGCGAAGACTCCGCGGCAAGGAATCGAACGCAGATGGCCTGGTGGGGGTCAGAACGGTGGTGGCGTTTGTGCGGTGGCGGGCGGCGTGAGCGCGGCGCTCGGTGCTTGCCGTGCGCGTTCGTGTGGTGAGAGGGCAAGAGCAAGAGGGAGAGCGAACGAGCGAACTGGCGGATGAGGGAGAGGAGAAGAGCGCGAGCGGGTTTTGCCTCGGCTGGTGGCGACCAGAGGTCGTGGCGGGGGCCACGGCGACGGGCGGCGTGCGGCAGAGCAGCAGGCGGTGGCGTGGGCGCGGTGGCCGGGGCGAGTGGTAAGTGGCCGCGCGAGATCGCTTGCGTGCTCGGGCAAAGTAAGATCGAGCGGTGAGTGGCCGGTGCGGATTCGCGGCAGAGAAAAACAGCCACGCGGCGGCCGGCCGGCGTACGGCCCGGCCGTGGTCGCTGACGCGGCGCGGCGCTGCGTGATGCGCGGGCGGGAGCGGCGCGAGGCGTGGCCGAGCAGGCCTGGGCCGGAAAGGCCAGGCGGGCCGAAAGGCTGGCGCCGGAGAAAAACAATACCCCTTTTTCTTTTTCCGATTTTTCCCAAACTTTGACTATTTCAAAACAGCTTTAAAAACTCAAAACTAGACTTTAATCCAAAATAAAAGTTGCTCAAAATAATTTTCTCTACAACTTTCATATAAGACACTTTTTCTGAAAATCATTTCTCTAGCCTACACATAATTAAAGTCAATTTTTGAGCCATAAATCATTTTTGTTCCCACATTTTTTAATTATTAAACTATACTGAACTAGGTCAAGGTGTCAACATAGAAAGTGTTATACTCAATATTATCTATTATATAAAATTATTTGCTAAGACAGAAGCCTATTTAAACAACCAAGTCCTATTGAAACCAAATTTTCAAATAACCCAACAAAAGCAAAAACACTTCTATGCACATGAGATGATGCAATGCATTGCTCATGGAAATTTAGTAGCTAATGAGGTTCCTAATGCAGTGCTTGACACTAGGGCGTCACAACACGAGCGTCTGATGACTGTCCAGAAAGGATCCAGAGAGGCTCTGAAGACATCGGACGCGTCAGGTGTCGCCACATCGGACGCTATCAGAGTCCAATGTGACTCAGTGCCAGGTCGGCATCTAGACGTTAAAGTGACATTAGACGCGCGTCTGATGCTCCCGACAGGAGCATCCGATGCTACGCAGAAAAGTCCATCTTTGGTGTCCAATGACTCTATTTGCTTGGGGCTTTATATATACCCCCATGGTCGGCCAAAAAGATAAGGTTGGAGCTCAAGGAAGTGTACCAAATGCATAGATACATATTTAGTTGCTCTAGCCACCAAACTGCTTAAGTGATATACTAGGTGATTAGTGTAGGTGCTTTGCAAAGTGCTTAGGCTAGTTAGACCACCGCTTTGTGCGGATACATGGGTGTATGCCGAGTCTCTGAGTGATGAGTGATTGTCAACTGGGATAATGCGCATGTTCTTTGGCTTGTGTTGTGCAGGTGTCGAGCACGGATACAGTGATCAAAGGCAAGGTGAAGGTCAAGTAGAGACGTGTCGTGCCGATGGACTGAGAGTGGCGAAGGGCGGACGTGAGCAGGCTTGGACTGAGGGACCCGTGGCCTGAGGATCAGCTGTGATGGCTGACAGCCTGGGACAGCAAGGAGCGAAGACTTGCGGGCACGGTGTTGCTTGGGTCGAGGACCTGGGGACACGTGTCGGTGGACGGGGTGCACGGGCTGTGCATCTTCTCTACGGCTCTGTTTGGTGGTTGAGCCACAGAAAAACCACTGAGTGGACGGTTTCCAGGTTTGGGCCTCAAAACCTGGGCGCTGATGGTTTCCGAGTTTGGGCCACAAAACTCGGGCTGAGGACGGTTTCCAGGTTTGGGCCTCAAAACCTAGGCGCTGCGGGTTTCTGAGTTTGGGCCACAAAACTCAGGCGATGGACTGCGGGTTTCCCGGTTTGGGCCTCAAAACCGGGGGTTGGTCGTGAAGGTTGGTTTCCCGGTTTGGGTCACAAAACCGGGGGCGAAGTCCGGGAAAAGGACGAGCAGAGCCGTGGCGGCACGTGGCGGCAATCGGTGAGGTTGCGTCGAGGCAACGCTGCCAGTTGTGCGGGCGTGGCCGTCGGATCACAACTATCTTCGAGTTGGTCCAGAATAACCTTAGGGTTTAGCTGGTTCGCTCTGTAATTAGTTAGGGGTAGAGTGGGAACTAGAATTAGGATAAGTAGAGGGAGACACCCACCTCCCATTCTATCTCAGTCATTTGCTCTTTGCCTTCTAGGTTTTCCTGCTCTCCCAATCCCCTGCTGTAGCAACTGAGATCCGCAGAGAACCATACCTCTGTGTACTGGAGATTTTGAGGAAGTGAGACCGTAATCTCACTATTGTAGCGTGTGGTAGCCACACGGTTGCAGATCGATGACTTGATTCGCGTTTTTGTTCGTGTTCTTTGCGTTCTTCATTTCTCCGCGATTTTCCCGTCACTCGATCTCCCTCTCTACTGCGTCTTTGCAAAGTCCATTTGAATCAACTTGTTCTTTATAGTGAGGAGATCATTTCCACCGAAGGAATTCATCTAACTCCTCACGAACAAGTAGATCGGGTTGATTTCGTTTTCGTGGCGCTTTTTCGTTCATACTCCTCCCCTTTTGATTTCCCGGTGATTGAGTTGATTTGAGCGGACGATTTCTTGAGGATAGTCTCCCAACTACCTCGTGATCATCTTCTCCAAGTTTGGGAACGTGAGATTGTGATTTGATTCGGATTTGGGAGGTTGTGTGTCAAGGGCGACCGAAATCGCCGTCACTGTGTGGTCACGGACAGTCCGCGGTTTGACCGGCGGACAGTCCGCACGTCGGGCTCCGACCAAGCAGTGGTCGCGCGGCTCGGCTGTGTTTGCCTCGGGTGACCGGCGGACAGTCCATCGTTGCAGGCGCGGACAGTCCGGGCCCGAGCAGAGGACTTTCAGCAACTGTGCTGTTTCGGGGATTTTGCCGGCGGACAGTCCGCGGTTGAGCCGGACAGTCCGGGACCGTACTAGCGGACAGTCTGGGAATCGGCTGCTTGTTGAGTTTTAGTGCGTTTGCTCTCCCGGCTTCTTCGCTTGGTTTCCGGACTTCTCGGATGGCCTTTTAGTTCACCTAGGAACCTCTCTAAGTATCCTTGCTACTTGTTAGCATCGGTATTTGGGGATTTCCCGACGTAGCCTTCAATCTACGTTTGGGACTCGGTTTTTAGGGATCGAACTTGTGTCGGTGCTTTCGGTTTTTGGTTTGCTATCGCTGTGTGGTGCCTCGTTGTGATCCTAGGGATCATCCACCCTCTTCCAAGGGTCGTGGGCATCACGGTTTCGATCGAAGCTTTTGGGGTTGATTTGTGGGACAAAGGCCAAAGTTTCGAGAGAAATTTTTGAGCTCCAATTCACCCCCCCCCCTCTGGTCGCCTTGCTATTGCATTCTCGGGCCTTCACTTTGCACTTGCTCTAGGTGTTAAGCCTAGTGTTTAGTGAGGTTTGCATACCTCTTACCTACCGGTGCTTATGCGCACCGTAGTTGTACATCGGAAGGGCTTGTAGTCTTGAGAGATCACACCAACTGCATTTGTGGTGTGGCCGCCACCATGTACCGAAGGGAACAAGGTCTGCGGTGGTTCGGCCAGAAGCTTGATAGTGAAGACGGTGGGGAGCATCCGGGAGAGGCTGTGTCTCGAGCGGCTTAACCGGAGACCCACTTGCACGTGGGGAAGGCCCGGGGCTATCCACGGAGTTACCCGACCGGGAGCTTGGCCCTTGCGAGGGATTCCTTGCGAGGGGCTCCAACGAGCACTAGGGGGAAGCTTGCACGCTTCTCGATACCTCGGTAAAAATACAAGCATCGTCGACGGGAGTTTGCATCTCTACCACACTCTTTAGTTTCCGCATTTACATTGCTCCTTGGTTGCTTTACCTTTCCTAGCTTAGTTGATAGGCTAGTTGATAGGTTTGGAACCTAGGTTGCATAACTCTTTTGCGGTAGAGATAGCAACACACCTAGCAAAACCTTAGTTGCACTCTACATAGTTTACCTTCTTGCATAGGTTTTGACTAGGTGGAAAATAGAGGCCATAGTTTAGAGTAGAAGTTTTAAGTTGCCTAATTCACCCCCCTCTTAGGCGTCATGGTCCTTTCACCAGAATCCGGTACGGCCCCACAAACCTTGGTGCTAGCTTTCTTTTAACTCCGAAATGTTTAACACCTTTCATGGGTGAAACCTTCAAGTAGACGAAATCACCTACACTGAACTCAAGCGATCTTCTATGTTTATCTGCGTAGCTCTTTTGTCGGGATTGTGCGGCTGACATGTGTTGTTGAATTGTTCTAACTTGATCTTCTGCTTCTTTAATGAAATCAATCCCATAGTACCGACGTTCTCCTGGTTCAACCCAATTCATCGGTGTCCTGCATCTTCTACCATATAACGCTTCGAATGGCGCCATCTGAATGCTTTCTTGATAATTGTTGTTGTATTAGAATTCTACCAGAGGTAGCCATTTTTCCCAAGAACCTTTCACTGAAATCACACAAGCTCTTAACATATCTTCCAGTACTTGGTTCACTCTCTCTGTTTGTCCTACTGTTTAAGGATGATAGGCTGAGCTGCGAACCAGCTCTGTACCTAACTCCTTTTGCATCTTCTCCCAAAATAGTGTGGTAAACTGTGATCCTCGATCCGAGACTATGGTCTTCGATATACCATGCAGTCGAACAATCTGATTTATGTAGATTTCCGCATAATCTGACGCTCGATAATAGGTTTTGACTAGAATAAAATGTGCAGACTTGGTAAGACGATCCACAATTACCCAAATCGAATCATTCCCTTTCTGGGTAGTTGGTAGACCAGTAATAAAGTCCATGCTCACTTCTTCCCATTTCCATTCAGGTACTGATAATGGTTGAAGCATTCCAACCCGCTTCAAGTGAATAGCTTTTACCCGACAACAGGTATCACATGTGGCCACATAAGCAGCAATTTCCTTCTTCATTTTGGTCCACCAAAATCGCGGACGAAGATCTTGGCACATCTTGGTACTACCAGGATAAATAGATAATTTGGACAAATGTGCCTCATCCATAATCCGATTTCTGATTTCTCGGTCCTTTGGTACCACTAGGCGTTTGTCAAACCATAGCACTCCATTGTCGTCAACTCGGAAGTGTTTCACTGGCTCAGTTGCAGCTTTAATCTTCTTTTTGATGTGATAAATTTCGTTATCAGCTTTCTGACCTTCTAGGATTTGGTTAACTAACGTGCTTCGCAGCTCGATGTTATGCAGAATTGCAGGATGTATCAGACTGAAATCGTCCTATGGCATTAGCTTCAGGGCGTTACAATGCGATTTCCGACTCAGAGCATCGACAACTACATTCGCCTTTCTAGGACAATAATGGATTTGCATATTATAATCCTTGATCAGTTCAAGCCATCTTCTCTGCCTCATATTCAATTCGGGTTGAGTGAAGATATACTTGAGACTTTTGTGATCTGTATACATATTGCAGACGTTACCAAGCAGGTAGTGCCTCCAAATCTTCAGAGCATGCACAACTGCGGCTAATTCCTAATCATGTGTAGGGTAGTTCACCTCATGTTTACTTAACTAACAAGAAGCATAAGCAATTACTCTTCTTTCTTGCATAAGAACACAACCTAAACCAATCTTCGATGCATCACAATAGACATCAAAAGGCTTTTCAATGTCTGGTTGAGCCAAAACAGGAGCAGTGGTCAACAATTTCCGCAAGGTATGGAAAGTTGTTTCACACTCTTCTGTCCAGACAAACTTTTGATTCTTCTGCAACAAGCTTGTCATGGGCTTTGCAATCTTGGAGAAATCTAGAATAAAATGGCGATAGTAATCTGCTAAACCAAGAAAACTTTGAATCTCCCCAACTGAAGTAGGAGCTTCCGAGTCCATTACTTCTTGTACTTTGCTTGGATCCACAGAGATGCCTTCTTCTGATAGGATATGACCAAGGAAATGTACTTTCTTCATCCAGAACTCACACTTGCTAAACTTGACATAGAGTTTATGCTCTCGAAGTCTGGTCAGTACAACCCTCAAATGTCCAGCATGGTCTTCTTGGTTCTCAGAGTATACTAGAATATCATCAATGAACACAACCATGATCTTATCCAATCTGGAATGAAAACCGAGTTCATCAAGCTCATAAAGTATGCTGGAGCATTGGTCAAACCAAAGGACAGGACAAGGTACTCGTATAACCCATATCTAGTTGAGAATGCGGTCGTCGGGATATCTTGCGGTCGAATCCTGATCTGATGGTAACCTGACCTCAAATTGACCTTGGAAAACACCTTAGCTCTTGACAAGTGGTCAAACAGAATGTCTATCCGGGGCAAAGGATAGTTATTCTTGACGGTCACGACATTGAGTGGGCGATAATCCACACACAACTGTAACAACTTATTTTTCTTCTTAACAAACAAGGCTGGACAACCCCATTCTGATATGCTTGGTTGAATAAACCCTTTGCCTAAAAGTTCCTTTATTTGCACCTTGAGTTCTGCTAACTCGTTGGGTGGCATACGGTAAGGTCTCCTTGAAATTGGTGTTGTCCTTGGTAACAACTCAATTGCAAACTCTACGGCTCTCTTGGGTGGTAACCCTGGTAACTCATCCGGGAAGACATTTGGAAAGTCACGGACAACTGGAATTTTGGAAAGATCTTCTACTGCAAGAGTGCAAGACAAGTCAACAAAATCGGCACCTCGGGGAAGAGGTACGCGAAGTTTGTTACCCGTTCATCCATCAGATAAGGTAAGAGTTCTATTAGCAGTGTCTAACACCGCGTTCCACATACTCATCCAACTCATACCCAAGACTATATCCAAGCTTAGTCCGAGCAAAACTATTAAATTGGCTCCGAATTTATGCCCTCCAATTTTGATGGTTGCATTACGAACCATCTGTCTAGATAGAACACTACTCCCCACAGAGGTTATTCAAAACCCATAATCCATTTCAGACATTTCTTCATTATGCTTTTGTGCAAATGCTTTGCTCATGAAGGAATGTGATGATCCAGAATCAAACAAAACAACTACAGGATGGTCGTTGACGAGAAACATACCGGTAGTCACAGGTTCCCCTGCACGAGCTTCCTCGGTTGTCGTGTGATGCAGACGTGCTGGGTAGTTGGTCTGCTGCTTCTTGGGATGCAGGCAATATCTTGCGAAGTGCCTCTCTTGGTTGTAATTGAAGCAAGGTCCACGAGCAATAGGCTTGCCTCCAGTGGAACTGCCCTGACCAACTTGAGCTTGCATAGCCGCCACTTTGTACGGCCTCTGGTTACGCTGGTACTGTTGTTGATTCCTCTTCTGGGGTGGCCTGAAACAAGCTCCAGGCACTGGTGGACGATATTGGGAACGTTGAGCTGGTGGTCCCCTTGGCTATGATGGTCCAGACTCAACGGTTCTCTTTCGGGCCTTGCCCGCAGCATGCTTGTTATTGTGGTTCTCTTGAGTCAGACAATCACTGATGAAGTCATTAAAAGAGGTACGAGATGTTGTACCCATAGACTTGCCCATCTTGGTATTCAAACCTCTCTTGAAACTGGCTATCTTCTTAGCCTCAGTGTTCATGAATTCTGGTGCATATCGGGACAAGGAATTGGACATGCGATGATACTCTGTTATTGAGCGAGTTCCCTGTGTCGGACTCATGAATTCTGCCACCTTCATCTGGGTTAACCCTGACGGTATGTAATGCCCTCGGACAGCCTGGGAGAACATTTCCCAAGTGATAGGGGTGCGGGCAGGATAGGTAGTGCGGTGATGTCCCCACCAAATCCCGGCCGGTCCCTGCAGTTGATGCACGGCATACTCGATCTTCAACTCTTCGGTAAGCCTAAGCAGACGAAACTTCTGTTTTATGGTATGCAACCACTCTTCTGCTTCCAAAGGTTCCATTGCCTCCTTGAATATGGGCGGCTTGGTATCCAGAAAGTCCTTGAACGAGTTGTACTGGTTCGGCTCGGGGAAGTGCCTCGATATTGCGTTGGCTCCCCAAAACTGAGCAAAGAGTTGCTCGGGAGTGGTTGGTGGAGGAGGTGGTGGATTGCGGTTGTCACGGTTGTCTTCATTTCCACCACTACCGCCAGCTCCACTACGAGTTATCGTCATCTGCATGTGTTGGCAACAAGTGATCATTAGGTGACGTTGCAATAATTGTAGAGAATGATAAACCATGCCATACTGAATTTATTCGGAAAACAAGTTCACCAAACAATTACAGAGGCATAATAAACTTTCAATCCACATTGCAGCATCACATAACAATATCGCTCATTAACATAACATGCAGAAGTCAACATAAACATCCATAAATGCCCGAACATACGGGACTTTACTAAAGGTTTTTGCACCATGTGCACATAGGTTAACATCCAAACATCACATCCACTTCCATCATCAGCAAAAGATCAAGTTCACAGCAATATGACACAAAAGATCGCTAGGCGCTAGAGACATGCTATCTATCCTACTCCTCAGCGGTGCCATCGTCACCATCGTCGCTAGACACATCTGAAGGGCCACTAGAAGAGTCGCGGGGATCTGGGTCCTCCTGAGGAAAGATGGGGTTCCTCTCATTCTCCCGGCGATGAATCTCCTCATGCAGACGGTCATTATAATCCTGAAGATGGTGAAGCTGTAGCTCGAGGTCTCCCACTCGAAGCCTCAGAAGCCTGTTCTCCTTAGTAGTGCGTATGCCCTCAACAGACACACCACGAAGGGCCTCCTCAGTATCAGTCATGACCATGGCCAAGAAGGTTGTCATCCCCTGCTGGTCACTGAGCTGTTGTGCGGTATCCTGCTCTCTCTGAATCGCCTGGTCCCTCTCAACAATCATCTAGGCCAACTCTGCAGTAAGACGCTCTATCTCTGTAGCGTGCTCCTCCTACCTTCGGTGCTGCGCAGCTATCTCCTCACTGAGAATGTTGTGCAAATGGTCATAGCTGAGGGACAGACACCCATATGTAGCCATGAGTGCAGCCATAGCACTCCCAGCTGGTCCGGCACAGTGCTCCCTCTCCTGTGAACTGGTCTCCAACACTGTGGCTCCAGGCTGACGCCACATCGATAGGTAAGGGTCCGATGTCGGGAAGATGCTAGCAGTGTCCTGCGCAACCACCTCCGGGTGATCCTCCATAATGTCTCGAAGAACAGTATAGGCAACCCTGTTAGCTCCATCCCATGGGGTCCTACCCTGTAGTGCAAACAGTCGACGACTCCAGACGTGGTCATGCTCGTCACGACTGGCAACGTCCACCTCCACCGTGTACATGTAGCGGTCCTCAGAAAACTGCACGCGGTGCCAGGTGTACCGTGCCTCCTGACCCTCCTGGTAGTCGACCAAGTGCAGCACCCTCCAAAGGATGGTGGGCATGCCGAACTCATCCAGGAAGTCTGCTGATCCCTTAGTGGTCCATGACCCTAGCAGATAATTAGGCCTCTTTCCCCCAGCTGACTTACGAGCGGTGCGTTGGTATGGGCCATCTCAAAGAAGTTTTATCCACATAAGTTTTAATTAGTTGAGAATAACTTTTATTAGGAAAACAGGATGAATAACATAAGGGAGGAAGTATTATTAATGCAAGAGTATTTAACCATGATGCATGCAAGTAACATACGTCCTCACTGTCTAATAATCTAACGGCTAGACGGTGGCATACAAACGTTCACTCATAGCGTTAACTAAACGATCTACACGTTCGTAAGTTAGTATACTTGCAGAAAATCACTTCAGCCCAGCCCACAGTATGAATATCATGCATTGCTGAAATTTAAATCTAGATACTAACTTAGGTGTATACCCCGTATACACATAAGTAGTATATGCACCCATTAGAACAATATTACTCCCACAATTAAATATCTTCATTTGCATCTGTGTGCTTACGAGTACAGGTTCTAGTACTAAACTAGCTCTCCCCTAGACCAACACTTGTTTGGTCATGCTCTCATAACTCACTCATTACCTTGGCATAGAGGCAAATGATCCATACATTACTATTCCGAAGAATAGCACTCATACAATTCCCCACTGCCGAATGGACGACAGTATTCAACAAAAATCAAAACATGATGTATAACCCCCAAGTTAGTACTTAATTAAGCCACCTAAGGTCCTAACTGGGCATAAGGATACTATCACTGGCACACCTTAGTTTTCAACTTAAGATTTCAAATCCTAAATATAACTATTAGCTGGCAAATACTGTTCTTAATTTAGAAAATACTGGTTTTTAAATACTCTTATGAACAGTAACGCTAAACCATGCTTCGATGTCGGCTATGGCTGAACCGACCAATTTACACCAGATTAAGCACAGAAATCCCCGCTTGCGCGACGATCATCATGTACTTAAGCTCGTATAAACCCGGTAGTCCGAAAATCTCGAAGGATTTCAAATATTTCGCATTCAGCCAAGATCGTACTAGTTTAGCATACATGTCCATAAGTTACATCAAACTTCAAACATAGTTTAAATCCATTAGAGTGCGAAGCAATATTACAAACCATAGTTTGAATAAAAGGCGGAAGCAACATAGTTTTAAAACATAAGTTCAGTTTGTTTGCAATACTGGTGCCATCAACCTGATCATATCCAACAAAAGCACCATGGAAAGAGAATAGAGGACCACACCCAAGGTCTAGTCATCACCCATAACCGGGTACAGACAGTTCTCGCAGTAGCCATAGAAACTTTGACCATCTGCAACAATAAGGGAATAAAACCCTGAGTACAAGAAGGTACTTAGCTAGACTTACCCGTCATAAACCAGAAATAATGAGACACCAAGGATCATGAAAGCTATATCAGGGGTTGGCTAGACATACCATTTGCATGAAAGCAGTTTGTGAGAAAACATCATTAGGGTATTGGCAGTCACTTTTATAATTAATTCTGATTAACTAGATTTGCACCTGATCTATAGCAAGCACTTTGACTAATTTAACCAAGCAATAGTGACTCTCTCATCAATAGCCTTTCAGTTTCAGTACCATAACCATCTTTAGTTCCATAAGTTCTACGGTAACACATGTCAGTCAATTACTCACTGTCCAGGAGCGATGGCGATTATAATCGATTCCTACCCAGCTGAGGATAAAATGTCGCACACTCGCCCGATCACACCTGCACTAGGTAGCCGTCGGCTGCCATTCAAGAAATTCAAGAACAAGTCGCGATGGCCATGGGCCCTTCTACACCGGGGGTTATCTCAGCGCCCGGTCGCTCAAGCGATTCTGCCCATGATCATGCCGGGTCGATCAGGCCCTGCCTGCCCCATGGACCATGCCAGGTTGTTTAGTAAAGTTGCCCATGGTACATCTGAGGCCCTGGGTGTTAGGCGTCAACATCTCCATCACCGGCTCGAATAACCTTACTTGGCTTCACGGGAGGTACTCCGACCTACTCTGCTAAGTGCTTGACATGTTCAATTTGACTGTGGTGCCTTTCCCGAACGGGTCCTATGCGACACAGATGGGAGACTACTAGCACACATAACTCATATCCTATTGTCCTTACATCCCGCCCGGTCTCAAATTAATTATCACATGGTTATTCCATGATAGCACCAGGCTAGTCATGATCAGTATCCACCTATATGCGGGAGACAGGAAATTACCCGACTTCTACCGGTCTAAGCAGGGCTAAGCATGTACGAGCCTAGACCTAACAGGGATATCAAGATAAATAATTGCGGTCGACAAGGAGTAGTAATCAATGCAACAACGGTAGCACTCAACTCCTATAACCTAATGCATCAATCATAACAGGTTAATTGTTAAAGATTTGCAAACCATAGGGAGTAAGATGCTCTGGGGCTTGCCTCGCTCGAAGTCAGACGGTCGGTGATCCTGGCACTCGGGCAAGTCCTCGACGGTGACTTCTTCGTCCCCCTCGAATGACATCTCCTCCTGGTTCTGCTCTTTCGGCTGTGACGGGCTCTCCTCTATCGATCCTGTATGATGCATTGCGTGTATGGGTATGATGAATGCACATAGGATGCTTATGGGATGCAAACACAGAGGAAAGGACGATTCAGGAGATAAGCACATGTCATCTACTGCATTCTCTTCAACAAGGTAGCCAACATCATCTAGTTAACTACTAACTACCTTGTCAACACCCTACAACCTACCTTGTCAACACCCTACAACCCAGTGTTCAACCTAAACCTTTCTGAACAGCCATTCATTAATTAAGACACAACAGAGTAATATAAATAAATCTAACTACTTATTTACCTACTCCTTTTTACTGATTTATTAAACAGGGTATAACCATCATTATATTGAAATGACCTCAGAAAATTCCCAAACTTTTACACAGGCTACTACATACCAACACCTGACTACCATAAAATTTTCAGCCCAAAACAGTAATCTTAGCATACAGTAAAAAATTAACTCTATTAATTCACAAATTAGGCACTTTTCATAGTTTGTACTATCAACTATAGAAACAGACCAGCCTAACATTTTTCATAATAACTTTACATTCTAACATAACTGCACAAAAATTACCAAGCTCAGAATCTAAGCATTCCTATTTATAACAATTACAAAAGAAATCAGCATTTAAAAACTTTAAATCCTACCGCCAACATTTTCCACAGAACCTACACATGTTATATTTTTCCCATATACTATTCATCAAGACAAACCTAACAAAACTAGAATCACATTTTTCTGAGCTATACAAAATTAGTTATGCATTTTCAAGTTAACAGTCATTTACTTAATTAAATAAAACTACACATAAAAGTATCACAAAATATGTATCTAATAATTTTAACAGGTAGAACCATTCATTTCCAGCACAACAAAATTTGTTTCACACAATTTAGACTTAAATTGAGCTATATATGAATTTTGGAAGCATTTAAACTATTTCTGGAAAAACTAATTAAAGAAACTTGACCTAAACTGCTATGGGTACCTAGACTAACACACACAGACTCAAACCTAACTGCTCAGCACACCCGGAAGTCCCGAGTGCTATTGCACACGACTTCTTCTCCTTCTCTTTCTCTCTCACTACCAACGGGACCCACACGTCAGTGGCTCCACGTCACCCGGTCAACGGGCTCACGGACAGTGGCGCCTCCTTCCCGCCGACGTTGACCGGCGAAAGCTCGCCGACGGTGAGGTTTCCGGCGACACCAACTACACCTATGGACTCATCTTCACGAAGCGAACACGATTGACCTCCTTGCTGGGCCAGAGGGTCACCGAAGCGAGCTCGATGGCGGCCATGGCGGAGCGGCGGCGCTGCGACTCGACAGCGAGGCTGCTCCCGGCTATTCTGAGGCTCGGCACGACAAGCATAGGCTGCAGCGGACCCTAGGCTACACACTGGTGCGGTGCTTGAGCCATGCCAACCCCGGCAGTGACCGGCAACACGCACAGCGACGAACCACGACGGATTCGCCCGCAGCGAAGTCGGGTTCTGGCGAAACTACGGCGCTAGGGTGCTCTCCATCTAACCATAAGTATCAACGGAGATAGAGAAGGCTAGAACAAGACTTGGCTTGAGATGGTATGGCCGGAATCGGCCGGACCACATGAAGGTCACGGTGGCGGACATGGCGGGTGCACGAGAAAGGAACTCGGCGTTCCGCCGTTTACCTTGGAGAAGAAGAGAAACCAACTGGTGCAAACGATGGAGGAGGTCAAGGCAGAGGGTTTGGCAGGAGGAATTGGGTGGCGGTGCTCTGGTTGGTGAGCAATCGCTCGCCGGAGATCGGCGGGCGGCGGCGGTGTTATGAACTGGAGAAGATGGAGCAGAGGGCGAGCGAAGGCGAGTGAATGAGCGGGGCTTCGGCCGAGCACTTGCGGGAGAAGGAAGGGGTGTGGCGCGGTTGCTGGTTCAGCGAACCTGGATGGCTTCCGTCGCCCGTCCTGGTCGGCGCGGCGGCAGCCCATCCACGGCGGCCACGCGGCGGCAGTGCAGAGGGGGACAAGAGGTTTGGTCAGGAGAGTAGAAGCGGCACAACGCGAGCAGCCAGTTTCGGTGCTTGGTGTTTGGCGCGGCCAAACAGCGGGCAGTGGCGCAATGCTGGCATACGGCGCGCGCGGACGTGCGCGGGGAAGGGAAGAAGGAGCTGACAGGTGGGGCCTGGGAAAGAATAAAGAAAAGAGGTTTTGTCTATTTTCTAAACTAATTTTTATCTCCCAAACTAAGCCGAATTAGGAAAAGGTCCTAAAAGCAAAGTTGCTTAGAATTTTACAAGGAACAATTCATATTTAAGGCTCAAGTCCAAATTCTGCCTAGAAAATTGAATTTCACTCCTAGCTAAATTTTCTAATGCATGAATAAAATACTAAATGACCTTTTCTGATAAAGTGCTTTTAAGCAAATTTGTTCCTTTTGTCAAGATCTACAACTTTGGTTTAAGGTTCTTCTTCAGATAAACAAAGCATCTAATAGCTACACTAGAAGCTTGGTAAAGGTCTTAAACAAACATACCACACAAGAATGCACATAAAATGATATGATGTTATGCTCATGTCATGGCCAATTATGCAATTAGGGTAGCTTAACACCAGAGTTGTTACAATAGCGCATACCGAGTCCTAGTCGATTACTATTCTAATTACAGGACTTAATTTAGTAGTCCGACTAAGTTACAATGAGAGTCCTAGTACATGTTGCTTTGCGTCATGTCTTTGGATCTTCTCGCGACTTCCTAGGACTGGTCCGAGTAATCATTTACTGATGATGTCTCTAACATTCTGGTCTATCACCTTTGAAGTCTGCTACAACAAAGTTGATGTAGCAGATGTGGTGACGTTCTTTTGTCCCGAATTGGACTTCCATGGTGACCTACTATCGGTGTTTATTAACCGGCAACTCGTCTCGGGGGTACCCGGAAGATTGTACGGTGGAGATCGGCGTATGCAGAACTCAATGGTAAACACAGAGACAATGATTTATACTAGTTCGGTCTGCTGAATAGCATCCCTACGTCCAGTTTGGGGAATAGTATTGCGCCCTGCGCTTATGGGTGTCTCTTGTCTATGTCCGTATATCCCTAATCTAGGGAGCTCTGCCTCTCTTTATATAGTCCAGGAGGCAGAGTCCTAGTCGGTTACATCTTAGAAGTCCTAGTAGGATTACGAGGTAGCAATACTACTAGGATTACATGGAGAGTCCTAGTTGGACTAGGTCTTCGCCCATCCTTGCGGAGTACCCGGGGACTATGTCCCACAAGCCCCCGAGCTCTTCATGGTTTATCGGTGAAGTCATCTTGAGACTCTTGTCCTTGATCAAGCGTCATCCGAGTACCTTCTGAAAGAAACCATAAAGTGCTCTTGAAGTCTTCTAATGGTGTGCGCTTTCTGAAAAGCGCACCCATTGGGTGTAGCCCCCGAACCTCTTGCTGTTTAGCATAAAGAGTTGGAGGGTCTTGCCTGAAATTGCTCCAATTCCTTTCGAAGAAATTTGGATGCATCATTTGAGGATATATATATCCTGCAACCCCCGAGCCTAAAATCAACTACTCGGAGTCGATTGTAGGATCTTGTAGACATCTTCAAGGGTGCAGCCGAGTAATCTCCCGAAGACAAGTGAAAGGACCGTGACGCCTAAGAGGGGGGGGTGAATTAGGCAACTTAAAAACTTCTACTCTAAACTATGGCCTCTAATTTCCACCTAGTCAAAACCTATGCAAGAAAGCAAACTATCTAATGTGCAACTAAGGTTTTGCTATGTGTGTTTGTTATCTCTACCGCAAAAAGGAGTTATGCTACCTAGTTTCAAAACCTATCAACTAGCAAGAGTGAGCTAGAAAAGGTAAAGCACATGAACAAGGTAACAATACAAATGCGGAAGCTAAATAGTGTGGTAGAGATACAAACTCTCGTCGATGACTCCGATATTTTTACCGAGGTATCGAGAAGCGCGCAAGCTTTCCCCTAGTCCTCGTTGGAGCCCCTCGCAAGGAATCCCTTGCAAGGGCCAAGCTCCCGGTCGGTTAACTCCGTGGATAGCTCCGGTTCTTCCCCACGCGCAAGTGGGTCTCCGGTTAAGCCACTCGTGGCAAAGCCTCTCCCGGATGCTCTCCGCCGTCTTCACTATCAAGTTTCCGGCCGAAGCGCCGCGGGTCTTGTTCCCTTCGGTACACGGAGGCGGCCACACCACAAACTCGGTTGGTGTGGTCTCGCAAGACTACAAGCCCCACCGATGTACAACCACGATGCGCGCAAGCACCGGTAGATAAGAGGTTTTCAACCTCACTAAACGCTAGGCCTAACACCTAGAGCAAGCGCAAAGCGGTGGTCTAACTAGCTTAAGCACTTCGCAAAGTATCTACACTAATCACCTAGTATATCACTTGAGCACTTTGGTGGCTAGAGCAACTAAATATGTGTCTATGCACTTGGTACACTTCCTTGAGCTCCAACCATGTGTTTTTGGCCGGCCATGGGGGTATATATAGAGCCCCAAACAAAACAAATAGAGCCGTTGGGCAAAGAGATGCACTTTTCAGACATCGACCGGACGCACTTCACGTCCTGACCGGACGCGTCCGGTCTCTCACAACGGCTAATTGCCAGCCTGCACAGGCACTAATCAGACTCTGGCATGAGTCCGGTCACAGACGACTGGACGAGTCCGGTCACGATTTTGTGCCTCTGGAACCTCTCTGTGTTCGATCGGACTCAGCTGAGCTCCAGCGTCCGGTCACGCGGTCGCGCTGAGGAACAGTAGCATCGGTGCGTCCGATCGCGACTGTCGCAGCGTCCGGTCACACGAACGTGGCGCTGCCGGCTGGTGGTGCTGACCGGACGCATCCAGGCCAGCGTCCGGTCACTGCGGAGTAGCGTCCGGTCACGTGTTCTTCCCGCCTTTCTCTCGTTCTTTGCGCCCAACTTGGTTCCATTCTTGTGCCTTGGACTTTGCTTGATCTTTAGTGTCTTTAACTGAGCTTCTAGAGTCTTACTTGAGGTGTTGATCATCGGATCACCACGTCGCCTTAGTCCAAGTCACATTTGCACCCTATTGGACTACAAAACAAACACATGCAAACGCATTAGTCCAATTTGGTTATGTTGTTCATCAAACACCAAAATCCGAAGTTAAATGGTCTGAGGTCCATTTTCCTTACAACAAGGATTGTCATATGCTTGTCGCCGAGTGGTTGAATGCTTGTAGTTTTGATCTTTCATCCTTGAATCCCAGCCCCGAGCGTAGTTAGAGTGATACTAACTAAGCTGAGGTAGTGTCAAGCCCCCGAGCTTCAGTCGTCTCGCCTCTGCTTTGCATGTGGCTGTATAGTGGTTGAAGACCGGCTATACTAACCGTACCACCACCGATGCTTGAAGACCAGCGTCGCACATCAAGTATAGTAGTGTGGAACTTAGTCTGCTTTGATGCTTTGATGAAGGAGCCAAAGAAGAAACCGCTGCCAGCTAATTTATTTCCACGTACATGCTAGCCATGCGTCTTTGCTTGCTGGTAGAGCATGTCTGATTGCATGTCTCTTGTTTGCTGGTTGATACATCGTCTTGGGTGGACGTAGTAGACCAGGCGTCTCGACCAACTCCATAGTCGTGAAGGACGAGTCTGTCCGAGTGCATCATTAAGCACTTAAAAGGGTGGACTTAATTGACCAGGCGTCTCGACAGATTTAATAGTCGTGAAGGACGAGTCAGTCCGAGTGATACTCTTAGCATCTGAGGGGTGGACGTAATTGACCAGGCGTCTCAGAGGGCATGTCTGCCGCTAAGGACGAGTCAGTCCGAGTGCTACTCCTGAACACTTAGGTGGACGTAATTGACATGGCGTCTCAAAATAGCATAGTAGCCACAAAGGACGGGTCAATTCGAGTGCTACTCTTAGCACTTTTGGTAAGGGACTTTATTGACCAAGCATCTCAAAGGGCCCAATTGCCGCAAAGGATGAGTCAGTCTCCTTTATTTGTGCAGCATGTGCAAAGACGTGAACAACTCTTGGTTGTGCGTCGAGTAATGCCGAGTAGCAGGAATCAATGGTCGGAGCCTATTGTTTGCTCTCGAAGGATGGACGTAATGACCAGGCGTCTCAAAGGGCGTGGTAGCCTCAAAGGATGAGTCAGTCCGGGTGGATGTAAATGACCGTGTGTCTCGACCGACTTAATAGTCGTGAAGGACGGGTCTGTCCAAAGGCTTGAGCAACTCTGGGTTGCGTGCCGAGTAGTCGCTCATCCAAGTACTACCTGAATAGTAGTCGGCGAGGGACGAATAATTGTCGAGTAGCAGGAATCAATGGCCGGAGCCTATTGTATGCTCTCTGAGATGGACGTAATGACCAGACGTCTCAATGGGCATAATAGCCGCAAAGGACAAGTCAGTCCGGGTGGACGTAGTTGACCATACGTCTCAACTGACTTAATAGTCGTGAAGGACGGGTCTGTCCAAGGGCGTGAGCAACTCTGGGTTGCGTGCTGAGTAGTCGCTCATCCGAGTACTACCTGAATAGTAGTCGGCGAGGGACGAATAATTGTCGAGTAGCAGGAATCAATGGTCGGAGCCTATTGTATGCTCTCTGGGATGGACGTAGTGACCAGGCGTCTCAAAGGGCATGGTAGCCTCAAAGGACGAGTCAGTACGGGTGGACGTAGTTGACCATACGTCTCAACCGACTTAATAGTCGTGAAGGACGGGTCTGTCCAAGGGCGTGAGCAACTCTGGGTTGCGCGCCAAGTAGTCCTCATCCGAGTACAAAAATAGTAGTCGGCGAAGGATGTTGATGGTGTGAACCGCTCCATCTAATGACTTGTTCGTAGCCCGCGCTTGCTTATTTTTCAGATGGAATCGCTTGGCTAACCGTGCTAGCAGTCGACGACTTTGCATGCTGTTGCAACACGGTTGTAGGAGTCGCCGAAGAGTACGCCTGCTTGCTGCATGGCTATACAGACTTGCTAAATTAGCTTGCATCCTCGCCTTGGCGTAGTAGACTTGCTCTGTTTCTGTTTGCTCGCATGGTTAGAAGATCGAACTTGACTATGCATGTAAATATCCTGATTGGCTTGCATGTCTCGACGTCGTCTTCCCCTGTTGCTGAGCTCTGCATGCTTCCTTGCTTGCTTCTCTGCCAGCGGAGATGTTGTCTGAGTGAACTCCTCTTATGCCATGTGGCGGTGAAAACCGAGCTGGGTTCCCGACAACGAGCTATAAGGTACAGCGATGATTATTGCTTGCATGTGGTCGACTTCATGTTGTAGTCGGACCCCAAGGCCCTGCCCTCAGCTTTTCTCGTCTACTGGTTGATGAAGGAACGTCCGCACCAGGGACGTGTGACCCGAGTGCCCGCCGCGATCCTGAGTCAGGCTGCTATTTCGGTAATGGCGTGGTACGTCGACTCGGCCATGGCGTTCTCGCCATGGGGCTGCACGATGATGATCTGCATGGCTCGAGCATCGGTTCCTGTCGTGAGATACTAGACGGTTGCCGTTGCTAGCATCGGCCCTGACATAAAAAGTGCATCTGGATTCTGGATCACGTGGAGACGCTGTCGGCTGGCGTATCATTGCCGCTGGACTGTTGATGTCACTGGCAAGATGAAAGTTGATCTCGCCAAGAACATCATGTTGATATAGAGGCGTGAGCAACTCTGAGTTGCGTGCCGAGTAATCGCTCACCCGAGTAGTACCTGAATAGTAGTGGCTGAGGGATGAAGAGTTGGAGGAAGCATCCGCTCCGTGCTAGTAGCTCGTTCGCAGCTTGTTTATGGCTCTGACAGCTTGTCACTGTCAGATTTGACCGGGTGCTTTGGTCTTGTGTTGAGTCGGAAGCACAAACGAGCAGTAGAGGAATCCTTCATGCATGCATCTACACCCATGCATATGACTCCAAAACGGCAGCCACTCATGCTATAATTAGCATGTACTCCCTCCATCCCAAATTATAAGGCATTCCAAGAATCTTGGAGAGTCAAAGTTTTTCAACTTTGACCAAATTTATATAATAAGATAATAATATTTATGATATCAACTAAGTGCAATTAGATTCTCCATTAGTTATATCTCCATAATATGTATATTTGATGGTATAAATCTTTATATTTTTCTCTATAATTTTGGTCAAAGTTGAAAAACTTTGACTCTCCAAGATTCTTGGAACGTCTTATAATTTTGAATGGAGGGAGTACAACTTTTGGTAATCTGCTTTGCATGGCTTTGTAGACGATGTCCGGGCTTCTTTATTTTCCCACGTCTTGCTCGACTATGTTGTTATAAGTGAAACCTTCCAACTGCATGTTGGGCACGAACTGTGCTTGACTCTAGCCCTGCTAATAGGTGAGATTCTAACCCATTTCCACCCCATTTCATATCTGATTAATTATTTTCTAACCCCAACCCACCTCATTCCAAATCAATTTATACCCAACCCGTCCCAGCCCACTCTGTCTTGGGTTCCCATGGGTTCTGCTACCGTGGGTTACCATGGGTTCCCATATGTTTAGCTTTTGTTTCTAGGATTCGGCTTTAGCGTGGGACCCGCATATTGATCTGGCAGTGTCAATTGACATGAAGTAGCTGCTTGTCTGCAACAAATTTCAGTCAATTCAGGTAAAATTTTATAGTGTGAACGCGAGCTTTTATTTCTAGGGTCCGACTTTAGCGTGGGGCCCACATATTAATCTAGCAGTGTCAATTGGCATAAAGTAGCTGCTTCTTAAATTAAATCAGCTGCAACAAATTTCAGTCAAATTAGGTACAATTTTATAGTGTGAACGCGAGCTTTTATTTCTAGGGTCCGACTTTGGCGTGGGGCCCACATATTGATCTGGCAGTGCCAATTAGCATGAAGTAGCTGTTTGTTAAATTAAATCATCTGCGACAAATTTCAGTCAATTCAGGTAAAATTTTATAATGTGAACGCGAGCTTTTATTTCTAGGGTCCGACTTTGATGTGGGACCCACATATTGATCGGGCAGTGTGAATTGACATGAAGTAGCTTCTTGTTAAATTAAATCATCTGTAATAAATTTCAGTCAATTCAGATAAAATTTTATTGTGTGAACGCGAGCTTTATTGAAAAGCGTTGATTTGGGACCCACCTTTATTTTGGGAACTGATGTGACCCATTCCAGCCCATCCCAACCTGATTTGCGAGTAAACCCAACTCATCCCAACCCATTTGACCTCTAAACCCATTATCACTCATCCAAATAGTTCCAGAGCACAACTCAACCCAAAAACTTCAAACAATACCCAACCCATTAGGAGGCCTACTTGACTCGCATGCTGATGGAGGTTACACACGTATGCCCCGTGTACCAACGTGGTTGCCAAAAATAATTCTATCTAATTTTGCATTGCTGGAGGTGTCTGCCTGTCTCTGATGAGGGTACTAGAGACCTGAGGGTGCTAGAGACCTGCTTGCAGTTTGGCATCTCGTGCTTTTTGTTAGGTTGCTTGTCGCTTGCCATCACCGTCCTCGGTAGATTTGCCGCATCTGCTCGAGACTCGTGGCAAGAGCAAAGGAATCTTGATCGGCTGATCCTGGACACTGGCCCGGACATCGAATCTCATCATGAGTATGATAATCGCGCCAATTTATCCCGTCGAGTTTCCTTGGTGATGAAATTCCTGATCTGGTGTTGAGATCGTATTTGTTGATCTTCAGGTCCGTCGAGCTCTTGATTGCAATTGCGCCGAAAGCCCCTACCTGGCGCGCCAGCTGTCGGTGTTTGTTAACCGGCAACTCGTCTCGGGGGTACCCGGGCGATTGTTCGGTGGAGATCGGTGCAGAACTCGATGGTAAACACAGAGACAATGATTTATACTGGTTCGGTCTGCTGAATAGCATCCCTACGTCCAGTTTGGGGGAATAGTATTGTGCCCTGTGCTTATGGGTGTCTCTTGTTTATGTCCGTATATCCCTGATCTAAGGAGCTCTGCCTCTCTTTGTATAGTCCAGGAGGCAGAGTCCTAGTCGGTTACATCTTAGAAGTCCTAGTAGGATTACAAGATAGCAATACTACTAGGATTACATGGAGAGTCCTAGTTGGACTAGGTCTTCGCCCATCCTTGCGGAGTACCCGGGGACTCTGTCCCACACCTACCCCAAGGGTTGCGATGCCTGGGTCAGCAGTATCCCCCAGAACGGCGCATCGTAGGGCTCTAGGTCTTCGATCTTGATCCCGAGCTCTGGTAGAGCACGACAGAATAGTATGTCGAGTGTGCTGCCTTCATCGACCAGCACCCTCTCAAAGCGAATCCCATCAATGATCGAATCGACAACCAAGGGAAAGCGACTAGGTTCAGGGACCTTGGCCTACTGATCAGCTCTGATGAACGAAATCTCTTGGTGCGACCAGGCGAGGTATTTGGGGCCCGTCACCCTGTCATCGATTCGGTCGACGGAGTAGACGGCTCACTAGATGAGCTTCCAAACTCTTTGTCAGCTAGGACTGCTTTCCCCCCAAATATTGTCCGGACGGACTTCTTGACTTCTCTGAAGCCGCCATGTCTGGGGTTCCTACCTGAATCTCCATCCTCGTCGTCCTCCTCCTAGGGAGCCTTGCCTTCGCGATGCTTTGGTGGCTCGTCCTCCCTCTCAGCCTCAGAGCGTTGTTTGTTTGAGCCATTACAAAAGATGCCTTTGAAACCCCTGCACTCCTCCATTGTATGCTCGACGCCAGGATGCACAGGGCAATCCTGCTTGAGGATCTTGGAGTACACCGAGTTGTAGTTGCGCTTTCCTTCAGTCTTGGTATTAATAACTTTGGTACCGGGTGCTCAGCTCCGGTTCTGCTGCTTCCTTCTGGCATCCCGCTGATCGCGTCTTCTATTGTCGCGGCGGGCATCGTGGTAACCGTCTCGGCGGTCACCACGACTATCATCTCGTCATACACTGCGGTAGTCATCACGAGGGCGGTCGTCATGCCGAGACCTCTGGTCATGGCGATCGTTCTCCAGTTGCGTGTTATACTCCTCCGCTCTGGCCCAACTCTGGGCTATATTGAGCAGCTCCTCCACCGTCCTCGGCTCCTTGCGCAGTAGTTTGTTTCTCAGCCCTTCATGGTGATGGAGCCCTCTAATGAAGGCCAAGATGGACTCATCATCGGTGACGTTAGCCACGCGGATCCGAGCGTCGGAGAACCACCGAATGCAGTCTCGCAAAAGCTCACCGATGCGGTCTTTGACGTGCTCCAGGTCATATTTTCTTGCCAGCTGCTGGCATGTGGCCTTAAAGTTGCACACAAATGTCTTCTTCAGGTCAGACCAACTATCAAATGAGTTGATTGGAAGGCTCAGGAGCCATTGACTGACCGCTTGATTAAGGACCACCGACAGGTAGTTTGCCATGACGTCTCCACCTCCGGCGGCGGCTCGCACAGTCGTCTCGTAGAGCATGACCCATTGATGAGGGTCAGCCTTGTCGTCATATGACCTCAGGTCATGGATGTTGAACCCTTTAGGCCAGACAACCGATCGGAGTCGCCTAGTGAACTGTCATGGGCCAGGGAGGCTTTGGTCTAGTAGACCGTGCTTGCGATCCCATGTGTTACGTCTCTCCATCTCCGCGCGCAACCTTGTGTCTTTGGAGTCTTCGATGTGGTTGCGCAGGTTGGACTTTTCATTGATGTGATCACGCAGATCATGAGGTCTGACCCCCTGGTCATTTCCTGTGCGCCGGTTGGCTCTTCCACCGTGGCCACCTCCTCGCCCATTGTGGTTGTTCCTGTCGTTCCCCTGGTTGCTGCTAGCCTCAAGCTACGGATCAATGACTTTGTGGCTTCTTCGTGACGCCGAAGGCGCGACCAGCGATGGAGCTCCTACCCGGTCCTGCACCTGGACCAGGTACGCCTTCAGGTAGGCGCCGAGCTGCTCGAGCTGCGGGGTAGCTGGAAGATTCTTGACCAGATTCATTGTCATGGCAAGATTCGCTTGTGGTGTTTTATGAACTTGGTGATTATCGCACATGTCAAATGCATTGGACAGATTGTGTTGTATGCGCTGTACTCCGGTGCCTTCGGCTGCTCTCCGAGCCGCTCGGTTGGTGTTCTTGGTCAAACGCTGAGTTTTGGCTTCCTCTGACTCTCCTTCTATAGCGGGCTTGTCGTGGCTGATTGCGAACACCAAACCCCCGTAGCGAGGAAGGGGCCCGAAACCCGGTGGGAAGTCCAAAATCCTTGTTGACGGATTGGATCTGGTTGACCCGGAACTTGACGCCGTGGCGGTGGTCGTAGCGGTGGTCAAAATCGCCATACAAGCCCCGAGGTCAGGGTGCACGGGCTTGGATGATTGCAAATCTGGGGCGCGATCACACGGTGCGATTCGTGAGCAGACGCGTGACTCGACCTCATAGATGGCGGCCGTGTTTGCAATCCACGAGGAAAGACGGTGGTCGAGAGTTCCTTCGGGGTTCCTTGCTCCCCTGGTCCGGGCCTAGAAGCCGAAACTGGTCGGAGCTGGACAGAGCACTCCATTGGAGCGAAGGTGATGACCAGGCCGGTTCCTAACCGAGTGTTGCTCCTTGCCCGGGCCGATCGCCAAGGTCGCTGCCATCCCTCCTCATCAGCTTCGCACTCAGGCGACCGATCTCCAATCGGATCTACCAAAATTAGGGTTTTGATGATGCTGGCGGTGACTCGATCGATGGACTCAATCAAATCTGAGTTGTTGATGCGCCGCCCCTGGTAACGGGGAAGCGCCGACCTTCGCGATGGTACCGACCTCAAGGGTAATCCCGAAGCCGATCCCGTCGGCACCGGTGAAGAAGATCTTGGGGCAGGCGATGCCTGCAACGCCTCCACGGTCCTGACGGCGACGTCACCTCCGGTGACCCACGAAAGAGATCCGATAGTGAACGCCAGACCCGCTGGGAGATCCATGGAAGCCGAGAAAGAAACCATCTGACTTGTCATTACGTCCGTATGCACACTCCCCACGGTGGGCGCCAGCTGTCGACGAAATACGGTCGATAGCCCACCTAGGGGTATGCTCACAATGGTAGATTAGAGGGGAAGGCATGTAAGACGATGATCTAGACGTGACGTAAGGCAAAACTAGATGAACACAGAGGTTTATCCAGGTTTGGCCCGCTAGCTTTAGCGTAATACCCTACGTCCTGCGTCGAGTTGTGTATTCTGTATGAGAATCAATCTGTTTTTGAGGGGGGTGTTGGCATTTCTTAGCGCAACCACCAGATGATAGGTTTAGGGTCCATCCTCGGTGATCACGCCAGAAATACTTACTGACATCTCTTAGCATTATCACTAGGGTAGGCCATCATCCCCAGGCACGGCGCCAGGAATGCCTGTTGACATTCCTTAACGACATACACCGAGTATGTTGGTTCCTAGCGATGCTTACACCGAGTATGTTGGTTCCTAGCGATGCTACCAAGGGATATCAGTGTCAGCCTCAAACGCAGCCAGTCTAGCTACACATCCGGTATTGGTGCCGAAGTGCAATGACACTTCATATACCAAAACATGTGGCTTTAGTGACCCGCCTGAGAGGCTGGCCTGGTAAACCAATTCGTTTACAGACAGGGTCCGCAAGCGCACGGGGTTACCTTTGTAGCATTTCACCGGGAGTATTCTAGGTATCATTATTTATATTTTACCACTAGGAAGGCTAGGTGTGAAAGGATTCAAGATATATACATGACAAGAACATAATAAGTGCATAATTGACCGATTAACCATAGCAGGAGGATAAATGGTGATTTGGATAGTGGGATCAACACACACATTGCCTAAGATATATGGAGCTTCTACAGAGATAGAAGAAAAATAAAAGAATAAAGAATATCCTACGGAGCATGGATCTTAACAAAGTCATGTCAATGAATTAAGAGTACATGTTATGATCAAGTTAACATTAGTGCTAAGTATTGAATGGATTAGGAGACCCGGGAACACTGGTCTGCCAGCAGGATACACCGGGCAATTTAGACTCCTACCCCAATCCGAACGTGGGGGATTACAAGGGACGGACAGGGCTGTCACCACCTACCACCTACCCCTCAACCGTGGACTAAGCCAGACATTCACCTATCTCCATATACCCGAGAACCACTCTCGCGCACATGAAGGACACTTACACCTCCCCGATAAAGATGTAAGCGCACCCGAAGGCACGGCAAAACACCACCCAACACATATCACTAAGTTATCAAGATCTAAACATGTTGAATGAAGAACAGTATTCATGTTCATGATGAACAAGGATCTAAACTATGAACTAGCTCTAGAATGATGAACGATAAACAAGAACATAGCTCTAATTCAAGAACATAACAATGTTGATCATAAGAGAACAAGAACAAGTATGAAAAGAGGAACTTAGTATTCATACCAAATTGATCCTTACAACTCCTCCTCCTCTCTTGCAAGTAGTACTTGCTCCAACTACGAGAAGATCTAAACTAAGGTAGAGAGCTCCAAATACGAAGTGGAATGACTAACAAATGTGTAAATGTGTGATGACCTCTTGAAGAGGGAGCTCTACCCCTACTTTTATACTACAACATGGTCTATTTGGAGGAGCTAAGTATGGAAACCCACATGAACCGCCTTTGCATGGAGGCATACAATCGCCATAGGAGGTCGGTGGCCAGTGGGGCCAGGGCGCGTTGCACCCGCACCCCTGGTGGGCCCACTGGCCACCGCCTTCGCGTGGTGGGCCCTTGGCTTGATGCATGTTGATGTTGTGATGGTTTCCAGCCCAGATGTTTTCTTTAGGTGGGCTTCTCCCATATTCTTTGGTTTTACGCTTTGTCGGAAAATGTATTCTTCTCACCTTTTCCACTGTTTTCATGTTTGATACCTGTAAAGTAATGATTCTCTAATACAAGTGGAAATAGATCAAGGTGATAACATATGTATGCAAGTATGCTTTGTTTTGTCCCTCGTTGGCTTACAAAAGTTATCGGTAAGCACCGCCAACAGGGGGTCCCTGCTCGCCTTATATATTCGCGGGGAGCAGGGTTACAAATCTTAACAGATCGGATCTATCAAAGGGATAAGGAAACTAGATCAATTACAACTGGCATATCGCACAAGATGCGATATCCTTCCTAACTGACTAGGTTTCCTTGATCTCCAATCCGGCGAGGGCCTCCACGCCAATGCCCGACCAGGCGGGCCTTGACGCCTTAGACCTCCACAACAAGTTGGGCGGCTTCTTTGAAGTAGCCCAAGTCTAGCCATGAGGGTACCTGAGTTTATACCCCCACAGGCACTTGGTGGCGACAAGCAAGAGCACATGAGATGTCTGACTACATCGGTCAAATCAAGACGGAAGGCTAAGGTTGGACATGGGCTTGCATGAGAGATAAGTGTCGTCAGTCGAGTCGGGGAGGAAGGCTAATGCGTCGTGCTTGGCGGAGGCTGGACACGCGTCGACATCGGTGTCACAATGGGGCGTGAGACCCATGCTACGTCTTTGGTCCGAGTTTGGTAGTTGAGCCTCAGAAAACTATCCCGACAGTTTCCAGGTTTGAGTCTCAAAACCTGGGGTGATCGGTTTCTAAGTTCAGGCCTTAAAACTTAGGATGACGGGTTTGCCGGTTTGAGCCTCAAAACCTGGTGGAGGTTCTGATGTGGAACGAGACGACACGTGGCGGCACCACGAGGCTTGTGTCGAGGTTAAGCTATTGATGAGAAGGCCAGTGTGTGTCAGGACGACACGTGACGACATCGGGAGGCTTGCGTTGCGGCGGAACGACCGATAAGGAAGTCACGCGACCGTCGATGAAAATCCTGACAGAGTTGGACTAGAATACCCCTGGGCTAGCTAGTTTGCTCTATGTATCTAGTGATAGAAGGAGTATTATGTAATAGGCTATAATTAGACTAGCATAAAAATTTCACCATAATTGAAAAAAAAACTGTTTCTATGAATTATTCTAATTAATTATAAAAAACATAGATCTAAATCTACGGTAAAAACTTTGTTACGAAACATACTATATTATAGGTTCATTATGTAGATCTCTGTCCAACAAAATTGGATTTTCTATTTTATAATTTTTGTGATTTATTATGATTGTTTAAAGATCTAGCCAAAATAAATAAAAAAGAAAAAAAAACAAAACTACGCTACTGTAATATAACCACTGCCAAAAACTGTTTGAGGAGGTTATTTGACCGGTTTTGAAAGATCAACGAATATCTGGTTTTATAGTTTTTAGGATTTGAGGGGTTATATAGATTTTCTTTAAATTAAAAACGAATACCACTTATAACAAATTAAAGAAAATAGTTTTTCTTTTTTCTTTTCTCATGTCAGATTCTCGTGCAGATGTCGGGGCCTTTGCCTGCATCAAATAACAGTTATAGCCAATAAATAATCTTTTATCATAGGTTCCGTTCGCTTGACTACCCGCAGACTTTAATTCGTACTAAAAGAAGTTGTTTTAGCCAAGATTTGAGTCAGATATTGAGAATATAAATTATAAATAACTTTTAAATTATTGAGTTTAGAGATGTAAAAATCATATAAATAAATTTGTGTTGAAAATATACTTTCATAATTTTTTTGCCTATCACATCGAATATTGCTGCCCTATTTTAGCCTATTAAAAATATACTAATTAAAAACTAATTTGTCAGCCGGAGACTAATTCACGAGATGAATCTATTAAACTTAATTAATTCTTAATTTTACAATGTAGTGCTACAGTAAACTTTCGCTAATAATAGATTAATTTACCTTAATATATTCGTCTTATTAATTAGCATATAATGCTGTAGTTAGTTTAATAATTAATTTATTTTTAATAAATAAAATTAGTGCCGTAACCTACGATGTGACAGTTAAAAAATTTTTATGAGTGAAACGAACACGCCCGAATCGAATCCAATAGTGAGTCCGAATCCAATCGAGGGGCGTACAGGGGGTCGCGCGCTCTCCCTCGGCGCGACAGCTCGCGCCTTATCGGCCTCCAGGGTCCCCCTCCCCTCCGCCGGCTCCCCGATCTTTGTAAACCCTAATCAATCTAGTTCGCACCAAATCAATCCGAAACGATTCAAACGATCAGAACAAAGAACGATTCAGCTTCAGCTCCTGAATCCAGCAGAAATGGATCGCTCCCGCTCCAAGCGCGGCTACCACTACGACCAGGACTCCCCGCCGCCCCGCTCCAAGCAGCGGTTCGACCGCCGCAGCGGCGGCGGTCAGAATGCTAACTCGAGCTACCACCGCCGCGGCCCCCCCGGCGGCGGCTCCGACCGCCGCGGGTTTCTGCCCCCCGACGCCGCGCCGCCCCCGCCCCCGCCGCCGCCTCCTCCCTCGTCGGCTGCGGCGGCCGTCGGCGCTGGTCCCACCACCACCACCTCCTTCCGCATCCTGTGCCCCGAGTGCAAGGCTTACGGCTTCCCATCCGGCTTCGTTGCCAAGGTCCGGGACGACAGCGGCGCGTTTGTCACTGTGCACCCGCCCTTCGCGGGGGACTACGTCCGGGTCATCGAGACGGTCGACGGCGCGAGGCGCGAGGCGGACGGCCGCCCGCCCATGTTCTCCCCGGCCCAAGAGGCGCTCCTCATGGTGCACCGCCGGATCCTCGAGACCGAAGCTGACGACGGTGACGAGGACGGCGAGTATGGGCCCAGGGGCAAGGATCCCAGGGACAGGGGGAAGACCACCACACGACTCATCGTGCCCAAGCTGCATGTCGGATGCCTTCTCGGCAAAGGTGGGAAGATCATAGAGCAAATGAGGATGGAGACCAAGACGCACATCAGGATCCTGCCGCGTGACCAGCACACGCCGCGCTGCGTCTCCTTGTCTGAGGAGGTTGTACAGGTAAGACAATTGATTGCTATAGCCTACAATGTGGTAGTTTATTTCGTTAGTCAAACAAGAGGATTTGTGAGAAACTAAGAACACACATGAATGAATATTCAAAGATGCAAGTCATACCGCCAATGGTTGATTTAGCAAGAATATCATGAAAATCAATATTAGAACTCAAACAGCAAGCATCTATTTTGTGTACGCAAAGCTTAGTTCCCCTACTCTTTAAGCTCCATCAATGCTTGAGTGAAAACCAGAAACAACACTTAAACCAATCTCAAGAAACAAACAATAGCAACGAAATAGTCATCCATAGTCCACGCCTGCAAATCCACTCTCCTTCCCTAGCATGAAAGTTCCATGTGTCCATTGGATGCAACACATGAAAAATGCAGAAATTCCAAGAGAGAGATAGAGACACAAAGGAAAGTTTTCCATGATGCCCAACGTCTTGCTAGTTTTCCTACAAAACTCCTATGTTTTTATACATTCCATAGGAACCCAAAGGAATTTCATAGGGTTTAATCCTTTCTTCTATATGGGCAGATAGGAAAGATTCCTATATATAGGATTAAAATGCTCCAAAATTCCTATGCTTTCCCTAGTTTTCCAAAGGGGGCTAAAGTGTTCTTTTGTAGCTCACAAATAATAAAGACCTTAAGCTGTTACATTCTATAATACTAAAGAGTTACAGAATAACCTCCATACCTCTGATTGAGAATTGAGATGAGGCTTATAATACATTCAAAATCCCGAGATAGCCACTACCAGCTGAATTATCCCTAGTTGAAGGCAGTATGTCCCGATGAGTGCTCTTATTGATGATTGCAGCCATGCTCAGAGTACAAGTTGTGGGAGACGGTTCTACTTAAATAGAAAAATGCTTATTGATTTTTTGTCAAGCAGGATAGCGAATCATTGAGCATCAAATAGCGCAGAATAACCGCTCACAGCTGCAGATTTTATGGCAACCTATTCAACATATTTCTGTTATGATTAATATAGTATTATTTAAGCCCTTACAGGTTTATTAGGGCCGCTAGTATCTGAAATGATACTAACTTCGTCAATTCTTACATTAGTAAGAAAAACATATTTGTCCATCATCTAATGGTTGGAAAATGAAACACAAAGTAGAATGTCAACAGTAACAACAAACTGGAACAAAGCAATAAGTTGTAATCAAGCATCCTGTCCTCACTTATTTTGGGTTGTGGGTTCAGAAAAAAGAATGAAAACCAGTAACAACACTTAAACCAATCTCAAGAAACAATCAAACAATAGCAACGAAATGGTCATGTACAATGTTTTCAGATCGTATTATCGAGGCTAGTCGTAAGACCACCGATCAGACGACTAATCGTGATTAGTCGTCGATCAGGGTCGATTAGTCGGTCTGATCGGTCTAGTCGACTAATCGGACATTTAGTTGTCCTAGTGCCTGGATGACCTGATCGACCATGTATGTAGTGTATATATATGATGTAAATATATGTAAACATGGTCATAATCATGTCTTAATGAATCATTATCATGGCGATTTACTACTGATCTGGACACTTACCTGTAGCTGCTGCTTGCTGATGCTACATGGTGGCTGAATCTGAAAACAAAAAGAAAGAAGATAATCAGTTAAATAGGCAAAATAGCAAAAAAACAAGACTGTCATACACCTAATGGCACCTAGTGGGCTGGACGGCAGGGCGCCTATTGGGCCCGTAGACCAGCGCCCAGGCCGCCGCTGCCCCTGCAGCCGGCGCACACCCAGCCGCCGCCGCCGCCATCGTCGCCGCAAAAGGATCCAATTAGAAATAGATTAGAATAGAGGGTAGAATAAGAAAATAGACAGGATTACTTAGGATGCAAGTCTCCTTTGGACTATAAATATAGAGGCATTGTACCCCTTTGAGATTTCTATACCTACCTAATATATGATAATAAAGAGGCAAAATTTCTGCCACTTTTAATTTTTCGTCCAACCTATCCGTATTTTATTCGTATCTAACTTGATTACCGGTGTTCGATACGGGTTTCTAACTCTATCCGGCTGCTTCAAATTTGTTTCCCTTTTTTTTCCTTTATCATATCAAAGGACGTAGATTTAGGTGCTTGGTGCGGGATAGGAAGGTGCCGCCCCTGCTCCTGTTGTCGGTGACTTCTCCGTCGCCGGGCGCAGCTGGGACCGCGCCGCGGCCGCGCTCCACTGGGCCACGGCCCCGAGCCCGCCCCCTGAGGACGTGCTCATCCTCGTCGCCGACACCTCCGACCTGGCCTCTCTCGCGGCGCTCGCCTCCCGCGCCCGCGTCGTGCTCTCCTGCGCGGGTCCCATCCGCCTCCACGGCCACGCCGTGGCGGCGGCCTGCGCGGCCGCGGGCGCCAACTGCCTCGACATCTCCGGGGAGCCCGAGTTCATGGAGCGCGTCGAGGCCGAGCTCCACGAACCCGCTGCCAGGAGCGGCTCGCTCATAGTCTCCGCTTGCGGGTTCGACTAACATCGGCACCTACGAATCGGCCGTGCTCGGGGTGGCCAATGCCGGCCAGCTGCAGGCGCTGCACCGGTCTAGGGCCAGGCGAACCCGGCCCAATGTGAGTGATATCCACTCTTTGCTGCTTCTGAATTGATTTCAAGTGCTTGTTCGATTACATGCTTCTTACTCCTTACAAGACAAAAGGAATAGAGTTGCTGCAAACAATATCTACATCGGCTTAGAATTAGCAGGTCTTAAAATCCTCATGGGAAGAAACATCTGTCTGTCCTTGGGCATGATTGGCACACTGACATGACCCTAATAATAGCCAATTTTTTGGTCTGAATTTTTTCGTTTGTCCACTCTGATTCGATCTGTCTCATATACTCACAAAATCTCCTCTGATGGACTCATGTACAAAATGTAATAGGACACAATTAAACTTCAATTTGCACTTATCCTTCTCCAAACATGTAAGCACCCAGATGTCCTCGGATTATCTTCCCAAATCGAATTCAGCCCACCCACGATACGATCTGAAAAAAAAACTACGAACCAAACTGAGTCCAAATTCTAGATCGAGTCCAAAACAAAATCACATACCAAATTGATGAAGATCAAGTACCAAATGAAAACTACCAGCACAAAATCAATGTTGGTGGTTTAGATCTGGGCCTCGACGACACCAGCAGCATCGCGCGGAGAATAAGCATGAGAGTACTGGTGTTCAAACGCTTTCTGCTAGAACATCTCCCAAACAGCACTGGATGGCTAGAGTATGGAGAACTCGCCATTGGGACGACTCGCTTGTCGCGGTTGCAGAAATCCAGAGGAGCGCGCAAGATGGTGAGGCCATGAGGAGCTCTTCCGGGCTCCTGGCTCCGTTGCGGTGGCTATCTTTGGTCCCCTCCATTGTTTGGGTTGGGATCACGGATGGAAGTGGACGATGGGACAAACGCTAGAGGCGCGTTGTTGCTCGGTGTCTTCCGGAGGGAGCCTGTAGTAGGCGGCGGGGGAGAGACGGGCGGCGCAAGGGTGGGGTTGCAGCCGAGATGCATCGTGAGTGCGCTGTGGGTGGCGTGTGTACAGATGTGTGGCCAGCGGATGGAAAGGCATGCAAAAGTTTTTTTCCATTTTATTTTTTTCAGCCGGTGACTTTCTGCGAGCTCTGGGTGCACACTTGGGCCAAAAGATCCGTGAGACGGGTGGGGACTCGGACTTGAGACCACGCCGGGGGGCTGCCGCCTCTAGCTAGAAGGGATGTGAGGCGCCTGTAGTGTGCATATATTTTTTTTAAGAAAAGATCGGTCAAAAGAATCAAAACCGGCAAGACAAATAAATAATGAATTACTAAATTTTTATCTAAGGCCGTGAGGAACGAAGCAAAAAAGAAAGGGGGACCTTATAACTTGGATCCTACTCCTGTTAGACGTGAGGAACGGAGAAAAAAAAACTTATAGCTTGGGTTCCTACTACTGTTTAGACTCAGATTGGAAATGGTGTTTGTGGGTGGGAGAGAGATGGAAGTGGAATACAATAGCGTTAGATATTTAAGATTAGCTTGAAGCCTTCGGCAGGGTTAGTGAGAGTTTTCTTTTTGTCCGTCGTTCAAAAATATTTGCTGAGGATCTGATGGACCTAATCTCTCTTGTGCAGTATAAATTAAGATAGTGTGTTCATATATGGGATGGACTCCAGTTCCAAACAAAGTCCCTATAAATAAATTTATATCTGCAATACTTTATAAGAACTACCATATGAAAAATCAAAAGAGGTCTCCTTTCACAATTACAAATTAAAATCCTTGACATGTCAATTCCTTGTTGACTTCAATATTAAAAATACATATTTTTATGGGTTCTAATTAAAAGAACTACAAAAGCTTAATATTTAAATATACCAATACATAGATAGTATAAAATTAAAGTTGTATATTAACATCTATATATTTTTATGCTTTGTAAGAGGATAAAAAATCTCTTATGATTGTATTTTTACTCAACCAAGACTTTATAAAACATTGCTATATTATTGCCAATGTGATATTATAGATTTTAAATTATATATAGAAATAAAAAAACAAAAATAGTTATGTATCATTTTTTGTTATTGTTTCTCCTCAATGATTGATAGTCTTTTTTCCCGTTGCAACGCACGGGCATTTTTACTAGTAATAAGAAAAAGGCAAAAAGGCTTATTCCAGCTCTCCGCTCTCCAGCCCTAAACCCTAGCCGCCCCTCCCCATTGCAGCCGCCGCCCTGGCTGCCGGCTCCCTCCCTCCCCACCTTGCTCCTTACAAAGACTGTAAAGACTAAAGGAAATGTAAAGATTAGGAGAGCAAGGCAAAACAACTTAACCAAGTACACAAATTTAGCAAATAAAATAAGAACTAACAGCATATGAGCAGAAGTTCAGGTTCAGCAATCAACATTCAGTACAGTGCACACTGTGCACATTATGTTGTCAGTACACAACAAAGAACAAACAACATAATTAAACTATAAACTTAAACAAGTTCTTAAAGAGAAGTAAATCTGCTTCCACATGGAAGTCTTCATTTCCATCATTTGTTGAAGGTCTGTCCGAGTCTTCCTCCGCTCCCTGGTCCTCCATATCTTCATCTGTTGCACTTCCACCTTGTGGCTGCTCTGCTGCAACTCTGTCTTCCTCTTCTTCATGAGCATTGCTTTCAGTTGCCGGTGCATCTGACCTTGTACTTAGACACCTTTTGTTATTCCTCTCATATGTGCGGTTGACATTATTCCTCGGATGAGCAGCAGCAGCCCTAGGCATATTGCGGCCTCTAAGCTGGTCGGTTGCACCAAGAGCTTGATCAACATGTGTCCAGAGCACATCACTGCCATTAGATGCATGAACTGGGTCACAGTTGATGTCTACCCACTCATTTTCCCATTGAAACTCTTCTAGCAGCAATGGGTTGGATTTCTTGCCTTTAGAACTGAGTTCATGAAATGTCATCTTACGGTTGTAGCTAACTTAGACCAACTTATTCAACCTCTCGTGCTCCAAACGGTTCCTCTTTTTGGTATGCACCTACAGCCATAGAAAATAGGAGCAAATTCATTAGATGGCTGCAGCATATAAGAATACATTAGTTTGCACTTGCAGCCATAGAAATTGCACTTACATGAGCAAATGTGCTCCAGTTGCGCTCACAGCCAGACGCCGAACAACAAAGACTTACAATCCGTTTTGCTAAACTTTGTAGCTCAAATGCAAGGCCACCAAATGCATCCCACCATAGAACTGCGGTTGTAGATAACAAGGAAAACAATAATATAATCAGCCTCTCATCACATAGGGTCATAGGGAAATAAACTAATAAAGTTTAATCAAAAGAAAGGTGCTGACTGCTCAATACTTACTAGGGTTTTTGCTATTTCTCTATTATTGCTAATCTCTTTGAGAAACATTCACCCTCAGCCCTGTCATAATCATCAGCTTGCTTGCTTATTTTCCTTGCTTCTCTCTCATCAGGCACCATCTTCCATATAATGTCATTAAACATGCACCTTAGCCTTGTAGCTTGTCTCCTATCCTTTTCCTTTATGGCAAAGTACTTTCTAGGATTCAAGAAGAGGGCTGCTCCATATAGTTTTTGCTCCATCTGGTTGTCCCATCTCTTTTCATAGTACTGCATTACCTCAACCAGTAATGCAGGTTTGTCTGCCAAAATTTCCTTGATGGTCTTCTTTGCCACATCCATTGCCGCCATTATCTCAGGAGCTGCCGGTGTTTCATCACCTTCAGCTATTCTCATAGCAACGAGAAGGGGCCGTGTTGCTTTTATACAGTACTCCACTTTTCTCCAAAATTGTATGAAGAGGATTGTGTTCTCAGCATGCCGCCCTTCAGTACTTTTTGACAAGTTGTTGGATTGCCATTCCTCACTCACAAACTCTTATGCATGCTAGCTAATGTTAGATAGGAAGTAGCAAAGCGAGTAACAACAGGCCTCACTAGATCACCACCAATCTTTTCTCGCATAAGATCCAGAATCTTCCCATGCTTGTAGAGAAACCTACACACCTTCTTAGCCGAACTAATGCAAGAGCTAAACTCTTTTATCTTCCCAATGTCCTCCATCATCAAATCCAAACAGTGAGCAGCACATGGTGTCCATAAGAACGACGACGAGCCTCTGCGCTACCGTACTGTGGACGACCTCTTCGGCGAGCAGCCGGTCCCTGGACTGGCGCAGCGTGACTTCGAGGCGGAGCTGCACCTCGCACAGGACGACAGCGAGCCTCGTTCCTTTGCCGAGGTGGATAGAAACGCGACATGGCGTGTCGCGATAGAGCAGGAGATGGATGCCGTCAAGCGGAACAAGATGTGGGAGCTGGCCGATCTTCCGGCCGGCCACCACGCCATCTCTCTCAATTGGGTCTTCAAGCTCAAGAAGGACGAAGCCGGAGAAGTGATCAAGCACAAGGCGCGTTTGGTGGCGCGTGGCTTCCTCCAGCAGGAGGGAGTCGACTTCGACGACGCTTTCGCGCCTATTGCACGGATGGAGTCCGTGCGTCTCCTCGCTCTCGCAGCCCAGGAAGGTTGGAGCGTCCACCACATGGACGTCAAGTCTGCCTTTCTCAACGACGACTTGAAGGAGGAGGTCTACGACTCTACGTCCGCCAGCCGCCGGGATTCATCATCCCCGGCAAGGAGAGCAAGGTTCTCCGCCTGCGCAAGGCCCTCTATGGTTTGCGGCAGGCACCTCGAGCTTGGAACGCCAAGCTGGACTCCACCCTCAGGCAAATGGGGTTCCAGCAGAGTGCTCATGAGGCCGCAGTCTACCGGCGGGGCAACAGAGACGATGCCTGTAGGCATTCTACGTCGACGATCTTGTGATCACCGGTACCAAGGAGAAGGAGATTGAGGCATTCAAGGAGATGAAGGCCACCTTCCAGACGAGCGACCTCGGGCTCCTCTCCTACCTCGGGATCGAGGTCCACCAGGACTGCTTCGACATCTCTCTTCGCCAGACCGCCTACGCCAAGCGCATTGTGGAGCTAGGCGGCCTCACTGACTGCAACCCAGCCCACACTCCTATGGAGGAGAGGCTGAAGCTGAGTCGTGACAGTACGACCGAGGAGGTGGACGCGACGCAGTATCGGCGCATTGTGGGCAACCTTCGCTACCTTGTCCACACACGACCGGACCTGGCTTTCGCCGTCGGCTACGTGAGCTGGTTCATGCAGCGACCAATGTCAGAGCATTAGCAGGCCGTGAAGAGGAACCTCCGCTATGTCGCGGGCACCTCCGACTACGGTTTGCACTACCCGTGGTGCCCCGACGCAGCACACTTCATTGGGTATAGTGACAACGACCATGCCGGCGACATCGACACGAGCAAGAGCACCAGTGGGACGTTGTTCTTCCTCGACAAGTGTCCGATCAGCTGGCAGTCGGTCAAACAGCAGGTGGTGGCCCTGTCTAGCTGTGAGGCAGAGTACATTGCAGCCACTACTGCTTCTACTCAGGCCCTATGGCTGGTTCAGCTGTTTGGCGATCTCCTTGGCAGAGACGTGGAGGCAGTGGAGCTCAGGGTGGACAACAAGTCCGCCTTGGCCTTGGCGTAGAACCCCGTCTTCCATGAGCGCAGCAAGCACATCCGGGTGAGGTATCAGTTCATCAGGAGCTGCCTGGATGAGGGGAGTGTCCGGGCCAACTACATCAACACCCAAGACCAGCTCGCCTTGACTTCCTGACCAAGTCTCTTGGGTGAATCAAGTTCCAGGAGCTTCGCACCAGGATCGGGATGGTTCAGATTCCTCGCAAGGAGGCACACAAGACTTAGGGGGAGTGTCATACGCCTAATGGCACTTAATGGGCTAGACGGGCCAACAGGGCGTCTATTGGGCCCGTGGACCGGCGCCCTAGCAGCCGCCGCCCGCGCCGGCGCGAACAGTACCCGCGGGTACTGTAGCACAACCTGCCGCCCGCACCGGCGTGAACAGTACCCGCGGGTACTGTAGCACAACGCGTACTGTTCACCCGCGCCGCCAGTATCGTCTCGCCACGGAAGGATTTAATTAGAAATATAATAGGATAGGGGTAGAATAAGGAAATAGATAGAATTACTTAATACGCTCCGACGGTCCGACGGTCATCGCCTAATACGCTGATCGCAAACAAGGAGGACGTCGACGAGCGTGCTTTCCAGCAACACCCCAAGCACAAGAAGGATTTGTTCCCTCTTAGGGCACAACGGACGCCTCCACCGCCAACAGCACAGGCGCCCACCGCTCCTCGTGACGACATTAGGGCTCGTCTGACAACACCGACATTCGACGGCTCGTCAGATCCATCGCTATGGCTGGGACAGCTCGAGCTTCTCTTCAGGCTCCAACACATGGAGGAACTACAACAAATCAAGTACGCAGCCTTCCACCTCATAGGAGATGCACAACGCTGGTACATCCGGCTGTCGCAGGACATCCCAATACACAATTGGGAATTCTTCACACACCTTCTGATTCACGAGTTCGGGCCGAGCGACGACATCGATAACAGCTACCTGATTCCTCCCCGGCACGACGATCTCCTGAACGACTACACCAATGCCTTCATCTCGTACACGCTGCAATATGACGTCATCAGCGACCTCAGGCAAGTCGACCTCTTTATTGCAGGCCTGCGTGAACCACTACAGACGACTGTCGAGCGTCGTCGACCGCACGATCTAGAGATGGCCATACAACTGGCCAGAGCTCTGGACGAACAGGCGACACCCGACGACATCGTCGTCAACACCGTCTTGATAGCAGAGCAGGTGCCTACACCGATGACAACAACAACGGCTCCAACCCCGTCATCACCAACGACGACACCACCAACTTCACCAGACACCGGCACCACAGGCATACTCGCACCAAGCAGCAAGGGTACAACGATACCGGCGCCATCAACTCCAACAGTACCAATTCTGCCATCACCAGCGTTACCAAGGGCTGACCTCACCACCATCTCCTCGACAACTGCTTCTGCACCGAGAACAAGGAGTACGACGACAACAACAACACTGGCACCAGCACCACAAACCAAGGCGCCACCATCCTCGCCCAACGCCGGCATCTCCAGTCTTCTACCAGCAGCCGCCCCCACGTCGAGCACGAGAGCCACGGCGATTCCGGCATCAACCACTCCTGCAGCACTGGCTAAGTCCCCTTCAACCCCCTCATCAACAGGAAAAGTTGTGATCCCTTCCAACAACAAAGCCAACATCAACCAGGAAGAGCAACTGACAAGCACAGAGCAAGCAACGCCAACACCTCTTGATGCCTTGGACAACGACATCCTCTCTAAGCTTCGCCTAGCAGCAACAAATGAGCGAGAACTCCAAATCATCTCTGCAACCATAGCACTCAAAGCAGCAGCTCCAGCTTGGTCCTTGCAGCATGGCGTGATCCTTTACAACGACCGCTACTACGTGCCAGCAACATCACCATTGCTCCGGAACTTGATAACGACACCGGGTATGTTAGCAACACGTTTACTTGCAATTGGCTTTCACACAACATCATCAACACCGTCGACACAAGCTTTCCCCTCTAGCATCCTCTTTCTGGAAGAACAGCCTCGACAGACACTACCGGCAGCAACCATCATCTTCTTCGACAGCAACGGTCAACAGTTCCTTCGCGCTGACAACATCGACATCCACAGAAATCCAGCCAATGGCAGCCCAATCATCTCGCCTGCAGACTATGAGACGGGGAACCTCCTCTTTGGCGCACTGGAAGATTTCACAACAAATCCCCCAACATTCACAGCTACAACACTTGCGAGGCATATTTCGGGACAAATTGATGCAGGTCAAGTGTTCTCATATCAACAGCCGGAACTAGATCGAAGAACATTCCACTTTTCTGCAATCATACCAGGACCTATGCTCAAAGAAGCACGGAACAACTACACCAACTCGTCAGCAGCCACAAAATACAGCTACCACCTCTCTGGATATTTCGGCTCCCTCACTTATTGCTTCTTATTCATGGACCACGACGTCAACTCTGAGCAATCCAACGACAGACTTGGTCACATACTCCTCCAAATGACAAACTTAGTACCGAGCACCAGATTACCGAGTCATGGGCAAAGGAGTTGGGCAGTATACCAGCGCGTGGACGCGCTTCTCGGCGAAGGGGGGGAGAGATGTCATACGCCTAATGGCACTTAATGGGCTAGACGGGCCAGCAGGGCGTCTATTGGGCCCGTGGACCGGCGCCCTAGCAGCCGCCGCCCACGCCGGCGTGAACAGTACCCGCGGGTACTGTAGCACCGCGGGTACTGTTCACCCGCGCCGCCAGTAGCGTCTCGCCACGGAAGGATTTAATTAGAAATATAATAGGATAGGGGTAGAATAAGGAAATAGATAGAATTACGTAAGATGCAAGTCTTCTCTGGACTATAAATATAGAGGCATTGTACCCCTTTGAGATTAATAAGAAAAAGGCCGAAAGACTTATTCTAGTTCTCCAGCTCTCCAGCCCTAAACCCTAGCCGCCGCCGCCTCGTCCCTTCTCCCTGCGCCTGCGCAGCAGCAGCAGCAGCAACAGCAGGGCGCTGCCGCCCCTACCCCCTGCTCGGCAGCCCTAGGGCTAGCCCTAGCCGCCGGTACCCTACCTCCCCGCCTTGCGCCTTACAGGGAGAATGATGGATAAGTCTCTGCGTTGGCTGGCCTTTGTGGGAGGCTGCAGCACATGGCTGCATGGTGGTATTGCTGCCCCTCAAGGACAGCATATTGACTGGATGTTAGCATCTTTAGGACAGCATCTTCATGGTGGTTTGGGACAGCATTGTGACCACTTTTAGTACAACATCTGCATGGTAGTTTTGCTGTCCTTTCAGGACAGCATCTTGACTAGCATCTAGGACAACATATTAGTATATGCTTGGCTGGTTAGCAGCTCTATATATTTGTACCCCCAACCCCTCAGGTTGGCATGACACTTGTGTAAGATTGTGTGAGAAATAAACCTAGAAAATTGTCTCATCTCGAAGTGTCATCCTCTCGATGAGTAAGGATCTTGCTATCTCCAAGAGCAAGAATCCAGCGACTAACAAGATAGGAAGTAGCAAAGCGAGTAACAGCAGGCCTCACTAGATCACCACCAATCTTTTCTCGCATAAGATCCAGAATCTTCCCATGCTTGTAGAGAAACCTACACACCTTCTTAGCCGAACTAATGCAAGACCTAAACTCTTTTATCTTCCCAATGACCTCCATCATCAAATCCAAACACTGAGCAGCACATGGTGTCCAATCTAAAGTTGGGATCCTTTCCATAAGAATTCTTCCAGCAGTCTTGTAGTTTGCTCCATTATCCGTAACAATTTGCACCACATACTCCTTCCCTACCTTGTTAATTTGTTTCTCTAACAAGTCTGTTAACATAGAAACATTGGCTATCTCACTTGAAGCGTCAATTGAACCTAAGAAGAATGTTTCAGCTGGGCTATTGGCAAGAAAGTTGATGAGATGACGGTGGCTAGTGACAGTCCATCCATCTGACATGATTGTGCAACCATATTCCTTCCAAGAGTCCTCATGCTTTTTTCTCAACTCATCTGTCTTCTTCGCTGCCTTCTCAAGTAGTGGATTCCTAATCTCATGGTGTGAAGGTGACCGATACCCAGGACCAAATTGCCCAACTGACTCAAGCATTACTCCCAACTTCTTGAGTTAATAACATTGAGTGGTATTCCGTTCTCATTAAAAAAAATAAGCCACATGGTCATCTACAATTCGCTTTGCTTCCTTCCTCTTTGTGGAGTACTCAAGAGTGGGCTGTGACATCTTGGACTTGTGCCTTTTTGCAACCACTTCTTCTGGACTCTTGCAAAGTAGAAAACTTCTCTGTTTGAGGTTTTGTTGGAGCTGAAACCACAAAGTTTGAGATAGATGCTTGAGCTATCTTCTTCGCTTACTTTAATTTTGTCCCAGAACTTGGAACTTGCTTTGATTTTGTCCCAGGATTTGGTTCATTTTCAGCAGCAGCAGCACCTCGACCTTGGTCTGTGTCTTCTTCTGTTTCTGTCTCCAAATTCTCCACTCCACTGTCCACAGTTACTTGGGTCCTTGACCTTTTGTGCAAGTAAACATCCATCTCACGCCTAATTAGTTCAGGTGCTTTACCACATTTAACTGCATCAGAATAGCCCCCAGCAAGGTGTTGCTTGAACCTTTTAATTCCTGAAGGGACAGTCTTTTCACAAAAAATACATTGGACATACTCTTTCTTCGCTGGTTCTGGCCAAAACCCATATCTTCAGCCATAGCAGCAAGGTCTGACGGCAATTTAGCTACGGCTGCAGCTATCAGAGATGCTTCAGTTGGAGCTGTCGATGACGCTGTTGCAGAATTACCATGAACCTCTTCTGAGACAGCATCATCCAAAGCTACATTCTCAGGTAAATACATCTCAACATTTGCACGACATCGAGCATTGTCTGCATAGCGGCATAACGACACAAATGTGTCAAATATTGGAGACAACAAGGGACACACAACAACAGAGTAGTAGAGGCGTAACAACATCAGAGTAGCAAAGTAGCAGATGCAGATTGACAAAGACACTAACCCTCAGAGGATGTAGAGTGTTGGTTCATCTTGATGCTTCCCGCGTTCGTCCTCCAGAGGTCCAGGCGCGGCGAAGGTGGCAGAGCCGCAGAGATCCAGGCGCGAGCAGCAGCGGGCTTCCCGTATTCGTCCTCTAGGCGCGAGCAGCAGAGCGCTTCGTGCCTTCGTCCTCCAGGCGCGAGCAACACAAGTGTAGGCGAGGTGGAGGCGCGGGCAGACAACAGAGGTCTGGATGCCGACGAGCGGCGTGGGCAGACAACAAAGGTCTGGATGTCGGCGAGCGGCGTGGTGCGGGTGGACATACCGCTGCGGACGTCGTCCAGTGGCGCGGTCGACCCTGCGCCCGTGAATGCCCTCCAGCAACGTGGATGGAGCTCGGGAGCTGCGCGCCTGGGACGAGCTGAGGTGGAGGCGCAGGGAGCAGGCGGACGACGACGAGGTCCTGAGGAGCTGGGGGCGGAGATGCGGACGCCGGCAAGTTGCAGAGCCGCGGACAGAGCTTGGGACGCCGACGAGATGCGGAGCTGCGGACGGAGTGGGGACGACGGCGAGGTCCTGCGAGGCAGGGAGTAGGCGGAGATGCAGGGGGAGCGTCGGCCGGTGGCGGCTGCGAGCAGAGCCGCGAGAACAGAGCAGAGCACAACCGCGGGAGCAGAGCAGAGCCTGGAACTATTTCACTCACTCACTGCTAAACCCTAATGGGCCAGCTAAAGTTAGGCCGGCTACATACTGGCCCAACTAGTCGTCCAACAAGGCTGATCGGACGACTAATCGTGACTAGTCGCGATTAGTCAGACGATAAGATTTCTAATCGATCAAAACTAATCGAACACCCTTATCGAGCACGAAGTTACGATAAGGACGACTAATCGTGATTAATCGCGATTAGTCGTCCGATCTGAAAACATTGGTACAAGCCTGCAAAGTGCACTCTCTTGTTCCCCCGCAATTTGATGCTTTCTTTATGGAAGAGTACCATCCCTTAGCATTCGAGACCAGTACCATACCACCCTGATGCTAAGGAGACATTTCTTTAAATAAACCCTTTAAAGCTCCAACAAAAGAAATGCATGTCATGATTTGTTCTCCAAGGCACCAAGTGTGTCGGACAGAATAATTCCCATAGACGCACAAGCAAAAGCTCTCCCCATCACCTACACCAAATAAACTGCGCGGTGTCATCCCAAAAGGAGGAACTGAGAAAAAACAATCATATCCTGAGAACCCTACAAGCCAATGTTTTCAGATCGGATGACTAATCGCGATTAGTCGTCCTTATCGTAACTTCGTGCTCGATAAGGGTGTTTGATTAGTTTTGGTCGATTAGAAATCTTATCGTTCGACTAATCACGACTAGTCACGATTAGTTGTCCGATCAGCCTTGTTGGGTGACTAGTTGGGAAAGAAGATAATCAGTTGAATAGGCAAAATAACAAAAAAACAAGACTAAAGACTAAAGGAAATGTAAAGATTAGGAGAGCAAGACAAAGCAACTTAACCATCTGGCATCAGAAAGCAACAGCTACAGGTAAGTGTCCAGATCAGTAGTAGATCACCATGATGGTCAAGGACGTTGGGACCTAGGGTAGCTGGCCCTCGACTACGTAATTCGTAGCCTTGATCCATCGTCGCCGGCGAGGTTTTGCCCCTCAGCCGTCGGCTTGTTTGAGAAGAAGAGAGGAGATTAGATTGATCTGATATTCCTTCCCCCTTCAAGCCAATGTGCGATTACAATAAAAGGGCCAAAGGCCACACAAACCGGAGTCTAATACTCCTTGAATTAAGGATCATAAAAACAGAAACTATCTAAACTTCCCATCTCTCTTCCAATAGGAGATCGTTCCGAGCGACGAGGAAGGACGGGAACGGCCGAGCACGCTGTAGGTGCATCCCAATCACAGCAAATTTCTCGTTCAAGCCGCGAATAAGGTTGAGAACAAGAGTGCGATCCTGAACCGGTTCACCAAGGTCGCCAAGGGCGTCAGCCATGCCCTTAAGACGACGGCAGTAATCTGCAACGCTGAGATCGCCTTGTGTGAAGTTCCGAAACTCAGCATCCAAGTAGAGAGCGCGAGTCTCGCGATTGCCCACAAACTGATCTTCAAGCGCTAGCCAAACTATACGCGCTGTTGTAGAGGGCGCCATCACGGTCTCGACAAGATCAGTGGAGATCGTGCCATAAAGCCAAGAGATTACGACACAATCCATGCGAGACCAATCTGGTAGTGTGTCATTGGGGTCGTCGGAGAGCACATGCTCAGAGAGGGCAAACTTCCCAAGGGTGACAAGGAAGTGGCCACGCCACTTGTTGTAGTTGCCTGTGGAGAGGTCAAGGACGACCGACACAAGGGACCGAATGTTCTGAACCGAGACTGCTTGAGCATGCAGATTGGCAATAGCTGCAGCCTCGTGAAGAAGGAGAGCTGCACGGGCATCGGTCTGATCATCAGTGTTGTCCCCATGAACACTGAGGTCAGGAGGAGGCGGGGCAGCAGCACGAGCCTTGGCTGCGCGGGCAAGGGCCTCACGCATGCGTTGCTCAGCGAGAAGAACTTCCTGATCAGCTGCGTCGACCTCGGCCAAGGCATCAGCGCGACTCTGAGCAGCGGTGGCAGCGGAGGTCGCCTGGGCATGTGCAGCAATAGCAGTATCCGCCAACTTCTGGGCGGCCGTGGCTGCGGCAGCAACAGCGTGGTCATTAGGGGCAGCCGCCGCAGCAGCGCTGGCCGTGGTGACGGCAGCGGTGGCGTTCTGCATCTCCTTGGCAGCAGCAGCAACAACTTCGCGAGCCTTGGCTGCAGCGGTGGCAGCTGCCTGGGCCGCGGTGATGCCTGAGGCAGAGGATGGCTCGCCGGCCATGGATCAAGAAGGAGTTGTGGGAGGGAAAAAAAACGCGCTACAGTACCCGCGCTACAGTACCGCGAGAGAAGGCAGCGGAAGGAGAGGATCGGGTCAATCCGGTCTCAGATACCATGTAAGTTGGGAAAACTGTAGATTGATTATTGAAGGACAAGTACATGTACATATATATGGGTAAGGATAGGGGTGGCTTATGGAAACACAACCGACCTCTAGTATCCTTGCCTGAACCAACTCAATCTACTAGATACCCAAACTTGGAGTCCACCAGACTTGGAGTCCAAATACAACTCCTAGCCGACCTGTACATGAGCCCATATGGCTGAAGCTAATAAGGCCTAGGCCCATAGCATAGCCCTGTCTAACATCAGCCACCGAGCATGGCCTGGGTCGCAGCGTCGCCCTGCGCGCCATGCGCGTTGCTCGCGCGAGCCGTATGTTCTGCCGCTCTACGCACGTCGCGGGCCCTGCGTCGCCTTGTCTACGTTTGCCCGTACATGACATCTCTCCCCCCGTTGAGGACCAGATCGTCCTCGAGCTGGAACGCCGGAAACTTGGCGGTGAAGACGTTAGCATCTTCCCACATCGCTGAAGCCGCTGTCATGCCCTTCCACTGGACAAGGAACTGCCTGACCCCTCGTGCCAGCCGAGAGCGAACCACGCGCTCTGGTTCGGGAAGCATGGCTCCGTGGCGCGTCGGAGGGAGCTCTGGGGGCGTTGCTGGTGGAGTCCACTGGAACGGCTTGAGCAACCTGATGTGGAACACGTCATGAAGTCGAGCGCCGTGCGGCAGGGCTAGGCGTGCAGCCACGTCGTTGATCATCTCAGTGATGCGGTAGGGGCTGAAGTACTTGGGCTTGAGCTTGCCGGTGATCGCCTGGGCAGTGAAGATGCGGCGCGGGGACGAAGGCGCAGGAGAACCCAATCACCGACCTTGTACACGACATGGCAGTGAAGCTTGTCGTAGTGGAGCTTCTGCACCAACTGCGCCTGCTCGAGCCGATAGCGGATATCCGCCAGGAACTCGTCGCGCTCCTCTATAGTCTTGGCGACGACCGGCACCCGCGTTTCGCCGGGCTCATAGGAGCTGATGGTTGGCGGATCGCGGCCGTAGACCACATGGAACGGCGTGTCCCGGAGCGACGACTGGTAGGCCGTGTTGTAGATGTACTCAGCCCAAGGAAGCCACCTGAGCCACTGGCGCAACCAATTTCACGTGAGGCAACAGAGATACATGACGAGGACGCGGTTGGCCGCCTCCGTCTGCCCATCGGACTAGGGGTGGAACGCCGTAGTCATGTGCAGCCGAGAGCCCGTAAGGCGCATGAGCTCGCGCCAAAACGCCGAGGTGAACAACAGGTCCCGGTCGGACACCATGGACTGCGGTACACCGTGCAGCCTGACAATGTCGGTGAAGAAGGCTTGGGCCACGGACTCGGCGGTGTAGGGGTGCCCGAGGGGGATGAAGTGGCAGTATTTGATGAACCTGTCCACCACTGTTAGAATAACTGACTTACCCCAGACCCAAGGAAGAGCTTCCACAAAGTCAAGACCAATATCAGTCCACACGCCTTGCGGAACAGGGAGGGGCAGCAGCAGTCCGGCGGGGTGCAGCTGCTCCGACTTGCAGCGTTGGCACGTGTCGCAAGCGCGCACAAAGTCCTGGACAAGGCGGCGCATGTTGGGGAAGTGGACGTTGCAGGAAGAGGAGCCGCCAGAGGCATGAAGGGCGGTCTCAGTGGAGACCTTGCCTTCATTAGCTAGGCGAAGTTCATTGAGAACGACCTTCTGGCGCGTGGTGCTAAAGTCGGCCAGTGGTGTGGTGTTCGCGATGTTGTCCGCACTGCTGGAGAAGTGCGGGTTGAGACCATGAAGGAGGTTGAGCACAAGCTAGGACGGCGAGGCATCATGACCGACATCGCTTAGAGCATCGGCCATGGTCTTCATGCGTTAGCAGTAGTTGTTGATGGAGAGGTCCCCCTGCCTCATAGAGGACTCATGTAGGAAGACGGCGTGGGGCTCCTTGTTGGACAGGAAGAGGCCCCTGATGGCAACCCAAAGTTGGCGCGCCGACTGTTTGCCGTCAGTGGTGAGGTCCTGGACGTCGGGGGCAACAGACCCGAGGAGCCAACTATGGACGCAGGCATCGCCCACGACCCACTGGGGATCAGCAAGATTGGCACTCCATCACGCCTAGTGCGTGGTACATCCATGGTGGCAAAACCACTTTTGAGATCAGGCTCGGAGATTATTTGTCCTTTTATTAGTAGTGGTTGAATGCAGTTGCACAAGTGTAATATTAATTGAAATGATTAAGCTCCATAGTGTTCTGTAGTTGCAGTTGCAGTTGCAATGTGATAGATCTGTAGTTCTATTACAATTGTATCATTGCAATTGTTTATGCATCAAAATGATAAATAATATTACTTTTTTTTCCATGGTGGCAAAACCACTTTTGAGATCAGGCTCGGAGATTATTTGTCCTTTTATTAGTAGTGGTTGAATGCAGTTGCACAAGTGTAATATTAATTGAAATGATTAAGCTCCATAGTGCTCTGTAGTTGCAGTTGCAGTTGCAATGTGATAGATCTGTAGTTCTATTACAATTGTATCATTGCAATTGTTTATGCATCAAAATGATAAATAATATTACTTTTTTTTTGGAAATATCTTTCATCTAACTCTTTCCTCAGTCTATGGTGTGTTTCATAATGTCTTTTTCAGGTTGTTGGAGATGGAAATTGTGTTAAGAAGGCTGTAGCAATAATCACAGATCGCCTAAAGGAAAGCTTACACCGTGATCGTGGCCCCTTCCGTGGGCGAATGAATTCACCAGAGCCTCCAATTTCTCAGGAAGATGAATATTTGGGTGGTGTTCAGCAGATGCCTGCATATGAGGAATCTTTGGGACGACCTGATCAGATTAGGAACAACATTAGCATGGAGCCACCAGGATATGAGTTTGATTCAAATGGTGGCAAGGTCATTGAACATCCAGATATCCTGTATGATGACATCATTTTTCGAATTCTATGCCCAATTGACAAGGCTGACAGTTTAGTTGCAACGCGTGATGGAATACTAGAGATGCTACAGGCTGATGTTGGTGTTGATGTTAGGCTATCTGATATTATTGCTGGTTCTGATGAAAGGGTAGTAATCATCACATCCAGAGAGGTAAGTCAGATGTGCATTTGATACTTTTGTGCATCTTTGCTTTCCATATGTGAGTGTTTAGTGAAGATTTTTCTTGTCTATTACTCAATGTACTTGCACATGTCTGGACTCGGGTGTGGTTTCAGATAGCTATATGATGGCATCATACCTGACACCTGAGTGATAAGCTGGCATACAAGTGACTAGGTATGGCAGTGGGTTTAGGGTTTAGGGTGGAGTAAATACCTGCCCTCGACAAATTGCCTATTGGGTAAAATTTCATACCCACAACCGTACCCACAGGTAGGATTTTGTACCCATACCTGCACCCATCAGGTACGGTACCCAGGGGTGGTTAGATTATCACTAGATTGTTTTTTAGCACTAACGAGTGAAGCAACATACCTGCACCCATACCCACAGATAGAATCTTGACAGGTACAATACTAGAAGACATTTGGGAATATTCTCACCCAACATTCCATTATTACTTATACTAGCGGACATGCCTGTGCGTTGCTACGAAATATACAGTTTGCGTCATTTGTTCCAATCAGTTGAAATTGGATTCTGTACCGTGACTGGACATGCGCTGTTCTAACTCCAAGCATGGATCATGAGTTTGGGTCACGGACTGCGCAGAAAACTGTAAACCAATCGACTCTTATCTCAAATTCATCATGTACTACTACTATTATTAAACCGGATAGATGGGCGAGAGAGAGAGAGAGAGTAAAGGACAAATTTTTGGGAGAGAAAATTTTGCCCTTTCATATTAGGTAATAGATATATATATTCCCTGCATGGAAAATACAAGTATTTTAGGTAAAAATGAGGCTAATGTCTAAATCTAGTACTCTATTCCAAATTATAAGTCGTTGTGGCTTTCTACATAGATTTTGCTATGCATCTAGATATACACTTATGTCTAGATACATATCTTTTACCATGTATCTATAAAAGCCAAAACGACTTATAATTTGGAATGGAGCGAGTATACAAAACTAACATGTGAACTTAGTTCAATTATTGCGATGGGTTTTATGTCCCCACCATCCAGATCCATGTCTTCTTTGACACTATAATTGTGTGCATGTTTTCTTCCTAATACAAATTCTGGGTGCTCTTGTTTGTAACTCAAAGAAAATTACCTATGATGCATTTAACCTGTTACAGGTTACCCATCCATTGTTATGGTTTCCCCCTAATATGACAGTCCTATTGTACTTCAATATACATTGTTTCACTAAAGACATGCCAATTTTCTGGTGCTAGACATACTGGGTTGCTACCTAGGGTTTTCCCTAGGCAAATAATCTTTTAGCCATTGATTGATGAGTGTTGGAGTATACGTGTTAGGCCCATGAGGCCCATGTATTAAAACATGTATAGCTACCCTTCTTAGGGTTAGCCTAATAATCTCAATTATTATTCTTAGCATGGTATCAGAGCTAGGGTTAGGTCCTCTCCTCCCTCCCTCCCTCCCAGCCGCCGGCGCAGCTTCCTCCAGCCGCCGGCGCCGCCGCGGCCTCCATGGCCGGCGGTGAGGACTTCCCTCCCCTTCCCCATCCCAACTCCTGGGCGCGCATCGCTGCTTCCCGTCAAGCCGCTACGGTTCTTCACGCCGGCGAGGCAACCAGCAGCATGTCCGCTGGCGGAACCGCCGCAGCAGCCGCCGGCCCGCAGGGCGCGGGCGCGGGCGGCGCCAGGGCACGAGCGCGGGCGGAGGCCTCGCGCGCAGCAGCCGCGGGCGGCCCCGGCCGCGGGCGCGGGCGGACCAGGCGCGGGCGGGCTCGGCCTCGCGGCTCAGCCGCCGCGGCGTCCCCGCCTCGCAGCCGCCGCGGTGGCCCGGCCTCGCAGCAGGCGCACGGGCGGCTCTCGGCCTCGCGGGCGCGGCCTCAGCCGCCGCGGGCGGCCCCGGCCTCGCAGCCGCCGGGGTGGCCCGGCCTCGCAGGCAGGCGCAGGCGGCGCCACCCTCTCTCCCTCCCTCGCGACCACCGCGGACGGCGCAGCTGGAGGCTTCGCGGGCGCCCCCTCTTCCCCTCCCTCGCCGAGCTCGTCGCCTTGCCGCGTGGTGCTGCTTCCTGCGCATATCTCCCTGGCGCGGGCGGACTCGCTCATCAGCCGTTCCCACCGCCCCCTCCTACTCACTTGGGGACTGCGGAGGCCACCCTCGCAGCCGCCCTCAACGCAGCTCGGGCAGCCGCTGCGGCAGGGCAGGTGCGTGTCCAGGCTGCCGCTCTCGCCTGGGAGCGTGAGCGCGATGCTGCTGATGCCTTGGCCCGCCGTATCGCTGAGGCCGAGCAGCTGCTCGTCTTCCCCACTCATCACGACGCCAGCGCTACTTCCTCCGGCTCCCCAGCGACTCATCGTCCGCTCGCCACCGCGGTGCTCTGGCATGATCCGGCCGATCCCCTTGTGGCACAGCTGCACATCCAGGCGGGTGGTGTCCAAACCATCCGGAATCTGGTCACCGTCGTCCTGGAGCCTGAGTCACCTTCCTACGCTCGCTGGCGTGACCAGGTCCTCCTCACTCTCCGTCGCTACGCTCTGGATGACCACGTCCTCCTCGACACTCCGGCTGCGGCTCAGACCCCTGCGTGGCTGCGACTCGACAGTATTGTCCTCTCCTGGATTGTCGGCACCATCTCCCTCGACCTTCAGGATCTGGTCCGCAACACTCCTGGCGCTCGACACGCGTGGGTAGCTCTCGAGGGGCAGTTCCTGGGCAATGCCGAGGCCCGGGCCCTGCGTCTCGATGCGAGCTTCCGCACGTCTGTTCAGGGGGACCTCTCCGTGGGTGAGTTCTGCCGCCGCATGAAGGGCCTCGCCGACTCTCTGGGTGACCTGGGATGTCCGGTGGACGACCGGATCCTGGTCCTCCAGGTCCTTCGCGGCCTCAGTGACCGCTACAGCCACCTGCGGACATGGATCACCCGGCAGCGGCCATTTCCCTCCTTCCTGCAGGTCCGCGACGATCTGGTCATGGAGGAGCTCACTCAGGGTATCCAGTCCGGGTCGCACTCGACACCAGGATCTTCGTCCACCTCGACTGCCCTCGCTGCGGCTCCTTCACCACGCTCCACCGCTCCACCTGCGTCGTCTCTTCTTGGTCCTCCTCCCCCCCGGGCCGAGCGGCGGTGGGGGGGGGTCGTGGCGGTCGTCGTCGACGTGGGGGGGGGGCCGTGGTGCAGGGTCCGGTCGTGGGACTGCACCGGCCGCCCCGGCTCCTCCTCGGGGTGGTGTGCCCTGGCCATCCTTCCACAACCCATGGTCAGGGCGCATCTCCATGTGGCCCTACCCGGGGGCAGGTGGTGACCCTCGTGCTCCGTCGGCCATGCTCGCGGGCACGGCTCCGTTCCCGACACCGTGGACTGGCCCGACAATGCCTGCACCTCCGGCCCCGTCGTCCTGGACTCCCCCGGCCGGGATGCCTGGGGCCGTCGGTTGGGACCCGACGGCCTTGGCTCGCTCCTTCGGCACCATGACCCTCACGCCTCCGGTTGGACAGGACTGGATCGCCGACTCAGGGGCCACGTTCCATACCACCCCTGACTCTGGTATTCTCTCCTCCGTCCACCCACCTTCTCCTTCTCATCCTTCGTCCATCATGGTCGCAAATGGATCCTGTATTCCTGTCACTTCTGTGGGTGCTGCCGGCGCCCATGGCTCCTTTCATCTTCCTGATGTCTTGGTTGCTCCATCTATGGTTCATAACCTTCTTTCGATTCGTCGTTTTACAGCTGACAACTCTTGTTCTGTTGAATTTGACTCTTCTGGTCTTACTGTGAAGGATTTGGTCTCCCGGCGTCCACTGCTCCGATGTGACAGCTCGGGGCCCCTTTACACGATTCGCCTTCCTCCGTCCCCGTCTTCCACTTCGTCAGCTGCTCTCGCCACCTCGCCTTCCTCCACTACCTGGCACCGTCGTCTTGGACATCCCGGCCGAGACATTCTGATGCAGCTTAGTCGTAGTTCCGACATATCATGTACTCGGACTAGAGATGAGCACTTGTGTCACGCGTGTCAGTTGGGTCGACATGTTCGCCTTCCTTTTCCTACCTCCTCTTCACATGCGACCCATCCTTTTGATCTTGTACATTGTGACCTATGGACATCTCCTGTCATGAGTCTTTCTGGTTATAAATACTATCTTGTCTTGGTGGATGATTTCTCTCACTATTCCTGGACTTTTCCCATTCGCGCTAAGTCTGACACTTTCTCCACGCTTCTTCACTTCTTCGCCTGGGTGTCCACTCAGTTTGGCCTCACCATCAAGGCCGTTCAGTGCGACAACGGACGCGAGTTCGACAACTCCACGTCCCGTGCTTTCTTCCTCTCTCACGGCGTGCAGTTACGCATGTCGTGCCCCTATACCTCCTCCCAGAACGGCAAGGCCGAACGCATGATTCGCACCACCAATGACACCATTCGCACCCTCCTCTTGCAGGCCTCTCTTCCTACCCGCTTCTGGGCTGAGGCTCTTCACACCTCCACCTACCTCCTCAACCGTTTACCTTCCGCTGCTTGTCCTGCTCCCACTCCTCACCACGCTCTCTTCGGTACCCCTCCTCGCTACGACCACCTCCGTGTCTTCGGGTGTGCGTGTTACCCTAACACCACTGCCACTGCTCCTCACAAGCTGGCTCCCCGGTCGACTCGGTGTGTCCTCCTCGGGTACTCCCCGGATCACAAGGGGTACCGTTGCTTTGACCTCTCCTCTCGTCGTGTTCTCATCTCCCGCCACGTTGTGTTCGATGAGACCGACTTCCCTTTCTCCACCACGACCTCTACTCCTTCCACCACTCCACCTCCCACCTCCGATCCGTTTTACACTGACGCGGTGGTCCAGCCACCTTTGTTTGTTTACCCTGCAGGTACCACCCTCCCACCTGCCACGACGGTCTCGCACCCTGTGTCACCGTCCTCGGGCGCACTGCTGGACCCTGTGCCCAGTACAGGTCCGGTGGAAACGTCCACCCCGCTGGATCCTGCGCATGGCGCGGGTCCCGCGTCTTTGGCACCTCCCGCTCGCTACGCTGAGCCGGTGCGTGTCTACCAGCGGCGTGCGCGGGCGGGCTCCCCGCCACCGGTGCGTGCTGCCTCGCCAGCCGCGTCCTCGCCGCCACTGGTGCGGGACGTGTCGCCGACCTCGCCGCAGAGTTCTACTGTCGCCGCCTCTCCGCCGTCGATACCCACGCCCCCGCCACCGCCTTCACCACCCACTGCTCGGGGTGACCGGCCGGTTTATCACCCGCCGCTTCTTCACCGCCACCCGCGTCATGTACACCCCATGGTGACGCGGCATGCGGCGGGGGTACTCCGGCCTCGCGCTCTCGCCTCGACGACCGATGCCACGGGGGTCTCTCCGGTACCCTCTTCCGTGCGGGACGCCCTGGCTGACCCACACTGGCGTGGTGCAATGGAAGAGGAGTACGCCGCTCTCGTCGCCAACCAGACCTGGGATCTGGTACCCCGTCCACCTGGAGCCAATGTTGTCACCGGAAAATGGCTCTGGACTCACAAACGGCGGGCTGATGGATCTCTCGAGCGCTACAAGGCTCGCTGGGTACTCCGGGGTTTCACACAGCGGCCTGGAGTTGATTATGATGAGACTTTCAGTCCAGTGGTCAAGCCTGCTACTGTCCGCACAGTCCTCTCGTTGGCTCTCTCGCGCTCCTGGCCAGTGAATTAGCTGGATGTCAAGAATGCATTTCTTCATGGGACACTTGCTGAGACAGTCTACTGCAGTCAGCCTGCGGGTTTCGTTGACTCCACCCAGCCTGATCTGGTCTGTCGCCTCAACAAGTCTCTCTACGGCCTCAAGCAGGCTCCCAGGGCGTGGTATTCTCGGTTTGCTGCCTATCTGTTCACCCTGGGTTTTGTGGAGGCCAAGTCCGATACTTCGCTGTTCATATATCACCACAGCGGGGAGACTGTCTATCTGCTGCTATATGTTGATGACATTGTGCTCACAGCTTCCAGCCCGACACTGCTGCAGCGGATCATCACTTCCCTTCAGCAGGAGTTCGCGATGAAGGATCTTGGTGTGCTCCATCACTTTCTTGGGATCACTGTTGAGCCCCGGCCAGGGGGCCTCTTTCTTCATCAGCGGCAGTACACTCTTGATATCCTCGAGCGCGCTGGGATGACTGACTGCAAGCCCTGCTCCACCCCTGTTGACACTCAGGCCAAGCTGTCAGAGACCGAGGGCGCCACAGTCACTGATCCTTCCGCATACAGGAGTCTTGCGGGGGCGCTTCAGTACCTCACCTTCACCCGCCCGGACATCACATATGCAGTTCAGCAGGTTTGCCTTCATATGCATGATCCGCGGGAGCCTCACCTCACGGCCCTCAAGCGCCTCCTCCGCTACCTCCGCGGCACCGTCGACTGCGGCTTGTTTCTCCACCGGTCCGCCTCCACTGAGCTCGTCGTCTACACCGACGCGGACTGGGCCGGGTGTCCGGACACTCGCCGGTCCACCTCCGGCTATGCTGTCTTTCTCGGCGGCAACCTCGTGTCCTGGTCGTCCAAGCGCCAGCCGGTGGTCTCCCGATCCAGTGCCGAGGCGGAGTACCGCGCCGTTGCTAACGGCGTGGCTGAGGCCTCCTGGCTCAGGCAACTCTTGGGTGAGCTCCATAGTCCCCTGACCCGGAGCACGCTGGTCTACTGCGACAACGTCAGTGCCGTGTACCTCTCCACCAACCCCGTTCAGCACCAGCGGACCAAGCATGTGGAGATCGACCTCCACTTCGTCCGTGACCGGGTGGCCATCGGCGATGTTCGGGTTCTCCACGTCCCGACCACTTCTCAGTTCGCCGACATCTTCACCAAGGGCCTCCCGTCCTCGACCTTCTCCGAGTTCCGCTCCAGCCTCAACATCACTAGTGGCTAGTTGAGTCTGTGGGGGGGCATGTGTGTGTGCTGTTTCCTTCTTTTCGTGCCCAGTCTTGCAACTCCGCTGCGCCGGTAGTTCAGACTGCGGGGGGGTGTTGGAGTATACGTGTTAGGCCCATGAGGCCCATGTATTAAAACATGTATAGCTACCCTTCTTAGGGTTAGCCTAATAATCTCAATTATTATTCTTAGCAATGAGAGCCAGCTTTATTAGTACTCTATACTCCATCCATTTCTTTTTATAAGGCATATTATTGAGTTCATTGCATCGTCTCCCTTCGGCCTTAGATGTGGAATAGGAGTGAGCAATAATTATTTTATTTAATCACGCTAGCTAGCATTGGAACTGTAAATCTTTGGCTTTGGCACCATATTGAGTTGCATGCACCAATCAGTTCAACTGTAAATATGAGTTGTTTGGTTTGAGGAGCTCCCCCTCCATCCAAGATGAGGTGGTGCATCATGAGTTCATTCCTCAAATTTTGTGGAATGCCTCCATTCCTTGTACTAGTTCTAATTATTAGTTCGCGAGGAATGAGGTGATGATGCATCGACCTATTCCATACCACAAACCAAACAAAAAAAAGTGAGGAATGAGTAGATAATGGATCACCTGATTTGTCACAACGACAATGTAAACATAGCAGAAGGCGTTTTCTTGGATGGAAGATTGTAAGGAGCGAGGTGGGGAGGGAGGGAGCCAGTGGCCATGGCGGCGGCTGCGGTGGGGAGGGGCGGCAGTAGTGGGCGGCTAGGGTTTAGGGCTGGAGAGCGGAGAGCAGGAATAAGCCTTTCGACCTTTTTCTTATTAATTAATCTCAAAGGGGTACAATGCCTCTATATTTATAGTCCAGAGGAGACTTGCACCCTAAGTAATCCTGTCTATTTTCTTATTCTACCCCCTATTCTAATCTATTTCTAATTGGATCCTTTTGCGGTGACGACAGTGGTGGAGGCTGCGTGTGCGCCGGCTGCAGGGGCAGCGGCGGCCTGGGCGCCGGTCCACGGGCCCAATAGGCGCCCTGTTGGCCCGTCTAGCCTACTAGGTGCCATTAGGCGTATGACAAAGACGAAGCCTATCTATATGTATTGTATTTGTGTATGACTTGTGGGGCCTCAGGGCAGCAGGCCGTCGGGCCTTATATTCTGATTCGGGTCTGTTACAGATCTATCGAATATTCTGATAATATAAACATCGCGAGAGACAGGTTCCTCTCTGCTCTGTTGGCCGAATCCGGCGATCCCCTTGTCCCTCACGTCGACGGTGACCTCGCCGGCGGCCACGGGTGTTACAGGAGGTATCGAAGGCGGTCCTTCCTCGGCTACCCACCCCACCCTACCCTTTCCTCTCCCGCGGTGATGGCGGCAACATACCAGGAGTCTACGGGATGACATAGATTGTCGCACAGCGGCGGCGCGACGGGATCCGGCGACGCAACGACATCCGCGGTGGCTCCAGCTACGACATCTTCACTCGACTGGGGGACTACACCAACATCTAGGGTTCGGCAGCGAGAACCATCATGAGCCTACCCCTTACTACTCACAGATTTTTATTTTCATTTTGCACGCCTTGAACGACAAACAAGGGTTGTGAGGCAGTTGCTCTTGCGTAAAATTCCGGAGTTTCGAAGTTCAGGTGCGGTATAGTGGCGTTAGGAGGGGAAGTGTCCGTGGATTTGGGTTCCGGAGCGTTCGTCTCTGTGCAAAATCCCTCGATCCCACCTCACTTCGAGGAGTTGGGTTGTCGGTGCTGTTGGAGTATGAGAGTATTAGGCCCATGAGGCCCATGTATGACTATATTGCTACCCTCCTAGGGTTAGCCAATCTATCCAATCACTCTTTCCAACATGGTGCGAGCGTGGGCACGGGCGCCGCCGCTGCCGCGGGCGCTGCTTCTCCCCTCCTTCCCTGCCAATGCGGCCACCACGACAGCGGGCCTGCCGCCGCGACCACCATGGCCGGCGAGCGCCTTCCCCCCTCTCCCCTCTACTTCCACACGGCTGCGGGCGTCGCCGCCGCTGCTGCCGCTGCCGTCGCGGGCGCGCGTGGCCAGCACGACCAACAGCCAGCCCCACCTCTCTCTGCCGGCCAGGGCTGCTCCCTGGGCGTCGCCTCCCTCCCTGGCGCCGGCGCAGGCTTCCTGCAGGGCGCGCCAGCCAGCGACGGAGCCCCTGCTGGCCGCGCACCTGTTGCTGCCGCCGGCGCACCGCCTCCACACCTGCACGGCCCCTTCCTAGCCGCAGCAGGGGTTTCTCGCCTGGCTGGTGGGCTCCAACGCCTCCTCCGCTCGACCCGGCGACCCTCCCTACTACAGCCACCGAGGCCAGCCAGGCGCGGGTGCGTGCAGCCGCTGTCGTTTGGGCCAGGGAGCGCGATGCGGCTGACGCTCTTGCTCGCTGCATCGCCGCGGCGGATCAGTTCCTTACCTACCCTGCCACCGGCGCCTCCTCCGGCTCCTCACGTCCCCGACCGTCGCCTCCGCCTCCGTCGTCTCTCCTTTGTCCTCCTCCTCCCGGGCCGAGCGGGAGTGGGGGGGGGGGGGGGCGTGGGAGTGCACTGGTACATCCGCCGGCAGCTGGCGGAGGGTCCCGCCCCATGCACACGCCGACAGCCATGTTCGCTGGGGCTGTCCCGGGCGCTCCCCCGTTCCTGTCGCCGTGGACTCCACCTCCCGGGACCCTGCCGGGGCCTGTCGGTTGGGATCCGATGGCCTTGGCCCGCTCTTTCAGCACCCTCGGCCTGACACGTCCAGTCAGTTCGGACTGGATTGCTGACTCAGGCGCCACCTACCACACCACTCCCAACTCTGGTCTCATATCTTCCGTTTACCCTCCCTCTTCGACTCATCCTTCGTCCATCATGGTCGCGAATGGCTCTTGCCTTCCGGTCACGTCCGTGGGTGCCGCTAACACTCATGGCTCCTTTCTTCTTCCCGATGTCCTGGTTGCTCCCAATATGGTTCACAACCTTCTTTCTATTCGCCGTTTCACAGCTGACAACTCCTGTTCGGTTGAATTCGACCCTTCTGGTCTCACTGTAAAGGATTTGTCTTCCCGGCGTCGTCTTCTCCGCTGTGACAGCACGGGGCCGCTTTACACTCTTCGGTTTCCTGTTCCGCTCCAAGGTCTTCACCTGCCCCTCCGTCAGCTGCTTTCGCCACCACCACCTCCTCTACTACTTGGCACCGTCACCTTGGTCACCCTGGCCGCGATGCCTTGACACAGCTTCGTCATAGCTCTGCCATACCATGCACTCGAGCTCGCGATGAGCATTTGTGTCATGCGTGCCAACTGGGTTGACACGTTCGTCTTCCTTTTCCTGCTTCCTCTTCCCATGTGGCCCATATTTTTGACCTTGTCCATTGCGATCTGTGGACATCTCCTGTCCCTAGCATCTCTGGCTATAAATACTATCTTGTGTTGGTGGATGATTTCTCTCACTATTCCTGTTCTTTTCCTCTTCGTGCCAAGTCTGACACTTTCTCCACGCTCCTCCACTTCTTTGCCTGGGTGTCTACTCAGTTCGGCCTCACCATCAAGGCTGTTCAGTGTGACAACGGGCGTAAGTTCGATAACTCCACGTCTCGTGCCTTCTTCCTCTCTCACGACATGCAGTTGCGCATGTCGTGCCCCTACACCTCCTTCCAGAACGGCAAGGCCGAGCGCATGATTCGCACCACCAACGACATCATCCGCACCCTCCTCTTGCAGGCCTCTCTTCCTGCCCGCTTCTGGGCCGAGGGTCTTCACACCTCCACCTATCTCCTCAACCGTTTACCTTCCGCTGCCTGTCCCGCTCCCACTCCTCACCATGCCCTCTTCGGTACCTCTCCTCGCTACGACCACCTCCGTGTCTTCGGGTGTGCGTGTTACCCTAACACCACTGCCACTGCTCCTCACAAGCTGGCTCCCCGGTCGACTCGGTGTGTCTTCCTCGGGTACTCCTCGGATCACAAGGGGTACCGTTGCTATGACCTCTCCTCTCGTCGCGTCCTCATTTCTCGACACGTTGTGTTCGACGAGGCCGACTTCCCCTTCTCTACCACCACCTCTCCTCCCACCTCCCCACCTCATCCCACCTCCGACCTTGACCTCTCCGCCTTGTTTCCCACTGACGCGGTGGCCCAGCCACCTTTACTGTTTTACCCTGCAGGTCCTCCACCACGCGCTCCGCCGGGCTCGTGCCCCGGCTCTCCTGCTCTCCCGCGCCCTCCGCCGGGCCAGTGCCCCGGCTCGCCGTACTCCGGGGCCCCTCCACCGCGCCCTCCGGTGGGCTCCTGCCCCGGTTTCCCGCCCTCTAGAACTACGCCGTACCCTGCGCCCTGCGCCGGTCCGGCAGCCACGTTCCTCGGGGTTGCGCCTGACCCTACGTCTTGCGTCGGTCCGGCAGCGACGTTCCCCGGGGCTGTGCCCGACCCTGCGCCCGCCGCGGGTCCGGCGCCTGCGGCACCTCCCGCGCGCTTCGCTCAGCCGGTGAGTGTCTACCAGCGCTGTGCGCGGGCGGCCTCACCGCCCCCGGTGCTGGCTCCGTCACCGTCGTCGCCACCTCGGTCTCCTCCTGTGGCCATATTGTCATAGTTACATGGGCCTCATGGGCCTAGACTCATTATACTCCAACACAACTCATCAGGTAAAACTTGTGACTCATTAGGAACATCAGTAACGGGATTGACAGGACTGGCCAGAGTGGTAGAGGTAGATGAAGGATCAGTGGGACCTTTGGGACGACGAGAGTAGAACTGTGTAATAGGCGGTTTAGATGGAGGTGGAGGTGGACTCTCATGTGTCAAGATGACAGGTGGTGGAATGGAGGAGGATGATGCAGGAGCATCACCACCAGATGGAGGAGTGGGAAAACTCAAAAAGGCAGTTGATTCAGTTGGGGAATATGAAGGTTTAGTGGATGGGTGGTAAAAGAAGGGTCGGTCCTCATCAAAACTCACATCATGGGAGATACGAGAGGAAGAATCATAACACCGATAGCCTTTATGCTCAGGACTATACCCCAGAAAGACACACTCAACAGATTGGGCGGTCAACTTGGTCCGTTCACGAGGTGGAAGCAAGACATAGCATGTACATCCAGAAACTCGAAGATGATCATAGTTGGGAGGAGTACCAAAAAGTACTTCACCAGGACATTTGTTGGATAGTTTGGATGAGGGCTGTCTATTGATTAGATAGACAGCAGTAGAAATAGCTCCACGCAAAAAAATAGAGGGAACAAATGATGAAATGCGGAGTGTTCGAGTAGTTTCTATGAGATGGCGGTGCTTGCGCTCAACAACGCCATTTTGAGCATGTGCGCCAGGACAAGAAAGTCGAGCAAGCGTGCCCTTAGAGACCAAAAATTGGCGAAAAATATCAGACAAATAGTCATCACCAGAGTCAGAGCGAAAGACTCTAATAGGAGTAGAGAACTGAGTGTGAACCATGCGCGCAAAAGACTGGTAAATAGAGCATAGTTGTGAGCGATGTTTCATGAAATAAATCCAAGTATAATGCAAATGATCATCAATAAAAATAACATAATATTTATGACCACCCTTTGTAGGAAAAGGTGCAGGACCCCAAACATCTGAATGAATAAGATCAAAGGGTCTAGGAGAATGAGAGACACTAGAGTAATATGGAAGCTGTATTTGCTTTCCAAGCTTGCAGCCCTTACAATGGAAACTAGACTCAACAGATGTATGACCTAGACAACCTTTATTTATTAATGTTGACAAACGAGATCCACATAAATGACCAAGACGGTGATGCCACTTGACGAAAGACAAGGTAGATGAAGCAGCGGATGACAGAGGCGTGGATGTAGCTGAAGAAGGAAGGCGCAATGTGTCCAAAACGTAGAGGCTAGGAGCACCTTTACGGCGATGGCCAGTCCCAATCACAGTCCCGCTTTGACGATCCTGAATGAAACAAGATGAGTCGTCAAATCCAACAAAGCAATTCTTATCGGTAATTTGACCTACTGATAGAAGATTCATGTTCAACTGAGGTACAAGAGAAACATCAGGTACAAAAAAATTAGAATTGTATAAAGAGCACCCTGATGAGTGATGTGGCAAGATGTACCATCAGCAGTCTGAATAGAAGCACCATCCGTGATTGCCTTGCAAGCAACTAAGTGGGACTGATCAGATGTCACATGAAAAGAAGCCCCGGAATCAAGAACCCAAGACGTCGAGGGAGCACTAACAGGTGAGGCTGCAGCAATAGAAACTGAACCTCTAGAAGTGGAGCCAGTACCACGACCGCGGGCAGCACGATACTCAGCCAATTTTTGTGGATGTTGGACAAAACAATTCTCTGGAGAATGACCAGTCCTGCCACAATGCTTGCAAGGCTCTGAAGAGGTGCCTTTTGATACACCAGTCCGCTGCGATGCTGCCAACACACTGAGGCACAGAAACAGAAGAAGACATGGACTGCAAACGTGTTTCTTCTGCAAGTAAATCAGCCAGAGCCTGTGCCATAGTGAGATTGGAGGAATTGTGAAGCAACCGAGTACGGATGGAATCATATTCAGCCCGAACTCCCATGACAAATCTGTAGGTAAGAAACTGCTCAATGAAAGTGAGTGCTGTACAATTTTCTGCAGCAGTACATTGAGGTACCATGGAGATCAAAGAGCCCATCAAGCGATCAAAAGCAAAATAGTACTCATCAATGGACATATCTTTTTGTTCAATGACATGAAGTTGTTGCATAAGAGTATGTTGAAGAGCACCACTATCTTGACATAGCGTTGCTTCAAGTAACTCCACATAGGTTTGGCTTTGTGAAACTTACGAAGACTCATGATGATAGTTTAACACTGTTTACTATGGCTGCCATTACTTTTCCCTCATTGATTTCCCAAGTTTTAATAGCAGCAGCATTACTACCATCAGTGTTACGAGCAGGTGGATCATCAGTCAAATGAAAATAAAGACCACAGCCCCTTAAAGCAGTCTCCACAGAAAAAACCCACTCCGGATAGTTTTGACCATCTAGAGTGATATTGATAACAATTGCATTGAGTTGTGACATGATTGAAAGCTCTACTAGCAGATGACCAACAAGGAGACGAGAAATGACCAACAGGAAGAGGAAAGACAGGGATCAGTTACCACCGTAGTAGTCCTCTGTTTTCCTCTGCAGTGCAGGTGGATGTGCTCTGCTCTGTTTTCCTTTGCTGGACAGGCAGGTGGACAGGAAGGGGGCAGGGACACCACGTATGCGGACGGGAAACAATCCGCATAGAAGATGGCCGCAACGGGCGGCGACTGCGGCGCGACGAGGAAGACAACCGCCACGTCGGGGAAGACAGCCGCGATGGTCGGTGGCCGTGACGGGGAAGACGGCCGCGCACGACGGGGAAGACATCCGCGAAGAGCGGCGGCCGCGGACGCCTGGAGAGGAACAGGCGACAAACAGCAGCGCCCGCCTGGAGAGCAACGGGCGGCGGCCACGGACGGACGCGCGAAGAACGGGCGGCGGCGCGTGGAGGATGTGGAGGCCAGCCGCGATGGGCGGCCGCGACGGGCGGCTGACGGAGGATAGCCGCGACGTGCGGCAAAATTGGATCGTGGGTGGATTAAAAAATTGATTAGCTTAATCCCAACCCTAATCCTTGGCTTTGGTACCATGTTACTAACCTTTCAGTTGACAGAGTACAAATCCTCCATTAGTGGAGGTCACAATATATAGGAACAGCCTCATAGGCTATATGGGCCTATAGAATGGGCCTTGATATTCACTTAACAGTAATATACCTTTATGATTCAAGACAGTTATTTCATTTTTGAATATGGTTTAATATGAGATTCAACCTTTCCAAAGACTTGTTGAGGTAATACTTAGTTGAGAATAGTGTCAGACCCAGCTCAGGTAGGTTATTATAATTTTTGGTTCAAAAAATGAGAACATGTATATCATGAGCAGAAGTTGTAGACCAAACAAACAAGATTTAAGATGCTCCCTATTAAGCAAAGAATCTATAATAATACATGTTTCAAGTGAGAACTATAGTAAATTTTTTATCTATTTAAAAGAAAATTGAATTAGATGGTATTGATCATAAAAGATACGGTGAAGATTGTAAAGGACATCTGGACATACTGATCCTAAATATACATTTGACATCAATTGCTACACGAAGGCCCGGATCAAAAACAAGATGAACATCTGGGGTAACGACTGAGATTAGATATTTACTGTTTCTAACTCGAGCCGGAAGTAGCAGGAACTTAAAGTTCATTGCATCAGGTAGATCTATGAACATAAAAAATGAATTAATTTCTAGTATATCCTACTTTCCTCTATCTCCTACATCCCTTTACACGAAGCTTGGTGCCTGAGGCTGGGGGTTGGTGTACCGCCGTACGTACATCGGTACAGGGAGTGCCGGCTGAGGTGCACTGCCCCCTATACACTAGCGCTGGCCCACGAGGGAGACAGATGACCCAAGAATGGCGTAGCGCCCAGTTCGTCTGTCGTTCTCTGTCTTGCGCTAGAACAAAGCGCCTTCTTCAACCTCATGCCATCGGATGGGACCAGTGCGAACACCAGGAACTAAAGGCCGTCTAGGGGGAGGTAGGGTGGCCGCTCCACCTTGCCCTATGGGTCGGTCTGCCTATGGTTGAGAACAAAGTTCTTAAGGTGTCTCCTAGGTGACAAGGTGCTCACTGGTGGCAAGGTGTCATTGATGCCTAGCCAAAAGAGGGGAGAAGAAAGGAAAGAAGGGCCTCAGAGAAGGAAGAACAGGAGGTGAACCAGCAGGAAACATGTCTATCTTTCCTTGTTCCCCCATCCTTTTTGGTTCTAGCATGATGGAAGGCACAGCTCTGCTGACCAGCTAGTGCAATTGCCAGCACAGATCTGCCCCCACTCAAGTGTAGCGATGGCGATCTGAAAGGTGGCAGCGGCGGTGGCGCCAGGGAATGGAGAAGCAGTGCAGCAGGGGAGTAGAATGTACATTTGAGAAGGTAGGTCATGCGAAGTGGGAGGGTTCTTCATGGACTGTTCGTTGGGCTTTACATGTAGTAGGCTCATTTATTTATTATTGTGGTTATGGACTATTGCTAGTCTTATCCTTTTATCCTTTTCTTCTCTAATTTATCTATGTGTATGGTGTCCGCTTTACTGCCTCGCCTTAGGCGACTAGGTATGCCTCACCTTAACACTTTAAGAGCACTGGTTGTCTGGTTGTGGAATTTTACAGCAGTGCTTGCAGGTGATGTTAGTTTGCCCTTCTGTCACGATGCATGGCTATCTTGTTATCTTTTGATTCCAAATATCCTATGTTATTATTGGTTTATACATTGTACTACTACTTACTTTGGGACTGAGATTGCTTTTTCCCATCCTAAAGGGTCCATGTTTGTATGATTTAGCTTGTGCATTTTTTTGTAGGGCCCAGACCATGAGCTTTTCCCGGCTCAGGAAGCAGTGCTTCACATTCAAACTCATATTGTAGACCTTGGCCCGGACAAGGATAACATTATCACAACAAGACTACTTGTACCTTCAAGTGAAATTGCTTGCTTTGATGGAAGGGAGGGGTTATTATCTGATATACAGAGACAGACTAATGCAAACGTGCAGATATTACCAAGAGAAGATCTTCCATCATGCGCTTTGGAGTCTGATGAACTCATACAGGTTTGTCTTTATCCAAGGGAAAGACTTTCATGTATTCATGGTTATGCATTATTTATTTGGGAGTTAGTTCCAATAGTGATCAGTTTGGACTTGTGATGGTTGCAGATTGTTGTTTCTTTGTTAATATGCTAGTACAGATTGGAATAGAAGCTATTGTCTTTCTAAGACAGATCAGTAGCTTGTTTACAAGCATTTTTTTTATTACACATGCCATCATAAATTTCTCAGGCATGAATCATTATTTTTATTTCAAGTTTTAAGTTCATTAGGACTCTGGTGGTTGAGCATGTTATGTTCTTGCAGATTGTTGGAGAGATTAGAGCTGCTCGGAATGCTCTGATACAAGTGACAACAAAATTAAGGAGTTTTCTATACCGAGAGATGTCTGGTGCTATTCAAGTTGGCAATACCAATGTTCATGGAGCCATTTCTCCAGTAGCAGGTTCACCTCGAGGACCATACCAGGGAAATGATATTCCAATGGGTTCTTATCACCAAGCATCACAACTGGCAACTTCATGGCATTCAAAGGTAGGTCTATTATACAAATATTTCCTTTATGCCATTAGGAAAAGATGTTTATACACGACCATACTGTTGTTTAAAAGATGCTAATGATATTTATGGTCTTCCATCATTTTGTTGCAAGTTCTGTGCTCACTCCCATCTTTCAATAAGCCACTAGCTTCATTTCTTGCCAAATGCACTCACAGCTATTTCTTTAACTGTTAGTTAACTATCATTAGCAACCTTGCATGCAATACTGCATTCTGCATTTCTGCTTCACAAAACAATCCTAGAAATAATAACATTATGCTATCATATGCTGCATAAAGTTGGTAATATGCAATGGTTACTTGTAGTTCATGTTACCTTGGATGATTTCTAGCAATTGTGTTTGAATTGTGCAATATTTCATTTTCAATTGCAGGATAGTGGAGGCAGTGCAAGTGGTTCATTTGAGCAAGGCAGCAACATTAATGATGATATCAGGCAAAGTGCTACAAAAAGGTAATATTTTATCCTTACAGTTATTTGTTATGGTTGTCTGTTCCTTTGATCACCTTTTTTGCCTTCCATCAGATTTGCTGTTCCTCTAGTGACTAGGAGCACACTAGAAGTTGTCATACCAAACAGTGTTGTTGCAAGCCTCACCATGAGAGCTGGTAGCAAGCTTGCTCAAATAAGCGAGGTGGGATGTATCCTGTATTTTATTGAGTACCAAAAGGCGGACAATCATTACCCTCCTGCTGCATTCTAACTTTTTTTTTTGGAAACAGATCTCTGGTGCTACTGTAACGCTAGCTGAGGACAGACCTGACATCATGGAGAATATTGTTCGAATATCTGGTACTCCTGAGCAGGCTAGCAAAGCTGAGAATTTGCTGCAGGGATTTATTCTTAGCAGTGAGTACCACTTCATCTAGAGTTTCTGTTTATTTTTCAGCAATATAACTCTTGAACCCCTTTTAATTTTCAGTTCCAGACGACATTCCATCAGGCTAGTTGAAGATACTCTGCATGTCGTAGTTAATTCGTCAAAGTTCCTGTGTATTTTCGTGGTAGAATATGCTGACTCATGTGATTATTTGTTTAAATGAGCAGCATGTTTTCATGTGTGGAGACATGTCATTTTCTTTCTAGCTGTGGCTCGAATGTCTTGTTTTCGTTAACTGGCTAACGGGGTGTAAGAACTCCCCCTTCCTGTCCAATGGATGCAACAAGCTGTTGCCTCTCCACTCAAATTTCATGAGGTCACCGTAGGTGTCCGGTGCAATCCTGCTGCCCACCGGACATGTCTCGTGAAGCTGTATGGAACATCGGGTGCCGAGGTCCGGTGCTTGGAACCCTAGTGCGGTGGACTCTCGAGCTAGGCTGCTGTAGGGCTCTCTGGAGTCTGGCCAGTGCTCGCATTTGTGCAGTCTATTTTGCTGCTCGCATTTCCGGTGCACACAGGTTGCTAAGGTGCCTTTCTTAGTTCGCTAAAAAACAGTGCACTGACATGTTCGGTTCACAGATTTGGAGCACTTCGGACACATCCGGGTGCATGTGTAGCACCACCAACTCGTCCATTTCAACCAGTCTTCGAGTTGGTCTGATCTCGAACTTGTCTTGGGCTTCCATATGACTACCTAGCGCTAGTTTTTATAAGTGTGCACCACATCCATCTACTAGACTCAACTAAGTTAGGTTATCGATTAATACCTCCTTTATAGTATGGTTGCTGACAATTTAAGCTCGGTAATCTATCAAGGGTTATACCTATGGTTGTAGATGAATCGGTGGAGATGTACGTGAGGTAAGTGAGATTGTGACACAAGTGCCTGGTTTAGGCTGTCGAGTTAGTGTAATACCCTACGTCCTGTCTTCGGTGGATTGTATTGAGATGTAGTAGATCTTGCTTTGGGGGTCACTACCTGCTTTATATAGCTCGACGGCTAGTCTTCGGTGGATTGTATTGAGATGTAGATCTTGCTTTGGGGGTCACTGCCTGCTTTATATAGCTCAGGGTCGGTTTGATTTATTCCTAGCTGATTACAAGATATTTGTTGCAAGGTAAGCTGTATTTACCATATCAGCTAGGATATTCCTTTCTTTATAAGGAACCGTCACGGAGTCTTAGATGCATGTCGATCTAAGCCATATACTGAACCTGCATAGCTTGATGGACCAGATCAGTCGGGTAGTTTGGACCATGTATCACCCTCGGGTATACAGGGAGGGCTAGGGCTATACTGTGACAGAACCGACCAATTTATAAGAGCACAAGTGCGAAAATCTCTGTCGGAGCAGCTGAATTAGCACACTTAAGCCCATATAAACCTGATAGTTTCTGAAATCTCGAGGGATTTTAAACCTTTCGAACATCTCAGTCAAGATTGCATGGTCAAGCAAATACAAATCATATCCACGGAGCTTTGCAGGGGAAATAATATTAGAATGGAGTTCACAAATAATGATACAGTTGAGTTCCACTTAATTTAGAAGAAACAACATGACTTTGAATGGAATTCGATAACATAAGTTGAAATATTTTGCTAGCTTGAGTGACATCCTCCAACATAAAGTGAAGTACGGAACTGCCGAGCCCACCGACACTTAGCCATCACCTTTGGACAGGTCTAACCTTCACCTGCAATAAGGTGGGATAAATCCTGAGGGCCAGTTTGGTAGAGCTTCATCTAATTCTGATTCTCTATAGAAGCTGATTCTCTGAGAGAAGTGATTTTGTGGCTGAAAGTGATTCTCTTTGATTCTTTAACCTAAACTCTTAAAATCAGCATAGAGAATCACTTCACAGAATCAAGGGAAGCTACTTTTTTCAGTTGTCAGCCTCTTAGTTCATTTCAGAGAATTACTTCATGAAATCAATAGAGAATCACTTTTCTGCGAAAAGCTATTTGGCAGAGCTTCCGCTGGATGCTGGATTTAGTAGAGAATCACCTCTGGGAGCTCTGCCAAATAGGGCCTTAGTAATAGAATGCACTCAGCTAGACTTACCTGTCGTAAACCAGAAATAAATTGATACCAAGGAGCATGCAGGGCTGATATAATAAGTGGAGCTGGTATGACACACATATTTGCGTAAAAGCATAGATAACATGCAAAGGATATCTTTTAATTACTAGTTGTCAATTTTAGATAAATATTAGCCTATCCAAACTCGATTAGCACGTGTCTATAACAATCATGGAGTAGTGATTATGCAATCACTAGGATAACAACAATTAGATCAATTAGCAATTGCCACCGGTGCCACGATAACCATTCTCGTGTTCTTTACCTCCAATATCATGACCAATGAAGTTGATGTTAAGTGCTCACTGTCCAGGAGCGATAGCGGTTATAATCGATTTCTAACTAGCTGGTGATTTATTCTCCACACAAACCACACTCACCCATCGGTGAGCTATAGATCATTGTGACACTTTTCCAGGTAGTCGTGACCTCGAGTGCCACCACCATACCAGGAGCTGACCGACTGCCAAGAAGGCTGGACTTGAACCCAGAACTGAAGATAGACGTTATATGTGGGTATTGATTTGAAGGCTGCATGGGGCATCAACTGAACCTTGGATGCTTATTGGTGATTTCAATGAAGCCATGTGGAGCTATGAACATTTCTCAGCTTGCCAGAGACCAGAACGACAGATGGCTGCATTTCGTGATGTGCTTGATGATTGTGGCCTGACGGACCTTGGCTTCGTGGACCTGCCTTTCACATATGATAATGGAAGGGAAGACAATGCTAATGTGAAGGTACTCCCTCCGTATCACAAATAGAAGTCCTTTAGGACAGCGACACGGTCTCCAAAGCATAACTTTGACCACTTACTTTTTAAAAAATATTTATTGTAAAGTGGTATATGTATATTTTTATGAAAGTACTTTTCAAGACAAATTTATTTATATGATTTTTACATCTCTAAACTCAATAATTTAAAAGTTATTCATGATTTATATTCCCAATGTTTGACCCAAACCTTTTCCAAAAGGACTTCTATTTCCGATACGGAGGGAGTACGTCTGGATAGGGCAGTGGCCGATTCCAATTGGAGAGATCTGTTCAGTGCGGCTAAACTTCATCATTTAGTGTCATCTAGATCGGATCATTGTCCGCTGTTGTTAGAAATTAAAAAGGAGAATTGGGAGTGACACAAACCAAGAATTTTCCGTTATGAAATAATGTGGGAGCGATTAGAATCTTTTGCTTTGGAGATTAAAGAATTCGGCTCCTAACAAGGAAGTATTGCCAAGGCTCTAATGCATGTCCAGCGAGCTCTTCGCTCCTGGAGCAAAGAGAATTTTGGATCTGTAACAAAGGAGTTGGACAGTTTACGTGAAAGGTTGGAAACTTTGCGTGCTGATCAACAGTCTAGCAGGGCGGACATCCGAAATCTTACTGTCAGGATTGATGAATTACTCTATCGTGAGGAGATGATGTGGCTGCAGCGCGCGCGGATCGCTTGGCTTAGGGAAGGTGATCGTAATACTCGTTATTTTCATAGGCAGGCGATGTGGAGGGCCCGAAAGAATAAGATCACCAAGCTGAAAAATCATAACGCAGAGTGGTGCGAGGACCCGAAGGTGTTGCAGGCCATGTCAGTGGATTTCTTTCGTGATCTCTATACTGCTGATTCTAATGTGGATCCGTCTGAACTTGTTGAGTTAATGACCACTAAAATTACTGATGATATTAATGAAGCTTTCTGCAAGGATTTCTCAGTAGAGAAATTTCAGATGCTCTTTTTCAGATGGAGCCGCTCAAGGCACCGGGGCCGGATGGATTCCCGGCTCGTTTCTACCAACGTCATTGGGAGGTACTTAGAGATGATGTGGTGGCTGCAGTGCAGAAATTTTTTGAGGATGGCATTTTACCAAGCAGAATCAATGATACAACTATAGTGCTTATCCCGAAGGGTCCTAGCCCGGAAGAGCTAAAAGACTTCCGTCCAATAAGTCTATGCAATGTGATATATTATAAGATAATTTCCAAGTGTCTGGTCAATCGCTTACGGCCTTTTCTGGATCAGATTATTTCCCAAGAACAGAGTGCCTTCGTTCCAGGACGGATGATTATAGATAATGCCTTGATTGCTTTTGAGTGCATCCATGCCATACAGAAAACAAATGGGGAGGAGTTTTGTGCTTACAAATTGGATTTGTCGAAGGCGTTGTCCGTGTTGATTGGGGATTCTTAAAAAGGATGATGGAGAAGCTAGGCTTTCAAAGTAAGTGGGTGCAGTGGGTCATGACTTGTGTCTCCACTGTTCGCTACTCTGTTCGCTTCAATGGGGTGCCCTCGCACTCCTTTTCCCCTTCTCGTGGTCTACGACAAGGTGATCCACTATCTCCATATTTATTTCTCCTACTAGTTGTTGATGGTCTTTCTTCTCTATTGAGGCGTTACGAGAGTTTGGGCCAGATCGGTGGTCTGAAAGTTTATAGGCGTGCACCGAGCATCACACATATGTTATTCGCGGATGACTCCCTTCTTTTCTTTTGGGCAAATCAGGAGCAAGCTGCTGCAGTTAAGCACACTCTTGCTGTCTTTGAAAGGTGCACAGGTCAACTTTTGAGTCCAAGTAAGTGTTCATTGCTCATGAGCGAGAATGCACAGGAGGGTCTCAGAAACCAGATTAGAGATATTTTGGGGGTTCAAAGAATTGCTTTCAAAGCTAAATATTTGGGGTTACCAACACCTATGGGCAGGTTGAAAATGGGAGTTTTCCAACCGTTGGAAGAAAGATTTCATAAATGGATGACTGCATGGAAGGAGAAGGAGTTGTCTGCAGCTGGAAAGGAAGTTATAATCAAGTCGGTGGCGCAAGCATTGCCCAATTATGTCATGAGTGTCTTTAAGTTGCTTGTTACTCTTTGTGATAATTTGATGAAGCATATTCGTGCGTACTGGCTCGGAAAATGGCCGCAGGAAAGTTCAGTGGTACCCTCGGAAAGAATGATTATGCCAAAAGGTTTTGGGGGTATGGGCTTTAGAGATCTTCGTTTGGTGAACCAAGCTTTGTTAGCAAGACAGGCATGGCGGCTGATCTACTTCCGTGAAAGTCTTTGTGCAAGAGTGCTGAAAGCTAAGTATTTCCCACAAGGGAATTTATTAGACACAGTCCCTGCAGGAGATGCCTCACCTTCGTGGAGGGGAATAGAACATGGTTTGGCCTTTCTTAAGCAAGGGACAATATACAGAGTAGGTGATGGTAAGAGCATTCGCATTTGGCGGGACAATTGGATCCCCAGAGAACACGGGTTGAAACCTGTTGGAAGCGTTCGACACTGTAGGTTGAGATGGGTTTCTCATTTGATTGATGCTCAATCTGGATCATGGGATGAAACACTGGTGAGGAGATATTTCTATGCCTGTGATGTCGAGGAAATTCTAAAGATTAAAATTCCATGCATTGCTTGTCCGGATCAGGTGACTTGGAATTTTGAAAAGACTGGTATCTTTTCTGTGAGAAGTGCATATAGACTAGCTTTGAGAAGGGAGCATGGTGAGAGGGAGACCAGTAGCAGTTCTTCCACGACTGATGGGAGAAAGGTGTGGAAGGCCTTATGGTCTCTTAATGTCCCTGGAAAAGTGAAAGTTTTCGCGTGGAAAATTGCCAACAATGGGATTCCTACTCAAGCTAATAAGTGTTATCGACATATTGTTCCTCAAGCTACCTGTGCGGCCACTGGAGTGAAGACTGTTACCATGCTTGCATGCAATGCCCTCATGCCATTGCCCTGCGTCACGCTATGAGAGAGCATTGGGCGCTACCGGCCAAGGAGGACCTAATGTTTACATGACCCGATTGGTTGCTAGTCCTCATGAGCAGACTCACGGCAGAGGTGAATGCAAACTTGCTTATGCTCTTTTGCAGGGTTTGGAGTGTACGCAACAGCGTTCTGCGCGCGGGACAAAAGATTTCTATGGAGGGCTCCATCATTTTCCTGAGAAGATACATGGACTCTCTCTTACAATGCCGTAAAGGAAGCCCGCAACATGATACTAAGGGAAAGCAATGTGCACTTGTGGGGAACAAGTTCCCCTTTGCTGCTGATCGACGGGGGCAGATGCGGTGGTGCCCCCCGCCGACAGGTTCCCTGAAGATTAATGTCGATGGCGCCTTCATCCCTAGCTCCGAGGCTGCTGCTGTGGGTGTGGTGATCAAAGATCATGCTGGTCAAACAAAATTGGCATCATGGCGTGTGCTTTTATATTGCAGGGGTGCCAAGGAGGTAGAAGCTGCTGCATGCCGCGAAGGGATTACACTTGCTGCATGGTGGCCGTACACTCATATGGTGTTGGAAACTGATTGTGCCGTGGTGGCCACAAAGTTGAAAAACACCGATCAAGATCGCTCAGTGGACTGGTCTCTGGTGCGTGAAATGCAGATTGGTATGGAGGAGTTGAGTAGTTTAGACATCGTTAAAATTAGGAGTCAAAATAATGTAGCGCATGAGCTAGCTCATTTTGTGATTAGGTCGGGTCGTAACGAGGTCTTTTTTGATTCTTTTCTAGAATTTGTTTTATCTCTCGTCTGTAATGATACTCTTTAATTTTTAATAAAGTCTTTGTTTCGCAAAAAAAAACACCTTCCTTCTTGGGCTTACTTGTGCCCCCGTCTACCCCATACAGCTCCAGTTGGTGCATGGGCACCGAGTACCGGCCTGGACTTAGCGCGCAGCTTCGCGGTCAGAACGACTTATCCTTCCAGCTAAATGTGGTGCATGCGTTTAACATGACAAGAGGCCGTATTCCATGATATTGTTTCCAAGCAACACGGCTAGAAATGCTTTAGTTCAAACACTACAGGAATCTACCGATCTCCATTATCCACAACACTCGGTTATCTCACGTAGTGACAATATCCAACTAAAAGATCAGGTAACCACCTATTGCTCGCGGGTGACATGAAAATCGCCTGACTTGTACCGGTCTAAGCATAGCTAAGCATATAAGTCGAGCCTAAACCTAGTAGGGTAACAAGTGTGTAGATCACAAGTAATCAAGGTAAGGATAAGCAATGCAATAACGGTTTCACATAACTTCTATAACTTAATGCAACAATTATTTATATTAACTCAAGTGCATTTATAAAACAATCATTTATATTAACTCAAGTGCATTTATAAAAAGAGTGGGTAGGAGACTTAGAATGCTCCAGGGCTTGCCTGGGATCCAACACTAGGTTAGTGTTTGTTAGGTGACACTTGCTTGGTAAGCATCTTCGCTTCCGACACTTGCTAAGCTCTTCATCTTCGGGATAAGTCCACCAACATCATCTTCGAGTTTAGTTTCATCATCACATTCTTCACGTTGTATCTACTGTACCTAAATGAGATGCACAATGCAAGCGTATGAATGCAAGAGAAACACTCACGAAGCAAACATAGGTTACGCAACACAAGCATTATCAACTATTTCACGTAAGCAATCAAGAAAACTGCTTAAAGGAGGCATAAATCTACTATTAACTTAGCATACACATAGCATAATCACTTCAACATGCTATAATTATACTAAGGTGTTACACAAGGTCTATTAGGCATGTAGGAAGGTTAACTATAACAATCAATCAACTTGAGTTTAATCCAATGATTAGGACAGCCATACAACAAGTACTTTAAACAGACATAACTGGAGCTACACATCCAAACACGGTGATCCTTGACTTTTCGTAAAGCTAATAAAATTATCTACAACTTTGTTATTATTAAGCATGATTCAATCATTAAAAAGGTCAAAAATTACATGCCTAACATTACATGCAAGGCAGTTCTGTTCAAACTTTGGATAAAATACCACATTCATATTCAAACAGTTATAACTGGAGATCTAAAGCATCAAAAGACTTGATATAAGACTTATTTGAAAGCTGACTAAGTTGTATATAACTTATTTTTTATCATCTCAAGTTGATTAAACAGTTATCAAGACTAACCATCACAATCAAGCAAATCTGTCCAAAGTTGGACAAATTCGGACTTCTAACTATAAACACATGCATCTAAAGATTTAGACCACCAAAAATAGTGATCCTAGACATTTTAGAAAGCTTATAAAAAAACTACAACTCTTTTATTAACATGAACACATGATTCACAACTTCTTTTAGCCAAGCAGTCCACTATTTTAGCTCTGCGCAGAAAGTATGCAAAACCTAGCAGCAAACTTGCAAAAGCTCTAACTCCTAAACCACTTGGCCTAAAATCATGAAATTTCAGAAAAAACAAGATAAGGGAGTTAACTACAACTTTTATATAGACCATATCTACAGAAAATATCATTTTCATCACGAAGTTATCACATCTACAGAGATTACACGTGCAATCATTTCAACATATTAATAATTCAATTGTTCACTTGTGTGGTTAACATGTGAGCACACATATGATCTACGAACAAGCATCAAACACTTATGAATATGAACACACAACAATTATTTCAGATCAATATGCAACAAAGGCAAACATGCAAACATAAACATGTTCATCTATCACTAGGCTTCTATTACTTATTTAATTAGGTATTATTTTTGGTGATGTTGCAAACATCTCATTTGGAGATAATATTTTTATTGGTGATTGATGACATCAAAATATAACTACTGTAGAAATACGGCATGCCCAGGTTTTATAGATTATAATTAAAAACAAGACAAGTTTTATTTATAAAAAGGCATGTGAGAGCAATATAAATCTACAAATCATATTTTCTGCAACCACATGGCCATAATAAAATTTTCATGGCCATAATAAAAAATTTTAAGCTACAACAACACAATAAAAAGGCAATAGAACCATCTTTTATATTTTTACATGCAAGGATTTATCACAAGTCATTTTAATTTATTTAATGAGTTGTAAGCAAGATAAATTCATAACTCAGTAATACATGCACCAATAAATCTAAAAGTTTTATGATAGCACACACATCACAAGAGAAGCCTACCATAAAAATTTCACAGCATTTCAAGCATCACAACAACAGATATCATTTTTCCCTATTAAATCCTATTTAACACAAATAAATCATCACACCATAAACGTTACACTAACAACCCACATTTTATACATTCAATGGAGAGATCTACTCACAAGGATTCAAAAAAGTTCCCACTTGCAATTTTTCAACATTTCTACATTTTATTAGGCATTAAGTTTCAACCAGATTTGCTAATTAAACAAAAATGAAAAACAAATACTTTTTTCCATCTGGGACCCCTGGATCTGCAGAAAATATTTAAGGACTTATTAGTGAATCTAATGATTCATGGCACTTTTCATAAAAATTTAACAAAAAGTTTCAGCTTCGCTAGAATACCCTTCTTCGTTTTCATGGGGAATCGTCGGGAACGGAGGGGAGATGGTCGGCCTTGCAGGGGAAGAGAGGTGGCTGACTAGGGTTTGGGCGGGGGGCTGGCCGGTCTGCTGCAGAGCTACCTCTGGCGCTACAGCTTGCTGCTAGTGCTAGCCTGCTGCCTTGGCCTGGCGGCGACGAGCAAAGAACTGCGACAAAGGGATGGCGTGGTGAAAGGTCCTAGTTTGGTTTTTGGTAATTGAGTGACAACTTTAGGTGGACTAATGGTGTTTATGTGAGATACACATGTGATTAGTCCACAGGAGATCATGTGTGAACAACATATACCATAGAGGTGAAATGGCTTGAAGGATATTGCAAGACTCATGCATATGATGGATGAGCTTATTGCATATGTGACATGACATGGAGTCATGTGGCTAAGATGGTGAAGATCAAGGCAAGACTTGCTTGATTGTGAGTGTCGGCAGGCTTGAGAAAAGACTTGGCGCCGAAGGACCGAAGCAATGGTGAAGAACAAGTAAGGTCAAGATCGATGGACCATGGAGGCCATATGATGACATGAAGTGGATCATATCATTTGGAGATAGGTTAGTGCATGTGTTGCATCAACACCGAAGAAGATGGAATGGAATGTGCAAGGCAAAGGTATATTTGTAGGGCATTTCATTTCATCGGTCATAGGTGTGTAGAGAAGATTATGACCGGGTTTAGGATAGATGGTCGTACTATTAAGAGGAGCAAACATGTTTGCATATCGGTCATCTAGTGCCACTTGAGCGATCTAACATTGCGATGTTGCTAGGATCGAGAGGTGTGGTAAGTGCAAGTGAAAATCCTTTGAAAATTGGTTGTGGAAATGCTAACACACATGCACATGATGTTGTCCACTTAGTGGTGTTAGCACCTTTGCAAAGGAGAAGTTATTTTGAAAGGTGTTGTGGAGAAGTGGGAGAAACCAGTGTATAGTCCCTCTCCCTCCTGTCGAGCTCGCGAGGCAAGATTCAACGTTTTTGGAGATGAAGTGTTGTGCTCTGGAAACATCGGATGCTAGTCCGAGGAGCATCAGACGCTGGGCCAAGCGTCCGATGGCAAACCCTAGTTTCTGTTTGATGCAACGGATGCATCGGACGCTGGTCCAAGCGTCCAATGCTGGTGACATGGCGCGAGCTGACCTAGCAAGGAGCATCGAAGACTGGCCTGCGTCCGATGTGGAACCAGCGAACGAGTCCGATGTGATCTGGACCTCTCTGGTGTGTCTACAGCGTCCAATGCAGAGGGACCGGTGCGTCTGATGTGGTGTTGTTCTGAGCTAAAAAGAGTGAGCGGCATCAGAGCGTCCGATGCCAGGCATCGGCACGTCCGATGTCACTTTAACCGTGGCGCGAAGGAATATGACCGTTTGGATCGCTCGACCGACATTGAATGTGGGAGACACGTGGCGAGCATCAGAGCATCGGACGCTGGCCTGAGCGTCCGATGGTCCTGTGCGGAGCGTCCAATGCTAGCGCAGAATGCCCAGTGAAGGGGCATAACGGCTAGTTAGCCTTTGGGGTTATATATATCGTTGGTAACCGGCCTTGGGCGGGTGGCTGAGCACTCTAGAGCTTTTGTGGCTTGTGTGGATGTGCTTGGGAGCCCTCTAACTCGCTTTGTGCTTGCTAGTGTGCAAATCATTGCGAGTGAGTGATCGCTAGTGCGTTGCATTGAGAGATTGCATCGAGTAGCACTAGGAGTTCATGTTGCAAGCCGGTGGTGCTTGTTACTCTTGGAGGTTTCCACCTCCTAGATGGCTTGGTGATTGTGTCTCCGTCATGAAGCCCGGAAGAAGATTGTGCGTGGCTCTGGAGAAGGCTTTGTGAGGGGTGTTGTGCTCACCCCGTGGGAGATCGCGAAGAGCAACTCCAGTAAAAGAGAGACGTGAAGAGCGTCAAGTGGTCCGGCGGGGTCAAGTGCTAGAGCTTGTGGTAAGCACTCCTTGTGGAAGAGTGTGACTAGTGTAATGACCACTAGCAAGAGGACCGACGGCAACCTTGAGCTTGTCTCAACGAGGACTAGCTTGGTGGCAACCAACTGAACCTTGGGATAAAATCTCCGTGTCAACCTTGTTCATCCCGTTGGTTTGGCATTCCCCTTACACATGCTTGTATTTACTTTCATATATATTGTGCTTGTGTAGTTGCTCTTGTAATTATTTAGCTTGTGTAGCTTGCTAGTTACTTTCTGAAGGATCGAAAGTGCTACCAGAAAGCGACCAGAGGGGGGGTGAATGGGAGCTTCAAAATTTCCTTTCGGAAACTTGTCGCCACTGTCCCGAGAAACACCCCAAGAGCAAACCTAGAGCTCATATGTGTCCATGACCCTAGAGATAGGGTGGATGCTTCCAAGAAGCACAGCGAGACACTATACGACTCTAGAAACCCAACGCAAAAGCCGGAAATCAAAACCGACAACGAACGAACGAACCGCGGACGAAACTGCGCCGACTCAGCAGCATCGGACGCTGGCAGCGTCCGATGACCAACCAACGGACGCGTCCGATGCAAACAGAGCAAATCTGGAACCTTACTGCATAGGCATCGGACGCTGCTACAGTGAACCAGTAGCGTCCGATGCTCGACCTCCGGCGCGTCCGATGGCAACGGACGCTCCGATGGTCAGCGTCCGATGCACCTTTAAAATCACTGTCAGGTGACACGTGGCAACGAATGCTCCGATGTGATGAATTTCAGCGTCCGATGCTCACAGTCCCAGCGTCCGATGGTCCCGAAACTGAGCAGTTCTTCCGTGAAAATCACCCGATCTCCTCCGAATCAAAAGCACTAAGGCTTAAACATGGTATGAGGAGTTCCAAGGAGGTTAGTGAGCTATTCCAAAAGAATCATGGCTCGAACCTAACTCCAAATTGGTGAATCGGAAGAATTCGGGACTAAGGGAGCAAAACTGATTCAAACCTAAAATCGCTCGATCTCCTAGACCATGAGGTTAGAGGTGAATTCCTTCGGTGGAAAGAAGTGCCTTACGATCTAGAATAACTTGGTTCAAATGGATTTGCAAAAGATGAACTGAGCAAGGAGATCAATCGACGGGAAAAACGTGGAGAAAAGTAATCCGCGAAGAACACAAACAAAACACGAATCACAACTACGAAATTGCAACCGTGTGGCTACCACACGCTACAACAGTGAGATTACGGTCTCACTTCCTCAAAATCTCACGAGCACAGAGGTATTGTTCTCTTTTCTGTGGATCTCAGTTCGCTACAGCAGGGGGTGGGGAGAGCAGGAAACCCTAGAAGCAAAAGAGCAAATGACTGAGATGGATGGGGAGGTGGGTGTCTCCCCCTACTTATCCTAATTCTAACTATTCCTAATTCCCACTCTACCCCTAACTACTTACAGAGCGAACCAGCTAAACCCTAAGGTTATTCTGGACCAACTCATGGTAGGTGGTGATCCGACAGCCACGCCCGCACAACTCGTAGCGTTGCCTCGACGCAACCTCCCGATTGCCGCCACGTGCCGCCACCGCTCTGCTTGTCCTTTTCCTGGACGTCGCACCCCCGGTTTTGTGGCCCAAACCGGGAAACCAGCCTTCACAGCCAACCCCCGGTTTTGAGGCCCAAACCGGGAAACCGTCCGATCGTAGCCTGAGTTTTGTGGCCCAAACTCAGCAAACCCGCAACACCCAGGTTTTGAGGCCCAAACCTGGAAACCGTCCTCAGCCCGAGTTTTGTGGCTAAACTCGGAAACCATCAGCGCCCAGGTTTTGAGGCCCAAACCTGGAAACCGTCCACTCGGTGGTTTTTCTCTGGCTCTACCACCAAACCGAAGCTGTAGAGGGGATGCACCGCCCGTGCACCCCGTCCACCGACACGTGTCCCCAGGTCCTCAACCTGAGTAACACATGACCGCAAGTCTTCGCTCGTCGCTGTCCCAGGCTGTCAGCCACCACAGCTGATCCTCGGGCCACCGGTCTGTCAGTCCAAGCCTCACATCCGCCTTCGCCACTCTCGGTCCATCGGCACGGCACGTCTCTACTTGACCTTCACCTTGCCTCTGATCACTGTATCCGTGCTCGACACCTGCACAACACAAGCCGAAGAACATGCGCATCATCCCAGTTGACAATCACTCATCACTCAGAGACTCGGCATACACCCATGTATCCGCAATCTCCCCCTTGATGAGTGCATTGTCAACTACCAACACAAATCATAATGAATAGAGGAAGAAAAGAAGAAAGAGAGAGAACTCGACCAAATGACCCAAAATCATAGCAAAGCCGGAGAAGGTCAAGTGGAAAGAGCAAGACAACTTGGTCCCCAAAGACATGGGCATCGGCTCGACGCAACCAGGCAAAGCAAAGCTAGCCCTCAAGAAGAGGTAGAACAAGCTCAACACCGCTAGCGAGAGAACTTGATACCAATCGAAAGATCAACTGAAAATCAAGCAAAACAGAGCTAGCCCTCAAGAAGAGGCAGAACGGGCTCAACACCGCTAGCGAAGCAACTCAATACCAATTGTTACCAACTCAAAACCAAAAGAGTTCGATACCAATTGAAGAGCTGAAAATGAGCTGAAAACGTTTGCTAGTTCCTCAAGAAAGAGGCAAAGGCTCAACACAACTAGCAAACTCCCCCTCAACTAGTGCACACAACCAGGGAACACATGATTTGTCAATATTTTCTCCCCCTTAGTTGAAAATGCACCAGCAAGCACATGTGCACACGCACTGAAATTTCTCCCCCTTGACAGAAAATCTCCCTCCAAAAATGCATATGAGTTAAAATGGAAGTTAGTAGCTTCAGGGGTATAATCAAGAGAGTGCAAAGATGCTTTACAGAGTTCTGATCCGATGACTCAACAACATCCATAAGAAGCTAGCAAAGGCTCAAACTGATCACTAAGTACGAAATGAGAGCAAAAATGAGCAGTTTTTAGCCGAAAAGGTATTCACCATCAAAATAGCATAGAACATGTATAGACAGGAAGTCAAACAAGTGCTAAACATGTATACAAGGTGAACTACCCCTAGCAAAGTTCAATCATCATGCTATAGAATGAAACATAACTTGTGTATTCAAAATTTTATCGGAGTTGCAGCGGTTTAAATTACACAAGTTTAAATTTCAACATGTGATTGCGAGAGGTGGAAAGCTTGTCATTGCCTAACTTTTCAACTGTGCGAAGCCTATGCAGAAGCAATCAGAAGCTTAAAGCAACAGTTTCGGTCATACACTACACAACTCAAGTTTGACTCAAAGTGCAATGAGAAACAGTCTCAAAACTGTGATGTGCTGACAAGCAATCCCATCTCGATCTTTCCAATTCACTTAACTTGGTTCAGGATTAAAACAGCATATGAACATACTAGGCAAGTGAATGATTCAGGACTAGAGACATAGCATCCTAGCATATATGAAAAGCATAAGTGACTTCAACACATTCTACACATGCTAGTTGCATATCTCACTGGTGAACATTTTCAAGTTTTAAGTTCATTAAGCAAATTCACCATAAAATAGCTCCGCTCACAACATGTATCAGTGATCAGAAAGAGCATAAGCTACAGCACCATTCTAAAACATCGGAGCAAATACTACACAGAGCATAGTTACATTCTAAAGATTATACACATGAAGCTCTGAATGCAAAAGATGAAATGCAAAGATGCATGATGAAATCAAAGAAAAGAGAAGATACCAACTGAAAAACACAAAGTCAGTGTATCATACAAGGACCAAAATGTTTCCCCCATCTAAAAGGGGAAACACACACCAAGCTCACCTCTCAACCGATTAAAAGTTGATTGGTCCAAAGGCTTGGTGAAAATATCAGCTAACTGATGATGAGTATCGACATGGCAAAGGTCGATATCACCCTTCTGCGGGTACATGGGTGTATGCCGGGTCTCTGAGTGTTGAGTGATTGTCAACTGGGATGATGCGCATGTTCTTTGGCTTGTGTTGTGCAGGTGTCGAGCACGGATACAGTGATCGACGGCGAGGTGAAGGTCAAGTTGAGACGTGCCGTGCCGATGGACCGGGTGCGGTGAAGGATGGGCGTGCCGTGCGACGGACGTGCCATGCCGAGGTGAAAGGAAATTTTGAAGCTCCCATTCACCCCCCTCTGGTCACTTTCGGTTAGCTTCTCGGTCCTTCAATTGGTATCGGAGCAGGTTAAGGATCTTCCACCTTAGCCGGTTCCAGATCCACCGAAGGCGACATGGATCGCGGCGTGGGCAAACCGCCGTTCTTTGATGGGACGAACTATGCGTATTGGAAGATACGCATGTCGGCCTATCTGCAGAGTTTGGGTGCTTCTATTTGGGATATTTGCAACTCTGCTGATTACGTGGTCTTGGCTGCTCGTGAGACTCAGCATCAGATCGATGAGCACGAAGCCAATAGCCGAGCCCGTAATGCTCTCTTTTCGTGTTTAAGCATGGGAGAGTTTGATCGAGTTTCTCACCTCGCTACGGCTCGGGAGATCTGGGACACCCTCATGCGTTTCCATGAGGGCACCTCTCAAGTCAAAACCCGACTCTACGAGTCGTTCAAGCGTGAGTATGAGAACTTTAGACATCAACCTGGCGAGAGCATAGAAAGTTTATTCGCTCGCTTTCAGGTGATTGTCAACAGGATGAGGGCTAACAGAGAGCAGTTGCCATTTGACGATCATGAGCGTGCTTTGAAGCTTTTGCACACTCTTGACCGTTCGGTGTGGGACTCCAAGGTTCAGGCAATCATTGAATCGCCGAACTATGAGACCCTCACCTGCGACGAGCTCTTCAGTAAGCTCAAGTCCAGTGAGATTGATGCTATGGCGAGGGCTTCTTTTGAAAATCCTTCTCGCCCGTCCATGGCTTTGGTTTCTGGCTCTTCCTCTAACCCCTCAGCTGGCTTTGCGCTTTCTTCTCTCTTTTCTGTGACAGAGGACCAGCTGGAGTCTTTGGGAGACGACGAGTTGGCTTTGCTTGCCAACCGGTTCTCGCGGTTCCACAACAACCGCATGAACCGTCGTCGAGGAGGAGGACGCACGGGATGCTACGAGTGCGGCGACCCCGACCACTTCATCGCCGACTGCCCCAAGAAGAAGAACAAGCACTCGGGCAAGGGCGAACATGGGCGCAAGCACGACTCCAAGTACAAGGAGAAGCACGTCCCCCCAAGGCACAAGAAACGGGGCGGCTTCGACAAAGAGTACATCAAGAAGAAGTACTTGGAGAAGCAGCAAGCTGAGCAGCGTGCGTTCTTCGCCACGCTCAGCGACGTCGACGGCTCAGATGACGACTCCGCTGACTCCAGCGATGACGAGTCCGTGAAGAAGAAGCTGGAAGACAAGTTCAACGGCTTGTGCTTCTTCGCCGGCGATGGAGGCCTGTGCACCATGGCGCTCGGAGATGAGGTCGACGGCGAGCCGGAGCGTACACCTCGGAACGACGACGACGACGACACCTCCCAGGTATCTCTCACCTACGACGAGCTTTCCTCCGAGGTTGAGAAGTTGACTGCTGCCCTCCTTAGCCAAGATAAGTTGCTTAGGCGTGCCGCTAGAGAGCGCAAGGAGTTTAGGCAGAAGTGGGAGGACACGGTGAAGGAGCTTGAGTTCGCTCGGTCCACCGTGGTTGTGTCGGAGGAGGCGGAGTGTGAGTCGTGCACCGCGCACATGACTGACCTTCTCACTTTGAGAGGTAAGTATGTTGCGTTGGTAGGAGAGCTAGATGAGCTGAAGGCTAGACCTTCTCTGTTGGGTGCATGCAAGACCTGTCCCGTCTTGCAATCTGAGTTGGCAGAGAAGAATGCCAAGATTGTGTCTCTTGAGGAGGCCAGCTCAGGTAGCACTGGAGTGGCGAGGTGTGTTTTGTGCGAGGGCTTGGAGCTGGAGATTGCCAATGTGAAGCATGGCAAGATGCAAACCGAGGAAGAAAACACATACCTTCGGACCATCTTGTCATGGGTCTCTTGTAGTGAGCCGCAGCTCGGGATGATGATCGCCCAATTTAAGCGAGCTGCTGGAGGTCCTGGTGTAGGTTTTGCTCCGGGTGTTGATCTTTCTGCTTTTGGGAAGATTGGAGAGTCGAGTGGTCTGAACCCTAGTGAGAAACCCAACTCCACCACTACTCCCAAACTTGCCAAGCTTCCACCCAAAGAGCCTGCCAAGCCTACCACCAAAGATGGTGTGGTTGAGGAACCCCCGAGAGCTCCTCCCAAGAACCAAATTTGGGCACCCAAGCCAAACCACCTCAAGAACAAGCTTGATGCTATGCCACCCATTAGAGAGGAGTGTTTGCCTCAGAAGGGCAAAGTGAACCACACCCACAGCCCTGGTCACCAACAACCCCCTTTGCGTGCGGTGAGGTACCAGTGTGATTTCTGTAGGAGGGATGGTCACTTGATCGAGTTCTGTTTCCGGCGCAAGCGAGAGGCACGCCGTGCTCGGGAGATGGAGAACCCGGACATGTACCATCCAGCTCATGGTGGACATGTTCCGAAGGCTCAGGAGAGAGCTGCTAGGACCGGACGTCAAGGTCCCCGGCCTAGGCAGGAGATGAGAGCCCCAGGCTCCTAGGCGTAGATCTCGTAGAGAGCGTGCCCGACGGGGTCCTGCTTTTGCAGGTAATGGACCCCGTGGCGGAGGCTCAGTTGAGCGCTTTCCCCCACCGCAGTTTGAGTACCGCGGTGAGCGTTTCTTCCCCAGCGGACCACGTTTTCCTGTACGTGGTGATTGCTACCCCCGTAGACAGGCTAGGAATAGTTTTTACACTGACCGTTCTTTTGAGCAGCCGGCCCAACACTGGTATTCTCCTTACTTCACTAACCCCAGTGTTGGACCGTATGCTCACCCTATGTCTTTTTATTGATGTAGGTGAGACGGTTGGAGGACATTTGGTTGGTAGATTCTGGTTGCTCGAGGCACATGACCGGAAACGCCAAGTGGTTCTCCAGCCTTAACCCGGTCGCCGGAAAGGAGTACATAACCTTCGGCGACAATAGTAAAGGTAAGGTATTGTCTCGTGGAACGGTGCGGGTTAATGAGCACTTTGTGTTGCGCGATGTTGCTCTTGTTTCTAACCTGCATTTTAACCTTCTTTCTGTTTCGCAACTTTTTGATGATGACTATGAGATTCGTTTTAAACCGAACCTTAGTCGCATCTTAGATCCTCAGGGCGATCTTGTATGTCTGATTTCGCCCTTTGGGAAAGTCTTTCGCGCGAATTTCTCGGAGTCGTTTGGTTCTTCTCGCTGTCTTTTGGCTAGTCCTTCTTCCTCCGATCTTTGGAAGTGGCATAGGAGGCTCGGTCATTTAAGCTTCGACTTGCTTGCAAGACTTAGCTCACTTGGCCTAATCCGAGGATTGCCCAAGCTTTCGATGGAGAAGGATCTAGTTTGCCATTCTTGCAGACATGGGAAGATGGTTGCCGCTGCCCACCATCCAGTGACTAAGGTCATGACCTCGCACCCCGGAGAGCTTTTACACATGGACCTTGTTGGTCCGGCTCGGGTGAGCTCGGTTGGTGGCAAGTGGTATGTTTTGGTTGTTGTTGACGACTTTTCGAGATATTCATGGGTCTTCTTTTTGACTGAGAAGACTGAGACTTTCTCCTTCGCTCGCAATCTGATTTTGCGTCTTCAGAACGAGTTTCCTTTGAACTCGATGCGAGCTATTAGAAGTGATAATGGTTCCGAATTCAAAAATTCGGATTTTGAGAAGTTTTGTAACCGCCTTGGCTTGGAGCATCAGTTTTCTTCCCCCTACACACCGCCCCAAAATGGTGTTGTAGAGAGGAAGAATCGGACCCTTGTTGAGATGGCCAGGACGATGCTTGATGAGCATAGGACTCCTAGGTGCTATTGGGCCGAAGCTATGAACACTGCATGCTATATTTCCAATCGCATTTTTCTGAGAGCTTTCTTGAAAAAGACTTCTTATGAGTTGCGTTTTGGCAAACTGCCCAAGGTGAGTTATTTTCGAGTTTTTGGTTGCCATTGTTTTATACTCAAAAAGGGCAACTTGGACAAATTTGAATCTCGTTCTTCTGACGGTGTGTTTTTGGGTTATGGCACTCACACTCGAGCTTATCGTGTACTTAACCTTGACACTAACCGAGTCATGGAGACATCCGATGTCACCTTCGACGAGACCATGGTTTGTCCTTCTTCTCGTTTTGAGCGTGCAGGTGATCATGAGGTTGGTGAGCCTCTTTTTGATGACGAGGACGAGGGTGCTGAAGGTATGGATGATCCAGCACCCCCTCCACCTGCCGCGCCGCAAAGGGCGGCCTCGACGACGACTCACGGCCCCGACACCTCTTCTTCCTGGGGGCCGTGGGATCCGCCACCCCGAGCGGTACCATTTGTACCCGGGGAGGCACCAGCGGCTGTTGAGGGGGAGGCTACTTCAGCTCGGGAGGCGCCACGACATATCCAGCGCCAGCACCCGCCTCAGCAGATGATCGGCAACATCGACGAACGGGTCACTCGGTCCAGGTCACAGCAAATCTCGCACTTCGCTCATTCTGCTTTTGTTGCTAATTTTGAGCCCCGAGATGTTGGACACGCTTTGACGGATCCGGATTGGGTTAATGCCATGCATGAGGAGTTAGAAAATTTTGAGCGAAATCGGGTTTGGGTTCTAGTTCCACCTCCACCTGACTGTAAGCCTATTGGGACAAAATGGGTTTTCAAAAACAAGCAAGGTGAGGATACGGCCTCACTTCCTCAACTCAACAGTACACAGAGTGGAGTCTCTCTGCGGATCTCAACTAGCTAAAACAGGGATGGGAGAGCCGGAAACCCTAGCAAATGAAACTACTAACTGAGATAGCTAAAACTGAGATAGGGAGGAGGGTGTCTCCCCTGGACTACTTATACTAATCTAGACTAAGTCTATTTCCTACTCTACCCCTCTCTAAACTAATTACAGAGCGAACCAGCTAAACCCTAAGGCTATTCTGGTCCAACCCGCGGTGGTAGGTAGATCCGACGGCCACGCCCGCTCGAACCGAAGCGTTGCCTCGACGCAACCTCTGGATCGCCGCCACGTGCCGCCCTCGCTCTGCACCCCCGGTTTTGTGGCCCAAACTGGGAAACCAGCCTTTTCCAGCAACCCCCGGTTTTGAGGCCCAAACCGGGAAACCAGCCCACCAGCCTGAGTTTTGTGGCCCAAACTCAGAAACCCGCAGCGCCCGAGTTTTGAGGCCCAAACTCGGAAACCGGCCCATCACCCGAGTTTTGTGGCCAAACTCGGAAACCATCCGCGCCCAGGTTTTGTGGCTCAACCTGGAAACCGAGCACCCGAGTTTTGAGGCCCAAACTCGGAAACCGTCCACCCGGTGGTTTTTCCCTGGCTCAACCACCAAACCGGAGCTGTAGAGGGGATGCACCGCCCGTGCACCCCGTCCACCGACACGTGTCCCCAGGTCCTCGACCCGAGCAACACCGCGCCCCGCAAGTCTCCGCTCGTCGCTGTCCCAGGCTGCCAGCCACCACAGCTGATCCTCAGGCACTCTGGTCCCTCAGTCCAAGCCTCACGTCCGCCCTTCACTGCTCGATACATCGGCATGGCACGTCCGCCGCACGGCACGCCCATCCTTCATCGCACCCAGTCCGTCAGCACGGCACGTCTCAACTTGACCTTCACCTTGCCCTCGATCACTGTCTCCGTGCTCGACACCTGCACAACACAAGCCAAAGAACATGCGCATCAAACCCGTTGACAATCACTCATCACTTAGAGACTCGGCATACACCCATGTATCCGCAATCTCCCCCTTGATGAGTGCATTGTCAACTACACACACAAATCATAAAATGAAAGAAGAAGGTAGGAGGAAGGAGAGGAAGAGAATTCAACCAAAAGACCCAAAAGCATAGCAAAGCCGAAGAAGGTCAAGTGGAAGAAGCGAGAACTTGGTCCCCAAAGACATGGGCAACGGCTCGACGCGACCAAGCAAAGCAAAGCTAGCTCTCAAGAAGAGGTAGAACAGGCTCAACGCCGCTAGCAAAATACCAATTGAAAATCAGAGCTAAAAATGGCAAAATGCTAGTCCCTCAAGATAGAGGCACAGAGGCTCAACACAACTAGCACGAAAACCACTCCGAACCAATTAAAAAACAAACGAAAGGTCTCCGAACCAATCAAAATCCACCTCGACGACACATGAGGAAAATGTTTGCTAGTCCCTCTTAACAAAGGCTCCCCCTTAGTTGAACGCCAGGAGACATATGATTTGCAAAAACTCTCCCCCTTAGTTGAAAATGCACTTATCAAGCACAAACTCTTCCCTTGAGTCAACAAAACTCCCCCTTCTAAAATGCATATGAAGTCAGAAATGCAAGTTAGCAGCTTCAGGCATATAATCAAAAGAGTGCAAAAATGCTCTAATCGGTATAGCTCCAATGGCACAACTAAGCACTCAAATAGCGAAGGCTCAAACTGATCACACATACGAAATATGAAGCATATGAGCAAGTGAGCAGTTTTTAGCCAAAAAGATAGTCACCATCAAAATAGCACTACACATGTATAGATAGGAATCCAGACAAGTGCTAAACATGTATACAAGGTGAACTACCCCTAGCAAAGTTCAATCATCATGCATAGGAAGGAAGCATATACTTGTGATGTCAGTTTTATATCGGAGTTGCAGCGGTAAAGAATTCACAAGTTCAATTATTTAGCATGTGATTGCGAGAGGTTGAAAACTTGTCTTTGCCTAACTTTTCAACCGAGCGAAGCCTATGCCGAAGCAATCAGAAGCTTAAAGCTACGGTTTCGGTCATACACTACACGGCTCAAGTTTAACTCACCGTGCAATGAGAAACAGTCTCGATACCGTGAGGTGTTGGCAAGCAATCCCATCTCGATCTTTTCAATTCACTAAGACTTGGTTCAAATTTTAAACATGATATGAACAAACCAAGCAAGTGAATGACTCAGAACTAGAGACATAGCAACCTAGCATATATGAAAAGCACGAGTGAACTCAACACACCCTACACATGCTAGTTGCATATCTCAATGGTGAACATTTTCAGATTGTAAGTTATTAAGTAAATTCACCATTCCAAAATAGCTCAGCTCATAACATGTACTAGTGATCAGGAAGAGCATAAGCTACAAGCATTCATATAAGCATCGAAGCATACTGAATAGAGCATAGTTACATTCTAGTGATTATAAACATGAAGCTCAGAATGTAAGTGCGTATGCTAAAAAGCAAAGAAAAGAAACTCAAAATAAAAGAGTCAGTCTATACAAGATCCAAAAGGTTTCCCCCATCTAAAAGGGAAAACACACACCAAGCTCACCCCTCAACCGATTAAAGGTTGACTCGTCTAAAGGCTTGGTGAAAATATCAGCCAGTTGGTGATGAGTATCGACATGGCGAAGGTCGATATCACCCTTCTCCTGGTGGTCACGCAAGAAATGAAAGCGCACATCAATGTGTTTGGTTTTCGAGTGAAGCACGGGGTTCTTAGCAACGCTAATAGCACTCGTGCTGTCACAAAGCAAAGGCACGCGAGAAAAGCTCAAACCAAAATCACGCAGAGTGGCCATCATCCAGAGTAACTGGGAACAGCAGCTAGCCGCAGCAACATACTCAGCCTCCGTGGTAGACTGGGCGACACTAGACTGCTTGCGAGAAGACCACGATACAAGAGAAGATCCAATAAATTGGCAAGTCCCAGAAGTGGACTTGCGTTCAATGCGACAACCAGCAAAATCGGCATCGGAATAACCGCAAAGCGAGAGGGTGGAGGAAGCAGAATACCAAATCCCAAACTCAGGAGTGAAACGAAGGTACCTGAAGATGCGCTTCAACCAATTGAAGGACCGAGAAGCTAACCGAAAGCGACCAGAGGGGGGGGGTGAATGGGAGCTTCAAAATTTCCTTTCGGAAACTAGATGCTACTGTCCCAAAATCAACCCCAAGAGCGAACCCTAGAGCTTGCTAATGTCCACGACCCTAGATGTAGGGTGGATGCTTCCTAGAAGCACAGCGGGACACTAGACTACCCTAGAAAGCCAACGCAAAAGACGGAACTCGAATCCGATCAAGAACGAACGAACCACGAATGAAAACGCGCGAAACTGGATCGACCGGACTCAGGCCAGCGTCCGGTCAGCAGGGACCGGACGCGTCCGGTCAACAAAAATCGGCTCTGGAACCTTACTGTTCGCGACCGGACTCACTGGTACGGAGCGTCCGGTCGAGAGCAGTGCGTCCGGTCAGAAGCGAACAAACACGATGAACAGTGGAAGCGGTGCGTCCGGTCAAAACGTGAACGAAGCGTCCGGTCAAAGTGAAGAACACGGCTACGTGCTGTTCATCGACCGGACTCACGGACCAAGCATCCGGTCACCCCGACTGAGCGTCCGGTCGACTGGCAGCAGCCCCGTTCGTCCACCGATTTGCCTCTATCTCACCCAAAACAGTTCCTCTAGGGATCAAACTTGGTGAGATGAGTCACAAGGAGTATAGTGAGCTATCTCTAAGAGATCATGGCTCGAACCTATCCCCAAATCGATGAATCAAAGAATTTCGGGGGAAGAGAGAAAACTTGACCCGAAACGAAAAATCGATCGATCTCCTAGACCGTGAGGTTAGAGGATGATTCCTTCGGAGGAAAGAAGTGCCTCACGATCTAGAACAACTTGGTTCAAGCGGATTTGCAAAAGATGAACCGAGCGAAAAGATCAAGCGACGGGAAAGTCGTGGAGAAAAGGATTCCGCGAAAAACACGAACACAACGGAAATCACAGCCACGAGTTCGAATCAAGGATGCAAATCAAGCCAACGATCTGTGCTCCAAGGTGAGGATACGGCCTCACTTCCTCAACTCAACAGTACACAGAGTGGAGTCTCTCTGCGGATCTCAACTAGCTAAAACAGGGATGGGAGAGCCGGAAACCCTAGCAAATGAAACTACTAACTGAGATAGCTAAAACTGAGATAGGGAGGAGGGTGTCTCCCCTGGACTACTTATACTAATCTAGACTAAGTCTATTTCCTACTCTACCCCTCTCTAAACTAATTACAGAGCGAACCAGCTAAACCCTAAGGCTATTCTGGTCCAACCCACGGTGGTAGGTAGATCCGACGGCCACGCCCGCTCGAACCGAAGCGTTGCCTCGACGCAACCTCTGGATCGCCGCCACGTGCCGCCCTCGCTCTGCACCCCCGGTTTTGTGGCCCAAACCGGGAAACCAGCCTTTTCCAGCAACCCCCGGTTTTGAGGCCCAAACCGGGAAACCAGCCCACCAGCCTGAGTTTTGTGGCCCAAACTCAGAAACCCGCAGCGCCCGAGTTTTGAGGCCCAAACTCGGAAACCGGCCCATCACCCGAGTTTTGTGGCCAAACTCGGAAACCATCCGCGCCCAGGTTTTGTGGCTCAACCTGGAAACCGAGCACCCGAGTTTTGAGGCCCAAACTCGGAAACCGTCCACCCGGTGGTTTTTCCCTGGCTCAACCACCAAACCGGAGCTGTAGAGGGGATGCACCGCCCGTGCACCCCGTCCACCGACACGTGTCCCCAGGTCCTCGACCCGAGCAACACCGCGCCCCGCAAGTCTCCGCTCGTCGCTGTCCCAGGCTGCCAGCCACCACAGCTGATCCTCAGGCACTCTGGTCCCTCAGTCCAAGCCTCACGTCCGCCCTTCACTGCTCGATACATCGGCATGGCACGTCCGCCGCACGGCACGCCCATCCTTCATCGCACCCAGTCCGTCAGCACGGCACGTCTCAACTTGACCTTCACCTTGCCCTCGATCACTGTCTCCGTGCTCGACACCTGCACAACACAAGCCAAAGAACATGCGCATCAAACCCGTTGACAATCACTCATCACTCAGAGACTCGGCATACACCCATGTATCCGCAGAGGTACCGAGCGGTGAAGGACGGACGTGAGGCTTGGACTGAGGGACCAGAGGCCCGAGGATCAACTGTGGTGGCTGGCAGCCTGTGACGACGACAAGTGAAGAAGTGCGGTCATGTGTTGCCTGAGTCGTGGACTCAAGGACACGTGTTGGTGGACGGGGTGCACGGGCTGTGAATCCCCTCTACGATGTCGGTTTGGTGGTAGAGCCAGGGAAAAACCATCGGATGGACGGTTTCCAGGTTTGGGCCTCAAAACCTGGGCGTAGACGGTTTCCGAGTTTGGCCACAAAACTCGGGCTGAGGGTTTCTGAGTTTGGCCACAAAACTCGGGCTGAGGACGGTTTCTAGGTTTGGGCCTCAAAACCTGGGCGCTGAGGGTTTGCTGAGTTTGGCCTCAAAACTCAGAAGCTGGTGGGCTGGTTTCCCGGTTTGGGCCTCAAAACCGAGGGTTGGCTGGAAAAGGCTGGTTTCCCGGTTTGGGCCACAAAACCGGGGGTGCAGAGCGAGGGCGGCACATGGCGGCGATCTGGAGGTTGCGTCGAGGCAACGCTTCGAATCGAGCGGGCGTGGCCGTCGGATACACCTACCACCGAGTTGGTCCAGAATAACCCTAGGGTTTAGCTGGTTCGCTCTGTATTTAGAATAGTGAGGGGTAGAGTAGGAATTAGACTTAGGTTAGAATTAGGATAAGTAGAGGGAGACACCCTCCTCCCTTCGGATCTCAGTCATTTGCTCTTTCGCACTTAGGGTTTCCTGCTCTCCCATCCCCTGCTGTAGCTAGCTGAGATTCGCAGAGAGACTTGCCTCTGTGTACTGTTGATTCTGAGGAAGTGAGGCCGTATCCTCACTATTGTAGCGTGTGGCAGCCACACGGTTGCAGTTCGTGGTTGTGATTCGCGTTTCATTCGTGTTCTTCGCGGAATCCTTTTTCTCCACGATTTTCCCATCGCTTGATCTCTTTGCTCGGTTCATCTTTTGCAAAACCGTTTGAACCAAGTTGTTCTAGATCGTGAGGCCCTTCTTTCCACCGAAGGAATTCTCCTCTAATCTCACGGTCTAGGAGATCGATTGATTTTCGTTTCGGGTCAAGTTTTCTCCCTTCCCCCGAAATTCTTCAATTCATCGATTTGGAGATAGGTTCGAGCCATGATCTCTTAGGGATAGCTCACTATACTTCTTTTGGCTCTTCTCACCAAGTTTGATCCCTAGAGGATTCGTTTTGGGTGAGATCGAGTCGAATCGGTGGACGAACAGGCTGCTGTCGGGTTGACCGGACGCTGTCCTCGCGTTGACCGGACGCGTCCGGTGGTTGAATGTCGCGTGGCGATTTTCTCTAGCTGACCGGACGCTGGGTTTCTTGTTCGACCGGACTCACTCATCGCACTGTTCATTGAGCTTGTCGTCTTTCGACCGGACGCATTGTTGTTGACCGGACGCTCCCAGCTCGTGAGTCCGGTCAGGAACAGTAAGGTTCCAGAACCATTTTCTTGTGACCGGACGCGTCCGGTGGTGACTGACCGGACGCAGTCAGAGTCCGGTCCAAGCTGTTTCGCGCGTTTTCATTCGCAGCTCGTTCGTTCGTTGTCGGATTTGGTTTCCGTCTTTTGCGTTGGCTTTCTAGAGTTATGTAGTGTCCCGCTGTGCTTCTTGGAAGCATCCACCCTTCATCTAGGGTCGTGGACATTAGCAAGCTCTAGGGTTTGTCTTTTGGGGTGATTCTCGGGACAGTGGCTACTAGTTTCCGAAAGGAAATTTTGAAGCTCCCATTCACCCCCCCTCTGGTCGCTTTCTGGTTGCTTCTCGGTCCTTCAATTGGTATCGGAGCGGGTTAAGGATCTTCCACCTTAGCCGGTTCCAGATCCACAGAAGGCGACATGGATCACGGCGTGGGCAAACCGCCGTTCTTTGATGGGACGAACTATGCGTATTGGAAGATACGCATGCCGGCCTATCTCCAGAGCATGGGCTCTTCTGTTTGGGAGATTTGCAACAGGGATGATTACGTTGTCTTGGCTGCTCGTGTCACTCAGCTCCAGATCGATGAGCACGAGGCCAATAGCCGAGCACGTAACGCCTTGTTCTCCTGTTTGAGCATGTCCGAGTTCGATCGCGTTTCTCACCTCCCCACGGCTCGCGAGATTTGGGCGACCCTCATGCGTTTCCATGAGGGAACCACTCAGGTCAAATCTCGCCTTTATGAGTCGCACAAGCGGGAGTATGAGAACTTTTGACATATGCCTGGCGAGAGCATAGAGAGTTTATTCGCTCGCTTTCAGGTCATTGTCAACAAGATGAGAGCGAACAAGGAGCTGTTGCCTTTTGACGATCATGAGAGGGCTTTGAAGCTTTTGCACACTCTTGATCGGTCGGTGTGGGACTCAAAGGTCCAGGCGATCATCGAATCGTCTAACTATGAGACCCTCACCTGCGACGAGCTCTTTAGTAAGCTCAAGTCTAGTGAGATTGACGCCATGTCGAGGGCTTCTTATGAGAATCCTTCTGTCCCGACTATGGCTTTGGTTTCTGGCTCTTCTAACCCCTCTGGAGGTTTTGCTCTTTCATCTCTCTTTTCTGTCACAGAGGACCAGCTTGAGTCTTTGGGGGATGATGAGTTGGCAATGCTCGCCAACCGGTTCTCGCGGTTCCACAACAACCGCATGAACCGTCGCCGCGGAGGAGGACGCTCAGGATGCTATGAGTGCGGCGACCCCGACCACTTCATCGCCAACTGCCCCAAGAAGAAGCATTCATCTAGGAAGGGCGATCATGGGCACAAGTACGACTCCGGCAAGCGCAAGGAGAAGTACGTCCCCGCGAGGCACAAGCGGAGGGGCGGCTTCGACAAGGAGTACATCAAGAAGAAGTACTTGGAGAAGGCCCAGGCTGAGCAGCATGCGTTCTTCGCCACGCTCAGCGACGTCGACGGCTCGGATGACGACTCCGCTTGCTCAAGCGATGACGAGTCTGAGAAGAAGAAGAGGATCGAGGACAAGCTGAACGGCCTCTGCTTCTTCGCCGATGACGACGGCTTCTGCACCATGGCGCTTGGTGATGAGGTCGACGGCAAGCTAGAGCACACCCCTTGGGACGACGACGACGACACCTCCCAGGTATCCCTCACCCACGATGAGCTTTCTGCTAAGGTTGAGAAGCTTACTGCCGCGCTCCTTAGTCAGGACAAGTTGCTTAGGCGTGCCACTAGAGAGCGCAAGGAGTTTAGGCAGAAGTGGGAGGACACGGTGAGAGAGCTTGAGTTTGCCAAGTCCACCGTGGTCGTGTCGGAGGAGGTTGAGTGTGAGATGTGCACCACGCACATGACTGACCTTCTCACTTTGAGAGGTAAGTATGCTGTGTTGGTAGGAGAGGTGGATGAGCTGAAGGCTAGACCTTCTCTATTGGGTGCGTGCAAGACTTGTCCTGTCTTGCAATCTGAGTTGGCAGAGAAGAATGCCAAGATTGTGTCTCTTGAGGAGGCCAACTCAGGTAGCACTTGTGTGTCCAAGTGCGCTTTGTGTGAGGGTTTGGAGATGGAGATTGCGAATGTCAAGCATGGCAAGATGCAAACCGAGGAGGAAAACACATACCTTCGGACCATCTTGTCATGGGTCTATTGTAGTGAGCCGCAGCTCGGGATGATGATCTCCCAATTTAAGCAAGCTGCTGGAGGTTCTGGTGTAGGTCTTGCTCAGGGTGTTGATCTTTCTGCTTTTGGGAAGATTGGAGAGTCGAGTGGTCTGAATCCTAGTGAGAAGCCCAATTCCACCACTACTCCCAAACTGACCAAGCTTCCACCTAAAGAGCCCGTCAAGCCTACCACCAAGGATGGGTGTTTGAGGAACCTCCGAGAGCTCCACCCAAGAACCAAGTGTGGCATCCCAAACCCAACCACCTAAAGAACAAGCTGGACACAATGCCACATATCTAGGAGGAGTTGCCACAGAAGGGCAAAGTGATCCACACCCATAGCCATGAGTACCAACAACCCCCTTTGCGTGCGGTGAGGTACCATTGTGATTTCTGTGGGAGAGATGGTCACTTGAGCGAGTTCTGCTTTAGGCGCAAGAGAGAGGTGCGCCGTGCTAGGGAGATGAACAACCCGGACATGTACCATCCTTTCCATGATGTACATGTGCCGAATGTTCAGAGGAAAGCACCGAGATGTGCTGCTAGGCCCAGAGGTCCAGAACCTCAAGTTCCCAGGCCTAGGCAGCAGAGAGCTCCGAGGAGAGTCGCTAGGCCTAGAGGTGTTGAGCCTCAAGTCCCTAGGCCTAGGCCTCGTAGAGAGCGTGCCCGGCGGGAGCCTGCAGTTGTAGGCTATGGACCCCGTGGCGGAGGTTTTGTAGTTGAGCGTTTTTCCCCACCGCGGTTTGAGTATCGCGATGGACGCTCCTCCCTTAGCGGACCACGTTTTCCTCTACGTGGTGATCGCTCCTCTCGTAGACGTGCTAGGAATGGTTTTTCTGCTAACCGTTCTTTTGAGCAGCCGGCCCAACACTGGTATTCTTCCTACTCCACTAACCCCAGTGTTGGACCGTATGCTCACCCTATGTCTTTTTATTGATGTAGGTAAAACGGTTGGAGGACATTTGGTTGGTGGATTCCGGTTGCTCGAGGCACATGACCGGAAACGCCAAGTGGTTCTCCAGCTTTAGCCCTGTTGCCGGAAAGGAGTACATAACCTTCGGCGACAATAACAAAGGTAAGGTATTGTCTCGCGGGTCTGTGCGGGTTAATGAGCACTTTGTGTTGCGCGATGTTGCTCTTGTTTCTAACTTGCATTTTAACCTTCTTTCTGTTTCGCAACTCTTTGACGACGACTATGAGATTCGTTTTAAACCGAATCTCAGTCGTATTTTGGATCCTCAGGGCAATCTTGTGTGTTTGATTTCACCCTTTGGAAAAGTCTTTCGTGCGAATTTCTCGGAGTCTTTTGGCACTTCTCGTTGTCTTGTGGCTGGACCTTCCTCCTCTGATCTTTGGAAGTGGCATAGGAGACTTGGACATTTGAGCTTCGACTTGCTTGCAAGGCTTAGTTCACTTGGCCTAATCCGAGGATTGCCCAAGTTGCATATGGAGAAGGATCTTGTTTGCCACTCTTGTAGACACGGGAAGATGGTTGCCGCTCCCCACCATCCAGTGACTCAGGTCATGACCAAGCGCCCTGGAGAGCTTTTACACATGGACCTTGTTGGTCCGGCTCGGGTGAGCTCGGTTGGGGGGAAGTGGTATGTGCTTGTTGTTGTTGATGACTTTTCGAGATATTCGTGGGTCTTCTTTTTAGCTGAGAAGACCGAGACTTTCTCCTTTGCTCATAATCTGATTTTGCGTCTTCAGAACGAGTTCCCTTTGAACTTGATGCGAGCAATTCGGAGTGATAATGGTTCCGAATTCAAGAATTTGGATTTTGAGAAGTTTTGTAACTCTTTGGGTTTAGAGCATCAGTTTTCTTCCCTCTACACACCCCCTCAGAATGGTGTTGTAGAGAGAAAGAATCGGACCCTTGTTGAGATGGCCAGGACGATGCTCGATGAGTATAGGACTCCTAGGCGTTATTGGGCCGAAGCTATGAACACTGCGTGCTATATTTCCAATCGCATTTTTCTGAGAGCGTTCTTGAAAAAGACTTCTTATGAGTTGCGTTTTGGTAGACAACCCAAGGTGAGTTATTTTAGAGTCTTCGGTTGCCATTGTTTTATATTGAAGAAAGGCAACCTGGACAAATTCGAGTCTCGTTCTTCTGACAGAGTATTTTTGGGTTATGGCAATCACACTCGCGCATATCGTGTACTTAACCTTGATACTAACCAAGTCATGGAGACATCAGACGTCACCTTCGACGAGACCATGGTTTGTCCTTCTCGTTTTGAGCGTGCAGGTGATCATGAGGTTGGTGAGCCTCTTTTTGATGACGAGGACGAGGGTGCTGAAGGTATGGATGATCCAGCACCCCCTTCACCTGTTGTGCCGCAAAGAGCGGCTTCTACGACGACTCACGGCCCTGACACCTCTTCTTCCTGGGGGCCGTGGGATCCGCCACCCCGAGCAGTACCATTTGTACCCGGGGAGGCACCAGCTGCTGTTGAGGGGGAGGCCACATCGGCAAGGGTGGCGCCACGACACATCCAGCGCCAGCACCCGCCTCAGCAGATGATCGGCAACATCGATGAACGGGTCACTCGGTCCAGGTCACAGCAAATCTCGCACTTCGCTCATTCTACTTTTGTTGCTAATTTTGAGCCCCGAGATGTTGGACACGCTATGACGGATCCTGATTGGGTCAATGCCATGCATGAGGAGCTTGAGAATTTTGAGCGAAATCGGGTTTGGGTTCTAGTTCCACCTCCTCCTGAGTGTAAGCCTATTGGGACAAAATGGGTTTTCAAAAACAAGCAAGGAGAGGATGGCCACGTTGTTAGAAACAAGGCCAGGCTTGTAGCGAAGGGTTATAGTCAGAAGGAGGGGATAGACTATGAGGAGATGTTTGCTCCTGTAGCTCGTTTGGAGGCAATTAGGATACTCTTGGCCTTTGCTACATCCAAAGGTTTCAAACTTTTTCAAATGGATGTCAAGAGTGCCTTCTTAAACGGCTACATAGAAGAAGAAGTTTATGTTGAGCAACCCCCTGGTTTTGAAAATCCTAAGTTTCCAAACCATGTTTTTAAACTCCACAAAGCTTTATATGGTTTGAAACAAGCCCCTAGAGCCTGGTATGATAGGTTGAAAACCTTTTTGCTTGCTAAGGGTTTTAAAATGGGATGTGTAGATAAAACGCTCTTTCTCCTCAGGCAAGGCAAAGACACTCTCTTGGTCCAGATTTACGTGGATGATATCATTTTCGGTGGTTCTTCTCACGCTTTGGTTGCCAAGTTTGCAGATACTATGAGCAGGGAGTTCGAGATGAGCATGATGGGCGAGCTGACATTCTTTCTCGGGTTGCAAATTAAGCAATCCCGAGAGGGGACGTTTATGCACCAGGGCAAGTACACCAAGGACTTGCTGAAGCGGTTCGATATGGGTGAGGCCAAGCCTCTTCCAACACCCATGTCGACGACGACTGCCCTGGATGCGGATGTGGATGGAGAAGCAGTGGACCAGAAGGAGTACCGCAGCATGATCGGGTCGCTCCTCTACCTGACGGCGACACACCCGGACATCCAGTTCGCGGTGTGTCTGTGTGCGCGCTTTCAGGCGTCGCCGCGCACCTCTCACCGTCAGGCGGTGAAGCGGATTTTCAGGTACCTTCGTTTCACGCCTGAGTTCGGGATTTGGTATTCTGCTTCCTCCACCCTCTCCCTTTGCGGTTATTCGGATGCCGATTTTGCTGGTTGCCGTATTGAGCGCAAGTCCACTTCTGGGACTTGCTAGTTTATTGGTTCTTCTCTTGTTTTGTGGTCTTCTCGCAAGCAGTCTAGTGTCGCCCAGTCTACTACGGAGGCTGAGTATGTTGCTGCGGCTAGCTGCTGTTCCCAGTTGCTCTGGATGATGGACACTTTGCGTGATTTTGGTCTGAACTTTTCTCGCGTGCCTTTGCTTTGTGACAGCACGAGTGCCATTAGCGTTGCTAAGAACCCCGTGCTTCACTCGAAGACCAAACACATTGATGTGCGCTTTCATTTCTTGCGAGACCACCAGGAGAAGGGTGATATCGACCTTCGCCATGTCGATACTCATCATCAACTGGCTGATATTTTCACCAAGCCTTTAGACGAATCAACCTTTAACCGGTTGAGGGGTGAGCTTGGTGTGTGTTTCCCTTTTTAGATGGGGGAAACATTTTGGATCTTGTATATTTGACTGACTCTTTTGTCCTTCTTTTCTTTTGCATTTCAGCATACGCATTTACATTCTAAGCTTCATGTTTATAATCACTAGAATGTAACTATGCTCTATGTAGTATGCTCTGATGCTTATTTTGATGCTTGTAGCTTATGCTCCTTCTGATCACTAGTACATGCTGTGAGCTGAGCTATTTTGAAATGGTGAATTTACTTAACAACTTACAATCTGAAAATGTTCACCATTGAGATATGCAACTAGCATGTGTAGGATATGTTGAGTTCACTCGTGCTTTTCATATATGCTAGGTTGCTATGTCTCTAGTTCTGAGTCATTCACTTGCTTGGTCTGTTCATATCATGTATAAAATTTGAACCAAGTTTTAGTGAATTGAAAAGATCGAGATGGGATTGCTTGTCAACACATCACGGTATCGAGACGGTTTCTCATTGCACTTTGAGCTAAACTTGAGCCGTGTAGTGTATGACCGAAACCGTAGCTTTAAGCTTCTGATTGCTTCGGCATAGGCTTCACTCGGTTTAAAAGTTAGGCAATGACAAGCTTTCAACCTCTCGCAATCACATGCTAATAATTGAACTTGTGTAATTTCACCGCTGCAACTCCGATCTAAAGTTGAATTCACAAGTGTATGTCTCATTCTTAAGCATGATGTTTGAACTTTGCTAGGGGTAGTTCACTTTGCATACATGTTTAGCACCTGTTCAGACTCCTGTCTATACATTACTAGTGCTATTTTGATGGTGAATCCCTTTTTGACTCAAAACTGCTCTTTCTGCTCATATGTTCATATTTCATATCTGGTGATCAGTTTGAGCCTTTGCTGAGCTTGTATACCGTTGTTGAGTCATTGGAGTTATACTGTTTAGAGCATCTTTGCGTTCTCCTGAATATATGCCTGAAGCTGCTAACTTGCATTTTGACTCATATGCATGTTGGAAGGGGGAGAATCTCCCATGTTCGCACTTTTTGTTGGTGCCTTTTCTGATGGGGAGAGCCCTTTACTTGATTAGTGCATTTTCAACTAAGGGGGAGAATTTGCAAATCATTTGTGCTTCCCGAGTGTCCATTTGAGGGGGAGTTCCCAGGAGGAGAGTTTGCATGTCTCCTGGATGTTCAACTAAGGGGGAGTTTTGCTATCTCTTGCTGGCCGAAAGGCATTGGTATCGAGCTTTCTTTGCTAGTTGTGTTGAGCCTCTATGCCTCTATCTTGAGGGACTAGCATTTTGCTTCGATTTTCCAATTGGTATTTGCTAGCGGTGTTGAGCCTGTTCTACCTCTTCTTGAGGGCTAGCTTTGCTTTGCTTGGTTGCGTCGAGCCGTTGCCCATGTCTTTGTGGACCAAGTTCTTTCGCTCTTTCCACTTGACCTTCTTCGGCTTTGCTATGCTTTTGGGTCATTTGGTTGAGTTTTCTCCTTCTCCTTCCTCCTTCTTCCTTATTCTTCTTTTCATTATGATTTGTGTGAGTAGTTGACAATGCACTCATCAAGGGGGAGATTGCGGGTACATGGGTGTATGCCGGGTCTCTGAGTGTTGAGTGATTGTCAACTGGGATGATGCGCATGTTCTTTGGCTTGTGTTGTGCAGGTGTCGAGCATGGATACAGTGATCGACGGCGAGGTGAAGGTCAAGTTGAGACGTGCCGTGCCGATGGACCGGGTGCGGTGAAGGATGGGCGTGCCGTGCGACGGACGTGCCATGCCGAGGTACCGAGCGGTGAAGGACGGACGTGAGGCTTGGACTGAGGGACCAGAGGCCCGAGGATTAGCTGTGGTGGCTGGCAGCCTGTGACGACGACAAGTGAAGAAGTGCGGTCATGTGTTGCCTGAGTCGTGGACTCAGGGACACGTGTCGGTGGACGGGGTGCACGGGCTGTGCATCCCCTCTATGACGTCGGTTTGGTGGTAGAGCCAGGAAAAAACCATCGGATGGACGGTTTCCAGCTTTGGGCCTCAAAACCTGGGCGTGGACGGTTTCCGAGTTTGGCCACAAAACTTGGGCTGAGGGTTTCCGAGTTTGGCCACAAAACTCGGGCTGAGGACGGTTTCCAGGTTTGGGCCTCAAAACCTGGGCGCTGAGGGTTTGCTGAGTTTGGCCTCAAAACTCAGAAGCTGGTGGGCTGGTTTCCCGGTTTGGGCCTCAAAACCGGGGGTTGGCTGGAAAAGGCTAGTTTCCCGGTTTGGGCCACAAAACCGGGGGTGCAGAGCGAGGGCGGCACGTGGCGGCGATCTGGAGGTTGCGTCGAGGCAACGCTTCGAATCGAGCGGGCGTGGCCGTCGGATACACCTACCACTGAGTTGGTCCAGAATAACCCTAAGGTTTAGCTGGTTCGCTCTGTATTTAGAATAGTGAGGGGTAGAGTAGGAATTAGACTTAGGTTAGAATTAGGATAAGTAGAGGGAGACACCCTCCTCCCTTCGGATCTCAGTCATTTGCTCTTTCGCACTTAGGGTTTCCTGCTCTCCCATCCCCTGCTGTAGCTAGCTGAGATCCGCAGAGAGACTTGCCTCTGTGTACTGTTGATTCTGAGGAAGTGAGGCCGTATCCTCACTGTTGTAGCGTGTGGCAGCCACACGGTTGCAGTTCGTGGTTGTGATTCGGGTTTCATTCGTGTTCTTCGCGGAATCCTTTTTCTCCACAATTTTCCCATCGCTTGATCTCTTTGCTCGGTTCATCTTTTGCAAAACCGTTTGAACCAAGTTGTTCTAGATCGTGAGGCACTTCTTTCCACTGAAGGAATTCTCCTCTAACCTCACGGTCTAGGAGATCGATTGATTTTCGTTTCGGGTCAAGTTTTCTCCCTTCCCCCGAAATTCTTCGATTCATCGATTTGGAGATAGGTTCGAGCCATGATCTCTTAGGGATAGCTCACTATACTCCTTTTGACTCTTCTCACCAAGTTTGATCCCTAGAGGATTCGTTTTGGGTGAGATCGAGTCAAATCGGTGGACGAACAGGCTGCTGTCGGGTGGACCGGACGCTGTCCTCGCGTTGACCGGACGCGTCCGGTGGTTGAATGTCGCGTGGCAATTTTCTCTAGCTGACCGGACGCTGGGTTTCTTGTTCGACCGGACTCACTCATCACACTGTTCATTGAGCTTGTCGTCTTTCGACCGGACGCATTGTTGTTGACCGGACGCTCCCATCTCGTGAGTCCGGTCAGGAACAGTAAGGTTCCAGAACCATTTTCTTGTGACCGGACGTGTCCGGTGGTGACTGACCGGACGCAGTCAGAGTCCGGTCCAAGCTGTTTCGCGCGTTTTTATTCGCAGCTCGTTCGTTCGTTGTCGGATTTGGTTTCCGTCTTTTGCGTTGGCTTTCTAGAGTTGTGTAGTGTCCCGCTGTGCTTCTTGGAAGCATCCACCCTTCATCTAGGGTCGTGGACATTAGCAAGCTCTAGGGTTTGTCTTTTGGGGTGATTCTCGGGACAGTGGCTACTAGTTTCCGAAAGGAAATTTTGAAGCTCCCATTCACCCCCCTCTGGTCGCTTTCTGGTTGCTTCTCGGTCCTTCACCTTCTCATAGTGGTCTCGCAGAAAATGAAAGCGCACATCAATGTGTTTGGTCTTCGAGTGCAACACGGGGTTCTTAGGAACGCTAATCGCACTCGTGCTGTCACAAAGCAAAGGAACACGAGAAAAGCTCAGACCAAAATCACGCAAAGTGGCCATCATCCAGAGTAACTGGGAACAACAGCTAGCCGCAACAACATACTCAGCCTCCGTGGTAGACTGGGCGACACTAGACTGCTTGCGAGAAGACCACGAAACAAGAGAAGAACCAATAAACTGACAAGTCCCAGAAGTGGACTTGCGCTCAATCCGGCAACCAGCAAAATCGGCATCGGAATAACCACAAAGGGAGAGGGTGGAGGAAGCAGAATACCAAATCCCAAATTCTGGAGTAAAGGATAAATACCTCATAATGCGCTTGACCGCCTGACGGTGAGTGGTGCGCGTCGACGACTGAAATCACGAGCAAAGACACACCGTGAACTGAATGTCCGGGCATGTCGCCGTCAGGTACATCAGCGACCCGATCATACTCCGGTACTCCTTCTGGTCCACTGCTTCTCCATCGTTGTCCGCATCCAGGGCCGTCGTGGTCGACATGGGTGTTGGAAGAGGCTTGGCATCACCCATATCGAATTTCTTTAGAATGTCTCTGGTATACTTACCCTGGTGCACGAACGTCCCTTCCCGGGATTGCTTGATTTGCAACCCGAGGAAAAATGTCAACTCGCCCATCATGCTCATCTCAAATTCCCTGCTCATAGTATCTGCAAACTTGGCAACCAAAGAGTGAGAAGAACCACCGAAAATGATATCATCCACGTAAATCTGGACCAAGAGAGTATCAGTGCCTTGCTTGAGGAGAAAGAGCGTTTTATCCACACATCCCATTTTAAAACCTTTAGCAAGCAAAAAGGTTTTCAACCTATCATACCAGTCTCTAGGGGCTTGTTTCAAACCATACAACGCTTTGTGAAGTTTAAAAACGTGGTTTGGAAACTTGGGATTTTCGAAACCGGGGGCTTGTCTAACATACACCTCCTCTTCTATGTAGCCGTTTAAGAAGGCACTCTTGACATCCATTTGAAAAAGTTTGAAACCTTTGGATGCAGCAAAAGCCAAGAGTATTCTAATTGCCTCCAAACGAGCTACAGGAGCAAAAGTCTCCTCATAGTCTATCCCCTCCTTCTGACTATACCCCTGGGCAACTAGTCTGGCCTTGTTTCTCACAACATGGCCATCCTCCCCTTGTTTGTTTTTGAAAACCCATTTTGTCCCAATAGGGTGACACTCAGAGGGAGGAGAAACTAGAACCCAAACCCGATTTCTTTCAAAATTTTCTAACTCCTCATGCATGGCATTGACCCAATCTGGATCTGTCAAAGCGTGTCCAACATCTCGGGGTTCAAAATCAGCAACAAATGCAGAATGAGCAAAGTGAGAGATATGTTGTGACCTTGACTGAGTGACACGTTCGCCGATGCTGCCGATCATCTGTTGAGGCGGGTGCTGGCGCTGAATGTGTCGTGGCGCCTCCCTTGCCGAAGTGGCCTCCTCCTCAACAGCAGTTGGTGCCTCCTCGGGTACAAAAGGTACCGCTCGAGGTGGCGGATCCCACGGCCCCCAAGTGGTCGAAGAGGAAGGATCGGGGCCATGAGTCATAGTAGAAGCCGCTCCTTGCGGCACAACAGGTGGAGGGGGTGCTGGATCATCCATACCTTCAGCACCCTCGTCCTCGTCATCAAAAAGAGGCTCACCAACCTCATGATCACCTGCACGCTCAAAACGAGAAGAAGGACAAACCATGGTCTCGTCGAAGGTGACATCAGATGTCTCCATGACTTCTCAAAATCTGAATTCTTGAATTCGGAACCATTATCACTCCTAATAGCTCGCATCGAGTTCAAAGGGAACTCGTTCTGAAGACGCAAAATCAGAATGCGAGCAAAGGAGAAAGTCTCGATTTTCTCAGCTAAAAAGAAAACCCACGAATATCTCGAAAAGTCGTCGACAACAACAAGCACATACCACTTCCCCCCAACTGAGCTCACCCGAGCCGGACCAACCAGGTCCATGTGCAAAAGCTCTCCAGGGTGCTTTGTCATGACCTGAGTCACTGGATGGTGGGGAGCGACAACCATCATCCCATGTCTACAAGAGTGGCAAACAAGATCCTTCTCCATAGACAACTTGGGCAATCCTCGGATTAGGCCAAGTGAGCTAAGCCTTGCAAGCAAGTCAAAACTCAAATGTCCTAGTCTCCTATGCCACTTCCAAAGATCAGAGGAGGAAGGTCCAGCCAAAAGACAACGAGAAATTCCAAAAGACTCCGAGAAATCCGCACGAAAGACTTTCCCAAAGGGCGAAATCACACAAACAAGATTGCCCTGAGGGTCCAAAATACGACTGAGATTCGGTTTAAAACGAATCTCATAGTCATCATCGAAAAGTTGCGAAACAGAAAGAAGGTTAAAATGCAAGTTAGAAACAAGAGCAACATCACGCAACACAAAGTGCTCATTAACTCGCACAGACCCACGAGACAGCACCTTACCTTTGCTGTTGTCGCCGAAGGTGATAAACTCCTTTCCAGCGACCGGACTAAGACTGGAGAACCACTTGGCGTTTCCGGTCATGTGCCTCGAACACCCGGAATCCACCAACCAAACGTTCTCCAATCGTTTTACCTACATCAATAAAAAGACATAGGGTGAGCATACGGGGCAACACTGGGGTTAGTGAAGTATGGAGAATACCAGTGTTGGGCTGGCTGCTCAAAAGAACGGTTAGCAGAAAAACCATTCCTAGCACGCCTACGAGAGGAGCGATCACCACGTAGAGGAAAACGTGGTCCGCTAAGGGAGGAGCATCCCTCGCGATACTCAAAACGCGGTGGTGGAAAACGCTCAACTACAAGGCCACCGTCACGGGGTCCATAGCCTACAACTGCAGGCTCCCGCCGGGCACGTCCTCTCCGCTGCCTAGGCCTAGGAACTTGAGGTTCTGGACCTCTAGGCCTAGCAGCACGCCTCTGAACGTTCGGCACATGTACATCATGGAAAGGATGGTACATGTCCGAATTGTTCATCTCCTTTGCGCGGCGTGCCTCTCTCTTGCGCCGAAAGAAAAACTCACTCAAGTGTCCATCTCTCCCACAATGCTCACAATGGTACCTCACCGCTCTCATAGGGGGTTGTTGGTACTCACGATAGTGGGTATGGATCACTTTGCCCTTCTGTGGCATAAGCTCCTCTTGGATGGGTGGCATGGTGTCAAGCTTGTTCTTGAGGTGGTTTGGTTTGGGAGCCCATGATTGTTTCTTGGGTGGAGCTCTCGGAGGTTCAACAAAGACCCCATCCTTGGTGTTAGGCTTGAGAGGCTCTTTGGGTGGAATCTTGGTGAGCTTGGGAGTAGTGGTGGAGTTGGGCTTCTCACATGGGTTAAGACCACTCGACTCTCCAATCTTCCCAAAAGACGAAACATCAACACCCGGAGCAAAACCTACACCTGGACCTCCAGCAGCTCGCTTGAATTGGGAGATCATCATCCCGAGCTGTGGCTCACCGCTAGACACCCATGACAAGATGGTCTGAAGGTATGTGTTTTCCTCCTTGGTTTGCATCTTGTCATGCTTCACATTGGCAATCTCCATCTCCAAACCCTCACAAAGAACACACCTAGCCACACATGTGCTACCTGAGTTCGCCTCTTCAAGAGACACAATCTTGGCATTCTTCTCTGCCAACTCAGATTGCAAGCCCGCACAGGGCTTGCACGCACCCAACAGCGAGGATCTAGCCTTCAGCTCATCCACCTCTCCTACCAACGCCACATACTTACCTCTCAAAGTGAGTAGGTCAGTCATGTGTGTGGTACACATCTCACACTCCTCCTCCTCCTCGGTGACAACAATGGTGGACTTGACAGATTCAAGTTCCTTCACCGTATCCTCCCACTTCTGCCTAAACTCCTTGCACTCTCTAGCAGCACGCCTAAGCAACTTATCCTGACTAAGGAGCGCGGCAGTAAGCTTCTCGACCTCAGCAGAAAGCTCGTCGGGGGTCTGAGATACCTGGGAGGTGTCGTCGTCATCATTGTTCCGAGGAATGTCCTCCAGCTCGCCGTCGACCGCCTTGCCGAGGGCCATGGGGCAGAAGCTGCCGTCGTCGGCGAAGAAGCAGAGACCGTTGAGCTTGTCCTCGATCCTCTTCTTCTTCTCGGACTCGTCGTCGCTCGAGGAAGCGGAGTCGTCAACCGAGTCATCAACGTCGCTGAGCGTGGCGAAGAACGCACGCTGCTCAGCCTGGGCCTTCTCCAAGTACTTCGTCTTGATGTACTCCTTGTTGAAGCTGCCCTTTCGCTTGTGCTTCGCAGGGACGTACTTCTCCTTGCGCTTGCCGGAGTCGTACTTGTGCCCATGGTCTGCCTTGCCGAAGACTTGCTTGTTCTTCTTCGGGCAATTGGCGATGAAGTGGTTGGGGTCGCCGCACTCATAGCATCCTGAGCGTCCTCCTCCGCGGGGACGGTTCATGCGGTTGTTGTGGAACCGCGAGAACCGGTTGGTGAGCATAGCCAACTCGTCATCCCCCAAAGACTCAAGCTGCTCCTCTGTGACAGAAAAGAGAGTGCAAAACCTCCAGAGGGGTTAGCAGAAGAGCCAGAAAGCAAAGCCATTGATGGGCCAGAAGGATTTTCATAAGAAGCCCTCGCCATGGCATCGATCTCACTGGACTTGAGCTTACTGAAGAGCTCGTCGCACGTGAGGGTCTCATAGTTAGGCGATTCTATGATCGCCTGAACCTTGGAATCCCACACCGACCGATCGAGAGTATGCAAAAGCTTGAAAGCTCTCTCATGATCGTCGAAAGGCAACAGCTGCTTGTTAGCCCTCATGCTGTTGACAATCACCTGAAAGTGAGCGAATAAACTCTCTATGCTCTCGCCAGGCATATGTCGAAAGTTCTCGTACTCTCGCTTGTGCGACTCGTAGAGACGGGTTTTGACTTGAGAGGTTCCCTCATGGAAACGCATGAGGGATGCCCAAATCTCCTGAGCCGTAGCGAGGTGAGAAACACGATCAAACTCCGTCATGCTCAAGCATGAGAAAAGAGCATTACGGGCTCGGCTATTGGCATCGAGATCATCGATCTGACGCTGAGTCACACGTGCAGCCAAGACCACGTAATCAGCAGAGTTGCAAATATCCCAGATGGAAGCACCCATACTCTGCAGATAGGCCGACATGCGTATCTTCCAATACGCATAGTTCGTCCCATCGAAAAACGGCGGTTTGCCCACGCCATGATCCATGTCGCCTTCTGTGGATCTGGAACCGGCTAAGGTGGAAGATCCTTAACCTGCTTTGATACCAATTGAAGGATCAAAAGTGCTACCAGAAAGCGACCAGAGGGGGGGGGGGGGGGGGTGAATGGGAGCTTTAAAATTTCCTTTCAGAAACTTGTCGCCACTGTCCCGAGAAACACCCCAAGAGCAAACCTAGAGCTCGTATGTGTCCACGACCCTAGAGATAGGGTGGATGCTTCCAAGAAGCACAGCTTGACACTATACGACTCTAGAAACCCAACGCAAAAGCCAGAAACTAAAACCGACAACGAACGAACGAACCACGGATGAAACTGCGCCGACTCAACAGCATCGGACGCTGTCAGCTTTCGATGACCAACCAACGGACGCGTCCGATGCAAACAGAGCAAATCTGGAACCTTACTGCATAGGCATCGGACGCTGCTACAGTGAACCAGTAGCGTCCGATGCTCGACCTCCAGCGCGTCCGATGGCAACGGACGCTCCAATGGTCAGCGTCCGATGCACCTTTAAAATCACTGTCAGGTGACACGTGGCAACAGACGCTCCGATGTGATGAACTTCAGCGTCCGATGCTCACAGTCCTTGCGTCCGATGGTCCCAAAACTGAGCAGTTCTTCCGTGAAAATCACCCGATCTCCTCCGAATCAAAAGCACTAAGGCTTAGACTTGGTATGAGGAGTTCCAAGGAAGTTAGTGAGCTATTCCAAAAGAATCATGGCTCAAACCTAACTCCAAATTGGTGAATCGGAAGAATTCGAGACTGAGGGAGCAAAACCGATCCAAACCTAAAATCGCTCGATCTCCTAGACCATGAGGTTAGAGGTGAATTCCTTCGGTGGAAAGAAGTGCCTCACGATCTAGAATAACTTGGTTCAAACGGATTTGCAAAAGATGAACCGAGCAAGGAGATCAATCGACGGGAAAAACATGGAGAAAAGTAATCCGCGAAGAACACAAACAAAACACGAATCACAACCACGAAATTGCAACCATGTGGCTACCACACGCTACAACAGTGAGATTACTGTCTCACTTCCTCAAAATCTCACGAGCACAGAGGTATGGTTCTCTTCTCTGTGGATCTCAGTTCGCTACAGCAGGGGGTGGGGAGAGCAGGAAACCCTAGAAGCAAAAGAGCAAATGACTGAGATGGATGGGGAGGTGGGTGTCTCCCCCTACTTATCCTAATTCTAACTATTCCTAATTCCCACTCTACCCCTAACTACTTACAGAGCGAACCAGCTAAACCCTAAGGTTATTCTGAACCAACTCATGGTAGGTGGTGATCCGACGGCCACGCCCGCACAACTCGTAGCGTTGCCTCGACGCAACCTCCCGATTGCCGCCACGTGCCGCCACCGCTCTGCTTGTCCTTTTCCTGGACGTCGCACCCCCGGTTTTGTGGCCCAAATCGGGAAACCAGCCTTCACAGCCAACCCCCGGTTTTGAGGCCCAAACCAGGAAACCAGCCGACCGTAGCCTGAGTTTTGTGGCCCAAACTCAGCAAACCCGCAGCACCCAGGTTTTGAGGCCCAAACCTAGAAATCGTCCTCAGCCCGAGTTTTGTGGCCAAACTCGGAAACCATCAGCGCCTAGGTTTTGAGGCCCAAACCTGGAAACCGTCCACTCGGTGGTTTTTCTTTGGCTCTACCACCAAATCGAAGCTGTAGAGGGGATGCACCGCCCATGCACCCCGTCCACCGACACATGTCCCCAGGTCCTCAACCTGAGCAACACATGACCGCAAGTCTTCGCTCGTCGCTGTCCCAGGCTGTCAGCCACCACAGCTGATCCTCGGGCCACCGGTCCCTCAGTCCAAGCCTCACGTCCGCCCTTCGCCACTCTCGGTCCATCGGCACGACACGTCTCTACTTGACCTTCACCTTGCATTTGATCACTGTATCCGTGCTCGACACCTGCACAACACAAGCCAAAGAACATGCGCATCATCCCAGTTGACAATCACTCATCACTCAGAGACTCGGCATACACCCATATATCCGCACTTTCATTTCTTGTGTAGCATAGAAGTTGATCCTCTGAGTGACTAGTTGACTTGTAGTCTTGCTAGTCACATTGCTTAGTTTGTGTAGCTAAGTTGAGCTTTCTAATTTGGCTTGTGTAGCCTTGTTATTGATCATTGCTAGTGAGCTTAAGCTTTGTGCTTTTTCTTAGTGGCATGTGTAGGAGCTCCCCGGTTGATTGAGTACTAGTTGCTTAGGTTTGTGTAACCTTGCAAGCTAAAATTGTTTAGGTGAGCTCTAGCTAGCCCGACACCTTATTTGCTTTGTTTAGGATCTTTTATTAGGTGCTAAATAGTATAGGTAGAGGGGTGTAATCTTGGCTAGACTGATAGTTTTAATTCCGCATTTGTTTCAGTTAGCCGGCGTGATTATTTTTAGAAAGGGACTATTCACCGCCTCTAGTCCGCCATCTCGACCCTTCACGTAGCCTCTGGGCGCGCGACCAGGGGAGTAGGAAGGGAAAAACAGGGAGGAACAAGGGAGGGGAGGGAAGAACCTGGGGCGAGCAGGGAGGGAGACCGGCAGAGGAAGCTGCTACCTCCTAGAGATGGCCTGCTGCTGCTCTGAACACTGTCCAAGGAGGGAAGGAGCGCAAGGAGGGAGAGGGAGACCGATTGGGGAGAAAGGAGACTGTTGGGAGAAGGAGACCGGCCTCAGTCTTTTTGTTAGGGGAGGAGAGGGGCGCGCTCCCTCTGGAACAGAGGCCGGTCGGCCACCACCAGAAATTGCCGTGAAATTTCTTTCCAAATTCTACATGTTTCCGAAAACGTTTGGTCAAATTCCAAAATTGCGTTCACTGATCAAACGAACTCTGATTTCGACGAAACTAGATTTGTTGTCATCGTCTCGACGAGTACTCCAACTTTCACTAAAGGGGCTTGGTCAAATTCCAAATCGTTTGCGCAGTAGAGATCGTCGACGAAAGCTTCGCGATACCCGAAATTGCAATTTTCGGAACCTGAAATCAGCATTGTATTCGATCTTGCGAGTTCTGTTTCGCTATTTTTGGCACCGATCCAGGTCTCTACCTTTCAACAAAATTTGTCCCTGTCGATTTTTACTACAACTTTTATTTAGGTTGCACGACCATACAAACACTCAAAGATGTCGTTCAAAGCTGGTCAAAGTAGTCACCTCATAGGGTCTGGATTATGGTTTCTCGTTGGTCGGGACATTTTCTGGCCATCTTCTCAACACGAAACTTTTACAACTTTTGATCGTGAGTCCATATAGAGTTGATTGGGCATAATTGCAAGACTTAGTTGAACTCAAATGTTGTCCTTCACTCAATAGGCGATTATAGGCAAAGTTGTGACTCATCATTTCATGTGACTTTTTGATTCCAAACTTTGCAAAACTTTTCTACCAGTCACTATAGACAGGAACTGAGGTGGGGCACATGAAAAATTCATGTTTAGCATTATTCCCAAATATTCTTTAATAAGGGAAACATTACCAACTGGCTTTATCAATCGTTTCCCGGACAATTCAAACTAGGGTTGTCTCCAGGATTGATCCCAACACTTATGTCACCCACTGACAATACTTGGATTTAGTTCTTCATCGTCACTCAATATACCATATCTATGCTCAAACTCATTGTTCAATTAGCGCCGAACATCAGGGGTGTTACATATACCCCCACAACTAGTCCCAAGTGCCTTAAATTCATCGTGCAATGCTGACCTGAGCATATCCGAGCAGCCGACGGAGAGTCCCCATCCCTGATGTCATTGTCGAGCTCGAAGTTAACGCAATTGAACTAATTCTGAGTGCTTTGAGGCTTTGTCGAAAGGATGCAAGGAACTCAAACTCGAAATTTGAATTTCTTTTTTTCTGAAGTGTATCCACTTTGAAAGGATCAAGATGCCCAAAAGGGGGGGGGGGTTGAATTGGCCTAATCTAAAATTTTGCACAAGAATTAAAGTCTACACTAGCCCAACTTCACCCCTTATGCCTAAAAGTGTGTCTTGATTACTCTCTCTCGCACAAAAGACTTGCACCTAGGTTCCAAACCTACTCTAGCATGGCATTTCTAGGAATGTAAATTGCAAGAATAAAAATGCTCAAAGTAAATGCGTAAGTAAAGAGGAGAGAAACATCGCGATGTTAACATGAGGTATCGAGGTGTCGACACACCTCCTAGTCCTCGTTGGAGCATCCGCGCATAGGTATCGCTCCCCCTTGATCCACACAAGGATCAAGTGCTCACTACGAGCTAATTCTTCACCACTCCGGCCCAATGAATCATCCACAACCAGTCACAACTTGAGTTTGGTCATCAACAAACTCTCTAGATGATCACCAAGCTCCCAATCACCACCAAGCCGTCTAGGTGATGTCAATCACCAAGAGTAACAAGCTAGAACTCTCACTTGACCGAAACAAGGCCAAAGATTATTGTGAGTAACGTGTGTTTTGTAAAACTATTCGAGTTAGGTCACAATAATGACGATTGTATGGGCAAATGGTTTTCATGCCTCTAGTGATGGAAATCAATTCAGTTTTCAAGGGATGGACGACGAAGACAAAGATAGGCTAGTTCTAAGTGTCGATTGGTGTTGGGAGACACTTAGAGTAGTTTAGGTCTTTGTTTTTCCTTTGGTCGTACTATAAAGGGGAGTATGAATGGTTAGCTTGACCTAGGTGAGTCTATTGAGTTAGGTGTGTTGCACACTTGTTATTTCATAGCTTTAGGTAGCTTAGAGATAGGCCATAGATCGTGAGGATCGAAAGTCCTTTAGGCAGCGTCACGATTTGAAGTCATTTTGGCCCTCAAAAAGGCATTAGACGCTGCCCCTATTGGCATCGGGCGCGCGTCCAATGCCAATAGGAAATGCACAGTGTGTTTGACGCATAGGTGACACTATTCAATTGGTGTGTGTTGGCGGTCCTTAACTCATACTTTATAACCGCCAAAGACTCGCATAAAATCAACACCAAACATAGAATAGGGCTTACAACTAACTATTTTCACAAGTTTTGGTGTTTGGTCAATTGCAGGAGGGCATTCGCGTAAATGACTTCAAACGGGCTCCAACACATACAACATATGGCATGTAAATGCACCCGATATGAGCCTAAGGGGGAAGAGGCCCAATACCAGGCAAATCAGGGCCCTGTCGAGAAAAGAAATAAAGCCCAAAGCCCATCAGACTTTGAATCTGGGCTAACACCCCACATAGAAGACATCTAGGGGCCTAAATGAAGCAACCCACAAAGGATGGGCCAATTTGGGCTGGCCGGTGGTGCTGTCGCACCACTGGTGCGCCCGCACCATGGGCAAGCCGGTTTCCAGCCAATTCTGGCAGGGAGACTCCCACCGCCTTTGCAAAGGCGGTGCACGTGGTTTCCGTCCAGGTGTAGCGCATCTTGAAGGCGGTTTGAGGTCGGTTTAGACTTTCCAAAGGAGGAGGAGAGGTCCTCCACTCCCCTAAGGCACCTCCACCTATAAAACAAGGCCTCCACCCTCCTCACAAATCATCCAAGGCTCATTGATCACATCTCAAGAGGGATCCATGGAAGAAGGCGTAGTGCCTCATATATCTTAGCTCTAGTAGCTAACTAGAATAGGGAGCGAGTGAGTGCGAGTTGGAGTAGTACCAGAGTTGTCGGCTACCTCCGCGGAAGGAACACCGGGATCGCCGGTATGACTCCGCTTGTACCTCTACGATCTTGTATACTTCTTGAAGTATAAAGGTTCGTGTTCATCTTTGGTTCTAAGTTCTTATCGTGTTCTAGCGTATCGCTTTCTTAGTTTGCTGGACCGATCGTTCACCCTCGGGTGGGTGCTCTAGTAAGAGGGCGCAAGTCCTGATCGCCGCTAGAGTAGTGGTCGTTCACGTAAATGCGGTGTTTAGGCTAAGTGGTTACAGGTTGGTTGTCTGGGTCTCTATGGTTGAGGAGGTAGGCGACAGGTGGTGACAGCCCTGTCCGTCCTTCGTAATCCACCCACGTTCGGGATTTCAGGTAGAGCTGTATCGGCATAGCCTGGGAATCCAGTCTCCACCCATTGACCGAAGCAAGCTACGTTAGTTGAGTTTGAGCACATAAGGACCTGTTCCTTAGAAGAACCATGCTACCCTTGTTACCCTTCTCCTTGTCTCATCTAGGAGGACTAGACCAAGAGACTATAACACACAGTTCCCTGTGGAAAATATGATACCCTGAATGCTTCCGGGTGAAGTGCTACAATGGTACTTCCGTGCGCTTGCAGACCTTTTCTGCTTACGCTAAGAAATACCAACAAGCATTTCTGGCGCCGTTGTTGGGGAACGATTGTCGCCTTTAGTCTCCGAACTTAGTTCGTTCGTGTATCTTTTTCTTTACCTTTCTTTTCCTTTTCTACCTTACCTATGGAGCCATCTAAAATCCAAAACCTTTCCGCTCTGAGGGCGAGTTCTTTGAGCCACCACAATCGTCGAAGCCAATCACAACTTCTGGCTATGAACTCCGCCCTAGCTTTATAGCCATGGTTCATGAATAGCCCTTCTCGGGGTACGATCATGAAAAGCCCTACCACCATCTACGGGAGTTTGAGTTACTCTGTGCGTGCTTGACAATTGTAGGCATGTCACAAGAAACATTGCATTGGAAGTTGTTTCCGTTCTCTCTTTCTGAGAGGGCAAAACAATGGTACAATAATAATGTAGGAAAAGTTAACGGAGATTGGAAAGAACTAAGGAACAAATTCTGTCTCACATTCTTTCCCATATCTCGTACTGCAAACCTACGACAAAATATACTCAACTTCCAACAAAATGAGAAGGAAATGTTAGGTGCAGCCTGGGAGAGATTTACAACTCTTTCACGATTAGGCCCAGACTTGTCTCTTCCCAACCACGTGTTGTTACAACACTTTTGGTTAGGGTTGAACAAGGAGTCTGCCCTACAGCTGGACATTTCCACTGGAGGATCGTTCATGTGCAAAACCCTAGAGGAAGGAGAAGTTCAGCTAGACCTTATTCTAGAGAACACTCCACCTCCTGATCCCCTCCAAGTCGAAGACGAACCCAAGCATGAGGAGGTCTCTTCAGTTAAAACCAAACCTGAGATTCAAACTCAGAGACCCTCATCGCTAACGAAACCTCTGAAGGAAGTTTTCTCCCCTTTAGATTTTCCATTCTTCGAGGAAGAACGCCTTGACAATTACGTAGATACCTTGAAGCCTTCATGCCAGAACAAGCCCCCAGTTCTTGCCACCCCTCTGGAAACTCCTGAAGAAATCCTCTGTACAGAGGAGTTGCCTTCCATCATAAGTAGCGATTGGGTGGAACAAGCGGAACTCTCTTCTGAAGAAATTCATATTAGTCCCTCTTGTTCAATCATCCACGCTAAAATAGGCAGAGACTGGATAGAAGTGCTTTACAATCCTATTGTTGGGGTGAACATCATGTCCGCATCTTTAGCGAACACGTTAGTTCACGAGCCTCTCATCCCAACAAATAAGCACTTGAGGCTAGATTCAAAGTCAAGTGTGAATAGTCTAGGCATCCTTCACCATATACCGGTTAAACATGACAATGTCAAGCTGATGCTAGACTTTCACGTCTTCAACATTCAAGACTTTGATGTCTTGATCGGGCTTCCCTTTCAAAAATGTTTGGATGAATCTCCAAAAACTGGGGAATTTGCTGTTAATATAAGGAGGGAAAACTTTTCCATATCAACAGTTCAAGCCAAAAATTCTGTGGTTGAACCCCTCTCTTATACAAACAAGCCTAAAACGGTAATGTCAGTGAAACCTATAGAGATCCTTGAATTGTCCATGGATAATGATGCTACATTTTTCATCCAAAACAAGGACAATTCAAGAGAAACTCTTGATATTATCGAAGAGGAAGTTCTGACACATCCTTGTGCTTATTCCTGTGAATTTGAGGATGATCTTTTCAATAATGTTGACTTGGGGAATTCTTTTGAGCTTCCCAATTCAACATCCTCATGCACCTCAATTGAACATCAAGAACAAAGATGGCAACGGGTCGGGTTCGGGGAGGGTGGAGCGTCCACGGACCCGCACCCGAAACCCGACAATAGAACCCGAACCCGCCCCCGAACCTTCACCCGAGCCGGACCAACAAGGTCCATATGCAAAAGCTCTCCAGGGCGCTTGGTCATAACTTGGTTCACAAGGTGGTGGGGAGCAGCAACCATTTTCCCATGTCTACAAGAATGACAAACAAGATCCTTCTCCATGTGTAACTTGGGCAATCCTCGGATTAAGCCTAGTGAGCTAAGCCTTGCAAGCAAGTCGAAGCTCAAATGACCGAGTCTCCTATGCCACTTCCAAAGATCAGAGGAGGAGGGTCCAGCCAAAAGACAACGAGAAATGCCAAAAGACTCCGAGAAATTCGCACGAAAGACTTTCCCAAAGGGCGAAATCAAACATACAAGATTGCCCTGAGGATCCAAAATACGACTGGGATTCAGTTTAAAATGAATCTCATAGTCATCATCAAAGAGTTGCGAAATAGAAAGAAGGTTAAAATGCAAGTTAGAAACAAGAGCAACATCACGCAAGACAAAGTGCTCATTAACTCAAACCTACCCACGAGACAACACTTTACCTTTGCTATTGTCGCCGAAGGTGATAAACTCCTTTCCGGCACCTGGACTAAGACTGGAGAACCACTTGGCGTTTCCGGTTATATGCCTTGAGCACCCGGAATCCACCAACCAAATTTCCTCCAATCATTTTACCTACATCAATAAAAAGACATAGGGTGAGCATACGGTCCAACACTGGGGTGAGTAAAATGGGAAGTGTTCCAGTGTTGGGCCGGCTGCTCAAAAGAACGGTTAGAAGAAACACCATTCCTAGCACACCTACAGGGAAAGCGATCACCACGCTGAGGAAAATGTGGTCCGCTAAGGGAAGAGCGTCCATCGCGATACTCAAAACGCGATGAGGGGTAACGCTCAACTACAAAGCCACCGCCACGGGGTCCATAGCCCACAAATGAAGGCTCCCGCCGGGCATGACCTTCTTGTGGCCTAGGACCTTGAGGCCTAGCAGCTATCCTTTGAACATTCGGCACATGTACATCATGGAAAGGATGGTACATGTCCGCATTGTTCATCTCCCTTGCACGACGCTCCTCTCTTTTGCGCTGAAAGCAAAACTCCCTCAAGTGTCAATCTCTCCCACAGTGCTCACAATGGTACCTCACCGCTCTCATAGGGGGTTGTTGGTACTCACGGTAGTGAGTGTGGATCAATTTGCCCTTCTGTGGCATGAGCTCCTCCTGGATAGGTGGCATAGTGTCTAGCTTGTTCTTTAGGTGGTTTGGTTTTGGAGCCCATGTTTGTTTCTTGGGTGGAGCTCTTGGAGGTTCCACAAATACTCCATCTTTGGTGTTAGGTTTGAGAGGCTCTTTGGGTGGAATCTTAGTAAGTTTGGGAGTAGTGGTGGATTTGGGCTTCTCACTCGGGTTAAAACCACTAAACTCTCCAACCTTGCCAAAGGAAACAACACACTCCATCCCCTGAGCAAAACCTACACCAGGACCTCCAGCAGCACGCTTGAATTGGGCAATCATCATCCCAAGCTGCGGCTCACCACAAGACACCCATGACAAGATGGTCTCAAGGTATGTGTTTTCTTCCTAGGTTTGAATTTTGTCATGCTGCACGTTTGCAATCTCCATCTCCAAACCCTCACACAAGGCACACCTAGACACACAAGTGCTACCCGAGCTGGCCTTCTCAAGAGACACAATCTTGGCATTCTTCTCTGCCAACTCGGATTGCAAGCCTGCACAAGACTTGCATGCACCAAGCACTGAGGATCTAGCTCTAACCTCATCCACCTCTCCAACCAAAGCCACATACTTCCCCCTCAAAGTGAGAAGGTCAGTCATGTGCTTGGAGCACATCTCACACTCATCCTCCTCAGTCACGACAACGGTGGACTTGATAGACTCAAGCTCCTTCACCGCATCCTCCCACTTCTTCCTAAACTCCTTTCTCTCCCTAGCGGCAAGCCTAAGTAGTTTATCTTAACTAAGGAGAGCGGCAGTAAGCTTGTCAACCTCAGCAGAGAGTTCGTCAGGAGTTTGAGATACCTGGGAGGTGTCGTCATCGTCATCGTCGTCGTTCCGAGGGATCTCCTCCAACTCGCTATTGACCTCATCGCCGAGGGCCATGGTGCAGAAGCCCTCGTCGTCGGCGAAGAAACAGAGGTCGTTCAGCTTGTCCTCAATCTTCTTCTTCTTCTCGGACTCGTCATCGCTTGGTGCAGCGGAGTCATCATCTGAGTTGTCGACGTTGCTGAGTGTGGCGAAGAAAGCACGCTGTTCAGCCTGGGCCTTCTCCATGTACTTCTCCTTGATGTACTCCTTGTTGAAGCCGCCCCTCCACTTGTGCTTGGCAAGGACGTACTTCTCCTTTCACTTGCCGGAGTCGTACTTGTGGCTGTGATCCGCCTTGCCGAAGACTTGCTTGTCCTCCTTCGGGCAATTGGCGATGAAGTGGTCTGAGTCTCCACACTCGTAGCAGCCACCTCGTCCTCCTCCACGGTGACAGTTCATGCGGTTGTTGTGGAACCGCGAGAACCGGTTGGCAAGCAGGTCCAACTCGTCGTCCGCTATGAACTCCAGCTGCTCCTCTGTGACAGAAAGAAGAGATGACAAAGCAAAGCCTCCAGAGGGGTTAGCAGAAGAGCCAGAAACCAAAGCCATTGATGGGCCAGAAGGATTTTCATAAGAAGCCCTCGCCATGGAGTCAATCTCACTGGACTTGAGCTTACTAAAGAGCTAATCGCACGTGAGAGTCTCATAGTTAGGCGATTCGATGATCGCCTGAACCTTGGAGTCCCACACCAACCGATCGGGAGTGTAAAAGCTTGAGAGCTCTCTCATGATCATCGAAAGGCAACAACTCCTTGTTAGCCCTCATCCTATTGACAATGACCTAAAAGCGAGCGAATAAACTTTCTATGCTCTTGCCAGACATGTGTTGAAAGTTCTCATACTCCCGCTTGTGCGACTCATAGAGACGGGATTTGACTTGAGTGCTTCCCTCATGTAACCGCATGAGGGTCACCCAAATCTCCTGAGCCATGGGGAGGTGAGAAACGCGATCAAACTCAGACATGCTCAAACATGAGAAAAGAGCATTACAGGCTCAGCTATTGGCATCGTGCTCATCGATCTGCAGCTGAGTAGCACGAGCAGCCAGAACCACGTAATTGGCCTTGTTGCAAATATCCTAGACAGAAGCACCCATGCTCTGAAGATAGGCCGACATGTGTATCTTCCAATACGCATAGTTCGTCCCATCGAAAAATGGCAGTTTGCCCACGCCGCGATCCATGTCGCCTTCTGTGGATCTGGAACCGGCTAAGGTGGAAGATCCTTAACCTGCTCCGATACCAATTGAAGGACCAAAAGTACTACCAAAGGCGACCAAAGGGGGGGTGAATGAGAGCCTAAAAATTTCTTTTGAAACTCTGGCCTCTGTCCCAAAAATCAACCTCAAGAGCACAACCAACACGGATGATGTCCATGACCTAAAAGATTGGGTGGATGTTCCCTAGGAACACATCGGGACACCACAAAAGCTCACTCGCCTAAGTTCACGCAAATCAACCAGTGATAGGATGAACTTTGGGTAACCTCAACCTATGTATTCAGGCTATTTTGCAAAGCGGGAAGTCCGATTTCAGTAGAGCACGAAGTCGGGAATCCAACGCAAAAAGGGATCTCAAATCGGACAGCAAACGAACGAACTGTGGACGAAGAATGTGCAGAACAACACTGACCGGACTCTGCCTGCGTCCGATCAGAGAGGACCGGACGAGTCCGGTCTGCAAAAAACCGTTCTGGTCTTCTCTGTGTTGGACCAGACTCAGGGGGTCAGAGCGTCCGGTCAACACTGGAAACAGCATCTGGTCACGAGCAGCACAATGAACAGTGTGCGCTGTGATTCCGGTCACACATCCTCAGTGCGTCCATTCGATTTCTCGCAGAACAGGGCAAAGCGATGTTCAACGATCAACCTCACCAGGGAGCGTCCGGTCGTTGAACAAGGTGAGTCCGGTCACCCTGATTCCAAGTTGTTCGTCCACCGATTCAACCCGTTCTCACCCAAAACGAAACCTCTAGGGCTCAAACTTGGTGAGAGGAGTCACAAGGAAGATAGTGAGCTACTCCAAGGAGGTCATGGCTCGAACCTATCTCCAAATCGATGGAACGAAGAGATCGGGAACAAAGAGGAGAAAACCGATCCAAATGTGAAATCCAACAGATCTACTTGTTCATGAGGTTTGAGTTGAATTCCTTCGGTGGAAATGATCTCCTCACTTCAAAGAACAAGTTGATTCAAATGGATTCGAGAAAGACGCACCGAGGAGGGAGATCGAGTGACGGGAAAAATGTGGAGAAACGAAGAACACGAAGAACAAGTTCAAAACGTGAATCAAGACCACGAATTGCCAGCCGAAATTCGTCCCCACGAGGAGACAACGGGAATCCGGTCCCGTTTCCGCAAAATCCAAATACACAGAGGTATTGTTCACTGTCTCTACGGATCTTAGTAGCTACAACAGGGAATGAGAAGGATGAAACCCTAGAATGAAAATAGCAATGGCTGAGATAAGTCTGGAGGGAGGGGTTGCCTCTCCTTATATAGCCTAATACAATTATTCCCCTTCTACCCCTACTGCTAATGAGCGAGCAGGCTAACCCTAAGGGTATTCCTGACCAACTCAAAGTTGATGGTGATCCGACGGCCACCCCTGCACAACTGGTAGCTTTGCCTCGACGCGATCTCACCGATTGCCGCCACGTGCCGCCACCGCTCTGCTCGTCCTTTTCACGGACCTCCCCCCGGTTTTGAGGCCGAAACTGGGAAACCTGGGCCATCCCCCGGTTTTGAGGCCGAAACCGAGAAACCTAACGTCCGTCGCCTGAGTTTTATGGCCCAAACTCAGAAAACCATCAACGCCCAGGTTTTGAGGCTCAATCCTAGAAACCGTCCTTAGCCCGAGTTTTGTGGCCCAAACTCGAAAACCGGCCACACCCAGGTTTTAAGGCCCAAACCTGAAAACCGTCCACTCGGTGGTTTTTCTGTGGCTCAACCACCAAACTGAGCCGTAGAGGGGATGCACCGCCTGTGCACCCCGTCCACACGCAAGTCTTCACTTGTCGCTGTCCTAGGCTGTCAGCCACCACGGCCGATCCTCTGGCCACCGGTCCGTCAGTCCAAGCCTCACGTTCGCCCTTCACCGCTCCGGGTCTATCGGCACGACACGTCTCTACTTGACCTTCACCTTGCCTTTGATCACCGTATCCGAGCTCAACACCTGCACAACACAAGCCAAAGAACATGCGCATCATCCCAATTGACAATCACTCATCATCTCAAGATCCGACATACACCCATGTATCCGCAGTTGCTAAGAACCCCGTGTTGCATTCTAAGACCAAACACATTGATGTGCGCTTTCATTTTTTGCGAGACCATTTTGAGAAGGGCGATATCGATCTTAGGCATGTAGATACTCATATTCAGTTGGCCGATATTTTTACCAAGCCTTTGGACCAATCAACCTTTGCTAGGTTGAGAGGTGAGCTTGGTGTGTGTTTCCCTTTTTAGATGGGGAAACATTTTGTCTATTGTATCATAGACGGACTCTTTTTGTTTTGGTTTATTTTCGTTTCTGGTAGATTAGTCTTTGCATTTCATCATGCATCTTTGCATTTTCGAGCTTCATGTATATAATCTTTAGAATGTGACTATGCTCTGTTTAGTGTATGTTTCGATGATACATGATGTTGCTTGTAGCTTATGCTTTTTCTAATCACTGATACATGTTGTGAGCTGAGCTGTTTTATGAATGGTGAACCTGCTCAATGAACTTAAAATTTGAAACTTGTTCACCATTGAGATTGGCAACTAGCATGTGTAGAATGTGTTGAAATCACGTGTGCTTTTCATATATGCTAGGTTGCTATGTCTCTAGTTCTGAGTCATTCACTTGCTTGGTATGTTCATATTCTATTCTAAAATTGAACCAAGTTTAAGTGAATTGGAAAGATCGAGATGGGATTGCTTGCCAGCACATCACGGTATCGAGATTGTTTCTCATTTCACATTGAGTTAAACTTGAGCCATGTAGTATAAGACCGAAACCGTTGCTTTAAGCTTTTGACTGCTTATGCATAGGCTTAGCTCGGTTGAAAAGTTAGGCAATGACAGGCTTTCAACCTCTCGCAATCACATGCTGATTTTGAACTTGTGTATTTTCACCGCTGCAAGTCCGATAAAATTTGAAAACACAAGTCTATGTTTCATTCTATAGCATAATGATTGAACTTTGCTAGGGGTAGTTCACCTTGTATACATGTTTAGCACTTGTCGGACTTCCGGTCTATACATGTTCAGTGCTATTTTGATGGTGAACTCTCTTTTGAAATGGCTTAAAATTGCTCACTTTGCTCATATGTTCATATTTTGTATTTTGTGATCAGTTTGAGTCTTTGCTAGCATTGATACTTGTTGTTGAGTCATCGGTCAGCACTCTTTAGAGCATCTTTTCATTCTATCGACTATATGCATTTGCTTGATAGTGCATTATCAACTAAGGGGGAGAAAATTGTCAAATCATATCCTAGTTGTGTGCACCTTTGAAGGGGGAGTTTGCTCGAGCTTGCTCAATTGATGAGTTTTGAATTGGTTTTGAGCATTTTTCAATTAGTTCGGAGCCTTTTCGTAGCTAGTTGTGTGACTAGCAGCTCTGCATTTCTATGCGCTCTTCAGTTGGTATCGAGCTTTCCTGCTTGCTTTCTTGCTTTTCAGTTGGTATCGAGTTTTCCTGCTAGCGGTGTTGAGCCCGTTCTGCCTCTTCTTCAGGGCTAGATCTGCTTTGCTTGCACTTCAATTGCCATTTCAATTGGTGTTGAGCTTTCTCAAGTTTCAATTGGTATCGAGCTTTCTCGCTAGCGGTGTTGAGCCTGTTCTACCTCTTCTTGAGGGCTAGCTTTGCTTTGCTTGGTTGCGTCGAGCCGTTGCCCATGTCTTTGGGGACCAAGTTGTTTTGCTCACTCCACTTGACCTTCTTTCGGCTTTACTATGCCTTTGGGTCATTTGGACGAGTTCTCTACTTCTCCTTCTTCTTCTTTCTTCTATTCCATATGATTTGTGTTGGTAGTTGACAATGCACTCATCAAGGGGGAGATTGCGGATACATGGGCGTATGCCAGATCTTGAGTGATGAGTGATTGTCAACTGGTTTGATGCGCATGTTCTTTGGCTTGTGTTGTGCAGGTGTCGAACACGGAGACAGTGATCAAAGGCAAGGTGAAGGTCAAGTAGAGACGTGCTGTGCCGATGGACCCAAAGCGGTGAAGGGCGGATGTCAGGCTTGGACTGAGGGACCGGTGGCCTAAGGATCAGCTGTGGTGGCTGACAGCCTGGGACAGCGACGAGCGAAGAATTGTGGGACACAGTGTGGCTCGGGTCATGGACCTAGGGACACGTGTCTGTTGACAGGGTGCACGGGCAGTGCATCCCCTCTATAGATCGGTTTGGTGGTTGAGCCACAGAAAAACCACCGGATGGACGGTTTCCAGGTTTGGGCCACAAAACCTGGGTGCGGCCGGTTTCCGAGTTTGGGCCACAAAACTCGGGCTGAGGACTGTTTCCAGGTTTGGGCCTCAAAACCTGGGCGTTGACGGGTTTCTAAGTTTGGGCCACAAAACTCAGGCGATGGATGACGGGTTTCCCGGTTTCGGCCTCAAAACCGGTGGGACGTCCAGGAAACCGACGGGCGGCGTGTTGGCGGCACGTGACGACATCAGGTGAGGTCGCGTCGAGGTGAAGCTACCGGATGTGCGGGCGTGGCCGTCAGATCGACTACACTCTGAGTTGGTCAGGAATACCCTTAGGGTTAGCCTGCCCGCTCATTAGCTGTAGGGGTAGAAGGGGAACAATTGTATTAGGCTATATAAGGAGTGGCAACCCCTCCCTCCAAAGTATCTCAGTCATTGCTATTTTCGTTCTAGGGTTTCCTGCTCTCCCAATCCCTATTGTAGCTACTGAGATCCGTAGAGATGGAATCATACCTCTGTGTTCTTGAGTTTTTGAGGAAGTGAGACCGTAATCTCACTGTAGTCTCGTGGGTTTGAGACACAGTTGCGATTCGTGGTTGTGATTCGCGTTTTGAACTTGTTCTTCGCGTTCTTCGTTTCTCCACAACTTTCCCGTCACTGGATTTCCCTCCTCGCTACGTATTTTTCGAATCCACTTGAATCAACTTGTTCTTTAATGTGAGGAGAACTTTTTCACCGAAGGAATTCAACTCAATCCTCACAAACAGGTAGATCGGGTCGATTCAAGTTTTGTGGCAACTTTTCTCCGCTTACCTCCGATTTCTTTGATTCATCGATTTGGAGTTAGGTGCAATCCATGATCTCTTAGGAGTAGCTCACTATCATCCTTCTGACTCTTCTCACCAAGTTTAGTCCTTAGTGGATTCGTTTTGGGTGAGATCGAGTCGAATCGGTGAATGAACTGCACTGCGTTGGAGTGACCGGACTCTGCAGTCGGGGTGACCAGACGCTGAGGTGAGAGTTCGGTCGTTCAAGGCTGTGAGAGTTTTCTGCGCAAGACTGACTGGACGCACTGAAACAAATCGATCGGACTCGCCTGTTGCACTGTTCCTTGTGTTTTTGTTGTGTTGACCGAACGCTCTTCACATTATGACCGGACGCTCCATACCATGAGTCCGGTCCAACACAGAGAGGTCCCAAATTGGTTCTGAACCGACCGAACGCGTCCGATCCCCATTGACCGGACACTCTCCAAAGTCCGGTCAGTGTTGATTCGCACATTTTCATCCGCGGTTCGTTCGTCCGTTGTCGGTTTTGGTTTCTGGCTTTTGCGTTGGGTTTCTAGAGTTGTGTTGTGTCCCGCTATGCTTCTTGGAAGCATCCACCCTACATCTAGGGTCGTGGACATTACCAAGCTCTAGGTTTGCTCTTGGGGTTGATTCTTGAGACGATGGCTATAAGTTTCTGGAAAGAAATTTAAAGCTCCCATTCACCCCCCTCTGGTCGCCTGTGTGTAGCACTTTCGGTCCTTCAGGGGGTGAGTTCAGTTGCCAAGTCTAAGTTCATCTTGCGTAGGGTGCTAGAAAATATGACATTGAGTCCGGCTCCTCCGTCTATGAGCACTCTTCCCAATTTGAACCCGGCGACCGTTGGATCCAGGACTAGCAGGTAATGCCCTGCATTGGAGATACTGGTCCATTTGATCTGGTCTAGAAAAATTGATCGGATGCTTGGACCAGTCGAGGTATTTGGAGGTTGCTGGTTTTGCTGACATAATTTCTCGCATGGAAAGCTTCTGGAGGTGCTTACTATCACTAGTTGTTACCCCCCAAAATATGGCATTGATGCTGCCTTTGGGATGTTGGAAATCGCCAGCACCCTGTTCTTGCTCTTCAGCTGCCTTTTTCCTTTGTCTTTCTTGCTTTTGTTGAAATCAGAGTTCAAGCCTCATTCTTTGAGTTGCCTGCAATGTCTAGCCGGATGTCCTTCTTTCGGATGAAAGGGGCATGGACCGTCTAGGAGGTCGTCAAAGCTTGAAGGCTTGTTCCCCTTCTTCTGAGGTTCCATGGCTGCTACAGTGTTGTCCCCGGTCCTTTTTTGGGTGCTTTGCTGAGCAGGCTGGTTTCCTCGTTGGTTGTTCCCTCGGTCGCCCTGCGTATTCCTCTCGGGAAAGCATTCCTGAGTGCGTTCTTCTGTTGCAATCATGGAGTTCACTGCTCGGTGGAACTCGTCAGCGGTGACCGAGTCTTGCTTGATAAAGTCTTTGTAGTTGTATCTTTCGCAAATTCCATTGCCAAAAAGATCAATTACTTCTCGATCTATTATGTCTGAGATTGTTGAGCGAATCTCAAAAAAACGTCTGTAATATTCTCGCATGGTTTCATTCTTCTATTGCTTGTAGGTTCTTAGCTTAGTCCGAGGGTCTGATCTCTCAGGGACACCCGTGAAATTTTCTATGAAGACGTGGTGAAGTTGTTCCGAAGAGTCGATGGACTTGGGCTTAAGTCTATCGAACCATGCAAGGGGCATTGTCTCTAGATTCATTGGTAGAAATAGTGTTTTGACATCATTGCTTCCTCTTGCCAGCTCGTCTCCTGTGCGTATAGTCTGAGCCACTGTTTTGGTTCTGTTTTCTTGTCATACATGGAGTAGTTCCTGGGTTTGAATTTGCGAGGAAACGAGACTGCTCAAAGCCTCTAGGAAAAATAGGGGAAGCGATCAATTGCGTCGGAGCCCAAATTATCGACTCCTCGATATGATGATTCAGCTCCTCCCTCTGCCTGATCAGGGACCCATTTTCCCATATGACTCTTGGCTGGAATTCAGCCGAGTCGTTCATGAGCGGGCCGTTTCTGACTTGGATGGGATGAGTCTTGAGCATCGGCTAATGACTCAAGGTTTCTACCTTTGAGCTATAGTGCGGTAGACTGAAGCATGGTCAACTGGCGCTCTTCATCTGGTGTACGGTTGTCTTTTGCTCCAATCTCTGTGGCTAAGGCCATGATGTTCTGATAAAGGGTTTGGTATACTTTATGACTGGCTACCGTCATGAATTCAGGTTTGAGGTTGCGTGAACAGTCAGCTCGTCGTCTGTTGTGATCATACTAAGATTGTATGTCCTGGTCACGCTGATTGCGGGCTTGCTGCTCAGCTTCCTCTGCTAAGCGTCTATGACTATTGTACTCTTCAAGTCGTGCTTGGTACCGTTTGATTGCCTCCTTACGATGAGTCGCCCGTCTTCTACGAGCATCTTTAGCTTGGTTCCTCCTTAGCCTCTCTGCCTTCAAGGTTTCAGTTTCACCAGGTCCTTTTGATCATAATCAAATATCATACTCAAGGTTTCATCGTCACAGAAGATATCTGGAGGAGTTGGAGGTCGTAGTGATGACTGTTGTCCTGCCATGAAGACTTCTCGAGTGTAACCTTGTCTTGTTGATCCCGGTGTAGCTGATTCTAGGGTAGAAGCGCTAGAGATTAGCTCCGTTGAGGTGTCATTCTCTTCGAAGGGAAGTTGGTATCCATACTGATATGGTAGCTGTTGGTCGATCGTGCCAACCAACCTAGCCAAGGCTGGTTGCATTGGCCAATGGACGATGTTGCCTTCTTTGGTTGAGCTGAACACGAGTCCTTGCTAGGCTCCTATTAGTGGGATCTACTGAAGCTTCTTGAAGTTCGATCTGATCAATTCTTGGAAGGTCTTTGTTGTGTTGTGTAATCCGAAGGGGATGTGGTGCTTGGAATCCGAGTCCTCCTCGGACCGAGGAGTTGTGTCCGGGTGGGAGTCGGAGACTACAGCTCAATCTACTGATCCTTGCGGATTTTGGAGTGAGAGATTTTTCAGTGCTTGGCTGAGATCATCTGTCTTTGGCATGGCATGTGCCTCTGATCTAGGTTGAAGGTGTCGATGCAACTTTCCTTGGTCATCCACGATACAAGTCCATGAGCCAAAAATGAAAATTGATCCCGCCAGGAACATGTTGAGGTGGTTCGTCGCTCTTGAGCGTGGAATCGTCGAGAGCCCCTACCTGGCACGTCAGCTGTCGGTGTTTGTTAACCGGCGACTCGTCACGGGGTTTCTCGAGACGATTTGTTCGGTGGAGATCGGCGTTCGTAGAACTCGACGAGTACATAGGGACAGTGATTTATACTAGTTCAGGCCGCTAAATAGCGTAATACCTTACATCTAGTTTGCGGCGTGTGCCTTGTGTTTTGATTCAAGATTTGATAGTAGGGCTTTGCGCCTGCTTCTCCTTATATAGTCTGGTAGAGCATAATTGCATACCGAGTCCTAGTCGATTACAATAGAGGAGTCCTATTCTAATTACAAGACTTCCTTTAGTACGTCGTTCGACTAAGTTACAATGAGAATCATAGTCCATGTCTACTTCGTTCCATGTCTTCGGATCTTCCGTGACTTCCCAAAACTGGTCCGAGTGATCATCTATTGATGATGTCTCTGACATTCTGGTCCGTCACTAGGCTATCACCACTAGCAGCGACACTAGAGATGTGGATTGTATTTATGATCTTGCTCTTATAAAATATGCAAAGATTATTTGCAAGCGCACAGATAAAATACATCCGCTATATCATTTCACCGAGGAGAATTTCCAAGGTATCGTTATTTATATTAGATCCTTTCACCTCATGAGTTAAGAGAGTGACAGGAGATAAACATCTATAACTATAACACACACATGTATGATTATGATAAGAGTTTCACTAGATCTATACTCAACACATGAATCAATAAGAAAGAACGGAGTAAACCATAAAGAGTTCCAACAGAGCATTCCCATCCAAGGTTAGATCATAACTAGAACTAGAAAGAGATAGATTAACTTCCTAATATGGTTCTAACTATAGGTCATAGACTACGTCATGAATTCAATAGAGCATTCCCATCCAAGGTTAGATCATAACTAGTACAATTATGTTTAGCAATCATGGTTAGAATAACTTATATTTACATTTATATGCAGGAGACATCACGCATGGAGGATCAGATCCAGAGTCTATCTAATGGAGTACAAGCCCAATTGTTGACACTGGTTATCTATTAAAATTAAAGGATAAATAAATATGAAAAGGGCATGAATTCAGTCACCAACAAAGGTTTAGGATTTTAATTGACAATATTCCATGAGTTTTGGTGAATTGTGATTCTGCACGGACTAAACCAGGAAACCAGCACTGATTGCTTCCCCTAGAAGGAAACCAATGCGAGATAACGCAACCAACACGTCAGGAATATTCTAGAAGACTCCAGAGGACACCAGAAGACACCAGGAGGTCGGGCACCGCGGGACTCTGCCAGGTGGGACCGACCGAATCGGTCTCCCCCCGGGCCCGCTGGCTTCCGTCTTCTGCAAGTTTCCTCCACCGCCTCCTAGGATGCATCTCCACCGTCCCTGAAGTCGGTTTGATCCAACGGTGGGTGATAAACGTGACGCGGATCGATGACATGGCGATTCCTTGCCCCCTACTCCACCTCGGGCTACATAAGCAACCCCAGACCCCCCTCTCCAGGCATCTCCATCTTCATTATTCATCTCCACATCAGAAACTAGGGTTTCAATTAGAAGTAGAGGTCCCTCTAGATGAATCTCTTCTAGTTCATCTAGTTGTAATTAAGAGCCAGCTATCAAGTAGAAGACTAGTTACCCCTCTAGTTAGGTTTAGAACCTAGTCTTATACTAGAACTAGAAGAGAGAGAGAGAGAGAGAGAGGAAGAGATCAAGAAGGAGCTCTGGCCTGTCGGATCAACTTCTTCATCTTGTACCTGCGGATTCAAGTTCATCATCAACTTGCTTTAGCAATTGTTTCGGTAATCAACGTCTATATTTATGTTTGAGTCATTGTTCTTATTATTCTTAAGATTTATGACTCTCTTTTGAGTACTTTAATTCTAAGTTGCTCTAGAGTTAGAGTAGTTGGATAGTGTAAGCGTGGTGCTTAGACTTGATAGCTCATATATGCCTCCTATAACGCCGGTAGTAGTGGTTGTTCGCAAGGGTGACTCTTATAGCCTTGTTGATTCTTCTATAGTCCACTTACCCGTGTGTAGGCTCGGTAGGATTATACATTTGCATAAAAGACTCATACTCTGTTTGTGACCTTTTATGACAACTTCCCCACTAAGAATAATATAAACATATCACTCTTAAATTGGAATTAAACAGCCTTAGTGATCCCCTCTATACTTCTAGATTCTCCATTCTTGTTAGCTACTCAGGGGATAGACTTTAAGACTTAACACTATCCGTTCCTTTGGGTTCGATATTAAAACTGGGTTACTCCGGTGAAGTGCTACATCGGTAGATCTTATCTGTGCGCTTGCGGATAAAGTAGAGTGTGCGTTAATTTATACCAACAAGCATTTCTGGCGCCGTTGCCGGGGAACGGTAGATCAACTTAAGTCTTAGTTTAACCTTGTAATCATACTTTTATCTTTTCCTTTTTGTCCCAGTATTTTCATTTTTTTGTTTTCATTCTTATGAATGTTGTTTTTGAATTCCACTCTTATCTGTTACTACCCCATGAGCACAAGCTATAACCAGTAGAATCCTTACACCCTATCATAACATCTGGTTATTAGCTATGCCTACCTTTCCGCTGCACTGAGCATAGAAATATAATTGTGAAAATATTCCTTCGGGTATTTTTGTCACTAACCTTCCCAGGTCTGGAGCAGAAAAGAACGAAGGAACAACAAACGCAAGGTATGTCCAACCAATCATCATGTAACATTGAATTACATTCATCCAATCTTGATTTGTGCAAAATCCAAGCTTGGGGAATAGACTTTCTAAGAATATTTCTTGTCATGTTGCTATGTTGGTTGTCCCAACCTTTAGGATATGCTCATCATGCTCTTTCATCACCATCTGAATAAATCTCTATAATACTTTCATGCTACCCTCATTTGCTATAATATATGTTTAGGTTTGGAGTACTTTCATACATCTCTTAAATTAAGCATGGTGCCTAGTTTAGGAGTGGTGATTTTGCTTTCAAAGGCTTTTAATTTAAGCAATTAAGTTAAAATGTCTTCCTAGATCAAATTAGACGTGGTGTCTAGGTTGATTTTTGAGCCGATAGTATGCTATAGTGGATGTTGGATATTTTGTTGGACTAACCCCTATAGGAAACTTTCAATATCAATTTGGGAAAGTCCTGAGATGAACTCACACCGGAGATGAAGCAAGGCGTATAATGAACTTCAACAACTCTTGCACAATGAAGACTCAGCTCGTTCATCATAGATGAAAAAACTGTGAGTATCAAAGTCTATTTGTTTTGTCTTCTACTTCAAGATATCTTTTGCCTTGAATCATGTTAAAGTGCAGCCAACACATGAAATACTAGTCTATGCTAAAGTAATCCTAAAAACATCTTTTTATTAGCATAGAAGCAAAATACATATGTTGTGGACAACAACCATGCTTTAAATTCTTGCAACCTTCGGTATATATCCACTAACGTTATGCAGGAGAGAGATTTTGTTCATCCATAGTTTGGTCTGAACACTGAAGATCTAAAACTCAAACATAGACACACAAACCTACTCTCAGATCACAAATGGTGCTAGCCTAGCTTTGAGTCTTGCTTGGGCGCTGATGACAAACAGGATGCAACTTACCTCGTATGAGACAACCTATGCCTGCAACCATCATTGCCAAGATATCAAGACAAGAAGTGGGAAGTTATCCTCTTTTCTAATCAAGAGCTAGCTTGGGAGACAGGATGGTACCACTACAACAATAGCAAGATCTACAAGTCAAACACATGAACATGTTGTTGGGAGTCCATCTACATCACAAGCCAGTCTGGGAGAGGCAATTCTATTGTCTAGATGTGTTTCACAATCAAAGGGAGGAAGGAGAAAAACCACTCATATTAATCTCCTACCCACTACTTTGATCAATACAAACCACTAGATGCTATCCCAGTCGAGAAGAAGAATATGATCCACCACTCATTCTTGGAAGATCGTTCTTGAACACCATCAATGTTATCATCTTTGCCGGACCTGGAGAAGTCAACTTTTGGATCTTTCGCTGCATCTTCAACATCTACATTACTTATGAGTAGCCAAAGGGAACCAAGAGAAGACCTCGAAGGGAGTGCCAACTACCAAGAATTGAGGAGGGCATCATGAAGGATGAAGCCACTGCACCACAAGAGTTAGAAGATGAAGAGATTACCTAAGTTAGCAAATCAAGAAGAACAGTCGATAAGATCTCCATCATCTAGACACTGTTGAGAGGACAAGTCTCAGTTGTGACATTACAAGACAAAAGACTATCATAAAGGCACTCGAGTAGCAGCTCTAATTTCAAGTCTCTTGTCAACCCAATGATTAAAGGAAAACAAGAAAGGTTGAGAAGAGAAGAATGCGGAACTGTCCCTACATCCTCATAGTACAGAATTAATACAAGAAAGAGAGGGGATCCTAGTCAGCATACTCGAAGAACAATGCGCCTTCACTGATAAGTCGACACAAGAGAAGGAAGGTCGATACCTATAAAGATGATTCCACTGTGATCTTCCTCCTCTCAAGCACACTGTGAGACAAACAAGAGAAGACAAGCCATTCATAAACAACAACCAGCTAGACAAGAAAAGCTTCCACAAGGTGGTTCGACACATCACGCTTCAATCACAAAGTAGCATTTCAAGGTAAGTAACCATCACTTTAAAAAGCTTCTTCTTGATTCTAGTATGAACATAAATAAAGAACTAAACATGTTTAAGTTGCACCTCACTTGATCCAACCTAATCAACTCTACATATTCAGTCCTTTGATCTTTGTTCCTAGCTTTACTCTCTTGAATCTCACTATCTAACTAAATGAGCTAAAATGTTGTGCATCTAACCTTTGGAAGATGATATATCTCAATTATGAAAAAATCGACACTTTATGCATAGATTATCCTTCCTTGGGTTAAGTAATTTGATCTGTTAAATATTTTAAGATCCTACTTTTATGCTCATCCTTTGATCCTATCACTCATGTTAAGTTTGAATAGAACACATAAACAACAAGTTTGTCTTGTGCAATGTGCCTAAGGATAGAGAGGAATAAACAAAACTTTTGGTTCTGTTGGTGTTTTTCCACCAACAGAGCCCATGCACTTGATCTCTACCTGTCTTTATAAGCAGGACACACTCTTAAGCAAAACATGGAGAAGTCACTCCCAAATTCTATAGAGTGAAGGTCCTAGATATACAAGAACATGCACACTGAGCAAGATACTTCCAGCATCCTTAATTAACACTTCATTTCAAACTGTTGGACGAACAAATGACATGACACCATATCAAGAGGCATAAACAAGAAGGAATGATGGAAGACATCGTAGTCAGAATTAGTGGTCATAAAGTCCCCACAGACTTCTTGATCCCCGACATGAGAGAAGACGATGATGTTCACCTCATCCTAGGAAGACCATTCCTCTACACTACAAGTACAATGATCTACAAGAGGAACTCCATTTTCACTTTCCTGGAGAAAAGGGTACGATGCTACTTCATCAACTACATACCCAATGAAGCACCCAAGAAGAACAAAGTGAAAGACACCGCTCTCAACGCTAAAGAAGACAAGCTATCAAGAATAGAGAGGCCAATCATGATGAAGAAGCTCTCGCCACTGTCCCAAGAAAAGAAGGAAGAGAAACCTCAAGACAGTGAACCACAGGAAGTGAAGACTCAGACCAAGAAAGTATGAAAGAAAAAGTCTGCACCTCTGAGGTACAATCAATAACAACTTTCCAAACGTCTGATATACCTTGGGAGGTCTGAACCAAGGGAAGGTCTGGTTCGTCGGACCTAAATATCCGAACCTTCGCCAAAAGGTAAAAACCGGTAGTTATCATATTTCTCATATTTAATTCTTAGTCATTTATTGCATCATCATATTTTCACAAACATTTTAATTTCTGCATTGCATTAGAAAAGAAAATAGAAATATTGCAATTGTTACACTATAGCAAAAACCATAAAGCCCCATGTGAATAATTCTATGGTGCGTAAAAATCGCAAGGATATTCACCGTGGTGGCATAAAAATAATAAAATAAATATGCATGCATTCATCCTGTTGCATTTTCTCTTGCATCATAAAAATATAAAAATATAAATATTGAGAAAGAGATCTTACTAAAATTCTAGACAACTAAGGCTTGAGTGGCCAACCACTAATGCTTAATCTGTTCCACAAGTTGTGTTGTCTATTTGAGTTCCACAGGATTTAAAAGGCCAAGAAAAGCTGACAAGCAAGTGAATGCTCCATCCACTGTTGGAGCACTGTCTCAACAAACATCAACATCAATCAAAACTCTAATCGAGGAAGGACATATCCACTGCCAGTCTGCTACATTGCAAGATCGAACGACTACATCAACATTCAGCTTGGGGGAAGGCATCCCCATGTATCCACGTAAGTATCTTTATCCTCTTAAGTTTTTCATTTCATAAACAAATTCAAAACACCAAAAATATGTGAGCACATGAAGGTTCACTCTTAAAAATGAAAACACCAAAAAAAATGTGAGCACATGAAGGCTCACCCTCAAAAAGAAAAGAACAAAAATATGTGGGCACATGAAGGCTCACCATTAATTAAAAGAGACAAAAAATATATGGGCACATGAAGGCTCAACGCTATTAAGGGAACTAGCTTGGGGGAGACGCACCCCCATTATCTTTGCGATTCAAGTATGTCTTTAGTATTACTACTACTACTATTATTAGCTTTTATCTTAAAGTGTGTTAGATTAAATAAATAAAATAGTGTGTCTAGTGTGTTTTAAGAAGTTGATGTCTAAAAGAGAACCTCTCTCTCTAATATTTTGCATGGAAATGATAAATAGTTGCCCTATCTAATTTCTTTCAAGTACCTAGCCTTCAAAACATGAGTTCTCCTAATTAATAATGATGCCTTAAAATAAAATTAAATACATGGTTGGCAAATACTTGATCTAAGGTCTAGCTAATTGGGATATGCCATATGATGATCTGAGCTGCTATTATCTTGTTCTAAACAACACTAAAGTTCCAGAGATTTCTAAATATGAATATGACTAATAATTGCATTGAGTTAGATTAAGCTTTGTGACCCTGTGAGATGTTATCTTACCATTGAATTGAGATCACTTACACATTATATCCATATTCCGCATAAATGTTCATGATTATCTGTTGCTATACTCTCTGAAGTTTGTTGGAAACATGTGGCTATGAAAAAAAGAAAAAAAAAGAGATCTGAGGAAATAAAAGGGACAAGTGTCCAAACCTCAAAAAGAAAGATCCGAGAAATAAAAAGGGACAAGTGTCCGGAACCTCGAAAAAATGAATGAATATCATAATAATAATAAAAAAATGGGCATGTGCCCGCCAGTAGAATTAGCTTGATAGCCATGTGTCTCTGATAAACAGAAGAGAGTGATATATTCAAAAGAGCATCCGCCTCCATTTTCCATACACATGCACTTCTTGATTCAATGGTTGGTTGACTTTATCTTTGGATCCATTGTTTAATTTGACAACACATGTATTAAAGCTTTTGAAAATCAATTAAAACTCTGGGATAAAGGTGAAGTGAAAGAACTAGACACATAGTGCTTGTATTGATCGTTCAATCTCTCAATTATTCAAGATCTAAGGTAAAAATAATAAGCCCCATGAAGAATAACATGATATGTTTCGGAGAATTTTTGTTTAACAGCAGGTGTACTTGTTGGAAGTAATGATATTGTAGCAACTCCTGATCCATTGCTAAGTTTTGGTTTTGCTAAGGGACTAGCAAAAGGTAAGCTTGGGGCAATTGTTGACACTAGTTATCTATTAAAATTAAATGATAAATAAATATGAAAAGGGCATGAATTCAGTCACAAACAAAGGTTTAGGGTTTTAATTGACAATATTCCATGAGTTTTGGAGAATTGTGATTCTGCAGGGACTAAACCAGGAAACCAGCACTGATTGCTTCCCCTAGAAGGAAACCGACGCGAGATAACCCAACCGGCACGTCAGGAATATTCTAGAAGACTCCAGAGGACACCAGAAGACACCAGGAGGTCGGGCACCGCGGGACTCTGCTAGGTGGGACCCATCGGTCCCACCAGGTGACCGATCGATCTCCCCCCGGGCCCGCTGGCTTCTGTCTTCTGCAAGCGTCCTCCACCGCCTCCTAGGATGCATCTCCACTGTCCCTGAAGTCGGTTTGATCCAACGGTGGGCGATAAACGTGACGCGGATCGATGACAAGGCGATTCCTTGCCCCCTACTCCACCTCGGGCTATATAAGCAACCCCAGACGCCCCTCTCCAGGCATCTCCATATTCATTATTCATCTCCACATCAGAAACTAGGGTTTCAATTAGAAGTAGAGGTCCCTCTAGATGAATCTCTTCTAGTTAATCTAGAATTAGATCTAGTTCATCTAGTTGTAATTAAGAGCCAGCTATGAAGTAGAAGACTAGTTACCCCTCTAGTTAGGTTTAGAACCTAGTCTTATACTAGAACTAGAAGAGAGAGAGAGATGAAGAGATCAAGAAGGAGCTCCGGCCTGTCGGATCAACTTCTTCATCTTGTACCTACGGATTCAAGTTCATCATCAACTTGCTTTAGCGATTGTTTCGGTAATCAACGTCTATATTTAAGTTTGAGCCATTGTTCTTATTATTCTTAAGATTTATGACTCTCTTTTGAGTACTTTAATTCTAAGTTGCTCTAGAGTTAGAGTAGTTGGATAGTGTAAGCGTGGTGCTTAGACTTGATAGCTCATATATGCCTCCTATAACGCCGGTAGTAGTGGTTGTTCGCAAGGGTGAGTCTTATAGCCTTGTTGATTCTTCTATAGTCCACTTACCTGTGTGTAGGCTCGATAGGATTATACATTTGCATAAAAGACTCATACTCTGTTTGTGACCTTTTATGGCAACTTCCCCACTAAGAATAATATAAACATATCACTCTTAAATTGGAATTAGACAGCCTTAGTGATCCCCTCTATACTTCTAGATTCTCCGTCCTTGTTAGCTACTCATGGGATAGACTTTAAGACTTAACACTATCCGTTCCTTTGGGTTCGATATTAAAACTGGGTTACTCCGGTGAAGTGCTACATCGGTAGATCTTATCTGTGCGCTTGCGGATAAAGTAGAGTGTGCGTTAATTTATACCAACACCAATCTTCTGAGAGGTAGCTGATAAGTTCGATTGGTGGAGATCTCGACATTGGCGATCTGGCTTCAAATCAGACATGATTCGAACCTTGCAACTGTTACACCACTGCTATGTTGGTTATCAACCAAGCATAACTAGATTGACCTCGCCAAGAAGGCTTTTTCTGCAAGCGAATCGAAGAGCACAAGCAAGAAGGTAAAGCACACAATCTAAAATTGCAAATATGAATGACGTGAGTATCAAAACAGGGCACAAGAACTCAGTTCCAAAGGACTAATTGACACAGTGGAGGAGATCAAGAACGGGGACCCTGGATCACTGTAAAAGGATTTGTCAACACAGTTACAATGAACGATTCAGTTTCTCGATGGAAAACTAAACTCTAAACAAAACCTGAACCCTAATGACGACGGTGGTGACTAATTATAGAGTCTAGGTCGTCGCCCCTGCTGGACGCGCCCCCTAATGGGCTCTAAGACGATACACGACCCAACGGACCAAAAGACGGTGTCACAGCACCCTGGCAGATTCTGGATGCTGACTTGTTTCGACGATTCCTGTTGACTCCGAATGAATTTTGATGTCAGACCAAAGCCATTGGTTAGCTTATCAAATAATCTTTCCAAGCATATCTGGTTCGTAAAAAATGTAGTCATTATGCATCTGGGGCGTTGATTTTACTCGGCACTGCTCCTGAAATCCGAGGTGGACTCCGACTTGAGTTGTACTGGCCCTCCACCATGAAATACTCGAGTTGGATGTCGTCGCTGGTACTCCTCCTCTCCTCATCATCCCCCCCCTTCTTAAATTGGAGTCGTCCTCGACTCCGTCTTGGCGATGTTCTCATCATCCCCTCCTTCTAGAATTGGAGTCGTCCATGACTCCATCTCATCACCAAGCTCTTGCAAGAGGTTAGTGACCGCACAATGCGAAACACAAGGTATAGGATCATGTGCAACAACACTAACATGTCGACAAAGTATAGTATAACAAGGAGCATCATTATTATCACATAACTCAGCAATAGCAGAAGTTGTAGCAAAAAAAGCACCTCCTTTTAACAATCCCATTATTTTTAGCAATGTCTGTTGGGGGTTTATTTTTATTTTTAATCTCATTAGCATGTTTAATAATCCGTAGGAGACAAAGGCAGCAAAGTAATTGCTTGTCCTTATGTATGATTGTGTACGCATTAGCTCTACCATGGTGTAAAACATCATTATCAAATTCCCATGGGCGACCTAACAAAATGGAACAAGCTTGCATAGGGACAACATCAAAATCAGCGGTATCATGATAAGAGCCTGCGAAAAAGCTAATGCGTGCTGATTTAGTTACCTTAGTCGTACCATTATTATTGAACCATTGAAGTTTATATGGATACAAATGTTGTCGTGTGGTCAAGCCATGCTTCTCAACCAAATTTGAACTCACCAAGTTGTTGCAACTCCCGCTATCAATGATAGTGAGAACACGACATCCCTGCACAATGAGATACATATGGAACAAATTGTGGCATTGGATCTTCATCTCTTCTTCATGTCCCACACGTGTCCACAACACACGCTGCACAAGAAGACTAGGGTAGTCCACGGCGGCAGCCACAGAGTCAATGGTGATGGACTCCTTGTCTTCATCGTCCTTGGTGGAATCTGCATCAATGTTAGCAATAAGGGCTAAATCATCTTCAACATCACTAGCAATTACATATCCATGCTCGGTAGCAATGAAAGCGCGACGGCTGGGGCAATCCTTCATGACATGTCTCTTGCCATTGCATCGGTCGCAAATGATTTTAGAGCTGGACGAGGAGGAGCTAGTAGAAGCACCCGCAGTGACACCTTTCTTCAGCTGTGGAAACTACACATTAGACAATTTAATTACCCCGGAAAGTGTAGATGGTTGTGGTGCAACAGGAAGCTTGGGCGTCTCTTGCTTGGAACCCTGCTGAAAAGTCCTCACATTGCTAGACCCGAAAGGCTGGTGTTGTTTGCGTCCTTGTACTTCTCGTTCTGCCTTAATAGCAAGATGATATAATTGGCTGAACCTGTTCCAATCTTTGTAATCAAGAATATCCTGGATATCACGATTCAAATGACCAAAGAATCTTGCACTAGCATCATTATCATCTTCATGTATACCACAATGTGCTAAACCAATAAGCAATTCTTGATAGTATGTTTCTACTCCTTTACGTAATAGAACCGACCAATTTATACCAGATTAAGTACCAAAACCTCTGCTTTCACAAAGATTATCATGTACTTAAGCTCGTACAAACCCGGTAGTCCGAAAATCTCGAAGGATTTCAAATCATTTCAACTTCAGCCAAGATCGTAATAGTTCAGCATACATATCCACAAGTTACATCATAGTTCATACATAGTTCAAATACATCAGAGTACGAAACAATATTACAAACCATAGTTTGAACAGTAGCAGAAGCAACATAGTTTGGAAACATAAGTTCAGTTTGTTCTCAATACGGTGCCATTAGCCTGATCAGGTCCACAAAAGCATAAGGAAAGATAGGGAACGACCATGCCCATGGTCTAGTCATCACCCATGACAGGGTACAGGTAGTTCTCACAGTAGCCATAGATGCACTGTCCATCTGCAACAACAAGGGATAAAACCCTGAGTACAAGAAGGTACTCAGCTAGACTTACCCGTCATAAACCAGAAATAATGAGACTCCAAGGATCATGTAGGCTATATGTGTGGCTGGCTACACATACCATTTGCATGAAAGCTCTTTTGGAAGTAAAATACAAAGTTAGGTGTTGGCAGTCACTTTTATAATTAAACCTATGTTACTAGGTTTGCACCTGAGCTATAATAAGCATTTGACTACTTATTCAAGCAAGAGTGACTATTTCATCAATAGCCTTTCAGATTCCATATCGTAACCATCTTTAGTTCCTGTTTACACCAGATTTTGGACCGAAAGGATTATCGTTTTGTGAATGCAAACGACTGATTTTGTTAGTAAAGAAATCGGCCAGAAAAATAAAGATGGGTGTTTGGACCCGGACACAACCAAAGTTCGTGTGGACTAGACGTGACAAGCTTTGGAGGCATGTTGGGTTCGGCCGAAGAGTTTGAGTCTGGGTCGTCTTTTGTTTAATTTTTATGTAACCTAGTCATGTTAGAACAGGAGTCAACCGAGTTATAAATTGCTAGAAACCCAATTTTTGTAACACATCCAATCAATCAACACATCGGCCACCGGCCAAAACCCTAGGAGTAGGAGTAACGTAGAACTCGGCGGAACCTTCAATCAGGTAGGGCTGCATCGGCTTCGATTGACCTCCGGTTTGCTTGTAAGTTTCACCAATGGCTCATGTCATTGTACAATAAGGCTGTATTTGGCATCGACCAAACTCTTGTTGAGCTATGACATGGCTAGTTATCGGTTTAAGTTTGTCTTTTGTAAGACTGTCTTGACTCTGATCAATCTCTTGCTTTAGTCGATCTTGACTAGTTACCGACTCTATTGGTTTTGGCAAGCTAATAGATTCATTAAGTTATCGATGTTGTTTTATGTTTTAATTTGTTTCTTTATATTTTAAACAACATCTTGCCCAATCAAGATTAACAAAGTAGCTTAAGCTTAAAAGAAGCTTAGTTTTGGCTATCCAAAGGCTTTACATGCTTACACCAACGGAAATAGCCGATCCAAGCCTTCCATCGACTATTTTGTTAATCTTGATTGTTACATTGTCGGTGTTTGTTAACCGACAACTCGTCTTGGGGATTCCCAGACGATTTGTTCGGTGGGGATCAGCGTTCGTAGAACTCGACGAGTACACAGGGACATCGATTTATACTGGTTCAGGCCGCTTAATAGCGTAATACCTTACGTCCAGTGGTGGTGTGTGCCTTGTGTTATGATCTGAGATTCAATGATAGGGGTAGGCGCCCGCTTCCCCTTATATAGTTGGGTGAATCTCAGCGCATACCGAGTCCTAGTCGGTTACAACAGAGGAGTCCTATTCTAATTACAAGACTTCCTTTAGAAACTCGACTAAGTTACAGTGAGAGTCCTAATCCATGTAGACTTCGTACCATATCTTCGGATCTCCCGCGACGTCCAGTACTAGTCCGAGTAATCATCTTCTGATGATATCTCTGACATTCTGGTCCGTCAAGCCCCCGAGCTCTTCAATATATCTCTAAAACGTTATCTTCTGGTTTCTTTTGAGAATCTTCGAGTAATGTCTTGAGAAATCTTGAAGTGCTCTGTATATAAAAGAACTCCATGGCGTGCACTTTTTCAGAAAAGTGCACCCATAGGGTGTAGCCCTCGAGCCTCTTGTTATTTTTAATAACTTTGAGGATCTTCGAGCCTTTTTCTGAGTTATTCTTGATTAAGAAAAAACTTTTTCTTAATGATATATACTCTGCAGCCCCCGAGGCTGAGTTCCGAGTAATCAAGTAGTCGGTACTTGGGGTCTTCAATATATCATCCGGGTAAGTCATAAAATCTGTATGAGGTCATTACATGACACTGATTTGATGTTTAATCCAACAGAGTAATAATTATTCGGCTTCAGGTGAGTAATGTTTTCATCAAACATCCCTTTTCACCCCCACTGAATAGAGATTACCACAAAGGACAACAATAATTGACCAGTGACTGTATCACCTGTCCACATTGATGATTTCTTGTCGCCTTGTGCAACTGCAACACTTTTGTCTGTTTCCTCTTGAGGCATGCACGTGAAATGAACCCATCACTGGTGCTAGACGTCACATGTGTAATAGTACGCACAAGGGTGCATTTCTGGAACTCTGCTTGATTGTATCCGTGAACCATGTCCATAGACCAAGAGCAGTCGCCTATAAATACCCTGCCTGGGGAGCAAGGATGCCACACCTTCCTGAGTATATGATCTCTCTTACTCCCATGAGTGTTATAATGTCTGTAGCAGAGATCTCTGAGCCCCCGGGTGCCTTCCTTATGTAGGATAGTCGAAGTGCCCAGAAGAACTCTTGTGAAGGGATCATCCGTCAGGGTGGTTTCCAAGTGGTCGAGAGCAGATGGATACAGAGTGGCGCCTAGAAGAACTCTTGTGACTCCCGCATCGTGGGCATCCTCGAGGTCACAGGTTGTCAAAAAGCGCTAGGGTTTAGACTGACTATCAAGTTCCTTGTGTACTGGGGTAGAGCCTTAAACCCGCCTTGGGATGTACTGAAAAGATAGTGTCTACCCAAGGTTTTGTGTCTGCTTTACTGCGACTCACTGAACTACCCGTTTGTTGACACTGACGCCGTCTAGAACGTCCCCCAGCCGTTAGGGTTTTGGACGGTGCCGTAACGCCATTCGCAAAAACCGAAGGGTTGCCACAAACAGATCATATAATAAGCCGCCATTTGGCTCATGAATTTGTCACTCTTTCATCAAGCCCTAGCCTTCGGAGCAAAAATTTCCAGAACCAATCCAATAGTTGATGCGTAGGAAAACCCTTGTAATCAACCTGGGTCCAAAGAAGCAATCTATACACTATCACATTCCCAACAAGCCCTCAAACCCAAACCAATCAGCAAGTGAGCAACACTCTACCACCACCACCACCACCACCAATACCAGCCTTACCAGCTCCCCAACCTGTCAAATCCGAAGCCCAAACCCAGACAACCATCAACAACCCAACATCAACCTTCGGTGTGATACTAGCTATCACCGGAGGCTCCAACGAAGATCATGGCAACAAAAGGCAGAGGAAAGAATACACTAGAAGAGTGCACCACGTAGCCGTCGAAGGAGCGCACAAATTTGGGCGATGGTCCCATATCCTAATAACCTTCGACTCCGGTGATATGAAATTAAGGGATTACCCTCATACTGATGCTATGGTGATCGAAACCAATCTAGCAGGATGGACAGTCACCAAAATCCTGGTCGACACCGGAAGCTCCGCAGACATTCTATTTGCCACAACCTTCGACAGTATGAAGCTTGACAGAAACCTCTTGCAACCCGCTGGCAACCCCCTATACGGTTTCGGCGGTCAACAAGTAAGAGCTATTGGGAAAATATCTTTACCCGTAACCTTCGAAGACCAGGTGAACTGCAGAACAGAGCACATAACCTTCGATGTGGTTGACATGTTCTATCCTTACAATGCAATCTTTGGTCGAGGGGTCACCAATGGATTCAATGCTGTCATCCATCCCGCATACCTCTGCATGAAGCTTCCTGCCCCAAAGGGCGTTGTTGCAGTATATGGAGATCAAGACATTGCAAGGGCAGCTGAGGGAACAATAGCACCTGGGCAACGGTCCACAACCTGTCAAAGCCTCGAGCAACAAACATCACACCGAAGGTGAAGTTTGCACTGACCAAAGAAAAGCGTCACCCAAAGAAGAAACCAAACAAGTCCAACTCTTTGAGGGCAACTCAGAAAAGAAAGTGTTCATCTCAGCTCAACCACTTAGACTCCCTGTCAGAAAATAACCTTATCCGTTTCCTCAAGGAAAACTCCGACACCTTCGCTTGGTCTGCGGAGGACCTTAAGGGAGTAAACAGAACTTTGATCGAGCATAGCCTGAACATAAAGCAAGGATATCGCCCAGTCAAACAAAAGCTTCGCAAAATGTCAGAAGAAAGGAAAGAGGCAGCGAGGAGAGAAGTAAAAAGACTCTTGGATGCAGGGGTCATCCACCCAGTAAAATACCCAACATGGCTTTCAAATGTAGTCCTAGTACAGAAGAAGAACAAGAAGTGGCGAATGTGCGTAGATTTCACATGCTTAAACAAGGCTTGCCCGAAGGATGACTTTCCCCTACCAAACATAAGCACATTGGTTGACAGAGCAGCTGGTTGCCAAATGCTTTCTCTCCTCGACTGTTTCTCGGGGTACCATCAAATCTGGATGAGTGAAGAGGATGAGGAAAAAACAAGCTTCATCACACCTTCGGGCACTTTTTGCTTTCGAAGAATGGCAGAAGGTTTAAGAAACGCAGGATCTACCTTCGCCCGCATGACGTCCAAAGTCTTCAAAGATGAACATGCTATCTCTACCTACGTCGTTGATCTGATTGTTCAAAGCGAACAAAAAGAGAGCCACATTTCAGACTTGGCAGAGTGTTCAACAACCTTCGCTCAGCCGATTAAAACTAAACCCCAAAAATGTGTTTTTCGGGGTAAGCGAAGGAAAATTGCTTGGTTGCATCATCTCATCAAGGGGAATTGAGGCCAACCCCGAGAAATTGACGCCATTATCAACATGGAACCCCGACAACAAAGAAAGCAGCTCAGCGTTTGTCAGGCCACTTAGCAGCACTAAGCAGATTCATCTCTAGATCAGCTGAGCGAGGTTTACCCTTCTTCGAAACTCTGAGAAGCACTGCTCCATTCAACTGGGGACCTCGGCAGCAGAAAGCTTTCGAGGATTTGAAAAAGTATCTCAACAACTTGACAGTCTTAACCAGCCCTAGCAAGGGGGACTTGCTACTGCTGTATGTGGCAGCTTCGCCCCATGCAACCAGCACGGTGTTGATCAAAGAGGTGCATGAGAACAGCAAAACCAGGCAGGCCCCAATCTACTATATGAAGGACCAGATTAGCGACCAGAGGGGGGGGGGTTGTAACACCCTGATTTAATTTTTCCCCAATTTAACAAAAGAAATTAGAAACTAAATAGGTTGGCTAGTTTATTAGAGGAGGAAAATAAAATTTATATATCATTTTCATGTTGCATTCATGCCATTGCATATTTTATTGAGTGGTAAAGAATTTATTTAAACCCGTAATAGGGCGAATCGAATTTATTCTATTTCGAAAAATAAATAAAAGGTTTGTGAAAACTTTACAAAATCAAACTCAAGTTTTATTTGCAAAACCTAGGGAAAATGTTTTCAAAACTTTTCAAACTGTTTTTGATTTCAAATCTGTTTTGAATTTGCAAAAAGATGTACAAAGGAATTTAGAAAAGAAAAGGAAAGAAAAAGGCAAAAGGCTCCCTCACTCTCTCTTCCCTTCGCGCCGGCCCAGTCGGCCCAGCCCATCCTCACCCTTCTCTCTCTCCCGCCGGCCTGTCTCTTTCCCGCCATGGCCAAGCCGACGCGCCGGCCCGCCACAGTCCTTCCGGCCCGCCCTGCCACCGCAGCGGCCCAGCTGCACACGCCCTCCCTGCGCCGGCCCGCAAGCAGCGGCGCGGCAAGCCTTGTCCCGCGCGCGGCCAGCCCGCCGCACGCAACAACGGCTGCCTCGCCCTCACGCCGCTGACCACAAGACCCACTCGTCAGCTCCTTCCCCCAAACCTCCTTTCCGACCTTCGCGCGGCCACAGCGGACGCTCACCCCCGCCACCTCCCCGATCTGTTATAGCTGTGGCGGAACCGTCCTGATTATAAGAGCTCAAGTATTATCTTAGTCAAATCCGTCTGACTTCGACCCATACTTGAACCCATATAACCCCGGTAGTCCGGAAATCTCGAAGGATTTCTTACACCAGAACATACAGGATCGCATCGTTCAAGGTTACATTCGTAAAGATACATCACAGCGAAACGAAATCGAATTTAAAACATCAGAGTGCGGAATTTAAAACAGAGTTATTACAATATTGAGTTTAAAAGTGCGGAAGCTCGAATAAGTTTAAAACACGACCACAACAAACGTGGTCCAAATAAAACATTGTTTGATAAACCAACTCAACACAAGTCATTCCTCCTTTTTAAGATAGTGTGCCACCAGTAGTCTTAGTCCGGCAAAAGAAGGAGGAAAGCTTCTTGACGACCCTGCCCTGGGCCTACTCCTCATCACCTTCCACTGGGTAGAGGCAGTGCTTACAATAGCCAAAGTAGACCTGGCCATCTGCAACAAACGGGATAAACCCTGAGTACGGGAATGTACTCAGCTAGACTTACCCGTCTAACTGAAAATAAAAGACTCCAAGGGTATGCAAGGCTTTTGAGGTGGAGCTGGGATCTTTTAGTTGCGAAAGGCTCAAATTCAGATAAGGGATAATTAATGATTATGATGAGTTGTTACTTTTAAACCTACTCCTTAGTTCTAGGTTATTACCTGTACTAGAGCACTCACTTGAATCTAACAAACAATAATATAACCATATCCAGTTGACTTATCCACATTTTAGTTGAACCTTTAAACATCACATGGAGTTGTATCGTGGTGAAGCTCGCCATAGTTTCCCACTAACCGGGGGAGACGGCGACTCGAATCGAATTCCAAATCAGCTGATGAAAGACCTTTAATACCAGCCCACACTTTCCCCGTCGGGTCCATGCATTGGGCAACCGCTCGACGCTTGTTCGTGGTGGTAATCGTCGCGGCTCAAGCACGGACCGCCCAATCAGAGTCTGGCGATGGCCTCACGCGGCAGATCGCAACTTCCGTACTAGAGGGCACGACACGGGTTGAGACCGGCCCGAACAGCTTCTAACCGGCTTTGGGGTCGATGATTACGGCACCGACATATCCCTAAGTAAAAGGGCGCGTTCAAAAATGAACGAGGGCCAACATCGATACAAACCTACACGATCCAACGGACGGACTGCCCCAAGTTTCCAAACTTGTGCTTTGCCTTCCCGTTGACCGTATTTCATTACTACTCAGGTTCTTTTCCACGATAGCAAATATAGCCAACCGTGATCCGGTAAATACCCATCGGGGTATTACGGAAACATCCTTAACTACTACTTTTATTAAGCAGGCTAAGCAATTCTACATTATAAAGCAGTAAGGGTAACAAGGCAGGTAATAATCAATAATCAAGGAAGGGTAATGCAACAACTAGGATTCAATCAACTCCTATACCTAATGCATCACAATATAAAAGGACTCAAGTAAATTAATTGCAAAAACTGGGAGACTTAGAATGCTCCGGGGCTTGCCTTGAGTGAAAACCGAGGCCTCGTGGGAGGGGCACTCGGGCAGGTTAGTGTCGGCCGCGGGGTCTGCTTCCTCCGACTGCTGGAGCTCCTGGATCTCCGGCTCGACGCTTGCTCCTGCTCTTGGTGGGGCTCCGGGAGTGTCGATCCTATTGCATGTGATGAATTATATAATAACTAATGCGGTGCAAGATGAAGTGGCATGAAAAGAATAACTCTTGCAAACCAACAAAGCCAACTTGTTGAACCACTTTTAACATTGGGGCAATATCTCATTTATTTCATAAAACAAAATCTGAGTATTCAACTCTTTCTTATTAAAATACATCAAAGGAAACTCAGATTTGAACTGCAAGTGTATTTTTCTGGGCTCAGAAAAATCCACAAAAATTCCAGAAGGTAAACCACACTTGCTGGACTCTACTGAACAAGTTTCAGCCAAAGATAAAATACAGAGCTGCAGATACAAAAATGACAAGCAAACTGCCTAAAAAGGTACTTTGAACTACAACCCTACTGTAAAAGAGTGCATAGCTCTATTTCCTATTTTTCCAGATTCTACTTCACATTTCATATTTATCCAGGAAGTTCCATGACCAGAACCATCATATATTTTCTTACATGAATTTCTAAAGATCTATACAGAAAAGCACAGTTGTAAAGCAACTACAAATTTTTCCATAAAACAGATCAAGTTCATATTTTTCTTAGATTCTACAAGGCATACAGAGACTGTACAAATTTTCCCATATTTTATTTCAACATATAACACCTTAACACTTATTCTAAGAAATCAGCAAAAAGACTTTTAACTATAACCGTAACTTTTTCTACATAAACAGTGCATCATATATTTTTCACAGGTGCCAAACAGTATAATAAACTTACACAAAATTTTCCAGGAATTATCTCAACCAGAAAACACTTATAATCATTTATCTAAACAAAAGCATATAAACTGAAATAAATGAAAACAGTAAAATAAACTGCTATCAAAAATACATTCATATTTTCCCATGATAGATCTATTCATCAAAAAGCTAATAAAACTGGAAGCACTTCATTTGGATTTATAAAACAGGCTACACAAAAATAACAAGCATCTCTGGAAATTAAACCGAAAAGAAAAACATTTAACTTCTCCCGGCTGGCTTGCGAGAACTCGGTCTATGGACCGGTAAGGGGCTGACGCGCGGGACCCGTGGGTCAGCAGAACCCATTCGGGCTCGGGCGCACGGCGGAAAGCGAATCGGCCGAGGCCTGGCTCGAACGAGACCGCACCCGAGTTTCGCTCGAGGCCGAGCTCGAGGCCGAGGCCTGGCTCGAGGGCTCGGTCGAGACGGAAAAACATTAGCCCGTCCGAGACCTGGCTCGAGGCTGAGGCCTGGCTCGAGGGCTCGGGCGAGACGGAAACATACACGCCGTTCCGAGGCCTGGCTCGAGGGCTCGGCGAACGGAAAACAGGCGCGCTCGTCCGAGGCTGGCTCGAGGCTGAGGCCTGGCTCGAGGTCGGGCGAGACGGAACAGGCGCGCTCGTCCGAGCCTGGCTCGAGGCTGAGGCCTGGCTCGAGGGCTCGGGCGAGACGGAAAGCAGGCGCGCTCGTCCGAGGCCTGGCTCGGGGGCTCGGACGAGACGGAAACAGGGGAGGGATTGGTCCGGCGATTTCTCGCCGTCGGTGAGGTCGCCGGCGGGGAGGCTGGGCCCTGCGGACTCGTCGACGAGGCGCATCCGGCGGTACTGGTGGATTGGCCAGCGCACGGCCGTAGCGTGCCGGCGGCGAGCGGCAGCGCACGGCGGCGACGGCATCGCGCGGCTACGCCGTTTCCGGCGGTCGCCGGCTAAACTGGCGGGCGTGTGAGACTCAGTGAACCTAGAGGGGAGTCCTAGGGGTGATGGTTTGGCCGGAGGTGCGCTGGTGCGTGCTGGCCACGTGTGAGGTCCGCGATGGCGGCAATGGCGCTCGGCCGTGGTGAACAGAGGGATAGGGAACGGTAGCGTTAGGGCTAGTTGGTGTTCTCACCTTGCCTTGGCTTGGCGAAGCTGGAGGAGGAAGAAGGGAGGCGGTGGAGCTCGGGTCGGGGACGAACGGTTCCGGGCTCCGAGCGGCGCTGAAAGCTTCCGCGGCGGGGCTCTTCGGACTTCGGCGTCGGTGGAGCTCGGCGGATGGCGCGGGGGTGCGCACCGTGTGTCCGAGACGAAGGCGGGGCAGTGGCCGGGGTTAATCGGCCGGTGATGGAGGTGGTGACTGGAATTTGGGAAGGGGCCTTGCGGCGGTGGTTGCAGCGAGCGGAGAGTGCTCAGTTCGCTTCGTGCGCGGGTGAGAGTGGGGAGTGAGAGCGAGAGTGAGTGTGCGAGTGAGTGAGGGAGTGGGAGAGGCGCTCGGGCTTTTGCCCGGCGGAGCGGAGGGGCGGCCGGTCGTGGCGGGGGCCACGGCGGCTCGGTCAGCGAGGCGGCGGCAGCGGCTCGGCAGACGAGGATGCGCGGGAGTGGCCGGCGAAGATCGCTGGCGTGCTCCGGTGGGAGAAGATCGGAGAGGGAGTGGTCAGCGTGGATTTGGCGCAGAGAAGGGGCGCCACGCGGCAAGCCGGCCGGCGTACGGCGCGGCCGTGTCGGGTGGCCGGCGCGCGGTGCGCGGGCGGGGCGCGCGCGCGGGCGAGGCGGCGAGCGCTGGGCCGAGGCGGGGAAGTGGGCCGAAAGCCGGATGGGCCGAAAGGTTGGCGCCGGGAAAGAAAAAGATTTTTTTTTTCTTTTCCAGAAATTTCCAAAGTTTGACTTCTCAAAAACAGTTTGAAAAACTCCAAACCAGGCTTTGACCCAAATATAAAAGTTGCTCAAAATATTTTTCTCTACAACTTTCATATAGAACACTTTTTCTGAAAACCATTTTTAAATCCTCCTCAAGAATAAAGCCAAAATCAAAGCATCAAGTCAAATAGAAATCCAATTTCAAATAAACAACAAAAGATCAAAGGCATACTTATACACATGAAATGATGCAATGCATTGCTTATGCTTTCTTAGTGGCTAATTGCAGTGCCTAATGCAGTGCTTGACACTAGGGTGTCACAGCCCTTCCCCCCTTAAAGAAATCTCGTCCCGAGATTTAAGTTACGTACCAATCTTTATAAAAAGCGGGGTAGTTTACGCTTAGGTACTCCTCGGTTTCCCATGTAGCATCGTTGGGTCCGTGATTACTCCAGAGAATCTTGTAAGTCTTCACTGTTCGGTTACGAGTCTCTCGAGTCTTGGTATCCAAAATCTCCTTAGGTTGTTCGTAGTACTCCAGATCTGATCTGATCGTGACATCCGGGACTCGAACTTCCTCTTGTTCGGGAACTCGAAGGCACTTCTTCAGCTGTGATACGTGGAACACTGGGAAAACTGCACTCATCACTGGGGGTAACTGTACTTCATATGCCACTTTTCCCTTCTTTGCTATGATCTGATAAGGTCCCACATATCGAGGTGCTAGCTTCTTTTTAATTCCAAAGCGTTGGACCTTTCTCATAGGTGAAACCTTGAGATACACATAGTCTCCAACTTGAAATTCCAAAGGTCTCCTTCGGGTGTCAGCATAACTCTTTTGTCGAGACTGTGCTACCTTGATATGTTGCTGTACTGTTTGCACAATTTCCTCGGCATCTTTTACATAATCGGACCCATAGAATCCTCGATCTCCAGACTCAACCCAATTTACTGGGGTTCTGCATCTTCGTCCATATAGAACCTCAAAAGGTGCCATTTTTATACTTTCTTGATAACTGTTATTATATGAAAACTCAGCAAGGGGTAACCATTTCTCCCATGACTCTCCTGAAGACAAGACACAAGCTCTCAGGATATCTTCTAGAATCTGATTTACTCTCTCCGTTTGCCCTGCGGTTTGGGGGTGGTAGGCGGAACTTCTTACCAACTTGGTTCCTAATTCCTTGTGCAACTGTTCCCAAAAACGGGCTATGAACTGGGGTCCTCTGTCAGAAACTATTCGCTTCGGAATTCCATGCAACCTCAGGATATTCTGAATATACAAATCTGCATACTGATGGGACGGTATGTAGTCTTGACTGGTATAAAATGAGCTACTTTAGACAACCGATCCACAATAACCCAAATCGAATCATTCCCTTTTTGAGTAGTGGGAAGGCCTGTGATAAAGTCCATACTGATCTCTTCCCATTTCCATTCTGGGATTGACAACGGTTGTAACAGTCCGGCGGGCTTTAGATGTATAGCCTTTACTCTGCAACAAGTATCACATCTGGCGACATAGGCTGCAACTTCTTTCTTCATCTTTGACCACCAAAATCTGGTTTTCAAATCCTGATACATCTTACTGCTTCCTGGGTGGATAGACAACTTTGAATTGTGAGCCTCATTCAGAATTCTTCTTTCAGCTCTGCATCCTTAGGAACTACTATCCTTCTATTATACCATAAGATTCCTTGCTCGTCCGTTCTGAAGTTCAACGAACTACTGGTTTCTAACCTCTTCTTAATCTGACAAATCTCTGCATCATTTTTCTGTCCCTCTATAATGTCACTTTCCAAGGTGCACTGAAGAGTGATATTGTTCAGCATGATAGGGTGCATCAGATTGAATCCATCTTCTAACAATGGTTGTAGCGAGTTGCAATGAGTCTTGCGGCTCAAGGCATCAGCTACAACGTTCGCTTTTCCAGGGTGGTAATGCACTTCCAGGTTATATCCTTAATTAGCTCTAACCATCTTCTCTGCCTCATATTCAACTCTGGCTGGGTGAAGATATATTTCAGACTTTTATGATCCGTGTACACATGACATAGATTTCCCATAAGGTAATGTCTCCAAATCTTGAGTGCATGCACGACGGCTGCTAATTCCAAATCATGAGTGGGGTAATTCTCTTCGTGTGGTCTCAACTGACGAGAAGCATAGGCGATAACTCTTCCATTTTGCATGAGTACACATCCGAGTCCAACCTTAGATGCGTCACAAAACACATCAAAAGGTTCCTCCAAGTTTGGCTGAGCCAAAACTGGTGCGGAAGTCAACAACGTTCGCAGAGTGCGGAAAGCTGTTTCACACTCTGGAGTCCATTCGAACTTCTTGTTCTTCTGTGTCAAACGGGTCATAGGCTTGGCTATTCTTGAAAAATCCGGAATAAACCGACGGTAATATCCTGCCAACCTAAGAAGCTGCGAACCTCAAACACTCGTGGTGCTTGCCAATCCATAACCTCTTGTACTTTAGAAGGGTCTACAGAGATTCCTTCCTCCGAAAGGATATGACCAAGGAAAAGTACCTTCTTCAACCAAAACTCACACTTACTGAACTTAGCATACAACTTATGCTCTCTAAGTCGGGTCAGAACAACTTGTAGATGCTCAGCATGATCCTTCTCATTCTCAGAGTATACCAAAATATCATCGATGAACACTACGACAAACTTGTCCAACTCTGGCATGAAAACTGAATTCATTAGGTACATAAATGTGCCGGTGCATTAGTCAACCCAAAAGACATAACAAGATACTCATACAGTCCATATCTAGTGGAGAAAGCGGTTTTGATATGTCCTCACGTCTGATCTTGATTTGGTGATACCCTGATCTCAGGTCAATCTTGGAGAACACTTTTGCTTTAGACAACTGATCAAACAAGACATCAATTCGGGGTAAGGGGTACTTGTTCTTTATAGTTACTGCATTGAGCGGCCTATAATCCACACACATTCTCAGAGTCTTATCTTTCTTCTTCACAAAGATAGCGGGACATCCCCAAGGCGACGAACTAGGACGGATCAACCCTTATCCAAAAGTTCTTGTATTTGGACCTTAAGTTCTGCTAGCTCTTTAGCGTGCATTCTATACGGTCTTCGGGATATAGGTGCTGTTCCCGGGAATAACTCTATGGCAAACTCCACATCTCTATCAGGCGGTAAACCAGGCAACTCATCAGGAAAGACATCCGGAAACTCACATACTACGGGATCTCAGCTATCTGTTTTGCCGTGATATTGAACAACACTCCAATCTCATGGGGGTTTCGGGGTAACTTGAACCTGAAAGAAGATCCATTCCTGGGACTAACCATGGACACTACTCTTTCTGCGGTGTCTAGGTTAACCTTCCATAGTTTCATCCAACCCATACCCAAGATTACATCCAGACCTAGACCAGGAATGACTATGGGGTCCACTATGGCCTTTTTATCCCCAAAGGTCATTTCTACTCCTTTAGCCATTTTTCGCGCGGAGAGAACGGCTCCGGCGGAACTTATCTGATATCCCCGGTCTAACTCTATCAACTCAAGATTACTTCTCAAAACAAAATTCTCACTTATGAAAGAATGTGATGCTCCAGAATCAAACAACACAACTGCGGGGCATTGATTAACAAGAAACGTACCAGCGGTGACAGGCTCTCCTTCTGGCACTTCTTCCACAGTGGTGTGGTGCACATGACCGGTACGAGGCTGGGGCTGAGTGTACTGCTTCTTCGGTCGAGGGCACTGACGTGACAGGTGTCCGGTTTGACCACAGTTGTAGCATGGGCCAATTACGTACGGAGTCCTGGGACCTGCTGCATTTCCTGCTTTGCTCTTGTTTTGCATCATGGGGGCGGTGTAGGGCTTCTGGAAACTAGGACGGGGACGGTTGGTGGTGATCTTTCTCTGTGGGGGACGGTACCTTGCTCCAGTGACAGGCGGGCGGTACGGGGCGCGTGCTCCGAAAGTGGTCCTCTGCTGGGACGAACCTCCTTCGTTCGCACGACGGCGTGTCTCTATTGCTAGCCGGCTGTCATTGGCCTCTTGGTTGAGACAGTCACTGACGAAGTCACTAAAGGTGGTGCGGTGACTGTTACCCATCTTGGATAGCATTGTGGCATTCATGCCACGCTTGAAACTGGCAATCTTCTTGGCCTCAGTATTTACAAAATCTGGGGCATAGCGAGCCAGATTGTTGAAGCTGTGGAGGTACTCTGATACGGACCTGGTCCCCTGGGACAACCTCATGAACTCGGCAATCTTCATTTCCATCAGACCACTAGGGATGTAGTGGTTGCGCATAGCAGTAGAGAATTGATCCCAAGTAACACGTGCATTAGCTGGCAGAGATGCACGGTACTGGGTCCACCACAAACCTGCGGGTCCTTCCAACATGTGAGCGGCATACTCCGCTTTAAGCTCTTCCGTCAGACGAAGCAGACGGAACTTCTGTGTGATAGAGTTGAGCCATTCATCAGCTTCGAGCGGCTCGGTGGCTTCCTTGAACACGGAGGGCGAGTGTCCAAGAAGTCACGGTAGGAGCTATACTGGTTGGGCTCCGGGCCTTGGCGCTGATGATGCTGCTGCGCGGTGTTGTTGGCAATATTACGGAGGGTGGCCTCCATATGCCTCTGCATTTCTTCCATGTTCCTCTGGCTACCTAGGAACTGGCCAAAGAACGCTTCAGGCGTCATTGGCGGCGGCGGGGGAGGTGGCAGATTCTCCTCCTGTCCTGCTCCCTGTCCACGCTGGCTGCGGGTGTGTGCCGGCATCTGCATATCCCATTAATAAGCAATCATTAGGTGATGTTACACCGATCATGAATAAATACTGTGCTGTACATAAATTCGGAAATTTAGCACACGTCCAAGTATAATTACTCATTTCCATACAACATCACAGAATAATCGCTTAGAATTAGACATGCAAACGACGGATTTCCATAAAAGAGGTGCCGGATCGAAGTCCGGACTTTGTCCAAAAGCCATTACATGCCATCATAAGTTAAACATAAAACCATCACATGTTTGAATCATTACATCACTTAGCGAGCAAGCTCAAGCTATACAAAAGAAAACGTCTCCTAGCTAAACTAGCGCTCAGACGTCTCCAGCGGCGGATGCAGCGTCCTATGCGTCGACGTCGATCATCGGCTCGTCAGCATGATCCTCCTCTGGTGGGGCGTCGGGACCAAGAACCTCTCCGTCCTGGGGATCTGGGGCCTCTGCTGCGGGAGCTGCTGGTGCTGCTGCCTCCTGTGCTGCATGATGGAACTCATGGACGGCCTCATGGAGCTGCTCGATGTAGACCTGCTGTGCGTTGATCTGCTGAACCAGAAGATGGGCTCCCTCTCTGAGGTGGTCAAGTGCGGCACGGGCCTCATCTCTCTGCAGAGATGCGGTCAGGTACATCTGCTCGGCGACTGTCCTGGCGGTAGACTGAGCTGCGGCAGTGGTGCGGGCGTCGTCACGCTCTAGAGTGAGCTGCTGAATCCTCTCCTGAAGACGAGCAACCTCAGCGTCGAAGTCCTCCTGAAGCTTCCTCTTGCTCTGGTAGGTGGCGGTGAGGGTGAAGGACACGCTCTCGAGAGTGTGCTCCAAACTCTCACATACCCCAACAGAGCTCCAGTGGCGCTCATCGCAGGTGTCTCGCAGTAGAAACGCTCCTCAGGGCTCCCTGTCAAGGCTGACTCTGGAGTCTGCTTCCAGCGCAATGGGAAAAGTGATCCACGGGGAAACACTCCTGCCATCGCACTTGCCAGGTCGGCGGGGAAGCGAGCGATGATATCCTTCAGCACTAGGTATGCTGCCCTGTTGGCTCCATCCTTGGCACAAGTGCCTCTAGTGATCTCTGTCCACCCTGTCCAGTGCGGCTTGGTAGGCAAGGCTTTGACCTGATCTCTACCGATAACCAGGGATCCTGCCCCAGACCCTTAGACCCAACATCTGACCAGGAGAGTGCCCGTAATCTCCTTCTGCCAGGATCCTGGGCTCCTGTCTTCCTCATAACCCACGCGGCCTGCAAAATCCTCCAAAGGATCGTCGGCAACCCAAAGTAGGTCAGGAACGTCCTCCGGGTCAGCTTGGTGGCCAAGCGATGACGCGGAACTCCTCTGCCTCCGGTGGCCTTGCGAGCAGTCAACTTGGTTCGGGCATCTGTAGAAAGCAAAAAGGGTTTCGAACTCTCGTGAGACAGATATTAAGTTGGCAAATTTTATAGAAAAGAGACAACTTTTAATTAAGGGGAGGTAATGTAAATGCAAGAATTAAACATGATGCATGATCGTACTTACGTTCTCACTCACTATTAATGACTCGTAAGTCCTAACGTTCTAGTCGGTGGCAAGAACGATCTCTCATGCGTATCTCTACACGTTCTACTCGTTCGCATAGTTAGTGTACCTGCAGAAGATTCATTTCAGCCCAACAAAATTCCCAATGATAAAACAACTGAGTATTGGCCAATATGCGCAAAATACATAGAAGCCAATACTAAACACCATGCACCAATAGAAATCACCCTTAAAATCATTGATACCCTCATATGTGTCTGCGTGGAGCTCGCACATACTTGGTATAAGAACTCTCACCTAGACCGACGGTTGGACGGTCATGCTCTCATATCTCACAAAATCATTTTATGCATGTTTTCGCAATCGACGCATTCTCTTTTCCCGAGAATGGACCAGCAAATAAAGATCCAGCATGAGCAAAACCCTGAACCCTGTTAGCAGTTAAGCCACCTGAATCCTAGTATAGGGCTTAAGGACGAGACTGGGCACACTTAGTAATGAAAATAGTTTTGAAAATAGTTTTGAAATACCCATTTTTGTTCGAAATAGCTCTTTACGAAGGTAATCACTTGAACCATGCTCCGATACCAGCTGTGGCGGAACCGTCCTGATTATAAGAGCTCAAGTATTATCTTAGTCAAATCCGTCTGACTTCGACCCATACTTGAACCCATATAACCCCGGTAGTCCGGAAATCTCGAAGGATTTCTTACACCAGAACATACAGGATCGCATCGTTCAAGGTTACATCGTAAAGATACATCACAGCGAAACGAAATCGAATTTAAAACATCAGAGTGCGGAATTTAAAACAGAGTTATTACAAGATTGAGTTAAAAAAGTGCGGAAGCTCGAATAAGTTTAAAACACGACCACAACAAACGTGGTCCAAATAAAACATTGTTTGATAACCAACTCAACACAAGTCATTCCTCCTTTTTAAGATAGTGTGCCACCAGTAGTCTTAGTCCGGCAAAAGAAGGAGGAAAGCTTCTTGACGACCCTGCCCTGGGCCTACTCCTCATCACCTTCCACTGGGTAGAGGCAGTGCTTACAATAGCCAAAGTAGACCTGGCCATCTGCAACAAACGGGATAAACCCTGAGTACGGGAATGTACTCAGCTAGACTTACCCGTCTAACTGAAAATAAAAAGACTCCAAGGGTATGCAAGGCTTTTGAGGTGGAGCTGGGATCTTTTAGTCGCGAAAGGCTCAAATTCAGATAAGGGATAATAATGATTATGATGAGTTGTTACTTTTAAACCTATCCTAGTTCTAGGTTATTACCTGTACTAGAGCACTCACTTGAATCTAACAAACAATAATATAACCATATCCAGTTGACTTATCCACATTTTAGTTGAACCTTTAAACATCACATGGAGTTGTATCGTGGTGAAACTCGCCATAGTTTCCCACTACTAACCGGGGAGACGGCGACTCGAATCGAATTCCAAATCAGCTGATGAAAGACCTTTAATACCAGCCCACACTTTCCCCCTCGTCGGTCCATGCATTGGGCAACCGCTCGACGCTTGTTCGTGGTGGTAATCGTCGCGGCTCAAGCACGGACCGCCCAATCAGAGTCTGGCGATGGCCTCACGCGGCAGATCGCAACTTCCGTACTAGAGGGCACGACACGGGTTGAGACCGGCCCGAACAGCTTCTAACCGGCTTTGGGGTCGATGATTACGGCACCGACATATCCCTAAGTAAAAGGGCGCGTTCAAAAATGAACGAGGGCCAACATCGATACAAACCTACACGATCCAACGGACGGACTGCCCCAAGTTTCCAAACTTGTGCTTTGCCTTCCGTTTACCGTATTTCATTACTTACTCAGGTTCTTTTCCGCACGATAGCAAATATAGCCAACCGTGATCCGGTAAATACCCCTCGGGGTATTATGGAAACACCCTAACTACTACTTTTAGATTAAGCAGGCTAAGCAATTCTACATTATAAAGCAGTAACAGGGATAACAAGGCAGGTAATAATCAATAATCAAGGAAGGGTAATGCAACAAATAGGATTCAATCAACTCCTATACCTAATGCATCACAATATAAAAGGACTCAAGTAAATTAATTGCAAAAACTGGGAGACTTAGAATGCTCCGGGGCTTGCCTTGAGTGAAAACCGAGGCCTCGTGGGAGGGGCACTCGGGCAGGTTAGTGTCGGGACGGGGTCGCTTCCTCCTCCGACTGCTGGAGCTCCTGGATCTCCGGCTCGACGTTGGCTCCTGCTCTTGGTGGGGCTCCGGGAGTGTCGATCCTATTGCATGCGATAATTTATAAATAATAATGCGGTGCAAGATGAAGTGGCATGAAAAGAATAACTCTTGCAAACCAACAAAGCCAACTTGTTGAACCACTTTTAACATTGGGGCAATATCTCATTTATTTCATAAAACAAAATCTGAGTATTCAACTCTTTCTTATTAAAATACATCAAAGGAAACTCAGATTTGAACTGCAAGTGTATTTTTCTGGGCTCAGAAAAATCCACAAAAATTCCAGAAGGTAAACCACACTTGCTGGACTCTACTGAACAAGTTTCAGCCAAAGATAAAATACAGAGCTGCAGATACAAAAATGACAAGCAAACTGCCTAAAAGGTACTTTGAACTACAACCCTACTGTAAAAGAGTGCATAGCTCTATTTCCTATTTTTCCCAGATTCTACTTCACATTTCATATTTATCCAGGAAGTTCCATGACCAGAACCATCATATATTTTCTTACATGAATTTCTAAAGATCTATACAGAAAAGCACAGTTGTAAAGCAACTACAAATTTTTCCATAAAACAGATCAAGTTCATATTTTTCTTAGATTCTACAAGGCATACAGAGACTGTACAAATTTCCCATATTTTATTTCAACATATAAAACACCTTAACACTTATTCTAAGAAATCAGCAAAAAGAGACTTTTAACTATAACCGTAACTTTTTCTACATAAACAGTGCATCATATATTTTTCACAGGTGCCAAACAGTATAATAAACTTACACAAAATTTTCCAGGAATTATCTCAACCAGAAAACACTTATAATCATTTATCTAAACAAAAGCATATAAACTGAAATAAATGAAAACAGTAAAATAAACTGCTATCAAAAATACATTCATATTTTCCCATGATAGATCTATTCATAAGAAAGCTAATAAAACTGGAAGCACTTCATTTGGATTTATAAAACAGGCTACACAAAAATAACAAGCATCTCTGGAAATTAAACCGAAAAGAAAACATTTAACTTCTCTCCGCTGGCTGGCTTGCGAGAACTCGGTCTATGGACCGGTAAGGGGCTGACGCGCGGGACCCGTGGGTCAGCAGAACCCATTCGGGCTCGGGCGCACGGCGGAAAGCGAATCGGCCGAGGCCTGGCTCGAACGAGACCGCACCCGTTTCGCTCGAGGCCGAGCTCGAGGCCGAGGCCTGGCTCGAGGGCTCGGTCGAGACGGAAAAACATTAGCCCGTCCGAGCCTGGCTCGAGGCTGAGGCTGGCTCGAGGGCTCGGGCGAGACGGAAACATACACGCCCGTCCGAGGCCTGGCTCGGGCTCGGGCGAACGGAAAACAGGCGCGCTCGTCCGAGGCCTGGCTCGGAGGCCTGCTCGAGGCTCGGAACGGAAACAGCGCGCTCGTCCGAGCCTGGCTCGAGGCTGAGGCCTGGCTCGAGGGCTCGGCGACGGAAACAGGCGCCTCGTCCGAGGCCGGCTCGGGGGCTCGGACGAGACGGAAACAGGGGAGGGATTGGTCCGGCGATTTCTCGCCGTCGGTGAGGTCGCCGGCGGGGAGGCTGGGCCCTGCGGACTCGTCTCGACGAGGCGCATCCGCGGTACTGGGGATTGGCCAGCGCACGGCCGTAGCGTGCCGGCGGCGAGCGGCAGCGCACGGCGGCGACGGCATCGCGCGGCTACGCCGTTTCCGGCGGTCGCCGGCTAAACTGGCGGGCGTGTGAGACTCAGTGAACCTAGAGGGGAGTCCTAGGGGTGATGGTTTGGCCGGAGGTGCGCTGGTGCGTGCTGGCCACGTGTGAGGTCCGCGATGGCGGCAATGGCGCTCGGCCGTGGTGAACAGAGAGATAGGGAACGGTAGCGTTAGGGCTAGTTGGTGTTCTCACCTTGCCTTGGCTTGGCGAAGCTGGAGGAGGAAGAAGGGAGGCGGTGGAGCTCGGGTCGGGGACGAACGTTCCGGCTCCGAGCGGCGCTGAAAGCTTCCGCGCGGGGGCTCTTCGGACTTCGGCGTCGGTGGAGCTCGGCGGATGGCGCGGGGGTGCGCACCGTGTGTCCGAGACGAAGGCGGGGCAGTGGCCGGGGTTAATCGGCCGGTGATGGATGTGGTGACTGGAATTTGGGAAGGGGCCTTGCGGCGGTGGTTGCAGCGAGCGGAGAGTGCTCAGTTCGCTTCGTGCGCGGGTGAGAGTGGGGAGTGAGAGCGAGAGTGAGTGTGCGAGTGAGTGAGGGAGTGGGAGAGGCGCTCGGGCTTTTGCCCGGCGGAGCGGAGGGGCGGCCGGTCGTGGCGGGGGCCACGGCGGCTCGGTCAGCGAGGCGGCGGCAGGCGGCGCGGCAGACGAGGATGCGCGGGAGTGGCCGGCGAAGATCGCTGGCGTGCTCCGGTGGGAGAAGATCGGAGAGGGAGTGGTCAGCGTGGATTTGGCGCAGAGAAGGGGCGCCACGCGGCAAGCCGGCCGGCGTACGGCGCGGCCGTGTCGGGTGGCCGGCGCGCGGTGCGCGGGCGGGCGCGCGCGCGGGCGAGACGGCGAGCGCTGGGCCGAGGCGGGGAAGTGGGCCAAAAGGCCGGATGGGCCGAAAGGTTGGCGCCGAGAAAGAAAAAGATTCTTTTTTTTCTTTTTCCAGAAATTCCAAAGTTTGACTTCTCAAAAACAGTTTGAAAAACTCCAAACCAGGCTTTGACCCAAATATAAAAGTTGCTCAAAATATTTTTCTCTACAACTTTCATATAGAACACTTTTTCTGAAAACCATTTTTAAATCCTCCTCAAGAATAAAGCCAAAATCAAGCATCAAGTCAAATAGAAATCCAATTTCAAATAAACAACAAAAGATCAAAGGCATACTTATACACATGAAATGATGCAATGCATTGCTTATGCTTTCTTAGTGGCTAATTGCAGTGCCTAATGCAGTGCTTGACACTAGGGTGTCACAATAGCCGCCACCCCTTCTCTTTTTTCCTCGCCCTACAAATAGCCAACCGACCCCGCGCCGCCTCTGCGAAGCCTTTCCCCGAGCCCTCACACCGCCTCCAGATCCTTCCAGGTTCACCGCCGCCGTCTCGCCTCTGCCGAATCCGAGCACCGCCGGCTAGTGTTTCTGCTCGCCACCATTGACCCGAGGAGGCTCTAGGATCACGGAGCTACTCTACCGCCGCCACCCGGACGTCACGCGGGCACTCTCGCCTTCTCCTGTCACTGCGCCGTCAACCCACGGAGTCGGCCGTCCGCTCCTCCACGTCGCCCTCCTTCTCCGATCCATCTCTGGCGCCACGAGCAGCACCAACGAACTCGTGGTGAGCTCCTCTCTCCAACCCACCCTTTTCTGCAGTCTCTAATGGCCTATAGGCCATTCCCGAGCCACGCCGGCGAGCTCGCCAATGGCGCCGCCGTGACCGCGTCCCCGCCGCCACACGGATCGCCGCCCAGATGTCGTAGTCGTCCGCCGTTTCCCCAGAGCCGTCCGATCTACACCGTATGGTCCAGATTAGAAGGGGGAACGAAGGGGTATGCACCGCACCCACACTGTGCCATAGAACCGGTGCACCTAGCCACGTCAACGGTCCACAGCCGCGTGGTGCACCGCACCCAACCACGCACGGCCGCGTGGCACACCGTCAGCGCCACGTAAGCAGCCACGCCGACCACAACACAGCGCCATGTCCCTTTTACAGAAAAGCCCCCTCACTTTCTTTTGAATAAACCCGCACTCTGCCTCAACTGTTCACTGAGTCACGGAAACCTTGCGATCTAGCCCCTGTACTTCTAGCTAAACGAGGCCCAGTCCAGTCGTTTTTTTTCCTTTTCTGTTTTATTTATTTAAAATCCGAAAATAAGTTCAATCTATTTACAGTTTTGCCACTCAGATTCAAACGCTTATAACTTTTGCGTTTTAACTCCGATTCGACCCGTTCAACTTGCTTTAGTTTCATAATTTCGTTCTCTACGCAGTAGATCTATTATTTTACTGTTTTCATACTGTTTGTTGTACTGTTATTCATTTCGCTTTGTATGTGCCATGTATGTTGATTGGGCCAGAGAGTGCGGAGTTCGAGGACGCTCCAGACCATCCTTGCGACCCAGTTGATTCGACCCAGTCCGAAGGCAAGTGTCCTTGAACATCTTGCACTTACTTTATTTTACTTTTGGTATTAGAGTAGTTTAGATCTAGTAGATGCATGCAATGTCAAATTTGAATCCTATATTATGGTTTACTAGATCTTGCTCTATTTTCCTTGTCGCCTGTTTTGGGATGTTCGGGTAGGTGTCTTGCTTAGCCTTGCAGTCATGGTTGGGATGGGAGTTAAAATGTTTATAATCTTGATTAATGATTTATGAAACGAATGTGGACATGGTAATTTTGTAGTAACATGGATATTAGGTAAATCCGGCAGGATGGACCCGTATTGGTGGTTTTGTGCCGTGGGACTCGGCAGCTGCTTTTGGTTTTTGGTTCGGGGCTCGTGCTAGACATATCCTGCCTGGATCCCTAGGACCCGGTTCTCGAAGCCTGTAACCCGGCTTAACAGCGCAACCATGAGATCTGGATGGGCTGGACCTGGCTAATTAATTAGTTTCCTCTAAGTTATGCTACACGGGGTTGGTATAGTGGCTCAAGAGGGGTCCCTTGGGGTCGTTGACTTATGGACAGGGGAGAAACCTTAGAGTACGTGTAACACAGACTTGGAGGGGCTTTGTAAAAGCCTTGCAGTGCAACCTGCTAAGCACCTTGGCAGTGTTTAGCGTGACGGGATCTGCACGACTCATGGGTAACGATGTGCAACCTCTGCAGAGTGTAAAACTGATATATCAGCCGTGCTCACGGTCACGAGCGGCTTGGACTTCTTCGAGATTAGTTGGTTACTGGTTGGTTTTGGGTTCGGGTCATCTGATGGACTTCAGGTGTGGATACTTGGTGTGACTCCAAGTGTTGGTTACTTGGTGCGACTCCAAGTGTGGTCTTGCTCGGTGCGACTCCGAGTGTTGTTACTTTTCTACAGAGTCTGTCTATAACCTAGTAAATAGGTGCATAGGATTAATAGGGTTAATAGGGTGTGTCGCTTTAGGCGCTTGAGTCAAACAAGTCAGCCTACCTTTGTTATAAGCCTCATAAGCATATATTTCTTACACTTGCGGAGTACATTTCGATGTACTCACCCTTCCTCTTTGTCCCCCCTGCTACCCCACCCAGACGCTGGAGACTACACGTACGAGGAGCAGGAGTATCCAGAAGACGAAGGCTACGACCCTGACGACCTGTACTAGGATGGCGCTACCCCCGGTCGACCTTCCTGTGGAGATGGAGTCCCGTTTTCCGCATCTACATCAGCATCTTCATTAGAGTCCGTTATCATGAGAGTCTGTACCTTTATTTCAGACCCGAGGGTCATTTATGTAATAAAGTTCGATATTATTAATAAAGCATTGTTTTGATATTTACTATGATGTGGATATATGCATGAAAATTGATCCTGGCATACATATATTGTGCTCCAATTTTGTTCTTAAAATTGGGGTGTCACAGGGGTGAATGAGAGCCTCAAATTCAACTCGTGAATAGAATGACCCTTGTCCCAGAAAATCACCCCAAAAGCTAAGACTCGAAACAACCGAAGAGTTCACGACCTACGAGTAGGTGGATACCCTAGGAGATGTCCTAGTGGTACAGCGGAACCCCCGGAGAAACACCGAAACCAACTGACAAAGCCACGGAGCAAAACTGCACAAGCAGCAGATTCGCGGACTGTCCGGGGTCTGGATCCCGGACTGTCCGCCATTGAGTCCCGGACTGTCCGCGACTGAGAGCCGGACTGTCCGCTGGCAAAAACGCAGAAACCAAACAGTGCTGCAAGTCTGCTGGATAGGTCCCGGACTGTCCGCGGGTTTGTACCGCGGACCGTCCGCCGTTCACTCTACAGTGAACAGTCAGGGGTCTGCGCCTGACTGACCTGGTCGAGACCCGATGCGCGGACTGTCTGCCATCAGAGGCGGGGACTGTCCGCCAACACCCAGGAAGCACAAAACTGCCCGGGTTCAAAACCAAATCCGCTTCGATCTCAACCAAATCAAAAGGGACTTCGATCAAACTCCACCCAGATGTTCCTCTACGTGTTGGGGTGCTAATCCTAAGAAATCATCGCACCAAACCAAGCCTATCAAGAGAAATCCGAGGATCACCGGAAAGGGGGAAAGAACGAAGAACAAACACGAAATCAACCCAATCTATGGATTCGTGAGGTTAGGAGAGAATTCCTTCGGTAGAAAGAAGGGGCTCACGACCAAGAACAAATTGATTCAAGTGGAATCAAAAATCACCTCACAGAGAGGGAGAACGAGACAAGTCTCCGGGAGATGAAAAAGCAAAACGCGAAGAACACGAACACAAACGCGAATTGATTCGATTTCAGTTGAAATTGCTCCACACGAGGAGACAATGAGAATACGGTCTCGTTTCCTCAAAAGATCCAAATACATAGAGGTATGATTCCCGTCTCTGCGGATCGCTTGCAGCGAGGTATGATTAGAACCTAAGCGGGGGGGGGGGGGGCTAGAGAGATAGAGTGCTCAGGAACAAATGACTGCAAGGATAGAGAGAGAGGAGGGGTGCCTCTCTTATTTATAGCCTAAAACAATAATCCCCTTTCTACCCCTAGATACAAGAGCGAAGCGGCCAACGCTAGGGGTATCCCGGTCCAACTCTGCTGATAGCTGATCTGACGGCCATGCGCCTTCCTCACCCTTAGCTTCGCCTCGACGCAAACCTCAGGATGCCGCCACGTGCCGCCCAATCGACCGCCGCACCTACCTCGTGGATAGCCTCGCCTCCGCGCCAGCCTCTCCACGCCGCCACGCGTCGATCGCCCTTTTTGCGGACCTCCCCCCGGTTTTGAGGCCGAAACCAAGAAACCTGGGCCTTCCCCGGTTTTGAGGCCAAAACCGGGAAACCTGTCCTCAGGCTGTGTTTTGTGGCCCAAACTCAGAAACCCGCGCACCCAGGTTTTGAGGCCCAAACCTGGAAACCGTCCGCGCTGAGTTTTGAGGCCCAAACTCGGAAACCGGCCACCCCGAGTTTTGAGGCCCAAACTCGGAAACCGTCGATGGTAGCTTTTCGAGGCTCAGCTACCGAACCCGCACCGTAGACGGAATGTGGTTCGCACACCCCGAGTTCCAGCACCGATGCCAGAGCAGGTCCAGCCTCCACACAGGGCACAGTGCATTCGCCATCCTTCTCGGCCTCCTGCCAAGTGTCACGACGCCATCACCTTCCTCCCGACTCGGCCGATGCACCGCACATCCCCATGTGCTCTTGCTTGTCAACGCCACGTGCCAGCTACCACAGCTGGTCCTCAGGTCTCCTGGTCCGTCGGTCGAAGCTCCACGTCCGCCCTTCACCGCTCCCGGTCCGTCGGCATGGCACGTCCCTACTTGACCTTCACCTCACCTTCGACCACTGTCCGAGCTCCGCACCTGCACATCAACACAGCCAAGAGACATGTTGCCCGTTGATCGATCACTCATCACTCAGGAAGGGAACCACAAGGGCACATATCAACCTTGTATTCTCAATCTCCCCCTTGATGAGTGCATCGTCAACTCATAGTAACCGTAACCAAAATAAACGAAAAGCAGAATTAGATAGAAAGAGAAGAACTCACTCGAGATGTCCAAAAGCCAGAGAAAACGCCAAATAAGAACAAATCGAGATAAGCGAAGCTTGGTCCCTAAAGACATGGGCAACGGTTCGACACAACCAAGCAAAGATTCGGAGCAACAACTCATCATAGAGCAAAACTCGATCAAAATCAGAGCACAAGACTTGGTTCCCAAAGACATGGGCAATGGCTCGACGCAACCAAGTCAAAAGAAAGCTAGTCCTCCAGAGGAGGCAGAAAAGGGCTCAACACCACTAGCTGAAAGCTCGATACCAAATGAAGACTGCATAAGAAGCAGCTACTGCTAGTCCCTCAAGATAGAGGCATAGAGGCTCAACACAACCAGCAGTAAGCCCGATACCAATCAAGAACCATCAAAACAGGGTGAAAACAGCTAGTCCCTCAAGACAGAGGCACAGAGGCTCGACGCAACTTGCTAAAAGATCGATATCAAATAATGCGGATACATGGGTGTATGCCGAGTCTCTGAGTGATGAGTGATTGTCAACTGGAATGATGCGCATGTTCTTTGGCTTGTGTTGTGCAGGTGTCGAGCATGGATACAGTGATCAAAGGCAAGGTGAAGGTTAAGTAGAGACGTGCCGTGCCGATGGACCGAGAGTGGCGAAGGGCGGACGTGAGGCTTGGACTGAGGGACCGGTGGCCCGAGGATCAGCTGTGGTGGCTGGCAGCCTGGGACAGCGACGAGCGAAGACTTGCGGTCATGTGTTGCCTAAGTCGTGGACTTGGGGACACGTGTCGGTGGACGGGGTGCATGGGCGGTGCATCCCCTCTACGGCGTCGGTTTGGTGGTAGAGCCAGAGAAAAACCATCGGGAGGACGGTTTCCAGGTTTGGGCCTCAAAACCTGGGTGCGGACGGTTTTCGAGTTTGGCCACAAAACTCGGGCTGAGGACGGTTTCCAGGTTTGGGCCTCAAAACCTGGGTGCTGCGGGTTTGCTGAGTTTGGGCCTCAAAACTCAGATGCTGGTGGGCTGGTTTCCCGGTTTGGGCCTCAAAACCGGGGGTTGGCTGGAAAGGCTGGTTTCCCAGTTTGGGCCACAAAACCGGGGGTGCAGAGCGGTGGCGGCACATGGCGGCAATCGGGAGGTCGCGTCGAGGCAACACTACGAGTTGTGCGGGCGTGGCCGTCGGATACACCTACCACCGAGTTGGTCCAGAATAACCTTAGGGTTTAGCTGGTTCGCTCTGTAATTAGTCGAGGGGTAGAGTAGGAATTAGAAATTAGGATAAGTAGAGGGAGACACCCTCCTCCCTTCTGATCTCAGTCATTTGCTATTTTCACCTAGGGTTTCCTGCTCTCCCACATCCGTGCTGTAGCGAACCTGAGATCCACAAAGAAGAGAACAATACCTCTGTGCCCGTGAGATTTTGAGGAAGTGAGACCGTAATCTCACTATTGTAGCGTGTGGTAGCCACACGGTTGCAAATTCGTGGTTGTGATTCGCGTTTTGTTCGTGTTCTTCGCGGAATCCTTTTTGCCACGTTTTTCCCGTCGATCGATCTCTTTGCTTGGTGCGTCTTTTAGAAATCCGTTTGAACCAAGATGTTCTAGATCGTGAGGCACTTCTTTCCACCAAAGGAATTCATCCCTAACCTCATGACCTAGTAGATCGGTTGATTTTCGTTTTGGATCGGTTTTGCTCTTTTAGTCCCGATTTCTTCCAATCCATCGATTTGGAGTTAGATGCGAGCCATGATTTCCATGGGATAGCTCACTAACCTCCTTGAGACTCCTCATACCAAGTCTAAGCCTTAGTGCTTTTGATTCGGAGGAGATCGAGTGGATTTCACGGAAGAACTGTACTGTTTCGGGACTATCGGACGCTAAGTTCGTGAGCATCGGACGCTGAGCTCAAACCATCGGAGCGTCTGGTGCCTCATGTCGTCTGACAGTGCTCCTTAAGGAGCATCGGACGCTGACCATCGGAGCGTCCGTTGCCATCGGACGCGTCGGGGGTCTAGCATCAGACGCTAGGGTTTCACTGTAGCAGCGTCCGATGCCAGTCCAGTAAGGTTCCAGAGAGGTACTGTTTGCATCGGACGCGTCCGGTGCTTGGCCATCGGACGCTGCCAGCGTCCGCTGCAGTGATTTCTTCACTGTTTCGTCCGCAGTTTGATCGTTCGACTTCGGATTTGGTTTTGGGTTTTTGCGTTGGATTTCTGACTTCATGCTCTACAGAAATCGGACTTCTCGCTCTGCAAAATACCCTGAACTTGCGTGGACTTGCGTGAGAAAGTTTTTGTGGTGTCCCGCTGTGTTCCTAGGGAACATCCACCCATTCTCTTGGGTCGTGGACATCACGCTCATCGCTTTGCTCTTAGGGTTGATTTTCTGGGACAGAGGTTTAAAGTTTCTGAAGGGAAATTTAAAGCTCTCATTCACCCCCCCTCTGGTCGCTTTCTGGTAGCACTTTCGGTCCTTCAAATAAAACCGACTCGGAGCAGACAGAAAAACTCCCCCTTACTCAAAGAACTCCCCCTCAGCAAGTGAAGCATAAATTGCAACTTGACACCACCGGCAACATCCAGAAACATTCCCCCCCTTGGGGGAAAATTGCAATCAAAAGAGAGGAGAAAAGGACTCAAGTAAGTCAAACGGAGCTAGGTCATGACTATCGGAATCAAGCAAATGCACATGAGTCAAAAATGCATGTTAGCAGCTTCAAGTATATACTCGAAAGAGTGAAAGAATGCTCTAAAGAGTGCTGATCCAACTACACAGCAACATTCAAAATTGCTAGCAAAGGCTCAAACTGATCACTGAATACAAGATATGAATGCATAAGCCAAGTGAGCAGTTTTAAGCCGTTCAGAAAGGGGTTTCACCATCAAAATAGCACTGAACATGTATAAATAGGAAGTCAATCAAGTGCTAACCATGTATGCAAGGTGAACTACCCCTAGCAAAGTTCAACCATCATGCTATAGAGTGAAACATAGACTTGTGTTTTCAGATTTTATCGGAGAAATTGCAGCGGTTATTAACACAAGTTCAAAATCAGCATGTGATTGCGAGAGGTTGAGAGTCTGTCATAGCCTTACTTTTCAACCGTGCTAAGCCTATGCATATGCAATCGGAAGCTTAAAGCATCGGTTTCGGTCTTACACTACACGGCTCAAGTTTAACTCAAAGTGCTATGAGAAACAGTCTCGATACCGTGATGTGTTGACAGAGCAATCCCATCTCGATCTTTTCAATTCACTAATACTTGGTTCATTTTAAAACAGAATATGAACAATCCAAGCAAGTGAAAGATTCAGAACTAGAGACATAGCAACCTAGCATATATGTAATAGCTCAAGTGACCTCAACATATCCTACACATGCTAGTTGCCAATCTCAATGGTGAACATGTATCAAATTTTAAGTTCATTAAGCATGTTCAACGTTCTAAAAAATTAGCTTAGCTCACAACATGTATCAGTGATCAAAAGGAGCCTAAGCTACAAGCATCATCATATATCATCGAAGCATAGACTAATCAGAGCATAAGTTCATTCTCAAGAATATAGACATGAAGCTTGAAAATGCAAGATGCACATATGATGCAGTCAGAATCGGAGCCAACACAAAACCAAAATGACTCAAGACCCAACAACAAAAAGGATCAGAAAGTCAGTCTATAATACAATAACCAAAATGCTTCCCCTATCTAAAAGGGGAAACACACACCAAGCTCACCTCTCAACCTAGCAAAAGTTGAGAGATCCAAAGGCTTGGTAAAAATATCCGCAACCTAGTTATGGGTGTCTACATGCCTAAGATCAATGTCGCCTTTCTCATAGTGATCACGAAGAAAGTGAAAGCGAACATCGATGTGTTTGGTCCTGGAATGAAGAACAGGGTTCTTTGCTACACTAATGGCAGAAGTGCTGTCGCAAAGCAAAGGGACCTGACTAAAATCTAGACCAAAATCACGCAATGTAGCAACCATCCATAAAAGCTGCGAAGCACAAGAGGCAGCGACAACATACTCAGCTTCTGTAGTAGACTGGGCTACGTTCGACTGTTTACGAGAAGACCACAAAACCAAAGAAGAGCCAAGAAACTGACACGTCCTAGAAGTTGACTTACGCTCAAGCCGACAACCGGCAAAATCCGCATCGGAATAACCACAAAGTGAAAGAGTCGAAGAAGAAGAGTACCGAAGTCCGAACTCAGGAGTGTATCGGAGGTACCTCATGATGCGCTTGACCGCTTGCTTGTGGGAAGTCCGAAAGGACGCCTGAAAACGAGCACACAGACACATAGAAAACTGTATATCCGGCCTCGTCGCTGTTAGGTACAGAAGCGAGCCAATCATGCTTCTGTACTCCTTCTGATCAACCGGCTCTCCGTCCTGGTCCGCGTCCATCGCCGCAGTCGTTGGCATAGGCGTTGTAAGAGGCTTGGCCTCACCCATGTCGAATTTCTTCAGGATGTCTTTTGTGTATTTTCCTTGATGCACAAACGTCCCGTCTCGGGTTTGCTTAATTTGCAACCCGAGGAAGAAAGTCAACTCGCCCATCATACTCATCTCAAACTCCCTGCTCATAGTATCTGCAAACTTGGCAACAAGCGCGTGAGAGGAGCCACCAAAGATGATATCATCCACGTATATCTGGACTAACAGGGTATCGTTGCCTTGCTTGAGGAGAAACAAAGTTCTATCGACCCGTCCCATTTTAAAACCCTTGGAGAGTAAAAAGGTTTTCAACCGATCATACCACGCTCTCGGGGCTTGTTTCAAACCATACAAAGCTTTTGAAAGTTTATAAACATGGTTTGGAAACTTGGGATCCTTGAAACCCGGGGGTTGCCTAACATAAACCTCTTCCTCTATATACCCATTTAAGAAGGCACTCTTGACATCCATTTGGTAAAGCTTAAAACCCTTCGAAGCAGCAAAGGCTAGAAGGATTCTAATGGCTTCTAAACAGGCTACAGGGGCAAAGGTTTCCTCATAGTCTATCCCCTCTTTCTGGCAGAAACCCTGGGCTACTAACCTAGCCTTGTTCCTCACTATCATCCCATCCTCACCCTCTTTGTTTTTGAAAACCCATTTGGTACCTATAGGGTGGCATTCTGGTGGAGGTGGAACTAGGGTCCAAACTTGGTTTCGCTCAAAGTTTTCTAGCTCCTCATGCATGGCATTGACCCAGTTAGGATCAGAAAGTGCGTGTCCAACATCTTTGGGCTCAAAAGAAGCAACGAATGCAGAATGAGCAAAGTGAGAAATTTCATACGCTCGCGACTGCGTGACTCACTGGTCGATGCCGCCGATCATCTGCCGCGGGGGGTGAACTTGCTGAACGCTCCGGGGCCCTTGCCTCTCTGAGGTGGCCTCCCTCCCGCCAGATGCTGTCGCTCCCTCAGGTGCAGCGGGTGCTCGCTGGAGAGGTGGCTCTAAAGGACCCCAAGAAGAAGACGTCGTGGGATCGGGTCCTCGAGCTGAAGTAGTCATCGCAGGGTCGTGGGGGGCAGCTAGTGGAGTTGGCTCGGGATCACCCCAATCGGCATTCTCCTGCTCCTCCTCCACAAAGATGGTCTCTCCCAGCTCCTGTTCTCCTGCAACATCAAAAGCAGAAGAAACACAAGGCATAGTCTCATCGAATGTGACCTCGCAGGTCTCCACTATCCGGTTAGTCTCCAGGTTAAGAACTCGATAAGCACATGAATAAGAAGCATAACCAATAAACACCCCATCAGCAGAGCGAGATTCAAATTTGTCCAAATTTCCTTGTTTCAGAGTAACGCACTTGCACCCAAACACCCAAAAATGAGACACCTTGGGTACCCGTCCAAAACGCAACTCATAAGAAGTTTTCTTCATGAAAGCCCGAAGAAAAATGCGATTTGAAACATGGCAAGCGGTGTTGATCGCCTCGGCCCAAAAACGCCTAGGAGTCCTATGCTCATCGAGCATCATCCTGGCCATCTCAACAAGGGTCCGGTTCTTGCGCTCAACAACACCGTTCTGCTGGGGGTCATAAGGAGAAGAAAACTGATGCTCGATTCCATTAGAAGAACAGAAAGAGGCAAACTTAAAGTTATCAAACTCAGTACCATTGTCGCTACGAATAGGTCTAATGGTATCAGGGGGAAACTCAGTTTTCAACCTCAGAATCAAATCGCGAGCAAAAGGAAAAGCTTCATCCTTACCCTCCATAAAGAACACCCAAGAGTACCTCGAAAAATCGTCAACGATCACTAGAACGTACCACTTCCCACCCGCTGAGCAGACCCGAGCTGGACCAACTGTGTCCATGTGTAAAAGCTCGCCGGGTCGCTTTGTCATCACCTGAGTAATAGGTGGGTGAGAAGCAGCAACCATCTTCCCGTGACGACAAGGATGGCAAACAAGATCCTTCTGAAACTTAAGCTTGGGCAAACCTTGGATTAGGCCAAGTGAGCTAAGTCTTGCAAGCAAGTCAAAACTCAAGTGATCGAGCCTCCTATGCCATTTCCACAAATCAGAAGAAGGACCAACCATCAAACATCTAGCAGAGCCAAACGAACGAGAAAATCGGCTCTGAAAACACGGCCAAAAGGGATGATCCGACAAACAAGATCTCCCCGAGGGTCTAACACACGACTCAGACCCTTCTTAAAACGCACCTCACAATCATCCTCAAGAAGTTGCGAAACAGAAAGCAAATTGTAATGCAAGTTAGAAACCAAAGCAACATCCTTAAGAACAAAGTTCTCATTGAGCCGAATAGCTCCATGAGAAACAACCTTACCTCTACTATTGTCACCGAAAGTGATGTACTCCTTGTGCATCACGGGGCTAAGGCTAGAGAACCATTCCTTCTTTCTGGTCATGTGGCGCGAACACCCGGAATCCATGAGCCACATGTTCTCCAACCGAAGTTCCTGCATCAATAGAAAGGCAGGAAATGAGCATATGGCACAACACTGGGGTTAGTATACTAAGAAGGATACCAGTGCTGTGTCATAGGCCCAGAAAAAGTGTTAGTAGCAACACCAAGCTGTCCTCGTCCCATGGGTGGGTAGCGATCACCACCAACCTGAAAGGGTGGTCCGCTATGGAACGAAAAACCTCCAAACTAACCTACTTGTCCCATTTGTGCAAAGCGATCACCACCATACTGAAAAGGTTGTCCTCTATGGGACTGAGCAGCAAACCCTCTTACACTCGGCTCACGATCGTATTGAGGACGACCGGAACCGCGACGGGCACGACCACCACCCTGTGGTCTAGCTGCCTGAGGCCTAGCAACCTGAGGGGGTGCACCTCCAGGTCTAGCGCCTTGCCTCTGAACTCCCCGACCTTGCACATCATGGAGAGGGTGGTGCCTGGCCTGGTTGTTCAGCTCCAACTCCTTCCTAGCGTCTCTCTTCCTCCGAAAGCAAAACTCAGCTAGGTGACCCTCATGGTGACAATACTCGCACTCAAACCTCACCACTCTCTTGGGTTGTTGGTTCCTACGGTCGCGAGGGTTGCTCACTCTGGCTGGCTGCTTGCCTCTCGGAAGGGGATCACTAGAGACGTCAGGAAGGGTGTCAAGTGTGTTCCTAAGATGGTTAGGTTTGGGAACCCACACTTGCTTGTGAGGTGGAGCCTTGGGAGGTTCATCAAGGATGCCATCCTTGGTGATAGGCTTGGGAGGCTCAGGTGGGGTGATCTTGGTAAGCTTTGGGATAGTGGATGGCTTCTCACTAGGGCTCACTCCACTAAACTCACCGATCTTGCCAAAGTTACTAGCGCCCTTCCCACCTAAAGCAAAGCCTACTCCCGAGCAATCAGTTCCCCTCTTGAACTAACTGATCATCATGCCCAACTACGGCTCACTGCACGACACCCAACTCAGAATGGACCGGAGGTATGTGTTTTCCTCCCTGGTTTGCATCCTATCATGCCGACAGTTGGCAATCTCAATCTCCAACCCCACGCATCGCTCACATGGAGCGGACAAGGTGCTGACTGAGCTGGCCTTCATGGCTTCAGGAAGCTTAGCATTAACTTCTGCCAACTCAGTTCGCAAGCTAGGGCAAAGCTTGCACGCACCCAGCAAAGAAGGCCTCGCCTTCACTTCCTCCAGCTCCTTCTTCATGGAAGCACACTCACGACACTCTCCCACCAAGTCTAGCCTACTCTTCAGCTCATCATACACCTCGATCAAAGAGGCATACTTGGTTTGTAGAGCCTACTCTTCAGTTTGCCATGTGTGTGGTGCACTCATTGCACTCTTCCTCATCGGTCACCCTCACTTTGGACTTAGCAAACTCAAGCTCCTTAAGCGCTTCTTTCATCTTGGCCTTAAACTCACCGCGCTCATGGAGAACCTCCTTGAGTCTCTTCTCCAAAGCAAGGACTAACTCTGCAAAGCTATCGCGCTCATCAGTGAGACGATCAACAAGAGAGGAATTTGATACCTCAGAGGCGTTGCCGTCGTCGTCGTCGCTGTTGACATCATCGGCGTCCTTCGCCTGACACTTGGAGTCCTCTTCGTCCAGAGCCATGGTGCACATGCCCTCGGAGGAGTTGCCGAAGAAGCAGAGTCTGTTGAAGCGGTCTTTAGTCTTGTGCTCGGACCCATTGTCGCTGGAGTCACTGTCGGAGGACTTGTCGGTGTCACCCTTGCCGGCGAAGAGCACACGCCGACCGGCGTCGAAAGCCCTCTCCAAGTCCTCTCGACGAAAGCTGTCCTTGTTCTTCTTCTCGGTCTTGTACTCTGGCTTGCCCTTGCGCCTGAAGTTGCGATTCTTGCCGGAAGACTTCTTGTTGTTCTTGGGACAGTTTTCCATGAAGTGGCCTAGATCACCACACTTGTAGCGGCCCTCGCGTGCGCCACCACACCGGCAATTCAGGCGGTTGTTGTGAAACCGCGAGAACCGGGTGATGGCGAGGGCGAGCTCGTCGTCTCCAAGCGCCTCCAACTGCTCCTCCGTGACTGTATGCAAAGAAGACAAAGCAACAAGAGGAGGTGAAGCATTAGCGGAGACAGTCGATCCACCTGTGCCTGAGACCAAAGCCATGGTATGTGAAGATGGGTTCTTCAGCTTGGCCCGAGTCAGGTGATCGATCTCGGTGGACTTGAGCTTGCTGAATAGCTCTTCCACGGTGAGGGTGTCATTATATGGAGACTCAATGATAGTCGACACCTTCACCTCTCATACCCTCCGATCTAGGGCATATAGTAACTTGAGTGCCCTCTCATGATCGTCATAGGGTAGGTTAGCCCGATTGGCACGCATCTTGTTCACAATCGTTTGGAAGCGAGCAAACAAGGCATCAATCGTTTCTCCCTCTAACTGAACAAAGTTCTCGTACTCGCGCTTGTACATCTCGAAGAGTCTGGTCTTGACATGGGCTGTCCCCTTGTGATAGCTTTGAAGCTTCACCCAGATCTCTCGTGCCGTCTCAAGCTCAGAGACACGTTCAAACTCAGGAAGGGAGATGCTGGCCAAAAGAGCATTACGAGCCTTGGAGTTGGCCTCATGTTGGTCAATCTGGATCTGACCCACACGAGCCACAAGGACTACGTACTCAGCATTCTCACATATCTCCCAGACAGAACATCCGATGCTGTTGAGGTAAGCACGCATCCGAATCTTCCAATAGGAGTAGTTCGTTCCATCGAACCACGGGGCCTTGCCGTTCCCTCGTTCCATGCCGCCCTTAGGATCTGAAACCGATTAAGGTAGAGAAGATCCTTAACCAGCTCCGATACCAATTGAAGGACCGGATTAGTGACCAAAGGGGGGGGTGAATGGGAGCCTCAAATTCAACTCGTGAATAGAATGGCCCTTGTCCCAGAAAATCACCCCAAAAGCTAAGACTCAAAACAACCGAAGAGTTCACGACCTACGAGTAGGTGGATACCCTAGAAGATGTCCTAGTGGTACAGCGGAACCCCCGGAGAAACACCGAATCCAACTGACAAAGCCACAGAGCAAAACTGCACAAGCAGCAGATTCGCGGACTGTCCGGGGTCTGGATCCCGGACTGTCCGTCGTTGAGTCCCGGACTGTCCACGACTGGGAGCCGGACTGTCCGCCGGCAAAAACACAGAAACCAAACAGTGCTGCAAGTCTGCTGGACAGGTCCAAGACTGTCCGTGGGTTTGTACCATGGACTGTCCGCCGTTCACTCTACAGTGAACAGTCAGGGGTCTGCGCCTGACTGACCTGGTCGAGACCCGATGCGCGGACTGTCCGCCGTCAGAGGCGCGGACTGTCCGCCAACACCCAGGAAGCACAAAATTGCTCGGGTTCAAAACCAAATCCGCTTCGATCTCAACCAAATCAAAAGGGACTTCGATCAAACTCCACCCAGATGTTCCTCTACGTGTTGGGGTGCTAATCCTAAGAAATCATCGCACCAAATGAAGCCTATCAAGAGAAATCCGAGGATCACCGGAAAGGGGGAAAGAACGAAGAACAAACACGAAATCAACCCGATCTATGGATTCATGAGGTTAGGAGAGAATTCCTTCGGTAGAAAGAAGGGGCTCACGACCAAGAACAAATTGATTCAAGTGGAATCAAAAATTATCTCACAGAGAGGGAGAACGAGACAAGTCTCCGGGAGATGAAAAAGCAAAATGCGAAGAACACGAACACAAACACGAATTGATTCGATTTCAGCCGAAATTGCTCCACACGAGGAGACAACGAGAATACGGTCTCGTTTCCTCAAAAGATCCAAATACACAGAGGTATGATTCCCGTCACTGCGGATCGCTTGCAGCGAGGTATGATTAGAACCTAAGTGGGGGGGGGGTAGAGAGATAGAGTGCTCAGGAACAAATGACTGCAAGGATAGAGAGAGAGGAGGGGTGCCTCTCTTATTTATAGCCTAAAACAATAATCCCCTTTCTACCCCAAGATACAAGAGCGAAGCGGCCAACCCTAGGGGTATCCCGGTCCAACTCTGCTGATAGCTGATCTGACGGCCATGCGCCTTCCTCACCCTTAGCTTCACCTCGACGCAAGCCTCAGGATGCCGCCACGTGCCGCCCAATTGACCGCCGCGCCTACCTCGTGGATAGCCTCGCCTCCGCGCCAGCCTCTCCACGCCGCCACACGTCGATCGTCCTTTTTGCGGACCTCTCCCCGGTTTTGAGGCCGAAACCAGGAAACCTGGGCCTTCCCCCGGTTTTGAGGCCGAAACCGGGAAACCTGTCCTCAGGCTGAGTTTTGTGGCCCAAACTCAGAAACCCGCGCACCTAGGTTTTGAGGCCCAAACCTGGAAACCGTCTGCGCCGAGTTTTGAGGCCCAAACTCGGAAACCGGCCAGCCCGAGTTTTGAGGCCCAAACTCGGAAACCGTCGATGGTAGCTTTTCGAGGCTCAGCTACCGAACCCGCGCCGTAGACGGGATGTGGTTCGCACACCCCGAGTTCCAGCACAGATGCCGGAGCATGTCCAGCCTCCACGCCGGGCACAGTGCATTCGCCATCCTTCTCGGCCTCCCGCCAAGTGTCACGACGCCGTCACCTTCCTCCCGACTCGGCCGATGCACCGCACATCCCCATGTGCTCTTGCTTGTCAACGCCATGTGCCAGCTACCACAGCTGGTCCTCAGGTCTCCTGGTCCGTCGGTCCAAGCTCCACGTCCGCCCTTCACCGCTCCCAGTCCGTCGGCACGGCACGTCCCTACTTGACCTTCACCTCACCTTCGACCACTGTCCGAGCTCCGCACCTGCACATCAACACAGCCAAGAGACATGTTGCCCGTTGATCGATCACTCATCACTCAGGAAGGGAACCACAAGGGCACATATCAACCTTGTGTTCTCACTATGTGTCAGAAACCCTCGAGGGTCCCAAGCGAAACTACTCAGAGCTCGAGAAGATAGCATACGCCGTGGTCATGGCGTCGTGAAAGCTAAAGCACTATTTCCAGGCATACGAGATCCAAGTACCCTCAACTTACCCCCTCAAAAACATATTCAAAAACAATGAGGCAGTCGACAGGATAGCAAAATGGGCAATCGAATTGAACAGCTACACCATAACCTTCGTGGGAAGAACAACGATCAAATTGCAGGCCTTAGCAGATTTCATAGCCGAATGGACTCCAGACCCTCGCAGGGATGGAGTCGTAACAGATCCGTTTTGGACAGTGTATGTTGACGGAGCTTGGGGAGCAGCTGGAGCAGGAGCCTCGGCTATCCTAGTTTCACCATCTGGATCGAAGCTATGATACACAAAAAGACTCAACTTCAAGTGCACAAACAACTCTGCAGAATACGAAGCTATAATATTAGCACTTTCAAGGCTTCGAGCATTATCAGTCCGAAGGGCGGTCATTAGCACAGACTCCCAAGTCATCGCGGGTCATATTGAGAAAAATTACAAAGCAAAAGATCCAGAGCTACACAAATATTTACAATATGTCCGAAGGTTAGAATCTTTCTTCCTCGGCATAACAGTGAAAGCAATTCCGAGGTCAGAGAACAGCGAGGCCGACAGCCTGGCCAAAGCAGCAGCACAACAACTACAGCTGCCCCCTGATGTGTTTCACGAAGTAACAACTCAATCAACAATCGAAGCCTCCGATAAGATAGTGAAGCTGATCAATGCAATCCAGAGCGAAGACTGGAGAGCAACTATCATGGCATATATCAACGGGTTGCATGAACCCGAGTCCAAGGAGGAAGAAAACAGACTCAAACAAAGAACTCGAAGATACAGAATAGTGGACAACATTTTGTTCAAAGCCTCGGTGACCTCGCCATGGCTGAAATGCGTGTCAACGGACCAAGGAAAGGATATACTAAAACTTATTCACGAAGGTATATGCAGCTCACACAACAGCCCAAGGGCGCTAGTTGGAAAAGCTTTCCGTCAAGGCTTCTATTGGCCAACAGCTTTACGAGACGCAGAAGATATCGTCAAACGTTGCGAGGGTTGCCAATTAACAGCAAAAACACAAAACGCCCCAGGGGCCCCAACAACGCTGATATGCCCAACATGGCCCATGCATAGATGGGCAATGGACCTCGTTGGTCCACTACCAACAGCTCCAGGAAACCTCCGCTACGCGGTGGTAGCGGTGGAATACTTCACCAAGTGTATTGAGACTAGACCGTTGGTTTCTATCACCTCTCTAGCCGTGAAGAAATTCTTCTGGCAGCAAATAATTTGTCACTTCGGAGTTCCCAAACACCTAACTGTCGACAACGACACTCAGTTTGACAGCGAGGTCTTCAAGGAATTTTGCGCACAAATTGGAACAAACTTGTGCTTCGCCTCAGTCCGGCACCCTCAATCCAATAGCTTAGTTGAAAGAGCCAACGCAACAATTTTCCAAGCCATATCCAAAAAATTACAAGGAAGGCCCAAGGGAAAGTGGGCGGAAGAGTTAACCTCGGTAACCTGGTCCCATAACACTTCGGAATGTAGAGCTACCAAATTCACACCTTTTAGGCTCCTATTTGGCGAAGAAGCCGTGTTACCAGAAGAATTGAAGCATGGCTCTCTCAGAGCAACCCTCGAACCAAATGAACAAAACCAGCTGCTTGACAAAGATTTGCTCGAGGAAACGAGGTGCAACGCAGTGCACAACCTTCGCAAGTATCAAGAAGAAACAAAAAAGTGGAGAGACAAAAAGGTGAGAATTAAAGAACTGAAGAAGGGTGACCTCGTCCTCATTCGTAAACAAAATGCCAACATGGTGGGAAAATTTCAGCCAAAATGGACGGGACCTTACCTGATAATAGAGTGCAATCGTCCTGGTTCCTTTCACCTCTCTGACAACGAAGGAAACCGCATACCTCACACCTGGAATGTTGACGACCTTCGCAAATTCTACCCATAGCGGAGCCTTAGCGAGCTCTCGCAACATGTAATTTGCCTTTAATCTCCTTTTTTCAGCACCATACTTGTAACCAAAACAAAGGAGCTGCACTCTTTTTCCTTACGAAGGGGCGTAAGGTTTTTTAACGAGGCAGTTTTTTCCAAGTCCTTAATAAAGGCATCAACCCCCAAAAAAACAAAACTCTAAAGTCTTTTTCAGTTTCCCATAAACATCGATAAAAGCAGCTCTTATCCAAGAGCACTTATAATCGATGACAACCCATGAAGATTGCTTCGAAACACAAATTTTCTTTGCAAAACAAACCTCGCAAAAGCAAACTTCACCTCCACCTAAGATAAGGGGAGGCGCGAAGTCCAAAAAAGTCTAGCACCCTCGCAAGACACGCCAGGGGCTCGCAGAGCAAACTTCACCTCCACCTAAGATAAGGGGAGGCGCGAAGTCCAAAAAAGTCGAGCACCCTCGCAAAAAACGTCAGGGGCTCGCAAAGCAAACTTCACCTCCACCTAAGATAAGGGGAGGCGCGAAGTCCAAAAAAGTCGAGCACCCTCGCAAAAAAAAAAGGCCAGGGGCTCGCAAAGCAAACTTCACCTCCACCTAAGATAAGGGGAGGCGCGAAGTCCAAAAAAGTCAAGGACCCTCGAAAACAAACGCCAGGGGCTCGCAAAGCAAACTTCACCTCCACCTAAGATAAGGGGAGGCGCGAAGTCCAAAAAAGTCGAGCACCCTCGCAAAAAAACGCCAGGGGCTCACAAAGCAAACTTCACCTCCACCTAAGATAAGGGGAGGCGCGAAGTCCAAAAAAGTCGAGCACCCATGCAAAAAAACGCCAGGGGCTCGCAAAGCAAACTTCACCTCCACCTAAGATAAGGGGAGGCGCGAAGTCCAAAAAAGTCGAGCACCCTCGCAAAAAAACGCCAGGGGCTCGCAAAGCAAACTTCACCTCCACCTAAGATAAGGGGAGGCACGAAGTCCAAAAAAGTCGAGCACCCTCGCAAAAAAAATGCCAGGGGCTCGCAAAGCAAACTTCACCTCCACCTAAGATAAGGGGAGGCGCGAAGTCCAAAAAAGTCGAGCACCCTCGCAAAAAAATGCCAGGGGCTCGCAAAGCAAACGTCACCTCCACCTAAGATAAGGGGAGGCGCTGTTTTAGTAAACACCTCTCTCAAACGAAAAGCGAGCCTCGCTAAAAAGAAAAGGGGGCGTCGCTGTTTTAGTAAACACCTCTCTCAAACGAAAAGCGAGCCTTGCTAAAAAGAAAAGGGGGCGTCGCTGTTTTAGTAAACACCTCTCTCAAACGAAAAGCGAGCCTCGCTAAAAAGAAAAGGGGGCGTCGTTGTTTTAGTAAACACCTCTCTCAAACGAAAAGCGAGCCTCGCTAAAAAGAAAAGGGGGCATCGCTGTTTTAGTAAACACCTCTCTCAAATGAAAAGCGAACCTCACTAAAAAGAAAAGGGGGCGTCGCTGTTTTAGTAAACACCTTCTCTTAAAAACTAAAAATGAGCCTCGCTAAAAAGAAAAGGGGGCGTCGCTGTTCTAGTCAACACCTCTATCAAAAACTAAAAACGAGCTTCGTTAAAAAGAAAAGGAGGCGTCGCCTTTTTAGTAACAACAAACAAACCTCGCCATTTGACAGCGAGGGTCAAATATCCTTACAATTGTCCGCTTATGTACAAAGCAACCACAGTATGATACACACTCAATAGAAAGTATAAAGTTACAAGGAACCATCACCATCCTCAATCAACATCAAATCATCAAAACCCTCGCTACTTTCATCAAATCCTATATCCACCGGAACTATGGGTCCCCACAACAAAGAAGCCGCAGGAACAATTGGCTGTTCCCCGGGCAAAACCCTCGCTCTATACATATATCTCCGGTCTGTATCACTAACTTCCGAAGGCTCCTCCTTCGGAATTACAAGTGAACCATCCGAACCCAGTTCAAGGTTCCTTCGCCCAAACAAAAAATCCAAAGCAGTTCTCTCATCAATGTCATCGTCGACAACAGGTTGCGCAGAAGAAGAACCAAACAAAAACCGTGTAGCTTGCCGATCAGTATAATCTGCATCACGCCAAAAACAACTCGATCGACTATTCTTCAGATCATACCTTCGCACCTTTGACCACCAAAAACGTTCAAAAGGCAGCGAAGGATGTTTAAACTTAGCTCGAGCCCATGATTCACCAGTCATAAAAATATCCTGATAATTTAGCATCAGTGGCATCACATCAAATACTTCTAGCACGGTTCCATCAGGAACCTGCATTTTCACAGAGTTAAAGAAAATATCTCAGTGTCACTAAGTCATTTCCACCACCCAAAATATTACAAAATGACCCTCGCTTGAGCTATCCCTATTTTTCACACCTGCTCGGCACCACCATGCTCTTCTACAACAGCTTCGCCAGCCGAGGCATCTAAACCCTCGCCAGTTGCAGCAGCCTCCGCCATAGTTTGTTCACCAACAGGTGCTTCCACCGTCGCTACCTCCTCTACGACAGCCACTCCAACAAAAGGGACCCCCTCGACTGAGGGTACCGCCTCGACAAGTAGAGCCTCCGCGGTAATGTGCGCAGGCATAGCCTTGGAGCAACCAGCAGCATCGTCAGTGGCAGACGGCGAAGGCATCGCGTCCCTCCGAGCCTACAAGGAAAAATGAGGGGGGGGGGACGAAAAAACTCATAAATTGATACTATCACTTTCCCCACATAAACAAACCCAAAACCAAACTTTTTCTAATATCACAAACCTGACGTGTAGCCTCGGCAGCCTCTTCGAAGGCAAGTGCACGGCCCCCACCAGCAATCCAGAACTTGCGAAGCAATCACATCGCACAGTTCCGAACCTCCGCATCATTAACCTTCATTTGGCGCACTTCGTCAACCATTGGGAAAACGTGGATTGGCTTTCTAATTTTGCGAAGGTGCTCGCAATCTGCTTGGCGAAGTGTACCAGCCATCGCTAAAGCTCCGGCATAGCCCCCAAAGTCAGCAGCATTACCAACCAAAGAGCTAAACACATCAAGCTCGTTACACAACCAACCTTCGAAGGCCTCTGCATTCACAGCGGGCAACGGCTCCCCGGCAGAGCCGCCGGCTTTAGTCAAGCAGGTATCAACCTTGCCTTTTATTCTTCCCATGCTCTCCCGCCACGCATCTGACTGCGAAGCCATTTCCGAGGTCAATTCTTCTATACGGCTCCTCGCAGAAATCAAATCTTTATCCTTATCATGGCAGGCAGATAGCAGCTCAGTGTTACGATTCACAACCACCTGCGCCTCTTCTCAGTTTTTTTTAACCTTTTCCAAAGCCGCTTTAAGCTCAATTTCTTTGTTTTCCAAGCTTCGCCGGAGATCTTTATTCTCTTTCTCAACCCTTGCCAAACGCGTGCTCATGTAGTCATGGTTACAACCAGCCCTTCGACACGCAGAGCAATTGAAAAGCATCAATTCAGCCAGCTTAACATCAATGTCATCCTGAAGCTCGCCCAATGGTTGGTTGGTCAGCCGAAGCTCTGCCTCCGGCACACAAACTCGACCAAATACACAACCAAGAAAACGCCTTTCCTCCGGAGTGCACTGCATATGGCACTCTCGAAGGTCAGGACTCGTGAAAAGCTGTGTGGCCGGATCGGTAACACCAATCTTACTAGCAAAATAAGGCAGAGTAGAACGGCTAGCTTCGCCATATGGCCTTTTGCCTGGGTTTCTCTCAGATTCAAGGTCACCAGCCACCTCAACACCATCAACCCAGATGTGCGACCCCGCGTACTCGAGCACTGACCCTCGCTCGGGACTATCAACCTCGAGATCACGGAGCACCTCATCAATATCACGTGCGGCTTCTGCATCAGCGCTTGATGAGGCAACCGCCTTCCCACGGTCATCTCCAATGGACACCTCATCATCGGAGTCACTCTCGCCACTCGAAGTGGCGCTAACATCATCAGAAGAATCATCTTCACTGTCGGCCTCATTTTGAGCCTCCTTCTCTTCCTCTTTCTCTTCATCGTCGTTCGAAACTTGAATAAGGGCGCCAATACCGCCGATGCGGGGTACCCGCCCTCCGATCTTCGCAAGACCTCGGCCGCTCGACAACGAAACTACGGCCGAGGAGGATGAAGTGCCAGCAGCGCCCGAACCCACAACGACCTTCGTCGCAAGCTTTTTCACCCAGCTCCACCGCGGCCTCGACCACGACCCCTCTTCGGCCGCGAGGCAAGCCCCTTCTCCTCAACGCCAGCGTGTTTCCTTTTCTTCAGCGCATCCTCACTCAAAGGTGCGGGCCAGTCAGCATACTGGATCCCAAGAATGTCAAAGAGCCTGTTAACTCTTCCTCCGCTACCCACCGTGTTGTGGATAGCCTTAACCTCCAACGTAGAGAGTTTTCCAACGAGGTCCTCTGCCCTTTGCTGAACCCGCTTATAAATAGCTTCGACACCATCCTCTTGTTTTGGAAACTTCCTAAGGACATTCTCCCAAACCCTGTTCAGCTCCAACTTCGGTTTCTTCAAACCTTTACCCTCGTACTTCGGATCATCCTCAACTGGAAACCAGTTCTGTCTCCGGCTAAGGGGGCACACTTTGGCACAACAATACTCCTCAACCAAGTCGCGAGCACACTGAGAGCGCGCAACAACCCTCAAACAATCAATTGCGGCATGCGCCTCGGCGCTCATCTTAGCTTCGGTGCTCACATCACCGAGAGGCGGAAGCTCGCCACAAAGCTTGGCTACTCCGCTAAGCTTGTAATAAAACCAAAACTCTTGCCACCCACTAGTCCATTTATTCTTCTGCGCCTGCACCGGCAACTCCACCCCAGCGCGATGGCAAAAAGTGTACACAACAAACTGGCCAAGGCTGGTGTTACCTTCGCCATCCACTATCTTGCGAGGCTGCATATGCACATGATGAGTTCGGATAAAACCCTCAACGTGGGGGACAACACCCTGTGAGCGGCACGCCCAAACGTATACCAAAAGCTTCGTGAAGCATGACGGTGTGAGCTGATGAAACTTTAAGTTGAACCTCTGTAGAACCGAAGTCACAAAGGAATCAACAGGGAAGCGCAGATCAGCTGAAAAGAACTCCTCAAACAAAACAACCTCGTCACCGTCCGGCTTCGGCACAGGTCCTCACCTTTCCATCCTCGATCCAACCTCGTCTCCCCAGCACTGGTCCTCACCTTTCCATCCTCGATCCAATCTCGCTTGACATAAGCTGCCAACTCCGAACTGCAAACCCGGCTGAGTCCGAACTCAAAAGACACTCCTTCATCCGCAGCAGAGGGAGAAGCAACACGAGCGGTTTGCTTGGTCCTAGCCATCTCTCAAACTAAAAACCTCGCAGGACACAATACGCTCAACCTCCAAACAACAAGCGACTCGCTCAACCTTCGCAAACAAACTAAAACAAACCCTCGCTACAAGCAAATCGCAGCAGCAGGTTGGCTATAGCAAAAGGATGGCACAAATTCAAAATGTCCACCAACCCCAACTATTTATAGGCCAAGGCACGAACCATCCAACCCGACAAAATCGGCACGAACCCCAAGATCCACGGCGCAAAAAACAAGATGGACCTCAACAGTGCAAACAAAAATACAACGGCCCGACCCAAAAGCAGTCGCGGGCGTCGCTGCCAAGGGTCTCGTTACGTTTCCCATCAAAGAGCGCTGCTTGGGCCTAAGTATTGATCATTAGATCCAAGGCATCGAGGGGCTACTGTTGGGGGAAGGGACCCTCGGCAGTGACGCCACGCAGGCTGGCTCAAAGACGACCTTCGCGCGACCCGCGCACCTCCGCGACGTTTGTTGAGTCACTCGGATCGCTTTCCTAACCTTCGGATAATGGTTCGACCCTTGCAAACTTTGTGGCTCTTGCATGCTATAGGCGTGAAGAGCACAGAAGGTGACCCTCACACGCTCCTGCGAGGGTACCTTCGCTGAAGACGTCGAGCTCAGCGGGCGGGAAGCGAACACAGGCCTCGCGACTGACGAAGCCGAGGAGTTGACCCATGCTTTCCTGCGAAGGTGTGCGGGAGCCCAGTGGCGGCGGACAGGAGGAAGTTAAACTAGGGTTTCCGCTTTCTCTGTGTTTGTACGATTCTGCCCTTCCGTTGTACAGCGTGAAGGAATCTTTCTTGTACCCTTTTGTAATTTAGTCAATGCCCCATGGTATTCCCTATAAATACCAGGGGATGAACAGTGTAATGGCACGGTTTTTTGGGAATAGAGCCACAACACCATTGTTCTTGTTCTTGTTTCCCTGTACCCTCGCGTTTAGTTTTGACGATCGGCCACCTTTGCCGCTCCCCTGCGCGTGAGCGGGGGTAAGGCAAGTGTGCACCCCACAACTTGGTTCAAAATTAAAGCAACATATGAACAGACCAAGCAAGTGAATGACTCAGAACTAGAGACATAGCAACCTAGCATATATGAAAAGCACAGGTGATTTCAATACATTCTACACATGCTAGTTGCATATCTCAATGGTGAACATTTTTCAAGTTTTATGTTCATTAAGAAGAATTCACCATTTAGAAAATAGCTCAGCTCACAATATGCATCAGTAATCAGAAAGAGCATAAGCTACAAGCATCATCATAAAGCATCAGAGCATACACTATACAGAGCATAATCACATTCTAAGGATTATATAAATGAAGCTCTGAATGAAAATATGCAAGAAGACATGCAAATATGTATGAAGAAACCAAATGAAGGAAAAGAGTCAGTTTATGATATACAAATCAAAATGTTTCCCCCAACTAAAAGGGGAAACACACACCAAGCTCACCTCTCAACCTAGCAAAAGTTGATTGGTCCAAAGGCTTGGTGAAAATATCAGCCAACTGATGATGAGTATCGACATGCCGAAGGTCGATATCACCCTTCTCATAGTGGTCTTGCAGAAAATGAAAGCGCACATCAATGTGTTTGGTCTTAGAGTGCAGCACGGGGTTCTTAGCAACGCTAATCGCACTCGTGCTGTCACAAAGCAAAGGAACACAAGAAAAGCTCAGACCAAAATCACGCAAAGTGGCCATCATCCAGAGTAACTAGGAACAACAGCTAGCCGTAGCAACATACTCAGCCTCCGTGGTAGACTGGGCGACACTGGACTGCTTGCGAGAGGACCACGAAACAAGAGAAGAACCAATAAACTGGCAAGTCCCAGAAGTGGACTTGCGATCAATGCGACAACCAGCAAAATAGGCATCGGAATAACCGCAAAGGGAGAGAGTGGAGGAAGCAGAATACCAAATCCCAAATTCTAGAGTGAAGGATAAGTACCTCATAATGCGCTTGACCGCCTGACGGTGCGAGGTGCGTGGCGACGACTAAAATCGCACGCAAAGACGCACCGCGAACTGGATGTCCGGGCGTGTCGCCATTAGGTACAGCAACGACCCGATCATACTCCGGTACTCCTTCTGGTCCACAGCTTTTCCATCCACATCCACATCCAGGGCCGTTGTGGTCGACATGGGCGTTGGAAGAGGCTTGGCCTCACCCATATCGAACTTCTTCAATATGTCCTTGGTATACATACCCTGGTGCACGAATGTCCCCTCTCGGGATTGCTTGATTTGCAACCCGAGGAAAAATGTCAACTCGCCCATCATGCTCATCTCAAACCCCCTGCTCATAGTGTCTGCGAACTTGGCAACCAAAGCGTGAGAGGAACCACCGAAAATGATATCATCCACATAAATCTGGACCAAGAGAGTGTCATTGCCTTGCTTGAGGAGAGAAAAGCGTTTTATCCACACATCCCATTTTGAAACCCTTAGCAAGCAAAAAGGTTTTCAACCTATCATACCAGGCTCTAGGGGCTTGTTTCAAACCATACAAAGCTTTGTGAAGTTTAAAGACATGGTTTGGAAACTTAGGATTTTCGAAACCGGGGGGTTGTCTCACATACACCTCTTCTTCTATGTAGTCGTTTAAGAAGGCACTCTTGACATCCATTTGAAAAAGTTTAAAACCTTTGGATGCAGCAAAAGCCAAGAGTAACCTAATCGTCTCCAAACGAACTACAGGAGCAAAAGTCTCCTCATAGTCTATCCCCTCCTTCTGACTATACCCCTGGGCTACTAGCCTGGCCTTGTTTCTCACAACCTGGCCATCCTCTCCTTGTTTGTTTTTGAAAACCCATTTTGTCCTAATAGAATGACAATCAGGAGGAGGAGGAACCAAAACCCACACCCGATTTCTTTCAAAATTTTCCAACTCCTCATGCATGGCATTGACCCAATTAGGATCAGATAAAGCATGTCCAACATCTCGGGGTTCAAAATTAGCAACAAATGCAGAATGAGCAAAGTGAGAGATTTGTTGTGACCTTGATCGAGTGACACGTTCACCGATGCTGCCGATCATCTGCTGAGGCGGGTGTTGGCGCTGGATGTGTCGTGGCGCCTCCCGAGCTGATGTAGCCTCCCCCTCAACAGCAGCTGGTGCCTTCTCGGGTACAAAAGGTACCGCTCGAGGTGGCGGATCCCACGGCCCCCATGTAGTAGAGGAAGAAGGGTCTGGACTGTGAGTCGTGGTAGAAGCCGCTCCTTGCGGCATAGCAGGTGGAGGAGGTGCTGGGTCATCCATCCCTTTAGCACCTTTGTCCTCATTATCAAAAAGAAGTTCTCCAACCTCATGATCACCTGCACGCTCAAAACGAGAAGAAGGACAACCCATGGTCTCGTCGAAGGTGACATCTGATGTCTCCATGACTCGGTTAGTATCAAGGTTAAGTACACAATATGCACGAGTATGAGTGCCATAACCCAAAAATACACGTTCGGAAGAACGAGACTCAAATTTGTCCAGGTTGCCTTTCTTGAGTATAAAACAGTGGCAACCAAAAACTCTAAAATAACTCACCTTGGGGAGTTTTCCAAAACGCAACTCATAAGAAGTCTTTTTCAAGAAGGCTCGGAGAAAAATGCGATTGGAAATATAGCATGCAGTGCTCATAGCTTCGGCCCAATATCGCCTAGGAGTCCTATGCTCATCGAGCATCGTCCTGGCCATCTCTACAAGGGTCCGATTCTTCCTCTCTACAACACCATTTTGTGGCGGTGTGTAGGGGGAAGAAAACTGATGCTCCAAACCCAAAGAGTTACAAAACTTTTCAAAATTTGAATTCTTGAATTTGGAACCATTATCACTCCAAATTGCTCTCATTGAGTTCAAAGGGAACTCATTCTAAAGACGCAAAATCAGATTCCGAGCAAAGGTGAAAGTCTCGGTCTTCTCAGCTAAAAAGAAGACCCATGAATATCTCGAAAAGTCATCAACAACAACAAGCACATACCACTTCCCCCCCAACCGAGCTCACCCGAGCCGGACCAACAAGCTCCATGTGCAAAAGCTCTCCAGGGCGCTTAGTCATGACCTGAGTCACTGGATGGTGGGGAGCGGCAACCATCTTCCCATGTCTACAAGAATGGCAAACAAGATCCTTCTCCATGGGCAACTTGGGCAATCCTCGGATTAAGCCAAGTGAGCTAAGTCTTGCAAGCAAGTCGAAGCTCAGGTGACCTAGTCTCCTATGCCACTTCCAAAGATCAGAGAAGGAAGGTCCAGCCAAAAGACAACAAGAAATTCCAAACGACTCCGAGAAATTCGCACGAAAGACTTTTACAAAGGGCGAAATCATACATACAAGATTGCCCTGAGGATCCTAAATACGACTGAGATTCGGTTTAAAACGAATCTCATAGTCATCATCAAAGAGTTGCGAAACAAAAAGAAGGTTAAAATGCAAGTTAGAAACAAGAGCAACATCGCCCAACACAAAGTGCTCATTAACTCGCACCGACCCACGAGACAACACTTTACCTTTGCTATTGTCGACGAAGGTGATAAACTCCTTTCCGGTGACCGGACTAAGACTGGAGAACCACTTGGCGTTTCCGGTCATGTGCCTCGAACACCCGGAATCCACCAACCAAACGTTCTCCAATCATTTTACCTACATCAATAAAAAGACATAGGGTGAGCAGACGGTCCAACACTGGGGTTAGTGAAGTAGGAGGAATACCAGTGTTGGGCCAACTGCTCAAAAGAACTGTTAGCAGAAAAACCATTCCTAGCACGCCTATGGAAAGAGCGATCACCACGTTGAGGAAAATGTGGTCCGCTAAGGGAGGAGCGTCCATAGCGATACTCAAAACGCGGTGGGGGAAAACGCTCAACTACAAAGCCACCGCCACGGGGTCCATAGCCCACAACTGCAGGCTCCCGCCGGGCACGACCTCCTCGCGGCCTAGGCCTAGGAGCTTGAGGTTTTGGACCTCTAGGCCTAGCAGCATGCCTCTGAACGTTCGGCACATGTACATCATGGAAAGGATGGTACATGTCCGGGTTGTTCATCTCCTTTGCACGGCACGCCTCTGAAGGACCTAGAATGCAATAGCAAGGTGACCAGAGGGGGGGGTGAATGGGAGCTCAAAAATTTCTCTCGAAACTTTGGCCTTTTATTCCCAAAATCAACCCCAAGAGCTTCGATCGAAACCATGATGCTCACGACCCTTGGAAGAGGGTGGATGATCCCTAGGATCACAGCGGAGCACCACAAAGCGATAGCAAACCAAACGGCAAAAGCACCGGAACAAGTTCACCCCTCAATAACCAAGTCCCGAACGTAGATAGACGGCTACGTCGAGAAATCCCCAAACACCTATGCTAACAAGTAGCAAAGGTGCCTAGAGAGGTTCCTTGGTTAACTCTAGGGCCAACCGAGAAGTCTGGAAACCAAGTGAAGAAGTCGGGAGAGCAAACGCACTAAACCGGAAGCTTCAGCCAAATCCCGGACTGTCCGGCCCTGGGATCCCGGACTGTCCGCACCAGGCCGGACTGTCCGCGGTTCACTGGCGGACTATCCGCCGGCAGAAGACGCAAAACAACAATGTTGCTGAAGTCCCCTGGACTGATCCCAGACTGTCCGCGACCCACAACTGCGGACTGTCCGCCGGTCATGAAAAGACAAATCGGCCGAAGAACACAGCCACTGACTTGGCTGATCCCCGACACCCGGACTGTCCGCCGGTCAGATGGCGGACTGTCCGCGGCTGTCCAGTGAGGGCGATTTTGATCGCCCTTCACCCAAGTTACTCCCAAATCAATTCAAACCAAAATCCCTTGATCTCAAACTTGGAGAGGATGATCACGAGGTAGTTAGGAGACTATCCCCAAGAAATCATCCGCTCAAATCAACTCAAACAACGAGAAATCGAAGGGGAAGATGTATGAACGAAAAAGCGCCACAAGAACAAAATCAACCCGATCTACTTGTTCATGAGGAGTTAGATGAATTCCTTCGGTGGAAATGATCTCCTCACTATAAAGAACAAGTTGATTCAAATGGATTTCGCAAAGACGCAGTAGAGAGGGAGATCGAGTGACGGGAAAATCGCGGAGAAACGAAGAACGCGAAGAACACGAATCAAAACGCGAATTGACACATCGATTTGCAACCGTGTGGCTACCACACGCTACAACAGTGAGGTTACAGCCTCACTTCCTCAAAATCTCCAGTACACAGAGGTATGGTTCTCTGCGGATCTCAGTAGCTACAACAGGGGATTGGGAGAGCAGGAAACCCTAGAAGCAAACAGCAAATGACTGAGATAGAATGGGAGGAGGGTGTCTCCCTCTACTTATCCTAATTCTAATTCCTACTCTACCCCTCTCTAATTACAGAGCGAACCAGCTAAACCCTAGGGTTATTCTGGACCAACTCATGGTAGGTGGTGATCCGACGGCCACACCCGCACAACTGATAGTGTTGCCTCGACGCAACCTCATCGATCGCCGCCACGTGCCGCCACCGCTCTGCTTGTCCTTTTCCCGGACGTCGCACCCCCGGTTTTGTGGCCCAAACCGGGAAACCAGCCTTCACGACCAACCCCCGGTTTTGAGGCCCAAACCGGGAAACCAGCCGTCCAACGCCTGAGTTTTGTGGCCCAAACTCAGCAAACCAGCAGCACCCAGGTTTTGAGGCCCAAACCTGGAAACCGTCCTCAGCCCGAGTTTTGTGGCCCAAACTCGGAAACCATCAGCGCCCAGGTTTTGAGGCCCAAACCTGGAAACCGTCCACTCGGTGGTTTTTCTGTGGCTCAACCACCAAACCGAGCCATAGAGGGGATGCACCGCCCGTGCACCTCGTCCACCGACACGTGTCCCCAGGTCCTCGACCCAGGCAACATCGTGCCCGCAAGTCTTCGCTCGTCGCTGTCCCAGGCTGTCAGCCACCACAGCTGATCCTCGGGCCACTGGTCCCTCAGTCCAAGTCTCACGTCCGCCCTTCGCCACTCTCGGTCCATCGGCACGGCAGGTCTCTACTTGACCTTCACCTTGCCTCTGATCACTGTATCCGTGCTCGACACCTGCACAACACAAGCCAAAGAACATGTGCATTATCCCAGTTGACAATCACTCATCACTCAGAGACTCGGCATACACCCATGTATCCGCAATCTCCCCCTTGATGAGTGCATTGTCAACTACCAACACAAATCATAATGGAAACAAAAGAAGGAAGGAAGGAAGAGAGAGAACTCAACCAAATGGCCCAAAAGCATGTCAAAGCCGAAGAAGGTCAAGTGGAAAGAGCAACACAACTTGGTTCCCAAAGACATGGGCAACGGCTCGACGCAACCAAGCAAAGCAAAGCTAGCCCTCAAGAAGAGGTAGAACAGGCTCAACACCACTAGCGAGAAAGCTTGATACCAATTGAAAGATCAACTGAAATTCAAGCAAAACAGAGCTAGCCCTCAAGAAGAGGCAGAAACGGGCTCAACACCGCTAGCGAAGCAGCTCGATACCAACTGTTACCAACTCAAAAACCAAAAGACTTTGATACCAATTGAAGAGCTGAACATGAGCTAAAAATGTTTGCTAGTCCCTCAAGAAAGAGGCAAAGGCTCAACACAACTAGCAAACTCCCCCTCAACTAGTGCATACACCCAACGGAACACATGATTTGTCAATATTTTCTCCCCCTTAGTTGAAAATGCACCAGCAAGCAAATGTGCACACGCACTCAAATGTCTCCCCCTTGACAGAATATCTCCCTCCACAAATGCATATGAGTAAAAATGCAAGTTAGCAGCTTCAGGAATATAAACAAGAGAGTGCAAGGATGTTCTAAACAGTCTTGATCCGATGACTCAACAATATCCATAAGAAGCTAGCAAAGGCTCAAACTGATCACCAAATATGAATTCTGAACATTGGAGCAAAAAGAGCAGTTTTCAGTCAAAAAGATATTCACCATCAAAATAGCACTAAGTATGTGAAGACAGGAAATCAGACAAGTGCAAAACATGTATACAAGGTGAACTACCCCTAGCACAGTTGAATCATCATGCTATAGAATGAAACATAGACTTGTGTGTTTAGATTTTATCGGAGTTGCAGCGGTTAAATTACACAAGTTCAAATTTCAGCATGTGATTGCGAGAGGTTGAAAGCTTGTCATTGCCTAACTTTTCAACTGTGCGAAGCCTATGCAGAAGCAATCAGAAGCTTAAAGCAACAGTTTCGGTCATACACTACACAGCTCAAGTTTAACTCAAAGTGCAATGAGAAACAGTCTCGAAACTGTGATGTGCTGACAAGCAATTCCATCTCGATCTTTCCATTTTACTTTAACTTGGTTCAGATTTAAAGCAGTATATGAACAGACCAAGCAAGTGAATGACTCAGAACTAGAGACATAGCAACCTAGCACATATGAAAAGCACAAGTGACTTCAACACATTCTACACATGCTAGTTGCATATCTCAATGGTGAACATTTTCAAGTTTTATGTTCATTAAACAGATTCACCAGTCATAAAATAGCTCTGCTCACAACATGTATCAGTGATTAGAAAGAGCATAAGCTACAGCATCATCATAAAGCATCAGAGCAAATACTACACAGAGCATAGTTACATTCTTCAGATTATATACATGAAGCTCTGAATGGAAATATGCAAGATGAAATGCAAAGATGCATGATGAAACCAAATGAAAAACAAAAAGTCAGTTTATATTACACGAGTCAAAATGTTTCCCCCATCTAAAAGGGGAAACACACACCAAGCTCACCTCTCAACCTAGCAAAAGTTGATTGGTCCAAAGGCTTGGTGAAAATATCAGCCAACTGATGATGAGTATCGACATGGCGAAGGTCGATATCACCCTTCTCATAGTGGTCTCACAGAAAATGAAAGCGCACATCAATGTGTTTGGTCTTAGAGTGCAGCACGGGGTTCTTAGCAACGCTAATAGCACTCGTGCTGTCACAAAGCAAAGGAACACGAGAAAAGCTCAGACCAAAATCATGCAAAGTGGCCATCATCCAGAGTAACTGGGAACAACAGCTAGCCGCAGCAACATACTCAGCCTTCGTGGTAGACTGGGCGACACTAGACTGCTTGCGAGAAGACCATGAAACAAGAGAAGAACCAATAAACTGGCAAGTCCCAGAAGTGGACTTGCGATCAACGCGACAACCAGCAAAATCGGCATCGGAATAACCGCAAAGGGAGAGGGTGGAGGAAGCAGAATACCAAATCCCAAATTCTGGAGTGAAGGATAAGTACCTCATAATGCGCTTGACCGCCTGACGGTGCGAGGTGCGCGGCGACGACTGAAATCATGCACAAAGATACACCGCGAACTGAATGTCCGGGCGTGTCGCCGTCAGGTACAGCAGCGACCCGATCATACTCCGGTATTCCTTCTGGTCCACAGCTTCTCCATCCACATCCGCATCCAGGGCCGTCGTGGTCGACATGGGTGTTGGAAGAGGCTTGGCCTCACCCATATCGAACTTCTTCAATATGTCCTTGGTATACTTACCCTGGTGTACGAACGTCCCTTCCCGAGATTGCTTGATTTGCAACCCGAGGAAAAACGTCAACTCGCCCATCATGCTCATCTCAAATTCCCTGCTCATAGTGTCTGCCAACTTGGCAACCAAAGCGTGAGAAGAACCACCGAAGATGATATCATCCACGTAAATCTGGACCAAGAGAGTATCATTGCCTTGCTTGAGGAGAAATAGCGTTTTATCTACACATCCCATTTTAAAACCCTTAGCAAGCAAAAAGGTTTTCAACCTATCATACCAGGCTCTAGGGGCTTGTTTCAAACCATACAAAGCTTTGTGAAGTTTAAAAACATGGTTTGGAAACTTGGGATTTTTGAAACCCGGGGGGTTGTCTCACATACACCTCCTCTTCTATGTAGCCGTTTAAGAAGGCACTCTTGACATCCATTTGAAAAAGTTTAAACCCTTTGGATGCAGCAAAAGCCAAGAGTATCCTAATAGCCTCCAAACGAGCTACGGGAGCAAAAGTCTCCTCATAGTCTATCCCCTCCTTCTGACTATATCCCTAGGCTACAAGTCTGGCCTTGTTTCTCACAACATGGCCATCCTCTCCTTGTTTGTTTTTGAAAACCCATTTTGTCCCAATTGGGTGACACTCAGAAGGGGGAGAAACTACAACCCGAACCCGATTTCTTTCAAAATTTTCTAACTCCTCATGCATGGCATTGACCCAATCCGGTTCCGTCAAAGCGTGTCCAACATCTCGGGGTTCAAAATCAGCAACAAATGCAGAATGAGCAAAGTGAGAGATATGTTGTGACCTTGACCGAGTGACACGTTCGCCGATGCTGCCGATCATCTGTTGAGGCGGGTGCTAGCGCTGGATGTGTCATGGTGCCTCCCGAACTGATGTAGCCTCCCCCTCAACAGTAGCTGGTGCCTCCTCGGGTACAAAGGGTACCGCTCGAGGTGGCGGATCCCACGGCCCCCAAGATGAAGACGTGTCGGGGCCATGAGTCGTAGTAGAAGCCGCTCCTTGCGGCATAGCAGGTGGAGGGGGTGCTGGATCATCCATCCCTTCAGCACCTTCGTCCTCGTCATCAAAAAGGGGCTCACCAACCTCATGATCACCTGCACGCTCAAAACGAGAAGAGATACAAACCATGGTCTCGTCGAAGGCGACATCTGATGTCTCCATGACTCGGTTAGTGTCAAGGTTAAGTACACGATATGCACGAGTATGAGTGCCATAACCCAAAAACACACCGTCAGAACAACAAGACTCAAATTTGTCCAGGTTGCCTTTCTTAAGTATAAAACAGTGGCAACCAAAGACTCTAAGATAACTCAGCTTGGGCAGTTTTCCAAAACGCAACTCATAAGAGGTCTTTTTCAAGAAGGCTCAGAGAAAAATGCGATTGGAAATGTAGCATGCAGTGCTCATAGCCTCGGCCCAATATCGCCTAGGAGTCCTATGCTCATCGAGCATCGTCCTGGCCATCTCTACAAGGGTCCGATTCTTCCTTTCTACAACACCATTCTGAGGCGGTGTGTAGGGGGAAGAAAACTGATGCTCTAAGCCCAAAGAGTTACAAAACTTCTCAAAATCCGAATTCTTGAATTCGGAACCATTATCACTCTGAATTGCTCGCATTGAGTTCATAGGGAACTCATTCTGAAGACGCAAAATCAGATTGCGAGCAAAGGAGAAAGTCTCGGTCTTCTCAGCTAAAAAGAAGACCCAGGAATATCTCGAAAAGTCGTCAACAACAACAAGCACGTACCACTTCCCCCAACCGAGCTCACCCGAGCCGGACCAACAAGGTCCATGTGCAAAAGTTCTCTAGGGCGCTTAGTCATGACCTGAGTCACTGGATGGTGGGGAGCGGCGACCATCTTCCCATGTCTACAAGAATGGCAAACAAGATCCTTCTCCATGGACAACTTGGGCAATCCTCGGATTAGGCCAAGTGAACTAAGTCTTGCAAGTAAGTCGAAGCTCAGGTGACCAAGTCTCCTATGCCACTTCCAAAGATCGGAGGAGGACGGTCCAGCCAAAAGACAACGAGAAATTCCAAATGACTCTGAGAAATCCGCACGAAAGACTTTCCCAAAGGGTGAAATCACACAAACAAGATTGCCCTGAGTGTCCAAAATGCGACTGAGATTCGGTTTAAAACGAATCTCATTGTCATCATCGAAAAGTTGCAAAACAGAAAGAAGGTTAAAAAGCAAGTTAGAAACAAGAGCAACATCACGCAACACAAAATGCTCATTAACTCGCACAGACCCACGAGACAGCACCTTACCTTTGCTATTGTCGCCGAAGGTGATAAACTCCTTTCTGGCGACTGGACTAAGACTGGAGAACCACTTGGCGTTTCCAGTCATGTGCCTCGAACACCCGGAATCCACCAACCAAACGTTCTCCAATCATTTTACCTACATCAATAAAAAGACATAGGGTGAGCATACGGTCCAACACTGGGGTGAGTGAAATAGGAATTATACTAGTGTTGGGCCGGCTGCTCAAAAGAACGGTTAGCAGAAAAACCATTCCTAGCACGTCTACGAGAAGAGCGATCACCACGTAGAGGGAAACGTGGTTCGCTAAGGGAGGAGCGTCCATCGCGATACTCAAAACGCGGTGGAGGAAAATGCTCAACTACAAAGCCACCGCCACGGGGTCCATAGCCCACAACTGCAGGCTCCCGCCGGGCACGCTCTCTCCATGGCCTAGGCCTAGGAACTTGAGGTTTTGGACCTCTAGGCCTAGCAGCACGCCTCTGAACATTCGGCACATGTACATCATGGAAAGGATGGTACATGTCCGTGTTGTTCATCTCCTTTGCACGGCGCGCCTCTCTCTTGCGCCGAAAGCAAAACTCACTCAAGTGTCCATCTCTCCCACAGTGCTCACAATGGTACCTCACCACTCTCATAGGGGGTTGTTGGTACTCACGGTAGTGGGTATGGATCACTTTGCCCTTCTGTGGCATAAGCTCCTCTTGGATGGGTGGCATGGTGTCAAGCTTGTTCTTGAGGTGGTTTGGTTTTGGAGCCCATGATTGTTTCTTTGGTGGAGCTCTCGGAGGTTCAACAAAGACCTCATCCTTGCTGTTAGGCTTGAGAGGCTCTTTGGGTGGAATCTTGGTAAGCTTGGGAGTAGTGGTGGAGTTGGGCTTCTCACATGGGTTAAGACCACTCGACTCTTCAATCTTTCCAAAAGACGAAACATCAACACCCAGAGCAAAACCTACACCACGATCTCTAGCACCTCGTTTGAATTGGGAGATCATCATCCCGAGCTGTGGCTCACCACTAGACACCCATGACAAGATGGTCCGAAGGTATGTGTTTTCCTCCTCGGTTTGCTTCTTGTCATGCTTCACATTTGCAATCTCCATCTCCAAACCCTCACAAAGGACACACCTAGCCACACATGTGCTACCTGAGTTGGCCTCTTCAAGAGACACAATCTTGGCATTCTTCTCTGCCAACTCAGATTGCAAGCTCGCACAGGACTTGCATGCACCCAACAGTGAAGATCTAGCCTTCAGCTCATCCACCTCTCCTACCAACACAGCATTCTTGCTTCTCAAAGTGAGAAGGTCAGTCATGTGTGTGGTGCACATCTCACACTCCTCCTCATCGGTAACAACTACGGTGGACTTGATAGATTCAAGTTCCTTCACCATTGACGGACCAGGATGTCAGAGATATCATCTATCGATGATTACTCCGACTAATCCAGGATGGCTTTAGAGATCCGAAGACTTGTAACGAAGTATACTTGGATTAGGACTCTAGTTTGTAACTTAGCCGAGTTGTAAAAGGAAGTCCTGTAATTAGAATAGGACTCCGATATTGTAACCGGCTAGGACTCGGTCTGCGCTGATGCTCACCCGGATATATAAGGGGAACCGAGCGCAGGTCCTAGATCATCGAATATTGAATCATAACAATACACAAGGCACACGTCGCACTGGACGTAAGGTATTACGCTATTTAGCGGCCTGAACCAGTATAAATCGTTGTCCTTGTGTACTCGCCGAGTCCTACGAACGCTGATCCCCACCGAACAAATTGTCTGAGATTACTCAAGACGAGTTGCCGGTTAACAAACACCGACAGCTGGCGCGCCAGGTAGGGGCTTTCGGCGATTCGACGACCAAGAGCCCGGCGAACCACGACAACATGTTCTCGGTGGGATCAATTTTCGTTTTTGGCTCATGGTCTTGCATTGCGGATGATCAAGGGGAGCTGCACAGACAGCTCGCCGTGGAATCAGAACCACAAGCCATGCCAAAGATGGAACACCTCGCTCAGAACCTAGCAAATCTGACAATCCAAGACCCACAGAACCCTGGGGACCATACAGAGACATCCGACTACTACTCCAACTCGAACTCTGAAGAAAAGGACCCGGATACCTGCTATGGCTTCCCCTTCGGGCTGCGGAACTCGGCTGAAAACTTTCCGGACCTGATTAGTGCAAAATTCAAAGACTATCAACAGATACCTTTGACGGGAGCTCAACAAGGACTCATTTTCAGCTCTACCAAGGAGGGTAACATTGTCCATTGGCCAATTCAGCCTGCCCCGGCTAGACTGGTTGGCACAATTGCCCAGCAACTTCCATACCAGCACGGACATCAGCTCCCTTTAGAGGAACCGACTCCCACAACGGAACTAATCTCCAGCACTTCTACTTTGAATCAGTAACACCGGGATCATCAACCAGGGCTACACTCGATGAAGTCTTCATGGCGGGGCACCAGTCATCTCTACGACCACCAACCCCACCAGATGTCTGTCAAGACGATGAAACTCTGAGTATGATCTCTAACAACGATCTGAAAGGACCCACGGAAACCGAGTCCTTGAAAGCTGAAAGAATCCGAAGGAATAGAGCTAAGGAGGCCCGCAGAAGGCGAGCAACTCACCGCAAGGAAGCTATAGATCGCTACATGCACAACTAGAAGATAAACACCCGGAGGCGTCTGGAAGCAGAGGCCGAGCGTCAAGCTCACACTGAAGAGAATCACTCCCAGGATGATCTTAACAGACGGCGCCCCGATTGTTCTGCAACCTTGAACCCGAGTTCATGAGGGTCGCCGGCCATAAAGTCTTCCAGACTCCCTACCAAAACATACTAGCTCTAGCTACGGAGATGGGAGCCAAGACCAACTGCACCCCTGATGAAGAGCGATGACTGGTCATGCTTCAGACTACTGCACTCCAACTCCGAGGGCGGAATCTTGAATCCCTAGCTGACGAGCAAGCTTCGTCTCACCCAAGCCAGAGGCGACTGGTTCAAGAACGACTCGGTCGTATCCCAGCAAGGAGCCATCTGGGCCACCGAGTACCCGACCAAGCTGAGGGAGGAGCCGAATCTTCATACAGAGGAGTCGCAGTTGCAGCAGCACGATGCAGTTGATCGCTTCCCCTGCTTTTCCCAAAGGCTTCGAGCGGTTTTGTTCCCGCGAAAATTCATACCCGGGAATTACTCAAAGTACGACGGGAAGACAGAACCTAAACGGTGGCTCAGGCTGTATGCTCAAGCAGTCGAGCTAGCGGGTGGAAGCAAAAGCAACGATGTCAAAGCACTCTACCTCCCAATAGCTCTAGAGACAATGCCGCTTGCTTGGTTTGACAGGCTTAACCCGAGTCCATCGACTCCTGGGAACAACTACATCGTATCTTCGTTGAAAACTTTGCTGGTGTCCCAGAGAGATCAGATCCCCGGACTAAGCTCAGAACCTGCAAGCAACAGAAAAATGAATCAATGCGGGAGTACTATAGGCGATTCTCAGAAATCCGCTCTACAGTATCCGACATTACAGATAGAGAAGTAATTGACCTTTTTGGCAACGGTATTTGCGAAAGGTACAATTACAAAGATTTCATCAAGCAGGACCCGACCACCACTGACGAGTTCCATCGGGCTGTAAACTCCATGATGGCGACAGAAGAATGCACACAGGAACGCTTCCCCGATAGAAACACGCAAGGCGATCGAGGAAACAACCCGAGAGGCAACCAGGCACACAGCAAAATACCCGAAAAGGGCAGGAGATAATACTGTAGCTGCCATGGAGCCTCAGAAGAAGGGAAACAAGCCATTCACCTTTGATGACTTACTCGACGGACCCTGCCCTTTCCATCCGAAAAGTGGACATCAAGCAAGGCACTGTCGACAGCTCAAGGAGCGAGGCTTCAACCCCGACTTCAACAAGAACAAGAAAGACAAAGGCAAAAAGACAGCTGAGGATCCTCAACAGGACGCTGGTGGATTTCAGCACTCCAAAGGGACTATTAATGTCATCTTTGGGGGAGTAACTACTAGTGACAACAAGAGGCTTCAGAAGCTTTCCTGCGAGAGATCCTATCACCGAACCAGCGACACCCAAATACCTCGACTGGTCCGAACATCCGATTAACTTCTCCCGAGCAGATCAATGGACCAGTGTTTCCAATGCAGGCCATTACCGCTAGTTTTGGACCCCACGGTCGCTGGATATACACTTGGTAGGGTACTCATCGATGGCGGAGCAGGACTCAATGTTATCTTTGCAAGCACCCTACGAAAGATGAATCTAGATCTCGCAACCCAGCTCACACCATCAACCGCTACTTTCTACGGCATAGTACCCGGAAAAAAAGCGGTTGTACCACTCGGAAGGATTATACTACCCGTCACTTTTGGAACTCCAATCAATTACAGAATGGAGTACATCAGTTTTGAGGTAGCCGACTTCGAATCATCGTATCACGCCATATTCGGGCGACCCGGTATTGCCAAGTTTATGGCAGTACCCCACTACCCGTACCTCTTATTGAAGATGCCGGGTCCCAAAGGAATCTTAACCCTCAGAGGTGACTTGAAGCGGTCATTTGATTGTGACACAGAGGTTGTCCAAATCGCAGAAAAGCTCAACTCACCCTGGAAGTACAAGAACTCGCTCAGATGGTGCTTAATACCAAGCCTGGAGACTCAGAAATCCCAACCAAGAAGGCGGGTACTATTCAACCATCAGCAGAAGTCTCCACAAAGGCCATTGACCTGGAAACCGGTGATCCTTCCAAGACAGCAGTTATCAGTGCTCACCTATCTGAAGAATAGGAACTCGCGCTCACCAAGTTCCTTAGAGCAAACAAATACATATTTGCTTGGAAACCAGTAGACATGCCTGGGGTCCCAAGGAACTTGGCTGAGCACAGATTAGAGTTAAAGAAGGCTCTAGACCTATCAAACAAAGATTACGACGATTTTCACCAAGAGAAGAAAGAGGCAATCAAGAAGGAAATAGCCAAGCTACTCGCGGCCGGATTCATCAGAGAAATCCTCCACCCGAGTGGTTAGCTAACCAGCGCTAGTCAAGAAGAAGAACTCTGCTGAGTGGCGCATGTGTGTCGACTACACAGACCTCAACAGGCATTGTCCAAAGGATCCCTTCGGATTACCAAGGATAGATCAAATAGTTGACGCCACCGCAGGCTCCGCCTTACTCTCTTTTCTGGATTGCTACTCCGGGTACCATCAGATTGCCCTCAAAGAAGAAGACCAACCCAAGACATCGTTCATTACTCCTTTGGAGCATACTGTTACAAAACTATGTCCTTTGGACTAAAGAACGCGGGGGCTACTTATCAACGCGCCATCCAAGATTGCCTGGGTGATCAGATTGGCCACAATGCAGAAGCTTATGTTGATGATGTAGTCATAAAAACAAGGGATCCGACTACCCTGATATCAGACCTAAATCCAACCAATTGCGTCTTCGGGGTACCCTCAGGAACGTACTCGGATTCCTCGTTAGTCATCGAGGCATTGAGGCTAGTCAAAAGCAGATCACAGTTATCATCAACATGAAGCCGCCTACCTCTGTTCGAGACGTTCAGAAACTCACCGGGTGCATGGCTGCGTTAAATCGATTTATCTCACGGCTCAGAGAAAAGGGATTGCCTTTCTTCAAATTGCTCAAAGCCGGCGACAAATTTCAGTGGACAGATGAAGCGGATAGAGCTTTTGAACAACTCAAAAGCTACCTTATCAATTCACCCGTACTGACACCGCCGCAGCCCAGTGAACCGATGATGCTGTATATCGCAGCTACCACACACGTTGTCAGCACAGCAATCGTGGTGGAGCGCCAAGACGACAAGCACATCTACAACACCCAACAACCAGTTTATTACATCAGCGAGGTACTATCTGACTCGAAGGTCAGGTACCCGCAAGTACAAAAACTGCTCTATGCTTTACTCATATCCTCAAGAAAGCTGCGGCACTACTTCGAAGCTCATGAGATCATGATAGTCACAGATTTTCCTTTAGGAGAAATCCTTCACAACAGTGATGCTACTGGAAGGATTTCCAAATGGGCAGTTGAATTAGGGGCACTCAACATCAAGTTCACTCGAGGAAAGCTATCAAGTCTCAGGCTAGCTGATTTTGTCGCCGAATGGACTGAAATACAGCAGACTAGAGACAACGCTATTCCTGATCATTGGAGGATGTACTTCGATGGGTCCTTAAAACTCGGGAGGAGCAGGAGCCGGAGTCCTTCTTGTATCACCCGCTGGCGAACAGCTCAAATACGTTCTGCAAATATTGTGGCCAGCCACCAACAATGAAGCAGAATATGAGGCACTACTCCACGGACTTAAACTAGCAGTCACTTTGGGCATTAAGCGGGTATTAGTCTATGGCAATTCTTCCGTGGTCATTCACCAAGTTAATAAAGACTGGGACTGTACCAAGGAAACAATGAACGCCTATTGTGCTGAAGTATGCAAGCTGGAAAAAACTTTGCAGGACTAGAACTCATTCATGTTACCCGGGATCTCAACGTGGCAGCAGATATATTCGCAAAACTGGGTTCTGACAGAGCACAAGTTCCTAGTGGTACCTTTGTACATAAGTTATCCAAACCTTCAATCCAAGAGAAGGAAGAGTTTGAGCCAGAACCCGTAACCCAGGTCCTATCTCTAGCACCCGACTGGACATAAGTTTTCATTGATTACTTCAAAGAACATAAACTGCCAAGCGACAAAACTACAGCAGAGCAAGTCACCAGGCATAGCAAAAACTATGTTCTAGTCGGAGATAAGAGTATCGCTGTATCGACGCGGAGCTCATCAGGGGTCCTCAAGTGTATCACACCAGAAGAAGGCAGGGAAATCCTGAATGAAGTCCACTCTGGGTCATGCGGCAATCACGCAGCTTCACGGACACTAGTCGGAAAAATCTTCAGGTCAGGATACTACTGGCCCTCAGCTTTAAAAGACGCGGAAGACTTAGTCCGCCGCTGTCAATCATGCTAGTTCTTTGCCAAGCAGCAGCATGTACCCGCACATGAACCGATATGCATCCCTCCGTCATGGCCCTTCTCATGCTGGGGACTCGACATGGTGGGTTCTCTCAAACGTGCCCCAGGCGGATTCGAGTACATCTACGTCGCAATTGACAAGTTCACAAAATGGATCGAGTACATGCCCTTGGTTAAGTTCAATGCATCCAAGTCAGTCCAATTCATGCAGAGCATCTTTCAACGCTTTGGAATGCCGCACAGAATCATCACTGATCTTGGGTCCCCCTTTACGGCTATCGAATTCAAGTCATGGGCCAGTGACTGTGGAATCAAGATAGACTACGCATCAGTAGCTCACCCACAGTCCAATGGCCAAGTTGAAAGAGCAAACGCCCTGATTCTCGCCGGATTAAAACCATGGTTATTTGACCTCCTAAAAGATCACGGCGGAAAGTGGGTTGAAGAATTGCCTAAGGTAGTCTGGGGGCTACGAACACAACGAAGTCGGGCAACAGACCAAACACTTTCTTTCTGGTATACGGCACTGAAGCAATCCTACCGGCTGACTTAATCTGGAACTCCCCACGAGCGGAGCAGTACAACGAGGGCGAAGCTGATGATACCAGGCGGTTAGAAGTCGACAGCCTTGAAGAAGCCCGACTAACCGCACTTTTTCAGTCAGCAAGATACCTTCAAGGGATGAGGCGCTATTATGATAAGAACGTCCATCACCGCACCTTCCAAGTAGGCGACATGGTGTTGAAGAAAATTCAGAACACCGTTGGACGTCACAAGCTCATGAGTCCATGGGAAGGTCCTTATATTATATCTAAAGTAACAAGACCCGGGTCATTTGAGCTAGTCACTGAAGATGGATCTCCACTGCCAAATTCATGGAATATAGAGCACTTGAAGAAATTCCATACTTAAGGACTACGCTACAACTCTGATTCAGGGCAATTGTATTTATTAGTCAGATATAATAAAGTTTGAAGTTCATACGACATAAGAACTTTTTATCCAGGCTTTTTTCCACACCTCATCACGACTATTCAGTCGCATAACAGTCTCTGCAATAGCAGGGCTTACCTCTGACTAATATATAATATTACTCGGATAGATTGGTTCAGCGGAAACCAAACTTGAGTTACGAGCTTCGAGCTCAATACAACTCACAAGGTAGTACGGCTTAACACCTGGCTATCAGCCTATAGCGAATATGAAATCCACTATAGTGGACAACAGTTCCTATAAGGCATAACAAGGTGGATTAGTACTCACCTTGTTACACATTTCTTGGACAGAGGTCCACCCACCTTCGCACTCAAGCTGCGATCGTCAAGAGGATATGATTCACCCAGAAGGAACCAATGCTACGGTCCTTCAAGAGGTGCTTGATCATTGTTATCCCTTGAACAAGGGTACTAAGAGTAGTACTCGGGCAAGACTAAGTTCTCTTCACAGTGGTTAGAGAAACGAAGTCACATGACCCAAACTAAGGTGCCAGCGAGCACTCAGATAGACTCGTCTAATTAGACGCCTGGTCATACATCCACAACAAATAAACTCAACTCATTGCCAAAGAAATATGCCGCAATATGGAGTTGGACATATATACAATTCACAAGATTCAAAAGTAACCAATATTTTTATATCTTATAATAATTGATTTCAGGAGATACAAGCTGCAAAGACTGAGGAGTCTAGACTACTCTACAAGATCTAATATTTGTGAGTACTCCTCCGCGGCGGCCTTCACCTCCTCTTGCATTGCCGCAAGGTCCTCGTCACCTTTGTCCTCAGGAAGAGTCATCAGAGCGGACAGGTCAAAGGACGGCAGATGTAGCCGCAGCGTTGCCATCAGACCCTGCACCACGGAGATCGACATATCTTTGATATATTGCGCCAACCGCCCAGGTGCATCCTTGGCCCGTTCAATCAAAGACTCCTCGACTCCTGCTGGTGCCGGAATCATGTTGAGCAGGGGCTCGACAGCTTGCTCCAAGGCCATCAGGGAATCCCGTGACTCCTTCGTAGACTTCAAAGCCTGCAGAAGGTCCCGGTCAGCACCCTCATGCATCAATTTGGCTTCTTGAAGAGTACTCTGCGCATTAGCAAATACCTCTTCAAGCTCTGCCTACTTCCGATTGAAGGCGTTCTGCCACCTAGAAGCCAGTTTATTTGCATCTGCATACACAACAGTCAGTTATCATGTCATCCGACTAATATTATGGAGCAAAACGACTCAAAACTCCAAGTATACCTTCAAGCTACTTTTTAGAACTCTTCTTGAGCTCCTTCAGCTTCTGTTCCATAGCAGCGGACTTGGATATCAGCTCACCTTCTCGGTCGTTAGCAGTGTCACGCTCCGCTACCACTTCCTTGAGGTTGCCTTGGAGTTCATTAATGCGATCATGCAGAACCTGGGTGGCTACCTTCTGACTAATTTGGTCCTGGGCAATATAGTCCCGGAGCTCTTGGTTTTCACGAGACAGCTCCTGGCGGATCCGGGTGACTTTATCTCTAACCTTGAAGTCAAAGGACTACAATACAATAATACCATGAGTACACGGATGAGTTTACAGTATAACAAGAAGAGATTGAGACTCTTACCTCAACAAATTGGTGAAGAGCTTCAAAAGGAGCCCTCACCTAATCCTTCAGCTCCTTCAGCCGAGTAAGATCTTGGTCATACCCGGATACGTCAAGAGTAGCTCCTTGGCGCGAGGACTCGGGTGCATCTAAAGATCCTCCCTGCTGACAAGCTGAGCCCTCTGCATGTATCTCTGTCAAGACCATGTCTAGGGTAGGTTCGTCCGGCTGTCGTGTACAAAAAAACCAGTCATTCCACACTCGGTCAAACTCCAATTGAGCGAGAGAACGAAAGATGGAGTACGGCCAACCAACCTAAGGCAATGGAAGAGCATCCGCGTCAGGAGCGGCTTTGACCTGAGACTTGGACGCAGAGGAGTCAAGCAGCGGATCTACCTGACTAAAGGTTGGCGGCATGCTGGAGCCATCCTTGGCCAGCGGCTCTGACTCCTCCACCACCTGAGGATCAAGAACGGTGCTTGAAGCTGTTGCACCTGGTTTTGCCTTCCTGCAAGCAGACAAGTATACATGTCAGTATCAGAACTCTGTGTACACTCTACAAAGCTGAAAACTTACTTCACGAGCTTCAAAGGCTTTGGTAGCTTCAAGAGCGGCTGTATCAGAAGTGGGTCTGAAGTCGGAAGCTTCCCGGACACCACGCTGCTTGAAGTCCCTTGCGCTGTCCCAGCATCTGATACAGCGACATATATAAGGCAAGAGACCATCAACACTCAAAAGGACTACAAAGTACAACTCGGGTTTTCCCTACCAGGAGCACCCGGCTTATAGTGCTTATCAGACAATTCTTGAGATGAAAGAACTTTTCAGCAAGCACGACGATTACCAGTGCGAGCCTTCTTAAGGACGGGTCCCCCGGATTCTAGTTGAGGAGTCGGCGACCTCTTCCAGCTACCTTCAGCCTCTGGTTCTATTAGCAGGACATCAGAGTCAGTTGATTCTGTGTCAAGCCAGTCAAGATCTTCAGGCAAACTTGGTTTATTAGGAAGATCCTCACTTCGGATTGGACCTTCCAACGCGATGCCTCCGCCTTCTTCAGCTGCCGGAGGCAGGGGAGGACAATCATTGTTATCTCTCCCCTGGCCCTAAAAAAAAGAAGGGTACCTAGTCAGGTCAGAAGGATATTTACTCCGAACCTTGACGACACGACAATCAAGTACTTACTGGAGGAGGAGGATTAATGGCGGAGAAGGATGTCATCACTGGAGCAAGACGTTCACGGCTCTTAAGCAGCCGGTTCACTCTCCAGAGGACTTCACAGTCTGCCAATTGCTCGACAGCGTGGCGACCGGTCGTTCTTACCCAGGTATTCGAACCCAAATTGGCTCGCTGCTGAAGCGGGTGGATGCGCCGGGCAACAAAGTCTTGAACGACAGTGTATCTGGTCAGCCCATCGATTATCAAAGTGTCTATCATAATAAGGAGGGGTTGGATAGCCCCTACTTCTTCACTTGTGAGCTTCTCCTTCCATTCACGGCACTTCTGCGGTGGCCATCCATCGTGACGACGAAGAGCTGGGGGTGGGTTACCCATATAGAACCACCCAGTAGCGCAGTATTTTACCGACTCTGACAACTCAACAGTTATGTATTGATTGGCTACTTCCAATCTATCCTGAAGACTAGCCCCTCTGACTACTTCGGTATTAGCATCACTAGGTTGACACTTAAACCAGAAAAAGCAGCAGAAAAGGGTAATAGAGGAACATATCCCCAGAAAAGCCTCACAGAGATGGGCGAAGATTGCAATATGAAGAATCGCATTGGGAGTAATATGGTTTAGAGTCAAACCATAATAATGCAGCAATCCACGAAAGAAGTCTGAAGTAGGAAGCCCCAATCCCCGCTCTACGAAGGCTTTAAACATCACGATCTCCGTGGTGTTGGGGCAGGAGCGCGATGATCAGTGGGTACCCTCCATCCATCCAGTGGTTGCGCCCGCAGCAATCCTTGCTGCGCCAGGAATGCCAGTTCCGCCAGGGTGGTGTCCGACTTCTTCCACGCCAAGACATCAGTTGGCAGGTTCGGATGCTTAGGCTTTCGGTGGTGGTGATCCTAGGCTTCTTTTTGTCTCCTGTAGACTGCCTCTTGGGATCCATGTTGGTGACGAGAGATTTTCTACGCATCAACTGTGGAATTGGCTAAGGGATTTCTAGCTCCGAAGGCAATGGTTTGATGAAAGCGTAAGGAAAACATAAGCCCGGCGGCGGCTTATTATAGATCTGTTTTGGCACCCATTCATCTTTTTTCAACAGCGTCATGGAACCGTCTAAAAACCCTAACGGCTGGGAGTATGTGTCAGACGGCGTTAGAGACGGAGAACTGGAATACAGTAAACAGACAAGTTTCTTCTTCTGCAAGATACATTTAGTACTCGGGAAACAAGACAGAGGACTCGGAAAATATTCCAAGTACCCGGATCTTTGTTGTTATTACTCGGAATTACAACAGAGATACATGGAAACATCTTGAGATACAACAACTTTCAACAGAAGTACAATCAAGGTGTAAAACGCTACTCTGGTGAATTCAAGGTACATAGCCTTGATGCCTATTGCACCAAGGACTGGGTTCAGTGAGACGCAGTAAAGCAGACACAGAACCTTGGGTAGACACTATCTTTTCAGTGCATCCAAGGTGGGTCTTTGTACCACCCCAGTACTCAAGGAACTCGGGGAAGACCATCACCCTCGCGGCCCTTTTGACAACCTGTGACTCCGAGGTTATCTACGAGTGGTAGTCACAAGAGTTCTTTTAGGCGCACCTCTGTGACCTCTGCTCGCAACCACTTGGAAACCACCCTAACGGATGGTCCTTTCACAAGAGTTCTTTTGGGCACTTCATCTATTCTACAGAAGGAAGACACCCGGGGGCTCGATCATCTCAGCTACTGCTATTACAATACAATGGAACTAATAAGAAGTTCTACACTCTCGAAAGATATGAGCTCTTTGCTTCCCAGGCAGGGTATTTATAGGCAGTTTCTTCTGGGTCTATAGACCAGGTTCATCAACAAGAGTGATTGCTGGACCAATAATTCAACCAATGTACTGTGGTGCATGTGAAGCTCAGCATGGGTAACAGAGCTGATTCTCACACGTACTTCAAGACGAAGACGACAAAGTTTGCAGTTACAGAAAATGACAAACATCATTATTACTCACAGTTGGAACAGTCACCAGAAAATTATTGCTGGACTCAAGGTAATTTTTATTCAGTGGGGGGTGATATGGGATGTTTGTGAAAACATTGCCCACCTGAAGCTGAGTAATTATTATTTGGACGGTTTAAGCAACAAGTTGGTGTCATGATCCGACTCCTCAAGACCTTAATAGATTACCCAATGGCTTCATTTAGAAGACCCCGAGAACCGACTACTATGGTACTCGGAACTCAGGCTCGGGGGCTGCAGGGTATAATCTATAAAGGAAGTGTTTTTTCTTATTCAAGATTTACTCAGAAAAGGCTCCAAAGACCCTCAAAGTTATTATAAATAACAAGAGGCTCGGGGGCTACACCCATGGGTGCACTTTTGTAAAAAGCGCACACCATGGATTTTCTTTACTCTCAGAGCACTTCAAGATTTCTCAAGACATTACTCGGAGATTCTCAAGAAGAAACTGGAAGATAACGTCGTGAAGAAATGATGAAGAGCTCGGGGGCTTGACGGACCAGGATGTAAGAGATATCATCTATCGATGATTACTCCGACTAATCCAGGATGGCTTTAGAGATCCGAAGACTTGTAACGAAGTATACTTGGATTAGGACTCTAGTTTGTAACTTAGCTGAGTTGTAAAAGGAAGTCCTGTAATTAGAATAGGACTCCGATATTGTAACCGGCTAGGACTCGGTCTGCGCTGAGGCTCACCCGGATATATAAGGGGAACCGGGCGCAGGTCCTAGATCATCGAATATTGAATCATAACAATACACAAGGCCCACACCGCACTGGACGTAAGGTATTACGTTATTTAGCGGCCTAAACTAGTATAAATCGTTGTCCTTGTGTACTCGCCGAGTCCTACGAACGCTGATCCCCACCGAACAAATCGTCTGAGATTACTCAAGATGAGTTGCCGGTTAACAAACACCGACAACCGTATCCTCCCACTTCTGCCTAAACTCCTTTCGCTCTCTAGCAGCACGCCTAAGCAACTTATCCTGACTAAGGAGCGCGGCAGTAAGCTTCTCGACCTCAGCAGAAAACTCATCGGGGGTCTGAGATACCTGGGAGGTGTCGTCGTCGTCGTTCCGAGGAGTGTCCTCCAGCTCGTCGTCGACCTCCTTGCCGAGAGCCATGGTGCAGAAGCCCTCATCATCGGCGAAGAAGCAGAGGCCGTTGAGCTTGTCCTCGATCTTCTTCTTCTTCTCGGACTTGTCATCGCTTGAGGAAGCGGAGTCGTCATCCGAGTCGTCGACGTCGTTGAGCGTGGCGAAGAATGCACGCTGCTCAGCCTAGGCCTTCTCCAAGTACTTCGTCTTGATGTACTCCTTGTTGAAGCCGCCCTTCCGCTTGTGCTTCGCTGGGACGTACTTCTCCTTGCGCTTGCTGGAGTCGTACTTGTGCCCATGATCCGCCTTGCCGAAAGTCTGCTTGTTCTTCTTCGGGCAATTGGCGATGAAGTGGTTGGGGTCACCGCACTCAAAGCATCCTGAGCGTCCTCCTCCGCGGCGACGGTTCATGCGGTTGTTGTGAAACCGCGAGAACCGGTTGGCGAGCAAAGGCAGCTCGTCATCCCCCAAAGACTCTAGCTGCTCCTCTGTGACAGAAAAGAGAGAAGAGAGTGCAAAACCTCCAGAGGGTTAGCAGAAGAGCCAGAAAGCAAAGCCATTGACGGGCCAGAAGGATTTTCATAAGAAGCCCTCGCCATGGCGTCAATCTCACTGGACTTGAGCTTACTGAAGAGCTCGTCGCACGTGAGGGTCTCATAGTTAGGTGATTCGATGATCGCCTGAACTTTTGAATCCCACACCGACCGATCAAGGGTATGCAAAAGCTTCAAAGCCCTCTCATGATCATCGAAAGGCAACAACTCTTTGTTAGCCCTCATCCTGTTGACAATCACCTGAAAGCGAGCGAATAAACTCTCTATGTGTGGCAGAACCTCCTGAATTAAGTGGCCCACATGCACCCATCATTGTCCTAAAGACTTCTGATCGGCGTGCACGAGTTCCAAATGATTCAAGAGATCTGTCGGGTGTCCTCGGGAAACCCGAATCATCCACGTTACATTCTTTTCAGGAATTCCCTCGTCAAGCATCACAGTATTACAACAGTTTTATAGATAAGATAAATCAGAGTAAAAGCGGAAAGAGTATATAACATAGATTGAAACTTAAGTTTAAAAGTTACAACCCAGAAGTACTTGATACATAAAAGGTTCGAAACTTTATATTACATATACCACACAATTTTTGTTACTTGCCCAAGGTCAAACATCAGTGTCATCATCACTCTCCTCTACAAGAGTGAAGAAGAAACATTGACCACCAAAAGGATGATCAATAAACTCACCTGCAACAAAGGTTAACGAACCCTGAGTACAAAAGTACTCAACAAGACTTAACCGTCTAGAAAAGAGGAGAAGACTCAGGTATGAGGTTATAGGGATTCAAGGTAAGTCTTTAGCAAGATCAAAACATTTCTTTTGCATAAAAGCTTACTAAAGGTAAAGCCTATTTTCAATTTTTAACTCAAGATTAAACTTTATAACTATCCAAGGATTCTCAAACTTTCATATGAATATCACATCTTTAGTTCTTATCTCATTATGATCTCATTCATTACTACGGTGAGGGTCAGTGGATTGAGGCTCCATATCCGAGGAAACACGTCGATTCGAATCGTTTAAACCCAGCTGGGGATTCAGTACCACACGACATATGTAGATCTTAATCTTGCATATGTCAACCCTATCTATAGATCCTCCCATACAAGAACGGGTCCAGCGTCACCCGAGAGTACAGTACACCTCGAACCCGACTATCTCATAGCCCCGAGGGTACACGCTACTCCCGCCATCTCTCCACTCCCAGTACGCGGTTGGCCGTTCTCAAGTATCGGAATAGCTATAGATGAGGCTTACCACCGCATGTGGGCTGTACTCAAAGGTCTCAATCACAGCAGGCCAACAACGATAAGGTCCTATGTTGAGTAACCTTACAACAAGACTCCATTCTTGATGTAAGTTACTATAATTATCATGTTGTCTCAAGATTCATTAATCCCATAACATAGCAACCATTTTTAAAACACCTACTATAATGAAATAGTAAAGCATGGCTAAGCATACTAAGTTTTTATAAAAAGGGTATCAAGGTTAAGTATTGAAATCATCAAGGTTGGTAATGCATCAAATAGGGTTCACTCAACTCCTATTCACTTAATGCATCATATTAACTCAAGTGATATAAATAACTTTATAAAAATACAAGAATAGGGTTAATGTCCGGGCTTGCCTTGTTGATCAGAGAAGTCCGGTGACTCAGAAAAACCAGAAGGATCCAAACTCAGAGAAGAAACCCACTGTGGATCCGGTTCTTCCGAAAGAGATCTACACGTAGAAGTGCATATGCATGATCAATGAAATGCTGATGACATGATCATGGTAAAGATGGAAATTTTCTAAGCTGTAGACATTTATTTGTACAATCTTCCATCACGGTATAGTTGCAAACCAACAAAACCAACTTAGCTATTAAACTATATATTATTACTAAGCAAATTTCATTATCTTTATTAAGCAAGGTTATGAAACTAATTAGCAACAAAAGATCATCTACATAAAGGAATCCATAACCAGGGAGCAAATCATGCTACTGATTCCCTGATTGTCAAACAAAACCAAAAATCATACAAATCTAAAAGGATTAACAAATTCTATTTATTTTATAAGTCATTTTAATTAGCTTTTACTTATGAACAAATCATACTTATTCAAACAGAGCTGAAATTAAACATGAAGGTAGATATAGTGACATAAACTCACATGTCAAATTTCATGATTTTTGGAGAAACACAGAAATCACATAATTCATCAAAGTTGCATTTATTAATTAAAGTACAGATTTATTTGTCATAGTAAAATACTCAAAACACAAGTTTTATAATTTTATATTAGCATAGACATGCTACCATCTAACATGTCAAATTTCACAATTAACAGAGCTATAGAAAAATTATAGCAAAAATAACAAAACTAGCTACTGTGCAAAAAGCCAGAAAAAGAAAAACTTAAATCTAGCCCAAACTGGGCTTTCGGCCCGCTCCAGCGTGGCCCAACGCGCGCGAAAGACGGCCGGCCTGTCTCCGCCCGCGCGCCTCGGCGACTTTGCAGAAAAGCCCTTCGGTTTAAACGAAAACAACCCGCAGTCCAAAGCGCTATTTACATGAGTCATGGACTTTGCAACCAACACCCTCTAACTTATCGTCTTTATAACTGCGAGGTCCCCGACCTTGGCCAGAGCGGACGGCGGCGCACCGAGCGCCGGCGAGCCTTACGCCGGTCAACTCCGGCCATTAGATACCTAACGGGCGCGAGCACAAGCACCGGCAAGTCACCCGCAACCGATAGAGCCCCTAACCCTAAACGCTACCGCTCTGGAGAAGTCTGGTCACGCACGGCGGCGGACCGGATCAAGGCGAGGCTGTTCCGGCGAACCTAGGCCGGTAGCAGAAGAACGGAGGGACTAGGAAGCTCCAGTAGCTCACCCTGATGCTGGTTGTGTAGCTGGTTCGAGCGGAGGATGAACGGAAAGGAGAAGTCCACGGAGCAGTGGCTTGCGGCGGCAAACTCCGGCGAAGACAACGATGTTCCGGCGAGACCTGAGCACCAAACAGAGAACCATCGAGCCGATGAGTACTCTGGAGTCAAGGTGAAACATAAACATGAGACAGGGAGAGTAGAGGAGTGCTCGGTTGAGCGGACCACGGTGAGGTTGAACTCGGCGGCGTTTTCGCCCGGCGGAAAGAAGAACGGCGAGTACGAGCTCTCTGAGGCAGTAGAGGTCGAAGGGATGGGCTCTGGAGATGCGCAAGGAGGTAAGGAGGTTATAGCCGTGGTCAATTTGGATGAGAACGCTCGGTTTGCAGTGGATTTGGGATAAGATCGAAGTGGAGCCCGTCGGTGCCCTGGTGGCAAAACGTCGACGGCGAGCGCAGGAGGAGGCGCCACGGAGCGAGGGAGAGTGCCAGCAGCTGCTTCACTTCGCCACAGACTCAGTTGCGCGCTCATTCGGGAGAGATCGACGCCTTTCGAGCTGGCGTGGGCGGTCCAAGCTCGGTCGTCCACCGCCATGAACAGGAGAAGCATATCCTCCCTTTTTCTTTTATACCCTTTCGGAAATTTAGAAATTACTTTGGATTTTTGAATATAAGTTGAAAATATGTTAAATATCAAATGTCAGAATTCAATACAGAACATCTTTTATTTTTGCAATATAAGCAAAATATGCTTAGATTTTGAATTAGGGTTTGAAATTCAAAAAGGGACAAAAGGGCAAAAGTGTATTTTCACAATTACTTTTTTGTTCATATAAGAACTTGAAAAGCTTTATACATCAAAGTTGATCCTTATCATAAATGGAGCAACTTTGCTTTTTAGAGCATAACCAAATTCTTTTTAGATTTAGAATTAAGAAAAGGGGACAAAATAGGGTTTTCAAATTAATTAAATTATTAATTGGATTTCAACAAAATTTGAATTATACCTCAATGGTGACTTGAAACATGTTCCAAATACACCTTTGAGACATAATACCAACGTTTGGTCCAAATTTTCAGTTACTATATATGAGATTACCAAAATACCCTTTTATAGCACAAAAGCACTAATCACAACAAAAGAAAACATAAACTAGGGTTTCAAACTTAAGCACTCTTTATCAACTAAGCACAAGCATGAAAAATTAAACTTGTTTTTAGTGAATGCATACTTAGGTTATCTACTCAGATAAAATGCTAGTGCACATGATGACATGTCAAGTTTTAGTCTGCTCAACACCAGAGTGTTACAGCTCTTTCCCCCTTAAAGAAATCTCGTCCCGAGATTTAACCTGTAGGCTAACTAATGGAAAAGGAAATGTGTCAGGCACTTCCATTACTAACCTTTACATAAAGTAGGGGATAGGTCATCATATTCCAGATTACAAGGACTAGACAGAAGAAAGAAACTCAGGAAAACTTTCTAAGAGAAACTCTTCTGACTCCCACGTGGCTTCTTCTTCAGTATGTTGATTCCATTGAACTTTGCAGAACTTGACAGTTCTTTTTCGAGTGACTCGATCTTTCTGGTCCAGAATCTTGATAGGATACTCTGAGTATGTCAGATCAGGCTCTAATTCAATCTCTTCAACATGAATGATATGATCAGGTACTTGAAGACATTTCTTTAACTGAGAGACATGGAACACATTATGAACTAATGATAACTGTGGCGGTAAATCAAGTTGATATGCCACCTTTCCACATCTTTTAAGGATCTGATAGGGACCTATATATCGTGGTGCCAACTTTCCTTTGATTCCAAATCGAGTAACTCCTTCCATTGGTGATACCTTGAGATAAACATAATCACCAACTTTAAGGTAAGAGACCGACGTCTCTTATGGCATAACTCTTTTGCCTGGATTGTGCTATCTTCATGTTCTCTCGAATCAACCTGACTTTTTCTTCAGCTTCCTTAACTAAGTCAACTCCGAAGAGACTACGTTCTCCAGGTTCAGACCAGTTTAAAGGTGTTCTACATCTTCTGCCATACAGAGCTTCAAATGGTGCCATCTTAATGCTCTCTTGATAACTATTATTGTAAGAGAACTCTGCTAAAGGCAAACATTCATCCCATTTCTCTGAATAATTGAGTACACAGGATCTTAACATATCTTCTAAGATCTGATTAACTCTTTCAGTTTGGCCCCTAGTCTGTGGATGATAAGCTGTACTATGCAAAAGCTCGGTACCCAAGGATTTATGTAAGTGCCTCCAGAAAACATTGACAAACTGTGTCCCTCTATCAGACACGATAGTCTTTGGAACACCATGCAGACTTACAATTCTGTCAAAATATATCTTGGCATAGCTAGATGCTGGATATGTTGTCTTAACAGATATAAAATGAGCTGATTTGGTCAGACGATCAACAATGACCCATATGGAATCAAACCCTTTTGATGTCCTGGGCACACCCACTATGAAGTCCATACTAATGTCATCCCACTTCCAAGATGGAATTGGCAATGGTTGCAATTCTCCAGCAGACCTAAGATGAACTGCCTTTACTTTTTGACAAGTATCACATTTAGCTACATAACTAGCAATTTCAAGTTTCATCTTAGTCCACCAGAATCTCTGTTTCAGATCATGATACATCTTATTACTGCCTGGATGTACTAAAAATCTTGTTGCATGAGCTTCATCAAGAATCTGCTTTCTGAGCTCAGGAACCTTTGGAACCACTAACCGATTCTTGAACCAAATCACTCCAGCTTCATCTATTTTGAAATTGGAATTCTGGTCAGAGGGAATCTTTTCTTTCAGATGGATCATACCCTTGCTTTCCTTCTGGGCTGTAATGATCTGATCTTTAATGGATGATTGAACGGTCACATTTGCAAGATTTCCTTGTGGAATCATTTCAAGGCTGAACCTTTCAAACTCATGGCACAAGGTAATATCTATTGGCTTGACTTCCAGACAATTGCAATGACCCTTTCGACGGAGTGCATCTGCCACTACATTGGCTTTTTCTGGGTGATAGTGTACTTCAATATCATAATCTTTTATCAGTTCTAACCATCTTCTCTGACGCATATTCAACTCAGACTGAGTGAAGATGTATTTCAAGCTTTTATGATCAGTATATATGTGACAAATATTACCCAACAAATAATGTCGCCAGATCTTCAAAGCATGGACTACAACTGCCAACTCTAGATCATGTGTTGGATAATGTTCTTCGTGCCGCTTAAGTTGTCGTGAAGCATAGGCAATGACTCTGCCTTCTTGCATCAGTACACACCCAATGCCTTTGCCTGAAGCATCACAATAAACATCAAAGGATTTTTCAATATCTGGCTGAGCTAATACTGGTGCAGTTGTCAATAACTTTTTCAGAGTCTGAAAAGCTTCTTCACATTCTGATGACCACACAAACTTGGTGTCATTCTTTAGCAGTGTTGTCATTGGTTTAGAGATCTTGGAGAAGTCAGGGATAAATCTACGATAATACCCTGCTAATCCTAAGAAACTCCGAACTTGATGTACTGACGTTGGTGACTTCTAGTCAAGAACTTCTTGGACTTTACTTGGATCTACTGCAACACCATCAGCTGACAGAACATGACCCAAGAATTGAACTTCATCTATCCAGAACTCACATTTACTAAATTTAGCATATAACTGATGTTCTCTCAGGCGAGTCAACACTATCCTGAGATGTTCTGCATGCTCTTCTTTGGTTTTGAATAGATGAGAATGTCATCAATAAACACAACCACGAACTTATCTAGCTCTGGCATGAACACTGAATTCATCAAGTACATGAAATGTGCTGGGGCATTGGTCAGACCAAGGACATGACTAGATATTCATACAAACCATATCTGGTAGTGAATGCTGTTTTCGGAACATCTTCTGGTTTGATCTTGATCTGATGATACCCCGATCTCAAATCTATCTTCGAAAATACCTTCGCACCAGCAAGTTGATCAAAAGAAGATCAATTCGGGGCAAAGGATACTTGTTCTTGATTGTCACTTCATTCAAGGGACGATAATCAACACATAGCCTCAAGGTATGGTCCTTCTTCTTCACAAAGATCGCTGGACAACCCCATGGTGATGAACTGGGTCGAATGAAACCTTTATCTATCAAACCTTGCAACTGAGTTTTCAACTCGCTAACTCTTTTGGTGGCATTCTATAAGCTCTTCTGGCTATTGGTGTTGTTCCTGGTTTGAGTTCTATTTCAAACTCCACATCATGATCAGGTGGCAGACCAGGTAAATCTTCTGGGAACACATCAGGAAACTCACAGACCACGGGAATGTCTTGGAGTTCCTTGACAGAGGTAGCACACACTCGCTCAATTGCCCTCTTAAGAGTAGGAAGATGGACAAGAAGTTGAGACTTGCTATAAGGTAAGTTAAGCTTGATGGTTTTATTCAAGGTGTCTATCACTGCACCTCTCTGGTTCAACCAGTTCATACCCAAGATCACATCTATACTTGGATCTTTTAAACTATCATGGATGTTGGAAATATATTTCCACCCAGATCTATAGGTACCTGATGTAACATTTCCTTAGTACATAGTCGACCCCCAGGCGACTGTATAAAGAATTCATCTTTGGTTTCATCAATAGGTATTATGCTTCTCCGCAAATGTTTTATTCATGAAAGTATGTGATGCACCAGAATCAAAAAGTGTAAGTGTGGGTGTTGAGCAACAGGGAACATACCAAGCATAACAGGTTCTCCTTCAGGAATAGCTTCTATCTGAGTATGGAAAACCTTTCCTATTTTCTGAGTACCCTTACCCTTCTGATTATTCTGTGCATTTCCCTTGTTTGGTTTGCTTGCTGATTTCCCGCTGGCCTTGGTACATTGGCATTGGGAACATTCTGCCTTGGATAAGGACAGTCACGAGAGAAATGTCCAACCTTCCCACAATTGTAGCATGGATAATTTGTAGCTTGTGGCACTGGTGGACGAATAGCAGGAACATTCGGCTGACGTTGAACATTGAAAGGCATAGCAGGCCTTGCAAAAGTACTCTGAGAATTCTGCTGCTGAGGCGGACGGTACGTTGGACGATAAGATGGGCGGAACTGCTGGACTGGATGATATACGAGCCTCTGACGCTTCTTGTTGCCGCCAGATGATCCAGACCCTAACACAACTCCCTTCTTCTTCTTAGCCTCCTTATGCTTGTGGTTCTTTTCTTCACTAGATATAGCAACATTCACTGTCTCATGATAATTTATATTGCCACAAGTTGTCATCATAGACTGAAGCTTTGTATTCAATCCTCTCATGAAACATGCCTTCTTCTTCTCATCAGTGTTGACCTGGTCAAAGGCATATTGGGACAGATGATTAAACTTCCAATGTACTGCATAACTGGCTCATCTCCCTGATGTAGAGCTAAGAACTCTTCAAGCTTCATCTTCATAACTCCATCTGGAATATAATGAGCCCTGAAGGCCTCCTAGAATTCAGTCCAAGTGATTTGGTGATCGTCTGGTTGAACAGCTAGTAAATTTGCCCACCAAACCTCTGCGGCTCCTCGAAGTTGCTGAGCTGCAAAAGCTGACTTCTGGACTTCAGTGCAGTTGATAAGACTGAATTTTTGTTCCATGGTGCGAAGCCAATCATCAGCTTCAAGAGGTTCATCAGCTTTAGTGAACACTGGAGGACGGGTATCAGTGAAATCAACATATGTTGTCTCTTCTCTGTCGTTACGGCCACGACCACGTTGACCAACATTCTGATTTTGTGCTAACAGAGTTGTTGCATTGACCAACGCTGCAATTGCATCAGCCAAAGAGGGTGGAACTGGTGGTGCATTAGGGATATCATCCCCACCATGGGAAGCACTAGCGCCACGAGTGTTAACAGGCATCTGTTAAAAACAAACCATACTTTGATTAACATTCATATTACATCATAACATGCATACCATGCTCAACTTATTTATCATACAAGTCCGCTCTTGGGCAGGACTACTGAAACCACTATTTACACATCTGACCATACTAGAGGTTTTCTGACTAACTAGGTTACAAAGTCAGAAAGATCACACTATGATACATCTCAAGTCTACTCAACCTCTAGATCTATCACTCTTCCCCAGATAAGACTTCATACTCCACCGGCTCTAACTCCTCATCTTCTTCTTCCTCTGCTTCCACCTCAGATTCCGTCTCAGGAGTAGGTGGCGTAGCAGGTTCTGGCTGCAACTGTGCAGTCAGCTCCTCCACCTGCCTGTGTAGGTCAGCATGGTGGATCTCCATGAGATTCTGATTATCCCTCATTACATCTACCGGGTTCGTGCCCGATTCCTCTGCTCGATAGCCTTCCTCCACTTGAACTCATACTTGATGCTGCTCGTGGTGGTACTGCAACTGCTCACTTAACTCTTCTCTCTCTCTGGTACCCCTCAACCTTTCTCCATTCGCCCTTGCCAACTCCATGTACAGGCGGTCTACTTCCACCTGAAGTTGTGATGAGGCACTGTTACTTCCTTCACCTTCTTCGTAAGCAACCACTGGTTGGTTGCTTCCCACACTATCTGCGGGTTCATCATCTCTTGGGGCAAGAACGTGTCGAGGAACACCTCGAGGTCTGGTACACTTGCGTGCAGTCTGCTTGATACGGGCCATCTGCTAAAATATATTTATTTTGGATATTAGAACTATATATGTTCCAAGATTAAGAGACAGAGTTTTATAATTAGATAGACATATAGACTCTATTTCTATCTTAGATACAACTTTAAGAGGGAAGAATAATTATATGTTATCAATCATGATGCATGAAACGTACTTACGAACAAACACACATCAAACAAATAATTAACTTTAAAGTAGTCACTTATTATAAAAGTGAATAAACTTTCTTTTTACAATTAGGGCAATATTATAATGTTATAAGCATTGTTCCTTAGATATAAATATCATCATAACTATACTAAAAATATATCCATTTAGATAGAAGGATAAGTCTAAAGAATGAATTAAGGTAAGTCAGAAGAATAAGACAAGTCTTAGAAGCAATTTGGACTCAAACTAATTTGAAATTTAGTTTGACTCAAAACTTTTGAAGTTTTCAAAAATGAATACTATATACTTTCTAAGGGAACCTGCTCTGATACTAGCTGTGGCAGAACCTCCTGAATTAAGTGGCCCACATGCACCATCATTGTCCTAAAGACTTCTGATCGGCGTGCACGAGTTCCAAATGACTCAAGAGATCTGTCGGGTGTCCTCGGGAAACCCGAATCATCCACGTTACATTCTTTTCAGGAATTCCCTCGTCAAGCATCACAGTATTACAACAGTTTTATAGATAAGATAAATCAGAGTAAAAGCGGAAAGAGTATATAACATAGATTGAAACTTAAGTTTAAAAGTTTACAACCCAGAAGTACTTGATACATAAAAGGTTCGGAACTTTATATTACATATACCACACAATTTTTGTTACTTGCCCAAGGTCAAACATCAGTGTCATCATCACTCTCCTCCACAAGAGTGAAGAAACATTGACCACCAAAAGGATGATCAATAAACTCACCTGCAACAAAGGTTAACGAACCCTGAGTACAAAAGTACTCAACAAGACTTAACCGTCTAGAAAAGAGGAGAAGACTCAGGTATGAAGGTTATAGGGATTCAAGGTAAGTCTTTAGCAAGATCAAAACATTTCTTTTGCATAAAAGCTTACTAAAGGTAAAGCCTATTTCAAGTTTTAACTCAAGATTAAACTTTATAACTATCCAAGGATTCTCAAACTTTCATATGAATATCACATCTTTAGTTCTTATCTCATTAAGATCCCATTCATTACTATGGTGAGGGTCAGTGGATTGAGGCTCCATATCCGAGGAAACACGGCGATTCGAATCGTTTAAACCCAGCTGGGGATTCAGTACCACACGACATATGTAGATCTTAATCTTGCATATGTCAACCCTATCTATAGATCCTCCCATACAAGAACGGGTCCAGCGTCACCGAGAGTACAGTACACCTCGAACCCGACTATCTCATAGCCCCGAGGGTACACGCTACTCCCGCCATCTCTCCACTCCCAGTACGCGGTTGGCCGTTCTCAAGTATCGGAATAGCTATAGATGAGGCTTACCACCGCATGTGGGCTGTACTCAAAGGTCTCAATCACAGCAGGCCAACAACGATAAGGTCCTATGTTGAGTAACCTTACAACAAGACTCCATTCTTGATGTAAGTTACTATAATTATCATGTTGTCTCAAGATTCATTAATCCCATAACATAGCAACCATTTTTAAAACACCTACTATAATGAAATAGTAAAGCATGGCTAAGCATACTAAGTATTTTTATAAAACGGGTATCAAGGTTAAGTATTGAAATCATCAAGGTTGGTAATGCATCAAATAGGGTTCACTCAACTCCTATTCACTTAATGCATCATATTAACTCAAGTGATATAAATAACTTTATAAAAATACAAGAATAGGGTTAATGTCCGGGGCTTGCCTTGTTGATCAGCGAAGTCCGGTGACTCAGAAAAACCATAAGGATCCAAACTCTCAGAAGAAACCCACTATGGATCCGGTTCTTCCGAAACGAGATCTACACGTAGAAGTGCATATGCATGATCAATGAAATGCTGATGACATGATCATGGTAAAGATGGGAAATTTTCTAAGCTGTAGACATTTATTTGTACAATCTTCCATCATGGTATAGTTGCAAACCAAGAAAACCAACTTAGCTATTAAACTATATATTATTACTAAGCAAATTTCATTATTTATTAAGCAAGGTGATGAAACTAATTAGCAACAAAAGATCATCTGCATAAAGGAATCCATAACCAGGGAGCAAATCATGCTACTGATTCCCTGATTGTCAAACAAAACCAAAAATCATACAAATCTAAAAGGGATATAACAAATTCTATTTATTTTATAAGTCATTTTAATTAGCTTTTACTTATGAACAAATCATACTTATTCAAACAGATCTGAAATTAAACATGAAGGTAGATATTAGTGACATAAACTCACATGTCAAATTTCATGATTTTTGGAGAAACACAGAAAATCACATAATTCATCAAAGTTGCATTTATTAATTAAAGTACAGATTTATTTGTCATAGTAAAAGTACTCAAAACACAAGTTTTATAATTTTTATATTAGCATAGACATGCTACCATCTAACATGTCAAATTTCACAATTAACAGAGCTATAGAAAAATTATAGCAAAAATAACAAAACTAGCTACTGGCAAAAAGCCAGAAAAAGAAAAACTTAAATCTAGCCCAAACTGGGCTTTCGGCCCGCTCCAGCGCGGCCCAACGCGCGCGAAAGACGGCCCGGCCTGTCTCCGCCCGCGCGCCTCGGCGACTTTGCAGAAAAGCCCTTCGGTTTAAACGAAAAGAACCCGCAGTCCAAAGCGCTATTTACATGAGTCATGGACTTTGCAACCAACACCCTCTAACTTATCGTCTTTACAACTGCGAGGTCCCCGACCTTGGCCAGAGCGGACGGCGGCGCACCGAGCGCCGGCGAGCCTTACGCCGGTCATCTCCGGCCATTAGAGACCTAACGGGCACGAGCACAAGCACCGGCAAGTCACCCGCAACCGATAGAGCCCCTAACCCTAAACGCTACCGCTCTGGAGAAGCCTGGTCATGCACGGCGGCGGACCGGATCACGGCGAGGCTGTTCCGGCGAACCTAGGCCAGTAGCAGAAGAATGGAGGGACTAGGAAGCTCCAGTAGCTCACCCTGATGCTGGCTGTGTAGCTGGTTCGAGCAGAGGATGAACGAAGAGGAGAAGTCCACGGAGCAGTGGCTTGCGGCGGCGAACTCCGGCGAAGACAACGATGTTCCGGCGAGACCTGAGCACCAAACAGAGAACCATCGAGCCGATGAGTACTCTGGAGTCAAGGTGAAACATAAACATGAGATAGGGAGAGTAGAGGAGTGCTCGGTTGGGCGGACCACGGTGAGGTTGAACTCGACGGCGTTTTCGCCCGGCGGAAAGAAGAACGGCGAGTACGAGCTCTCTGAGGCAGTAGAGATCGAAGGGATGGGCTCTGGAGATGCGCAAGGAGGTAAGGAGGTTATAGCCACGGTCAATTTGGATGAGAACGGTCAGTTTGTAGTGGATTTGGGATAAGATCGAAGTGGAGCCCGTCGGTGCCCTGGTGGCAAAACGTCGACGGCGAGCGCAGGAGGAGGCGCCACGGAGCGAGGGAGAGTGCCAGCAGCTGCTTCACTTCGCCACGGACTCAGTTGCGCGCTCATTCGGGAGAGATCGACGCCTTTCGAGCTGGCGTGGGCGGTCCAAGCTCGGTCGTCCACCGCCATGAACAGGAGAAGAAGCATATCCCCCCCTTTTTCTTTTATACCCTTTTGGAAATTTAGAAATTACTTTGGATTTTGAATATAAGTTGAAAATATGTTAAAATATCAAATGTTCAGAATTCAATACTAAACATCTTTTATTTTTGCAACATAAGCAAAATATGCTTAGATTTTGAATTAGGGTTTGAAATTCGAAAAGGGACAAAAAGGGCAAAAGTGTATTTTCACAATTACTTTTGACTTCATATAAGAACTTGAAAAGCTTTATACATCAAAGTTGATCCTTATAATAAATGGAGCAACTTTGCTTTTAGAGCATAACCAAATTCTTTTAGATTTAGAATTAAGAAAAAAGGAGACAAAATAGGGTTTCAAATTAATTAAATTATTTAATTGGATTTCAACCAAATTTGAATTATACCTCAATGGTGACTTGAAACATGTTCCAAATACACCTTTGAGACATAATACCAAGGTTTGGTCCAAATTTTCAGTTACTATATATGAGATTACCAAAATACCCTTTTATAGCACAAAAGCACTAATCACAACAAAAGAAAACATAAACTAGGGTTTCAAACTTAAGCACTCTTTATCAACTAAGCACAAGCATGAAAAATTAAACTTGTTTTTAGTGAATGCATACTTAGGTTATCTACCCAGATAAAATGCCAGTGCATATGATGACATGTCAAGTTTTAGTCTGCTTACACCAGAGTGTTACTATGCTCTCGCCAAGCATATGTCGAAAGTTCTCATACTCTCGCTTGAACGACTCGTAGGAGTGGTTTTGACTTGAGAGGTTCCCTCATGGAAACGCATGAGGGTAGCCCAAATCTCCCGAGCCGTGGCAAGGTGAGAAACGTGATCAAACTCACTCATGCTCAGACATGAGAAAAGAGCATTACGGGCTCGGCTATTGGCATCGTGCTCATCGATCTGAAGCTGAGAGACACGAGCAGCCAAGACCACGTAATCGGTAGAGTTGCAAATATCCCAGATGGAAGCACCCATACTCTGCAGATAGGCCGACATGCGTATCTTCCAATACGCGTAGTTCGTCCCATCGAAAAACGGCGGTTTGCCCACGCCGCGATCCATGTCGCCTTCTGTGGATCTGGAACCGGCTAAGGTGGAAGATCCTTAACCCGCTCTGTACCAATTGAAGGACCGAGAATGCAATAGCAAGGCGACCAGAGGGGGGTGAATGGGAGCTCAAAAATTTCTCTCGAAACTTTGGCCTTGTGTTCCCAAAATCAACCCCAAGAGCTTCGATCGAAAACGTGATGCTCACGACCCTTGGAAGAGGGTGGATGATCCCTAGGATCACAGCGGAGCACCACAAAGCGATAGCAAACCAAACGGCAAAAGCACCGAAACAAGTTCACCCCTCAATAACCAAGTCCCAAACGTAGATAGATGGCTACGTCGAGAAATCCCCAAACACCTATGCTAACAAATAGCAAAGGTGCCTAGAGAGGTTCCTTGGTTAACTCTTGGGCCAACCGAGAAGTCCGGAAACCAAGTGAAGAAGCCGGGAGAGCAAACGCACTAAACCGGAGGCTTCAGCCAAATCCCGGACTGTCCGGCCCTAGGATCCCGGACTGTCCGCACCAGGCCGGACTGTCCGCGGATCACTAGCGGACTGTCTGCCGGCAGAAGACGCAAAACAACAGTGTTGCTGAAGTCCCCTGGACTGATCCCGGACTGTCCGCGACCCACAACTGCGGACTGTCCGCCGGTCACGAAAAGACAAATCGGCCGAAGAACACAGCCACTGACTCGGCTGATCCCCGACGTCCGGACTGTCCGCCGGTCAGATGGCGGACTGTCTGCGGCTGTCAAGTGAGGGCGATTTTGATCGCCCTTCACCCAAATTACTCCCAAATCAATTCAAACCAAAATCCCTTGATCTCAAACTTGGAGAGGATGATCACGAGGTAGTTAGGAGACTATCCCCAAGAAATCATCCGCTCAATCAACTCAAACAACGAGAAATCGAAGGGGAAGGTGTATGAACAAAAAAGTGCCACAAGAACGAAATCAACCCGATCTACTTGTTCATGAAGAGTTAGATGAATTCCTTCGGTGGAAATGATCTCCTCACTATAAAGAACAAGTTGATTCAAACAGATTTCACAAAGACGCAGTAGAGAGAGTAGAGAGAGTAGATCGAGTGACGGGAAAATCGCAGAGAACGAAGAACGTGAAGAACATGAATCAAAACGCGAATTGACACATCGATCTGCAACCATGTGGCTACCACACGCTACAACAGTGAGGTTACGGCCTCACTTCCTCAAAATCTCCAGTACACAGAGGTATGGTTCTCTGCGGATCTCAGTAGCTACAGCAGGGGATTGGGAGAGCAGGAAACCCTAGAAGCAAAGAGCAAATGACTGAGACAGAATGGGAGGAGGGTGTCTCCTAAAGATGTCAACGGGGAATTCCCCGTCGGGTAGTGCCTCCCCATCCCCGACCCCGTGGGGAAGAAAAATCCCCATCCCCGTCCCCGTCAAGTGTCACGGGGGAAATTTTTCTCCCCATCCCCTCCCGCCGTGTGGGGAATTAATCCCCGTGGGGATCCCCGTACTCGTCGCATCAGTTCAGATCAGTTCATCTTGATGTTAGTTATCAACCATTATTCACAAATTCACATTAATAGTCTACAGACAATACAAATACAAATCCATCACAAATTTATAAATCAACGTATCCACAACCAACGACATCCAATCTGGCCATAGTCCTCACGGCCATGCTTCAAAGAATCATTCAGACTGTGCATAAGATGCCTTGCCGCAACAAGCTTCAATCTAGTACATGAGAAGGAAGGCAAATGAAAAATCTATCATTGAGTGAGAAACCAATAGCTAGAAATAGGGGTAGTCACCAGGTGCTTACCGTGAGAATCTGAAACTCGGTTTTGCGAAGGCTGGTGCTGCTCCTGGGCTCCTGGCCCTGCCTACAGATCTGCAGTCCGCCGCTCCCGCCTGGTGGCTCGCCGTAGCGATGCAGCACATACATTTGCACACGCACTCGGCTGCTTGCGGCTTGCGGCTAGTGTGTGCTTGCTAGGCTTCCTCTGTCTCCATGCAGTGTGGTCTCGCGTGATTGACCAGATAGGGTAGGAGGAAGTGTGAGCGGTGGCTGGCGGCTGTGAGAGTGGACTGAGGAAGTGAGGAGCTAGGGTTACAATTTTCCTTATATATCAGGTATTGGGCCTTGCTGGTACATGGGCCTTCAGAATCGGATCCCCACGGGGAGCGGGGACGGGGGCATGCCTACCATCCCCGTCCCCGTGATCCCCGACGGGGACAAGTTTTACCCCGTTTAATTCCCCGTGGGGGTAAAATTTATACCATCCCCATCCCCTAATGGATGAATTCCCCACGGGGAATCGGGGAACGGGTCCCCATTGACATCTTGAGTGTCTCCCTCTACTTATCCTAATTCTAATTCCTACTCTACCCCTCTCTAATTACAGAGCGAACCAGCTAAACCCTAGGGTTATTCTGGACCAACTCATGGTAGGTGGTGACCCGACAGCCACGCCCGCACAACTGGTAGCGTTGCCTTGACGCAACCTCACTGATCGCCGCCACGTGCCGCCACCGCTCTGCTTGTCCTTTTCCCGGACGTCACACCCCCGGTTTTGTGGCCCAAACCGGGAAACCAGCCTTCACGACCAACCCCCGGTTTTGAGGCCCAAACCGGGAACCAGCCGTCCAACGCCTTTTTGAGGCCAAACGGGGAAAACCAGCCGTTCAAACTGCCTGAGTTTTGTTGGGCCCAAAACTCAGCAAAACAGCAGCACCCAGGTCTCTTGAGGCCCAAACCTGGAAAACCGTCCCACCCCCGAGTTTTGTGGCCCAAACTCGGAAACCCATCAGCGCCCAGTCGTTTTGAGGCCCAAACCTGGGGAAACCGTCCACTCGGTGGTTTTTGTGGCTCAACTCAGCAAACCAGAGCCGTAGACGGGATGCACCGACCGTGGCCACCCCCGTCCACTCGGAACCACAGTCCCCCAGGTCCTCGACCCCCAGAAACACCTGCCCGGCAAAGTCTTGCTCGGAGACCCTGACGTGCACCACGCCAGCCACCCCTACCCCGCCCTGGACCAGGTGTCCTCGATCCCACCACCACATCCCCGTCGCTGTCACTAGCTGTCAGCACCACCAGCTGATCCTCGGGCCACTGGTCCCTCAGTCCAAGTCTCACGTTCGCCCTTCGCCACTCTCGGTCCATCGGCATGGCACGTCTCTACTTGACCTTCACCTTGCCTCTGATCACTGTATCCGTGCTCGACACCTGCACAACACAAGCCAAAGAACATGTGCATTATCCCAGTTGACAATCACTCATCACTCAGAGACTCGGCATACACCCATGTATCCGCAGTCTCTCTCTTGCGCCGAAAGCAAAACTCACTCAAGTGTCCATCTCTCCCACAGTGCTCACAATGGTACCTCACCGCTCTCATAGGGGGTTGTTGGTACTCACGGTAGTTGGTATGGATCACTTTGCCCTTCTGTGGCAAAAGCTCCTCCTGGATGGGTGGCATTGTGTCCAGCTTGTTCTTGAGGTGGTTTGGTTTAGGAGCCCACGACTGTTTCTTGGGTGGAGCTCTCGGAGGTTCAACAAACACCCCATCCTTGGTGTTAGGCTTGAGAGGCTCTTTGGGTGGATTCTTGGTAAGTTTGGGAGTAGTGGTGGAGTTGGGCTTCTCACATGGGTTCAGACCACTCGACTCTCTCAATCTTCCCAAAGAAGAAACATGAACACCCGGAGCAAAACCTACACCAGGACCTCTAGCAGCACGCTTGAACTGGGAGATCATCATCCCAAGCTGCGGCTCACCACTTGACACCCATGACAAGATGGTCCGAAGGTATGTGTTTTCCTCCTCGGTTTGCATCTTGTCATGCTTCATGTTTGCGATCTCCATCTCCAAACCCTCACAAAGAACGCACCTAGTCACACAAGTGCTACCCGAGCTGGCCTTCTCAAGAGACACAATCTTGGCATTCTTTTCTGCCAACTCGGTTTGCAAGCCAGAACATGACTTGCACGCACCCAACAGCGAGGATCTAGCCTTCAGCTCATCCACCTCTCCTACCAATGCAACATACTTACCTCTCAAAGTGAGAAGGTTAGTCATGTGCGTGGAGCACATCTCACACTCCTCCTCATCGGTAACAACAACGGTGGACTTGACAGATTCAAGTTCCTTCACCGTATCCTCCCACTTCTGCCTAAACTCCTTACGCTCTCTAGCAGCGCGCCTAAGCACTTGCCTGACTAAGGAGAGTGGCAGTAAGTTTCTCGACCTCAGCAGAAAGCTCATCGGGGGTCTGAGATACCTAGGAGGTGTCGTTGTCGTCGTCGTTCTGAGGAGTCTCCTCCAGCTCGCCATCGACCTCCTTGCCGAGGGCCATGGTGCAGAAGCCCTCGTCGTCGGCGAAGAAGCAGAGGCCGTTCAGCTTGTCCTCGATCCTCTTCTTCTTCTCGGACTCGTCGTCGCTTGAGGCAGAGGAGTCATCATCCTAGTCGTCGACGTCGCTGAGCGTGGCGAAGAAAGCACGCTGCTCAGCCTAGGACTTCTCCAAGTACTTCGTCTTGATGTACTCCTTGTCGAAGCCGCCCTTCCGCTTGTGCTTCGCGGGGACGTACTTCTCCTTGCGCTTGCCGGAGTCGTACTTGTGCCCATGATCCGCCTTGCCGAAGACTTGCTTGTTCTTCTTCGGGCAATTGGCCATGAAGTGGTTGGGATCGCCGCACTCGAAGCATCCCGAGCGTCCTCCTCCGCGGCAACGGTTCATGCGGTTTTTGTGGAACCGCGAGAACCGGTTGGCGAGCAAAGCCAACTCGTCATCCCCCATGAACTCAAGTTGCCCCTCTGTGACGGAAAGAAGTGAAGACAAAGCAAAGCCTCCAGTGGGGTTAGCAGAAGAGCCAGAAAGCATAGCCATCGACGGGCTAGAAGGATTTTCATAAGAAGCCCTCGCCATGGCATCGATCTCACTGGAGTTGAGCTTACTAAAGAGCTCGTCGCATGTGAGGGTCTCATAGTTAGGCGATTCGATGATCGCCTGGACCTTTGAGTCGCACATCGATCGATCAAGAGTATGCAAAAGCTTCAAGGCCCTCTCATGATCGTCGAAAGGCAACAGCTCCTTGTTAACCCTCATCCTGTTGACAATCACCTGAAAGAGAGCGAATAAACTCTCTATGCTCTCGCCAGGCATATGTCGAAAGTTGTCATACTCTCGCTGTTGTGACTCGTAGAGACGGATTTTGACTTGAGAGGTTCCCTCATGGAAACGCATGAGGGATGCCCAAATCTCCTGAGCCGTAGCGAGGTGAGAAACACGATCAAACTCTGTCATGCTCAAGCATGAGAAAAGAGCATTACGGGCTCGGCTATTGGCATCGTGCTCATCGATCTGACGCTGAGTGACATGAGCAGCCAAGACCACGTAATCAACAGAGTTGCAAATATCCCAGATGGAAGCACCCATACTCTGCAGATAGGCCGACATGCGTATCTTCCAATACGCATAGTTCGTCCCATCGAAAAACGGCGGTTTGCCCACGCCGCGATCCATGTCGCCTTCTGTGGATCTGGAACCAACTAAGGTGGAAGATCCTTAACTCGCTCCGATACCAATTGAAGGACCGAGAATGCAATAGCAAGGCGACCAGAAGGGGGGGTGAATGGGAGCTCAAAAAATTTCTCTCGAAACTTCGGCCTTTGTCCCACAAATCAACCCCCAAAAGCTTCAATCGAAACTGTGACGCTCACGACCCTTGGAAGAGGGTGGATGATCCCTAGGATCACAGCGGAGCACCACAAAGCGATAGCAAACCAATCGGCAAAAGCACCGGAACTAGTTCAACCCCTAAAAACCAAGTCCCGAACATAGATGGAAGACTATGTCGAGAAATCCCCAAATACCGATGCTACCAAGTAGCAAAGGAACCTAGAGAGGTTCCTTGATCAACTCTAGGGCCAAACGAAAGGTCTGGAAACCAAGTGGAGAAGCCGGGAGAGCAAACACACTAAACCGCAACACACAGCCGCATCCCGGACTGTCCGCCGGTACGGTCCTGGACTGTCCAACTCAACCGCGGACTGTCCGCGGGGGGATGGCGGACTGTCCGCCGGCAAAATCCCCGAAACAGCACAGTTGCTGAAGTCTCCCTGCTCGGGCCCGGACTGTCCGCGCCTGTCAATGGTGGACTGTCCGCCGGTTACCCGAGGCAAAACACAGCCGAGCTGCGCGACCACTGCTCGGTCGGAGCCCAACGCGCGGACTGTCCGCCGGTCAAACCGCGGACTGTCCGTGACCACCCAGTGAGGGCGATTTCGGTCGCCCTTCACACACAACCTCACAATTCCGAATCAAAACTCAATACCACGTTCCCAAACTTGGAGAGGATGATCACGAGATAGTTAGGAGACTATCCCCAAGAAATCATCTGCTCAAATCAACTCAATCATCGGGAAATCGAAAGGGGAGGAGTATGAACGAAAAAGCGCCACGAAAACGAAATCAACCCGATCTACTTGTTCGTGAGGAGTTAGATAAATTCCTTTGGTGGAAATGATCTCCTCACTATAAAGAACAAGTTGGTTCAAACGGATTTCGCAAAGACGCAGTAGAGAGGGAGATCGAGTGACGGGAAAATCGCGGAGAAACGAAGAACACGAAGAACATGAACAAAACGCGAATCAAGTCATCGATCTGCAACCGTGTGGCTAGCACACGCTACAACAGTGAGATTACGGTCTCACTTCCTCAAAATCTTCAGTACACAGAGGTATGGTTCTCTGCGGATCTCAGTTGCTACAGCAGAGGATTGGGAGAGCGGGAAAACCTAGAAGGCAAAGGCAAATGGCTGAGATAGAATGGGAGGAGGGTGTCTCCCTCTACTTATCCTAATTCTAATTCCTACTCTACTCCTCACTAATTACAGAGTGAACCAGCTAAACCCTAAGGTTATTCTGGACCAACTCGTGGTAGGTGGTGATCCGATGGCCACGCCCGCATAACTGGTAGCGTTGCCTCGACGCAACCTCACCGATTGCCGCCACGTGCTGCCACCGCTCTGCTTGTCCTTTTCCTGGACGTCGCCCCCGGTTTTGAGGCCCAAACCGGGAAACCTGCCTTCACGACCAACTCCCGGTTTTGAGGCTCAAAACAGGAAACCAGCTGACCATCGCCTGAGTTTTGTGTCCCAAACTCAGAAACCCGCAGCGCCCAGGTTTTGAGGCCCAAACCTGGAAACCGTCCACTCGGTGGTTTTTCTGTGGCTCAACCACCAAACCGAGCCGTAGATGGGATGCACCGCCCGTGCACCCCGTCCACCGACATGTGTCCCCAAGTCCTCGACCCGGGAAACACCATGTCCGCAAGACTCTGCTCGTCGTTGTCCCAGGCTGTCAGCCACCATAGCTGATCCTCGGGCCACCGGTCCCTCAGTCCAAGCCACACGTCCGCCCTTCGCCACTCTCGGTCCATCGGCACGGCACGTCTCTACTTGACCTTCACCTTGCCTTTGATCACTGTATCTGTGCTCGACATCTACACAACACAAGCCAAAGAACATGCGCATTATCCCAGTTGACAATCACTCATCACTCAGAGACTCGGCATACACCCATGTATCCGCAAAGGTCATATTTGTGAGGGGTTGTTGTGGTTCCCCGGTGGAGTGCCTAATTCTAACTCTAGTGGATTGCTTGTGTCATTCAACTTCTCTCCATTGGTAGGTTCTTGTGGCGCCTATTGAGAGGCTCGGTGTGTGATACCGATTAGCCACCGAACCACGTGGTGTAGAGGGACACACGGGGACTAGCTTGCCGGCAAGCAAGTGAACTTGGGAGAAAATTAATTGTGTCATTTATTGTCTCCCGGTGAATTGAATTGATTGATATATCTCTCATTGGAATTAATTATTTGGTGATTGGCTTCATCCTCTACTCTCTCACCGTCGGTATTGAAATTAATTATCTCTCCATCATACTTGCTATTTATATAATTGTGTAGTAGTAGTAGTGATAAATTGCTACTAGAGTAACATAGCATATTTAGTTGATTTATTTTGCTCTCTAGATTGCTCTCTAGTGTAAAAGTAGTGATATAGTGTTGAGTAATTTATTTATCTTGTTAGCTCTCTAACTAGATAAAGTAGAGACATAGCAATTGTGTGCCATAGAGATATTAAATTACTAGAATTGCAAATAGGTGGCTTGCCTAACTTTTAGAGCTAGTAAAAACCGCATTTTCGCCATTTGTAATACTAATACTTTGCTCTAGTGAGTTTGTAGAATTTTTATTTAGGCTATTCATCCCCCTCTAGCCAATTAGGACCTTTCAAGTGGTATCGGAGCCGTGGTCACCATAATTAGCAAGGCTTAACAACCTCGGTGTCAAGAAATGGCTCAAATAATGTTTAACCATGTGGGGGGCAAACCACCGTTCTTTGATGGCAGAAGCTCATTTGATTATTGGAAGAGAAAGATGAAAATGTATCTTGGTTCAATTCATCATAAAATATGGGAGGTCACCGAAAATGATTTCGTTGTGCTTGATGCCGCCTCAACCACAGCAAGAGAGTAAGAGAACTTGCAATGCAATACTATGGCTCTCAACACTTTGTACAATGGCATGGATTCAAAAGTGTTTGAAAAATAAAAGATCTTGAGAGAGCAAGTGAAGTGTGGACAAGATTGGAAGAAACATATGAGGGTACTACAACCGTAAAGACGGCAAAGCTTTATATGCTCAAGCATCAACTCTCTAATTTCAAGATGAAGGATGATGAGAGCATTCCAGAGATGTTCTACCGGTTGCAAGTAATTATTAATGATCTCAAGGCCTTGGGTGAAAAGACAAAAGATGAAGATTTTCTCACAATTTTTGATGTGCTTGCCCAAGAAATTCAAGATGTTGAGAACTATCATGTTTAGAGGAGGCTTGAAGGGCATCTCTCCAAATGAGGTACTTGGAGATGTCATGACCGAGGAGGAGTACAACAAGGATAGTGATGATGAGAATGAAAAGAAGAAGGATGAAGACAAAAAGAAGAAAAGTGTGGCTTTCAAGACCAAAGCTTCTTCCTCCAAGAACAAGGACAAGGGCAAGGCAAAGAAAGAAGAATCAAGTGAAGGTGAAGGCTCTACCATGGATAGTGACGATGAGAATCTAGCTCTCTTTGTTCGCAAGTTTGGCAAAATGATGAAGAAGAAGGGCTATGGTGCAAGAAAAAGAAGAGACAACTTCAAGAATAAGAACTTTGTGAGGTTATGTTACAAATGCAAGAGCCCGGATCATGTTGTTGTGGATTGCCCCTATGCTAGTGATAATGAAGAAGATAAAAAGAAAGGCAAGAATGAGAAGAAAGACAAGAAGGAGGAAATGGTATTCAAGAAAAAGAAGAAGGGTGGTTCATATGTTTTTACATGGGATAGTGATGCCTCTACCGATAATGATGATGATGATGACAAGGCATCCAAAAAGAAAGCATTGGCTACTTCTCACTAACAACAAATCTTCTATTTGACTCACCATCATGCTTCATGGCCAAGGGCCCCAAGGTAAAATATGATGATAGTGATGATGATGATGATAGAGGATAATGATAATGCTAGTGATGATGATGATGAACCTATTATAGAACAACTTATGGACATGCTAGAACAAGTCGAATACCTTATTAGCTCTAAAAGCAAGAAGTGTAAAGAATTGTCCAAGAAGTTAAAGATCTTGAACAATCCTTTAATGAGCTAAGTGCATCTCATGAGAGTCTAAAGGAAGACCATGAGGAACTTGAGAAGGCTCACACTAAGCTTGAAAAAGCTCACTCTTTGCTTCTTAGTGAAAATAAGGAAAAGGTTGTTGTATCATGTGATGTGGGATTAACTTGTGATATAATGATGAATCTTTTTACAAACCTATTGTTATGGTCACTTTCTAATCCTTCATGGTAGCACATCAATATCTACTTCTACCTCACCTAGTAATGATTTTACTTGTGATGCTACATTGATGGTAGAGAATGATAACTTAAAGAAAGAGGTAGATAAGCTCACTACTGCTTTAGGTAATGCATATGGTGGTGATGCCCGCTTGCTAAAGTGCTTGGGTGGCCAAAGGGTTCTCTCATGCAAAAGAGGGATTGGCTATACCCCCCAGAAAGGCAAGGCGGCCTTTGTTACTCATAAAGCTAGCTTTGTGAGGAACAATGGTCGGTTTTGCTATAATTGCAAGCAAGTTGGGCATGTAGAAAACCATTGCAAGAACAAAATGAAGAAACAAACTTTTGCATCTTCCATTATGTTTGATCTTGCTATATGCTTACTAAAGGTGAGAATGGTATCAAGGTCAAGTACATTGGTGCACCCATGGTTGGCCCAAAGAAGAAGGCTATTTGGTGCCCAAAAGATTGGTCACTAACCTTGGAGGACCCAAACAAGTATGGGTACCTAAGAAACATTAAATTGTTTTTGTAGGTTAATTATAAAGCCGAGGAAGGAATTGGGTTCTTGATAGTGGGTGCTCCCAACACATGACCGGTGATAGTAAAATGTTCAACTCTATCTCATCAAGTGGCAATGACTATGATTCTATCACTTTGGTGACAATAGCAAAGGCAAAGTAAAGGGGCTTGGTAAGATTGCAATATCAAATGACTTGAGTATTTCAAATGTGCTACTAGTAGAGAGCTTGAACTTCAATCTATTGTGGTAGCTCAACTTTGTGACCTTGGTTTCAAATGCATATTTGGTTGATGATGTAGAGATCATAAGTGTAGATGGTCCTAACTGATATTCAAAGGCTTTAGATATGAGAACCTATACTTGTTGATTTTGGTGCTAGTGAAACTCAATTATCAACATGCTTGCTCACTAAATCTAGTATGGTTGGCTTTGGCATAGAAGGCTTGGTCATGTTGGCATGAAACAATTAAACAAGCTAGTAAAGCATAACTTGGTTAGAGGCTTGAAAGATGTTGAATTTGAAAAGGACAATTATGTAGTGCATGTCAAGCCGGCAAACAAGCTGGAAACACTCATCCTAAAAAGAGCATCATGAGTACTTGCAAGGCATTTGAATTGTTGCATATGGACTTGTTTGGACCAACTACTTACACAAGTATTGGGGTAACAAATATGGATTTGTCATTGCGGGATTTCATTAGATATACTTGGGTGTTCTTTCTTAGTGATAAAAGTTATGCATATTCAACTTTCAAATCTTTTGTCAAGAGAGTTTGCAATGAATTTGAAACAACTATCAAGAGAGTTAGAAGTGACAATGGTAGTGAATTCAAGACACTAGAGTTGATGAATTATGTGATGAATATGGCATTAAAACATCAATTTTCTCCCAAGTACACACCTCAATCCAATGGCTTAGTAGAGAGGAAGAATAGAACTCTTATTGATATGGCTAGATCAATGTTGAGTGAATATGATGTCAGTCATTCTTTTTGGGCCGAAGCAATCAACACGGCTTGCTACTACATCAATAGACTCTATTGCCATCCTATGTTGGAAATGACCCCATATGAACTCTTGAATGGAAGAAAGCCCAATATTGCATACTTTCGGGTTTTTGGTTGCAAATGCTATATTCTCAAGAAGGGCACTAGATTGAGCAAATTGAGAAGAAGTGTGATGAAGGTTTCTTGCTTGGTTATTCTACAACTAGCAAAGCATATAAAGTATGGAATTTGGGAAGTGGTCAATTGGAAGAAGTTCATGATGTGGAATTTGATGAAACCAATGGGTCACAAGAACAAGAAGAAAATCTTGATGATAAAGAGGACTCAATTAGTGAATGCTATGAAGGTCATGGACATTGGTGATATTAGGCCAAAGCAAGTGATTGATATTCAGATGAAAAAAACAAGTGCCTCTCTTCTCCTACTGTACAACTAGTGGTTCTCTAGTGCAAGATCAAAAAGATGATGGTGCTAGTTCATCTCAAATGATTCAATCCAATGTGCAAGCTAATGCAAGTCAACAAGTTAAGTGCTCCAACCCACTCATATTGCAAGAGATCTCCCCTAGACCGTGTCATTGGTGATATTACAAGTGGTGTGCAAACAAGATCAAGATTGCCATCTTTTTGTGAAACATTATTCATTTGCATCATCCATGAGCCTACAAGAATAGAATGTGAAAGGACCGAATCAGCCTAGAGGGGGGGTGAATAGGTGATTTTTGACTATCTGAAACTTCACAAACTATAAGATGTAGTTAGATAGCTACCGGAGAGGCCGGTTTGTTTGGGTAGGTACTACCGGGTGTGAAACACCGTACTACTGACACAAACAAACGGCACAACCGGGATCCTAAAAGAAACTACAAATCCGATGAATGTAAGCTATGAAGATAATACAAGTTTCTGGCCCACTTTCCTAAGAATGATATGTGGTAAATCTACTCTCACCAAACCTTGGTTGCTCCCCTTGATGTAGATCGAGCCTTCCCAACCTAAGAGAGAGATAGGGATAGGAAGAACACGAAGAACACAATAACAAGTGAAGTAGAGAAAATAGGGACAACAACAACAAGCACACGGGACACGCGATTTATCCCGAGGTTCGGCCAATCCACTAAGGAGTGCCTACTTCCTCGTTGTTGAGGTGACCACAAAGGTCGGAGTCTATTTCACCTCCTCGCCTCACTCAAGCAACCACAAAGGCTACGAGAGTATCTCTACTAGAAATCTCAGGTAATACAAACGCTTCGGGGAGCCCTCACAAGTAAATCAATACGGGCTACCACGAAGAACACCTAACCGGCTAGAGCTCAAAGAGCTCAAGAGTAAAAGACACAAATAAGCCGGCAAGATGGAAACCAAGTGCTCAAGTCGAAGATTGATGCTTCCCACTCTCGAATCTCACTTCCCTAGCTCAAATCTCACAAGGGAATGAATCTAGGAGCAAAGGGAGAGAGAGGGGTGAGTCAATGCTTGGAGAGAGTTTGTCTCGAGTTAGGTCAGCAATAAGTGTATAGAGTAAGTGGGTAACCGTGGAAAGAGAAGAGAGAGGCATTTATACTCCCTCAGTCCCGAGGCTGGTCGGTACCACCGACCACTCCTGGCCGGTACCACCGACCAGTTCACAACGGTCGAAAGAATCCAGATCTGACCAAACAAGCAACCACCGTCCTCACGTCGGTACCACCGCGGGCAGTAGTACCGAGGTAATGGCGGTACTACCGCCAGGCCAAATTGGCCGCGAACAGAGAGCATCTCACAAAGGGACTTGGTCCCTCGGAAACTACCGCCCAAAGGTCGGTACCTCCGAGGTCGGTGGTACCGAGGTTATGGCGGTACCACCGCCAGGCCATTTTCAACTCAACACAGAGAGCTTGCGAAACCAAGAAACTACCGACCTCGGTCGGTACCACCGCGGGCGGTACTACCGAGGTTATGGCGGTACTACCGCCAGGCCATTTTTAAACCTACACAGGGAGCTCTGCAAACTTGGTTACCACCGGCCTTGGGTCGGTAGCACCGAGGGCGGTACTACCGAGGTAATGGCGGTACTACCGCCAGGCCAAAATTCAGCGCGGACAGAGAGCCTTGCAAACTTGGAAACTACCGGCCATGGGTCGGTACCACCGTGGCGGTACTACCGAGATAATGGCGGTACCACCGCTAGGTCAAATACAACTCTACACAGAGAGGGTTGCAAAACCAGGTTACTACCGACCTTGCGTCGGTACCACCGCGGGCGGTAGTACCGAGGTTATGGCGGTACTACCGCCAGGTCATTTTTGACCAACACAGAGAGGGTGTTTGAGCGCTGCGCAGAGAAGCCGTGGTCGGTACCACCGACCACCCATGGTCGGTACCCCGACCATATGAAATTACCCTCTACGTGTTCGTGATTGTGCGGTGTCTCTCAAGCGAACTAAGGTTAGTCGATTTGAGCACTTTTCTCCACATCTAGCCAACTTACTTTGTGACCCTCTTCATAGTCCGGCTTACCTATAACTCAAGTTTAAAATTGAAATTTTAAACTACCACTTGAGCTAGGCATCTTTATGTCCAAAATATCCTACGTGCTTTGTTCACGAGATTTCAACGTTTCAAATCTTTCAAAGGACTAACACCTGCATACATGCTTTTATAAACTGGTTAGTCCCTAATTTGATTGTCATTAATTAGCCAAAACCCACATTGGGGCGAATGCACTTTCAAACTCCCCCTTTTTGGTAATTGATGACAACCAACTTAGGCTTACAATTAGGGATAGAAAGAATTGAAGCTTTTGAATTCCAAAATTTAGTTGAAGCTCCCCCTTAGTGTATGCTTTGGATATGAATTTCAAACCTTGATTAGAAAGCAAGGTTGCATACACAAGAACAAGAGCTCCCCCTAAATTTTGCAATCCGTGGGGTGCCTAAGTGTGTGACAACATCAAATATATCAATTTGTGATGCATAAACGGTATGACATGGTGATTCACATAACAATGTAATAAGAAAAGCGAATGGCTATTGAAGAAAGAAAAGAACTCAAATCACATAGCCATATCGAAAACAACAATCACCATGACAAGAGCATCAATAATGAGGATGAACCAAACATGAATATAACATTAAGCATAAAAGTTTTACATCCTCAGCATATCACAAATAAAATGTAGCATACCACACTTAGTCTCAAAGATTACCCTCTCTCACAGCTATTACAACAAGATAAGCCTAACACTCCCCCTTTGGCATCAAGTACCAAAGCGGGTAGGCCAAGATAAGCAAAGAATCAATAATAGCTGCTGGAAGATCCATCATGATAAGAGCCCCCGAAGAGAGAGGAATAGGCACTCTCACCAACGTCACCACCAGGGAAGGATGACGGAGCAGAAGAATCAGGTGGTGGTGTAGAGTCGCGAGGGCCACCACTCCCAGCTGGATCGGCGTCGGGGCCAGCAAAGCCCATGTACGAGCCACCACCCCCACCTTGATATGACGTGGACCCGCCAGCAAAGGACGTGCCCATACCATAGTCAGGGAAGAAGGGATGAGGCTGGTACTGAGGTGGTGGCGGAGGATAGAACTGATGGGGCGGATACAGCATGGAGCTGTAAAAACCCGCCTCACCACCACCTGGAAACTGGGGCTGCTGCTGGGGAAGACCACCACCATCATCATCATCATCATCATCATCATCACCGACACCGCGCCGGGCCTGAGCATCGTACTCAGCAAACGGATCTGGATGGGGTCGGACCGGAGAGCGCGGAGGAAGACCGAGATGCTGACGCACCTCCTGCTGATGTCGCTCGTCGCGATCGGCCCGATAGCACATCCACTCAAAGATCTTGCCAAGGGCGGAGCGAAGACCGCCACTCCTACGCCTCTCACGACGCGGAGGAGGAGCGGTAGCATGGGGAACATCTCCACCACCCGGCTGAGCCTCGCCAGGCGCTGCTGCATCTGCTGGGACCTCACCACCTTCATCAACTTTTTCTTTGTCCTTGGAAGGAGCCGAGGTGAACTTGCGAACACTGTACTCCTTCATGGTGCGATCATACTCGAAGGTGGCGCCAACCACATGCTCAATGATATGCATAAGGTATGGAGCATATGGCAGGGCCTTGTGAGGATCATTGTATACATCGGAGATCTTCTGCCAAAGAAAGTGAGAGATGCTAAACCGTCCATCTGGCAGAGCAAAGCGGACTAGGACTTGGCAGCATCATCTCTCAAGTTATCTTGATCTCCAATTTTGGGATCCAGAGTTAGGCGCATGATGTTGTTGAGGACGTAGTAAGCGGGCTTCAGGCCAGGGACCTTGAAGGTCGCCACTGCACCATCCAAATAGACGCCTGAGCTCTGCAACTGCTCTAAGTATACTATCCATAATCTCTGAAAGACGAGGGGCATCTCTGTCCACATGATCGAAGCCCAACAACCGAGCAAATGTGTGAGGCACATCTCTGTAGTGGACCCCTTGGGTCATCCAATGCAGCACGCGAGCTTCCTGATCAATGAACAAAGTGGCCCAAAACTGACAGAGAATCTCCTGGTTGAAGCTGCGCTCGCCAGAGATCAGCCCCAAAACTCTCCACTCCTCTAACCTCTGCACCAAGCCTGAATGTCCTCAGAATCTTTCGGTCAGAGAGGAGAAACCAGTCTCTTATGAGCAAAAAGAGGAGGATGTCCCTTAGCACAGAACCCTTCCAGCACACTGTCACATAGAATCTTGCTGGAACCTGGACCAGAACCTCCTATCCACAGAAGCATCTCTAACAAACAGATAGGGGTTCTCCTCACGCTGCCTCCTCATCAAGCTACCCCGCTTTCTATCGGAGTAATCATGGGATTTCCAAGAAGAGCGGAGGGACGGCGGACATGACAGCTTCGGCTTCAGGGTGCATGTCAAAACCCGGTTGATTAGCATCAACCCTGAAGTCCGAGGGGATGCCGGTCCAACTTGAGGATCGATGGAGCGACCCTCACGATCGAGACCAGCTGAAGGCACTCCTCCCACAATGACGTTGTGCAGGCGTCCAGCCGGACCAGCGACAGGGGGCGGAGAAGGCTGAGGAGGCGGAGGAGGCGAAGGAGCAGCATGCCCACTGCCACGGGCATGACCGCTCCCGCTCCCCCTTGCGCTATCCACGCTGCGACGGCCCTGTGGCCCGCGGACGAGCGTCCACGGACCTGACGAGAGGAGTCATCCATACTCCCAGACCGAACACGGCGCCCGGGATTGCGACGTGGCGGCGCCCCTTGCACATGACCACCTTGCTCCAAGGCGGCATACTCCTCATCATCATCACTAGGGGAACGAGCACGAGAGGGCCTCCGGCTCATCTAGACAAAGATAGCATAGACCAACATGAGACAAAGATGATGGAAGATTACTTCAACGGATGTAGCAAATAAGACGATCGAAATCGGGAAGGAGAACGGCTCGCTGCGCGCGGGCGGTACTACCGACCCCTGGGGGCGGTACTACCGACCGCACAGCAGCGTGCGGTTTCCTTCAATCCAATCTACCAAATCGCTATGAACTTGCTAACCATACATCCTAGAAGCATCTTCATACTAGATAGAACAATCCTACCAAAGGAATCGACCTAGAACAAAGTACATTGAGAGATCGGGCATGAACACCCTAGTACCTTGCTACTCGTGAAGAAGAGGTCGAAATCCAATGAAGGAGGAAACTTCGGGCTTCAAGAACACCACCACGACGATCTCCAACCTTCAAAGCACCTTTCCACCGAAGGGATTTGGATTTGGATGGAGAGAGGAGGGAGATCGGAGAGGAGAGGATGCGGCGCTTGCACGGGCTCGAACGGCTGGCGCGGCGCTGGGAGGCAGGGGCGGCGGTCAAAAGATGTTTGACTAGGGTTAAAAAAAATTCACCGCGCCCCCTTTTATACTCGGGTCAAACCCGGTCGGTGGTACCGCCCATAGGGCCGGTACTACCGACGTCGGTACTACCGCCCTATGGCGGTACCACCGACAGCACAAAAACAGAGAGGACAGAGAGGGATTTCAAGAGAGCCTTGTGTGGTATACTACACATACTTCAAACATGTCCAGATTTCATATAACCAATACATAGCCATGGACATAAGTGAAGTATGCAAAATAGATTTTGAAATCATACACAATATTTTGTCAAACCATTTATCTAGGTCTCTAGGTGAAAACAAATATGTGCAAGACATCAAGCCACGTTACGAGAATCAATGATATTTAGTTCACTCCTCAAAGCACAAAATCTTGACTCATCTAAAGGCTTTGTGAAGATATCGGCTAGTTGTTTTTCGGTGCTCACATGGCGTATTGCGATATCTCCTTTGGCTTCATGGTCTCTCAAGAAATGGTGTCGGATGTCTATGTGTTTTGTGCGAGAATGGTTTACGGGATTGTTTGCTAGTTTGATAGCACTCTCATTGTCACACAAAAGTGGAATTTTGGTTTCCTCACATCCGAAGTCCTTTAGTGTTTGCTTCATCCAAAGTAGTTGAGCACAGCAAGCGCCGGCCGCCACATACTCGGCTTCGGCGGTGGATAGGGCAACACTATTTTGTTTCTTAGAACTCCATGACACCAAAGACCTCCCAATAAATTGGCAAGTCCCGGTAGTGCTCTTTCGGTCTACCTTGCAACCGGCATAGTCCGAATCGGAATAGCCAAGTAGATCGAAAGTGGAGCCCTTGGGATACCACAAGCCAAGATTCGGAGTGTGCACTAAGTATCGAAAAATTCTCTTAACGGCCATAATATGACATTCTTTCGGATTAGCTTGAAACCTTGCACACATGCACACACTAAGCATAATATCGGGCCTAGATGCACAAAGGTAAAGTAATGAACCGATCATAGAGCGATATACCTTTTGGTCCACTGACTTACCATCCACATTTAGATCAAGATGTCCATTGGTAGGCATAGGGGTCTTGATGGGTTTGGCCTTGTCCATCTCAAACTTCTTTAGCATGTCTCTTGTATACTTGGTTTGACTGATGAACGTGCCATCCTTGAGTTGCTTGATTTGGAATCCAAGAAAGTACTTCAACTCACCCATCATGGACATCTCGAACCTTTTGGTCATGATCCTACTAAATTCCTCACAAAAGGCAACATTAGTACTACCAAATATTATGTCATCGACATATATTTGGCACACAAAGATATCATTATCAACTTTGCGAGTAAATAAAGTAGCATCGGCCCTTCCTATCTCAAAACCCTTTTTGAGTAGGAAGTCCTTAAGACAATCATACCAAGCTCTAGGGGCTTGTTTAAGCCCATAGAGCGCCTTGTCGAGCTTGTAGACGTGGTTGGGAAACTTTGGGTCCTCAAAACCCGGTGGTTGCTCCACATAGACCAATTCGGAGAGGGGGCCGTTGAGGAATGCACTTTTCACATCCATTTGGTATAGCTTGAAATCATGGTGAGTAGCAAAGGCAAGTAATATACGAATTGACTCGAGCCTAGCTACAGGTGCATAGGTTTCCCCAAAATCCAAACCTTCGATTTGAGTGAAACCTTGAGCCACCAACCGTGCTTTGTTCCTTGTCACCACGCCATGCTCGTCTTGCTTGTTGCGGAAGACCCATTTGGTTCCTATCACATTTTGCTTGGGCCTTTCCACCAAGACCAGACTTCATTCCTGGTGAAGTTGTTCAGCTCTTCTTGCATAGCCATCACCCAGTCCGGATCGTCAAGTGCTTCTTCCACCCTAAGAGGTTCCAAAGAGGAGACAAACAAGTAATGTTCACAAAAATTTGCTAAACGAGAGCGTGTCGTTACCCCACGCCGTATGCTCCCCAATATGTTGTCAACGGGATGATCCCGTTGAACTGTATGATGAACTCTTGGATGTGGCACAAGTGATCTTCGTTGGATGGGTCCATCTTCATCATCTTCATCATATGCATTGATGTCCCCATCTCCTTGTCGGACTTCATGTTGAGCTTGTGTTTGATCATCAACTTGATGTATCACTTGAACATCACCCACACTACCACCATTCGGAGTTGCGGAAGCTTCATCATGCGCATTTGGATGCACATGATGGATATGAGAATCTTGTGGAGTGTGTGATGGTTCATCTTCATCATCTTGTATTTCAACGGGCCTCACATCACCGGTTGCAAGCTTCTTGATAGCTTCGGATGGAGGCTCGTCATTACCTACAAGCTCATCATTGACTTGCTCCTTTTGAGAGCCGTCGGATTCATCAAAAGTCACGTCTACCGTTAACTCAATAGTGCCGGTGGCATTATTGAATACACGGTAGCCATGTTCGTTAGTACCATAACCAAGTAGAAAGCCTTCGTGTACCTTAGGTGCAAACTTTGAACTTTTGGCCCTCTTGTTAAGTATGAAACACTTGCAGCCAAAAACTCGAAAGTAATGCACCTTTGTTTGTTACCGGTTAGAAGCTCATATGGCGTCTTCCCCTTAGCTTGTGAAGGTAGAGGCGGTTGATTGCATGACACGCCGTGTTCATTGCCTCCGCCCAAAAGCCATGGGAAGTCTTGTACTCATCCAACATAGATCTTGCGGCTTCAACAAGAGTTCTATTCTTCCTTTCCACAACCCCATTTTGTTGTGGGGTATATGGAACGGAGAACTCATGCTTGATCCCTTCTTCATCAAGATACTCTTCTATGTTGGTGTTCCTAAACTCGGTCCCGTTGTCGCTTCTCACTTTCTTGATCTTGATGTCAAACTCATTTTGTGCTCTTCTAGCAAACTTCTTGAAGATGCCTTGCGTTTCGCTTTTATCTGCTAAAAAGAACACCCAAGTGAAACGAGAATAGTCATCAACAATAACGAAACCGTATTTGTTACCGCCGATGCTTTGATAAGCAACGGGTCCGATGAGGTCCATATGCAATAGCTCCAATGGTCTTGTGGTCGACACAATGTTCTTGATTGGATGCTTTGCTCCAACTTGCTTTCCGGCTTGGCACGCACTGCAAATCCTATCTTTCTCAAAAGAAACATTGGTTAGTCCAAGGATGTGCCCTTCTCTTGAAGTTGGGCCAAGTTCCTCATCCCAACATGAGCTAGTCGGCGATGCCAAAGCCAACCCATGCTAGATTTTGCCATTAGACTTTGTAGGTTCTACCTTACTAGTTGAGAAGTCACTAAGTAAAGTTTTCCTTCACTTAACAAGCCTTAAACTTCTCTCTTCTCTTCCCTCCTCACCTCTCCCCTTCTCACACGTACACCTTTTCTCTCAAATAACTATTATTACATTTCTCATCATATTAGCTTTTATACCTAACCAACAATTCTCCTTTCGTTGACCATTGTCACCAACACACATATTGTTGCATGAGTCTTGCTTACCATTGTCGTTGTTGCAAGTCGAGGAAAGGAGAAACATATCTTTTGCCCCGGTCATATGATTGGTGCATCCACTATCCAACACCCAACTTGACCCACCGGAGGCATATTCCTACAAAACAAGTTTATGTTCTAGATTTAGGTACCCAAACGAGATTGGGTCCTTGGGGGTTAGTCACATAAGCTTTTGGCACCCAAACATTCTCATAATTTCCCTCTTCTTGAGGGCACCAACATTGACTACTATCTTACCATCCTTCCCCCAACAACACAAGTAATCACATGTATAGCTTCTTGATATGGGCTTTTGTTGCTTGGGGCCTCCACTTGCTTCTCCTTGTTGATCTTACCATTAGCAAGTGGAGCCTTTGGATTGGCAACCTTGTTGGCCTTGTTCATTAGGTCAAAGAGAGGAACCCTTAAAGTTAACAAAAGGTACCCCATTGACCATCTTTCTACCATTGGCCTTACCACCATACCTATTGTACCCAATTCCATCCTTGATAGATGGGTGTCTTGCGGTCTTGAGGATATCTTTTGTTGTTGCACCTTACACTTGCAACCATTCCTCAAGATCATGTTCAACCTATTAATCTCCTTGTCTTTCTTCTCTATCTCAACAAGGTTAGTTGCACAAGCATTTATATCAAGTTTATAGCATCTTTTGCAACCATTACTAGTTGAGGCATTAGAGCCATCGAATCCTTAGAAGAAGTTGAAGAGGTGCTACTCCAAAGAGTGTTGTAGCTTAGTTCAAGAGTTTGATACTTATTTTGAGAGCTTGTGAGGCTCTCTTGAACCATGCTAACCTCATTCTTTAGGCTTGCAATTGAGTCATTGCTCATGGAACACTCCTTAGCCAACTTCTTGTTGGAGTCATTGGCTAAAGATAGTTCCACGGTCAATTTCTCAACCTTCAACTTCTCCTCGGCAAGAGAGGCTTCCAATGCACGGTTCTTTTCTCTCTCTTGAGAGATCAAGTCCCCTTGCATTGCAAGACTCTCATTCCGACTCTCTAATTTAGTGAGCAATTTTATGATTTTAGCTCCACCTTTCTTTCCAAACTTTCTAATTATGCTAAGCTCAAATTCATCCAATTCATCATCACTATATTCATTGCTAGAATAAGTAGGAGAGTTAGGTGATACCTTCTCATTCTTAGCCATGAAGCAAGAATGAGTGAAGTCATCCTCGTTGTCGGAGAGGTTCTCGAACAAGCGTGATGAAGTTGTTGAAGTAGCTATGTTGGAGAAGAGGCTTGGAGAAGAGGTCTTGTGTATGGCAATGTTGGCCGCTCCCACTTCTCCTTCTCCTTGCTCTTTGCTCTTCTCTTCATCACTTGAGTCATCTTCGAGAACCACTCCTCACCAAGATGAGCTTCACCACCTCTGTCTTCTTCTATGCTTCTTGTCATCCCTTGCCTAACTTGTTCTTGTTCTTCTTTTGTGGACAATCGGCAATGAAATGATCACCGCTCCACACTCATAGCAATTTCTCTTCTTGACTTCTTGAAGTAACCACCTTTGCCCTTTTGTGCATCTTCATTCTCATGAATCTTCTAAAGTTCTTCACAATAAGGGCCAACTCATCATCGGAGTCTTCACTTCCTTCGCTTGAAGAGTCATCTCGGGCCTTGCTTCCTCTTCTGATTAGCCTTGAGTGCTACCACCTTCTTGTGACTTGCCTCTTGATCTTCTATATCTTCATCATCCAAGACTTCATGATGCTTTATCTTGGCAAGCATCTCATGAGGTCCCATGCTCTCATAGTTAGGTCTCTCCATGATGATTGATGCAAGGTTCTTGTTCCTCTTTCTATATGCTCTTAATAGCTTTCTTCCAGCTGAGTAGTCATCCCACTTTGTGTCTCCGAGTGCTCTAATCTGATTGACCAACGTCATGAATCTGTCAAACATTTGTGAGGTGTCTCACTTTCTTGATTGCAAAGTTCTCAATCTTTCCATGAAGAAGCTCTATGTTGCACTTCTCACACTCGCATCACCCTCATATGATATCCTGAGGGTATCCCAAATCTTCTTGGCATTCTCCATTCCATGTACCTTGTTGCTTTCTTCAGGCTTTAGGCATGATAGAATCAATGATGCGGCTTGAACATTTTGTTGAAACTCAAACACATCATTGTCGGTGAACTCTTGACCTTCAACATGACTTGGTCCATTGTCAAACAATCTCCAAACTCTTGCGGCAAGAAGGTGTAGCTTCATCTTGTGTGCCCAATCATTGTAGTTGATTCCATCAAAGGCGGGTGGTTTGCCTAGATTGACGCTAGGCAATTGCATGACCTTGCCCATATGGCTATAGTCATATGGCACTCTAGTGAACTCGGTGTCTTTCTTGCCTTTCTCTTCATCTTCCTTCTTCTTGTCATCCTTGGGCGGCTGATTTCCACTGCTTCCGGATGCTTCGGCTTTGCTTTCCAAAGCTCGCCTCAAACTCTCCATCTCATCTTTCATCCTCTTCATCTCATCTTCATGCTTCTTTGCTTGATCTTGAATTACCTGAGCAGTAACCTGCTTGACAATCTCATCAAGCTGTTCTTGACTTATGGTAGACATGATTCTCCCTTACGCGGTGAAGCGCTAACACAAGGGTTAGGCTTTGATACCAATTGAAAGGACCGAATCAGCCTAGAGGGGGGGTGAATAGGTGATTTTTGACTATCTGAAACTTCACAAACTATAAGATGTAGTTAGATAGCTACCAGAGAGGCCGGTTTGTTGGGTAGGTACTACCGGGTGTGAAACACCGGTACTACCGACACAAACAAACGGCACAACCGGGAACCTAAAAGAAAACTACAAATCCGATGAATGTAAGCTATGAAGATAATACAAGTTTCTGGCCCACTTTCCTAAGAATGATATGTGGTAAATCTACTCTCACCAAACCTTGGTTGCTCCCCTTGATGTAGATCGAGCCTTCCCAACCTAAGAGAGAGATAGGGATAGGAAGAACACGAAGAACACAATAACAAGTGAAGTAGAGAAAATAGGGACAACAACAACAAGCACACGGGACACGCGATTTTTCCCGAGGTTCGGCAATCCACTAAGGAGTGCCTACTTCCTCGTTGTTGAGGTGACCACAAAGGTCGGAGTCTATTTCACCTCCTCGCCTCACTCAAGCAACCACGAAGGCTACGAGAGTATCTCTACTAGAAATCTTAGGGTAATACAAACGCTTCGGGGAGCCCTCATAAGTAAATCAATACGGGCTACCACGAAGAACACCTAACCGGCTAGAGCTCAAGAGTAAAAGACACAAAGTAAGCCGGCAAGATGGAAACCAAGTGCTCAAGTCGAAGATTGATGCTTCCCACTCTCGAATCTCACTTCCCTAGCTCAAATCTCGCAAGGGAATGAATCTAGGAGCAAAGGGAGAGAGAGAGGGGTGAGTCAATGCTTGGAGAGAGTTTGTCTCGAGTTAGGTCAGCAATAAGTGTATAGAGTAAGTGGGTAACCGTGGAAAGAGAAGAGGAGAGGCATTTATACTCCCTCAGTCCCGAGACTGGTCGGTATCACCGACCACTCCTGGCCGGTACCACCGACCAGTTCACAACGGTCGAAAGAATCCAGATCTGACCAAACAAGCAACCACCGACCTCACGTCGGTACCACCGCGGGCGGTAGTACCGAGGTAATGGTGGTACTACCGCCAGGCCAAATTGGCCACGAACAGAGAGCATCTCACAAAGGGACTTGGTCCCTCGGAAACTACCGCCCAAAGGTCGGTACCTCCGAGGTCGGTGGTACCGAGGTTATGGCGGTACCACCGCCAGGCCATTTTCAACTCAACACAGAGAGCTTCGCGAAACCAAGAAACTACCGACCTCGGTCGGTACCACCGCTGGCGGTACTACCAAGGTTTATGCGGTACTACCGCCAGGCCATTTTTAAACCTACACAGGGAGCTCTGCAAACTTGGTTACCACCGGCCTTGGGTCGGTAGCACCGAGGGCGGTACTACCGAGATAATGGCGGTACTACCGCCAGGCAAAAAATTAGTGCGAACAGAGAGCCTTGCAAACTTGGAAACTACCGGCCATGGGTCGGTACCACCGTGGGCAGTACTACCGAGATAATGGCGGTACCACCGCTAGGTCAAATACAACTCTACACGGAGAGGGTTGCAAAACCAGGTTACTACCGACCTTGCGTCGGTACCACCGCGGGCGGTAGTACCGAGGTTATGGCGGTACTACCGCCAGGTCATTTTTGACCAATACAGAGAGGGTGTTTGAGCGCTGCGCAGAGAAGCCGTGGTCGGTACCACCGACCATATGAAATTACCCTCTACGTGTTCGTGATTGTGCGGTGTCTCTCAAGCGAACTAAAGTTAGTCGATTTGAGCACTTTTCTCCACATCTAGCCAACTTACTTTGTGACCGTCTTCATAGTCTGGCTTACCTATAACTTAAGTTTAAAATTGAAATTTTAAACTACCACTTGAGCTAGGCATCTTTATGTCCAAAAATATCCTACGTGCTTTGATCACGAGATTTCAATGTTTCAAATCTTTCAAAGGACTAACACCTGCATACATGCTTTTATAAATGGTTAGTCCCTAATTTGATTGTCATTAATTTGCCAAAACCCCATTGGGGGCGAATGCACTTTCAAGATGAAGCTTTGGAAGATGTTGATTGGGTAAATGCTATGCATGAAGAATTGAACAATTTCACAAGGAACCAAGTTTGGGAATTGGTAGAAAGACCAAAGAATCATAATGTGATAGGTACCAAATGGGTGTTTAGAAACAAGCAAGATCAAGATGGCATAGTAGTGAGAAACAAAGCAAGACTAGTTGCTCAAGGTTACACTCAAATTGAGGGTCTTGACTTTGGTGAAACTTATGCACCGGTTGCAAGATTAGAGGCAATTAGAATCGTTTTGGCCTATGCTTGTGCCCACAACATCAAACTCTATCAAATGGATGTGAAGAGTGCATTCTTAAATGGCTACATAAATGAGCTAGTGTATGTTGAACAACCTCCCGGTTTTGAAGATGAAGAAGCCCAACCATGTTTACAAGGTTAAAGAAGGCCTTGTATGGCTTAAAGCAAGCACCTAGAGCATGGTATGAGAGATTGAGAGATTTCTTGCTCTCTAAAGGGTTCAAAATGGGAAAGGTAGACACTACTCTCTTCACTAAAAAGATTGGAAGTGACTTGTTTGTGTTGCAAATATATGTCGATGATATTATATTTGGCTCAACAATCAAGATTTTTGTGAAGAATTTTGGAAAATGATGGCAAATAAATTTGAAATGTCTATGATTGGTGAACTTAGCTACTTCCTTGTTCTCCAAATTAAACAAATGAAGAGTGGCACATTTATTAGTCAAGGAAAGTACATAAGGGACATGATAAAGAAATTTGGCTTGCAAGATGCTAAATCAATTAGTACACCTATGGGCACCAATGGTCATTTAGATAGTGATGCAAGTGGCAACATGGTTGATCAAAAGCTCTATCGGTCTATGATTGGAAGCTTGCTATATGTTACCGCTTCTAGACCGGATGTCATGTTTAGTGTGTGCATGTGTGCAAGATTTCAAGCCTCTCCAAGAGAAAGTCATTTGAAGGCTACAAATAGAATTTTGAGGTACTTGAAGCATACACAAAATGTTGGATTGTGGTATCCCAAGTGGTCAAACTTTAAATTAATTGGATATTCGGACTCCGACTATGCGGGTTGCAAAGTGGATAGAAAGGGCACTAGTGGCACATGTCAGTTGCTTGGAAGATCACTTGTGTCATGGTCATCAAAGAAGCGAAATAGTGTGGCACTCTCTACCGCCGAAGCCGAATATATTAGTGCCGATAGTTGTTGTGCTCAATTGTTGTGGATGAAAGCTACTTTGGATGATTTTGGGATCCAATTCAAGGAAGTGCCATTGCTATGTGATAATGAAAGTGCAATCAAGCTTACCAACAACCCGGTTCAACATCCTAGACCAAGCACATTGACATTAGACATCATTTTATTAGAGATCACCAACAAAAAGGGGATATATCAATTGAGAGTATTGGCACCGATGATCAACTAGCAGACATATTCACTAAGCCACTTGATGAGAAGAGATTTTGGAAGTTGAGAAATGAATTGAACATTCTTGATTTCTCCAATATGGGTTGAGCACACCCCACATATATATGACATGCCTCTCCTTCGACAACTTAAGGTAAAGTTGGTTGACATAGCATTCATACATTTTTAAGGACATGTTTAGTGCATATAGACATACAAGTGATAATTTAGGATCATTCATGGAAACAAAATGAATTTGATGTATATATGTTACCACTATTGTCTTCTATTTTTACATGATCTAGTGGTGGCATATGACATGTTTGTGGGCTTGCAAACCTAGTGTTGAATCTAGAATATGAGCTCAAGATGTGTAACTTAACATGGTCAAGATATCCCTCCTACTTGAGAGGTGTGACAAAAGCTTGCCCTTGGATGAAACCTAGTTACATATTCTAGGCAAGTAATCTAGATTGAACCAATGTGAAATAACGTTCTTTCCAAATCAAATGAACTTGTTATTTCTACGTGGTATTTCTCTCCAACTAAAATGAGCCTTTTTGAGCAATTGTTGATAAAGGGGGAGAAATAAGTCACAAAGATAGATATGATAATGGAAAGGGATAAATTAAAAATTAAAATTTGAGCACACAAATAGGCGGAGCAAGCTCATAAATAAGTTATTTGCATTTGTATGTACATATTCATATGAAATGGTGCATTGTAAACTTTAAATTCAATCTTCGTGTTTGATTAGTGTGTGCTAGTACTACAAATTGTATGGTGATTGAAATACTAGGATGCATAGGTTGGTAACTAGACTTTCATACTTTCAAGTGAATCAAGTGCTCTCTTTACTCATAATGTTGATCTCACGGGGCACTTGAGTTTTGATGTATGTCTAGTTACCTATGGTGCTAAAGATGGTATATATTCGCAACTCCAACGGTATCACGCTTCAAAGGTCCATTCTATATAGCTTTACATCCATTTGATATTAGTAACTCACCACATTTCCTATTTCTCATATGTGAACAATTACCAAACTCATATATCACATATGTAGGGGGAGCTAGTACTATCAAAACTGAATTTGAAATGCTTGTCCAACTCTTATTCATGATCTAAATGCATGGGCAAACATCTCAAGTTCACAAATTAAATTCATTTCATATCTTTGTGATGGTTGTCATCAATTACCAAAAAGGGGGAGATTGAAAGCTCTAGTTTGGTTTTGGATAATTGATGACACCTATGTGTACTAACTATTGCAATTAGTATTATGGTATAAGATAGGTTGGTACACACCAAGTGATGGAGCTAGAGAATTGTCATGGTGATGGTAAATGATGATCAAGTGCTCATATCTCGAAGAAAAAAGCAAAACCCTATGGGCTCAAGGCAAAGGTATAAAATAGGGTATTTGTTTTATCGGTCAAGACGCAATGGAGTGCGTGATCGGGTTTAGGCTAGATAACCGTACTATAAAGAGGAGAAATCTTTAATTACAATGGTTATCTAGCGCCACCATGTGTGAGTCTCATTTGCATATATTTAGTGCGCTTAGTGACATGGTGAGATTAACTCTAAATTTTCCTTGTGAAAATGCTAACTTAAGTGTCCAATTTATTTTGAAATATCTTGGTGAAGGTAGCACTTGAAAAGGAAAGAAAAGAGAAGGTTTAAGTGGAGTTCTTGCTGCTCAACGAGAATTTCTTGTTAACGTAGCTGAAATTGCCGGCGGAGGGTGCACTGTTATGAGCCATAGCTCAACAAGAATTTTGGCTCTCCTCAACAAGAAATTCTGGTTGAGAGTGTGTTGGAGAGAGGGGACCGTCAGCTTTGTGCATGCATGCGTGGGGACCTCTGCTTGCATGCGGTTGTGAGTGGAGAGAGGGAGCACTGCTGCATGCACCTTTTTTCCTGCGTTGCTACGCTGCTCTGCGTGAGACAGGAGCTGCAGCCTGTAGGGCCCACTGCATGTGTGCATGCATTTCAAAAAAAATGAAGGCAACTTCCAGGAAGCTGCGTGCCTTGCCTGCTGCTGCTCTGTTGCCCGGTGCTGTGTGTGCAGTAGGACAGCGGCAACTCGTGGTGGGTCCCAGCTCCCACCCGTTGGTGGACAGGGGTGCTGGGCACCGTTCGGCCGTCGAGAAGGCCGTGGCCTGCCCCCCTTCGCTCGCTCTCTTGGTCACTTGAATAGCAGAGAAATAGAGTACTCCCCTTTCTCCTTCCTCCTCTTGCTCAAACCCTAAGAAAAAAAGGAGAGCTCCATTTTTCCCTCTCTCTCCATTGATTCAAGCTTCAAGCAAGTGAGAGAGGGTACTCCATAGATCGGTTAGAGAGCTCCAAGAAGATCCCCTTCTTCCCTCTCTTCTCCCTCTCCATGATTGGTTCATGTTCATGAGAGGAGGTGGGAAGCCCTAGTGTTCATATGCATTTGTGATTCATCTCGTGGCACTAGGTGATTGTTGATTTCTTATTACTCTTGGCAATTGTCGTCACCTAGACGGTTGGTGTTGGATTGATTGGTGAGGGGATTTGGTAATTGTGTTCACCCCCAATCAAGGTGATATTTATGAGGGGTTGTTGTGGTTCCCCGGTGGAGTGCCTAATTCTAACTCTAGTGGATTGCTCGTGTCATTCAACTTCTCTCCATTGTGTAACACCCCTAGTGTTAAGCGATAATTAAAACCCTAATTAAGTTCATTAGTATGCATAATCATTTGGCATTATGGCATAAAAGCATTTCATGTTTTAAGCATAGTTGTGATGCTTCACATGCTTTAATATAAGTGTTGCATAATCTTGTGTGATGCTTTCATAGGAGATGTATGAGGTGGTTAGGTGTTACATGATATGGCAAGTGAGAATAAAATCCTAGTTTTAAATGTTCTTTTTATTCCCTTTTGTATAAGTCAAAAAGTATGTCAAATTTCAAAATGATTTCAAAAGCAAAGTTGTAGCTCTTGTTGTGTAACACCCGGATTTCCGAAGAATTCCAAGTGCCAACTATATGTGTGCCCAGGAAGTCCACAAGACACATATAGTACCAAAATATGGAATTTTCTCAAAGGCAATGCTTTATTACATAGCGAAACATATTTACATTAAGACTTACATATATAACAAAGCACAACGAAAACTATTCGTGATCTTCATTCTTCAGGACTCCATAATCCACAGGGACGGTTGACTGGGGGAACACCCGCCTAGAAGTCTTGGAACATCTTTTGTAACTCTTCACTTGAATCCACCATCTGGTACCCATCCAGGATTTTTATGTGAACCAACGACAAGCGTCAGCTCACCATGCTCAGCAAGTACAACTACAGGGATGCAAGGCTCAAAGGCTTGACTTGGTTGACTGCGGTCAGCATTTTAAGTTGATCATATTTTATATTCACCTTATATTACTAGATGTATAAACCCTGTTGTCCCATGGTAAGTGATAAACATTATGTTAAAAAGAGGTAGACCACCAACCACCAACATACCCCACCATGAACTGCTGAAAAAGGATCCGAGCCGCTCGTATCCGTGAGCACGGCTGATATATCAGGTTTACACTCTGCAGAGGTTGTACACTTTCACCTTAGGCCGTGATTCCCTTATGCCGGGGAGAGCCAATCCCACATTACCTCCTCTATGGAAGTACGGCAGGGTTTCACTACGTAGCCTTTCACTAGCTACCCTAACAAGTAGTAGCCGCAAGGTTTCAGCATCTAGGCGAATGGAGGCCCCCTTCAAGATGGCACACCTGACAGCCGACCAGTACACATCTTGACAGGCAAGGAAGCCATTCTAAGCCTAGGCTCCCCTCTAGCGCCTTTCGGTAACTACTACAAGCTAGAGAAAGTCTAGTTACACAACTAAGATCAGAGCCATATAATACCCAAGGTTGCACGGGATCTCCCGGGTGGCCGCTTTAAAAGATAGTCCCTGGGGTGGGTCACTGAGCAACACCAGGCTCCAGTGCCCTAAATGTGGTTAAAAAGCCTCTTGTAACATTTGTTCCATAGTCATTAATTAATATTAAACATTTAGCATTTACGTAGCGCATAGCATTACTAAACATATTATGCAAAACCTTCCCATAGGTACAAGGTAATAAGATCAAGTGAAACTAGGGTTCTCCTATGGTTCATCAAGTTACGACACATGCATAATGAATATTTAGTCTTGCAGTTAATAGGTAACAAGGAATCCGTAGTTATACTTGCCTTCCAATAACTTGTGTTGATGGTCTCACTTCTTCAGAGATCTTCTTCTCGATAACCTTGATCAACTTGAACTCTAAACGGGGTCAAAGGCACCACACAAACATCCATTCCAATCATCACATGCAGATAAAATATACTTCTATTAGAACAGTACACCAAGCATCAAAAACAGGTAGAGAAACACTTATAAAACTATTCTACTTGTCGATACGATCACATGGACGTAAAGATCACTCTAATCGGACTAAAAACGGGAAACTTATAAAGAAAACAAGTTTCAGGGGCTATTTTGTAAATAAAAACATTTGCCTAGGGGCTAGCCTGCGAAAACCGAGGACTAAAACGTAATTAACGGTAGACTAGAGGGGCTAGCAGGCTTAAAAACACGATATGGACTGCGGGCACTAAAACCGGAAAGATCAGGGGCTAAAACAAAAGAAAACAGGATCTAAAAGAAACTCTTTTGAACTACGATGGACTGCGGGTTGATTTTCATAAAACACAGGGGCCTTTTTGCAAAAGCGGCGGCTGCAGCTGCGCAGGCGCTGACATAACGCCACGCGGTGCTATGCGGTTGGCCGGGTCCACCAGCTGGCGGTGGACCGCGCGCGGGGCCGCTGGTCCACGGGTTCATGGTCCCGGTGCATACCCCTTCGGGGTGGCTTCTAATCCTGGCCACTCAACACCGAATGAACGGCGTAGAGGGCTTGGCGAGCGGGCGCGGCGGCGGGAGCAGCGGCGCAAACGCCGGCGAGCGGCGGCGCCATGCGAGGGGCTCGGGAACTCGCCGTTCCGGCGTTCCCGGCCTTGGTTGGCCACGCGGATTGCACCGGAGCGAAGCGGGGGCAAAGGCGAGCTCGTCGGTGGCCTTGGCTCCGGCGGGGACTCACCACAGCGACGACGAGGCGGCGGCGGGATCTGTGACGGCTCAGGTGAGCATTTCCGAACGCAAGAGAGCAGGTAGGGTGTAGGGAAAAGCTTTGGGTGGCTGCGGCAGCTCCTGGAAACGCTCGGATGGGGCTTTGGGTGGCCGGTGAAGCTCCAAAACGGCGGCGGGAAACAGTGGGGCGAGCGGGTGGCGCGAGGGAGAGGGCAAGGGCCTCGCCCTGGCTTTATAGGGCTCGGGTGGGTGCGGTGGCGGCCGATGAGTGCCCCACCGAAGCCGGATGATGGCCGAGTGGCCATTAAGGCCACTCACCTTCGGTTTCGGGAGGCGAGGGGAGCGGCGGCGCGCTGGTGGATGCGGGAGGTAGGGGAAGGGTCGCCAGGTGCCGCTGACATGTGGGGCTGGGCTGTCAGGCGGGCGCGGTCGAGCGAGGATTGGGCTGCGGGGCGCGAGGCGGGCCTCGCTGGGCCGGTGTGAGCGGAGGGAAGGGAAAGAGAGGGAGGCGGCGCGAGCGGGCCGAGCAGGCGGTGGCCCAAGCGGGCGAGCGCGGAGAGGGGGAGGGAGTGGGCGACCGCAGGCCGGGCCGCTTGCGGCTTCGGGCCAAAAGAGTGAGGAGAGGGGGGTGAGAAGGAAAAAGGGTTTTCTTTTTATTTTTGTCTCAAAACTTGCTCAAATTCAAATTAGATTTGAATTCAAGCCACACAACACTATTCCTACACTCAAACAAAATAATATGCTCCAGCATGAATGCAACAAAAATGTTTCTAAGCCCCAACTTAAATTATTATTTCACCAAAAATTATTATTTGAGCTATATGTTTCATGAATAATAAATAAACAAAGTCACATTAGACTCTATTTTCCAAAAGGTGATTTTCAGGGTGTCACAAACCTACCCCCCTTAAAAGAATCTCGTCCTCGAGATTCGAAGAGACTTGGCACGAAGCGATCAACAAAGGATCTTGAACAGATGGAAAAGAGAACTTGATTTAGACATGCCATCATCTTCACATGTAAACCAGCTTGACAAGCGTCTCATGACAGATCTTGCACATTTGATAACAAAGGGGTTCGGCTGAACGGGCTACCCCCCTTAAAACAAGGGTTACAACTGACTTGCCAACAAAACACTAAACTCAAAAACATATCTGAACTTCATATGACACCCTGGTTGTTATTGTTTTTTTTAACTAACCAAAGTCTATCTTGATTTCACTGTGGTCTTGTTATGCTTCAAAAAGGTAAGGAAACTTTGCCTTCATTTGATCCTCATTTTCCAAAGTTGCATCTTCTTCTGATTGGTTATTCCATTGAACTTTGCATATTTTAATCACTCTTCCATTAAGGGTCCTGACTGGATACTCATCACATGTGAAGTCACCTGTTGTATTTAGCTCTCTTCAAGGGTGCTTGTTCCTCCTTAAGATCATCTGAAGTCTCATAGTTTATGATATCATCCTCTGGGTTTACACCTTCTATTAGGTCAACTTCATACTCCTGGGGTAGAGGTTGAATTCCTTGATATTCAATTCTTTCTCCTGACGGGGTTGTTAGAAGTACCGAATGTTGAGCATAGTTAATTACTCCATCACAAGCAGATAACCATCCCATCCCAAGGATAACATCGATCTCTGTTAACTTCAAAACTATAAGGTTTGCCATAAAGTTAATTCCTTTTATATCCAGTCTGGCCTTCGGACACATTCGGATTGCTTTCATTTCTCCTCTTGAAGAGTTAACTATCACGAGTTTCCTCATTGGAATCATAGGTATACCATGACATTCAACAAAGTCGCTAGAGACGAACGAATGTGAAGCTTTGGGATCAAACAGAACCATGGCATTGACTGAGTTTACTGGTAACAAACCATATATGACCTTTTGAGCTCTGTAAGTGGTATTTATATCCACATGGTTCAATCTACCTTGGATAAAGTTCCTTTTTACTTTATTTCCTTCTGTCGGCTTCTTACGTACCTTTTGTATCTGTTGCTGATGTGGTTGATTTTGACTCTGATTACTCGAGTCAAGATTCTCAGTGCAGTTATTCACATCCTGCCCATTCTTTTCACCATCGTAACATTCCTCACTAGGAGTGTTAATCTTCATCAGGGAGTTGGTAAAATATGACAGACTTGGTTCTTGAGTGAAAAGTTGCACATCATCATTTCTTCTGCCTGACATCTGACGTTTAACAAGGTGGCATGAGAAAGAGGGAGATGACCTTAAAGCACGACTTGATAAGAGACTTTTTTGTTGGATTTAGGATTGATTGAGAGAACACAAGGATGAGAGATCCTAAACGCTACCCCAACTATCTACTCACTAACTTTTAACAATCATTACAAAGATCCAAAACAAGCATATGCATAATGATAAACCAACTTGCACAAAAAGGTTCACATATCACACAAAGACTCAACTTCGTGACTAGCGATTTTATTACATAAAGGGCATAAGCTCCTAAACCACAAAGATGACATGGTTACAGGGATATCTTGGTAGCATCTCTTGTTTGGTTTTGAGAGTGTCACATCCAATCTTCTCTCAAACTCATCAGGGGGTTTCTTCGTATGATATGTTGGCAGCACTTGTTAGAGGTTGTTCTGCAGAGACTTGACTCTGGTTACTTCCATGGTACAGTTGTTGATTCTTCTATGGGCAAAACTTAATAAGGTGCCCTTCTTCTTGGCAGTGATAACATCTTCTTTTGGCTAGATCTTTTGTGTTCAGACTGTCACTCGGTGTATTATTATCTTGCTGACTCGGAAGGTTCACTTTTATTTGATTGGCTTGCTTCTTGGCTTGCTTGGTCTTCCGTGGTTGAAACTCCTTATAGGTGATGGTCCACCCATCTATGTACACCTCTTGTGAAGTTGTTCCAGCTGACTGTTGGTTGCTTTTCATGGAGTCTACCTTTCTCTTCTTATCCTCATTGGCCTTACCATTTGGGTCCTCCTTGTTTTGCTTCTTAGTTGACTTGATTCGAAGACAGGGAAAACTATAATGCTTGCAACAACGACATTGATCTTGACTGCCAAGCATTTTGCTGTCTGCATCTTCATTAGATTTCATATTCTTCCAAGCTTCTACTACTTGTCTCTTCACTGGCCCTTTGATAGAATTCCCTTGTTGATCCATACCTTCTAAAACTTTTCTTTGCATAGCTAAGAGTTTCTCCTTGTCGAAAGCATTCTTGGGCAACGTAGCTTGGTCCTCCTGACCTTTGGTGTTGGTGACATCCTTGTTACGATCCATCTAAAGGATAGAGAGATAAGACTTAGAATAGAAGCAACATTTTGTAATAGAATAGAGATAGAAGTAGCATTTCTTTTATCAAATAACAAGGCTGGATAGAAGGCAAGAACTAAGCAAGGATGAAAGCATATGCTAAAACGTCCAGTTCTAACTAGGCTTGCGTCCTACAGTCAAGATTGCTCCGATACCAATTTGTAACACCCGGATTTCCGAAGAATTCCAAGTGCCAACTACATGTGTGCCCAGGAAGTCCACAAGACACATATAGTACCAAAATATGGAATTTTCTCAAAGGCAATGCTTTATTACATAGCGAAACATATTTACATTAAGACTTACATATATAACAAAGCACAACGAAAACTATTCGTGATCTTCATTCTTCGGGACTCCATACTCCACAGGGACGGTTGACTGGTGGAACACCCGCCTAGAAGTCTTGGAACATCTTTTGTAACTCTTCACTTGAATCCACCATCTGGTACCCATCCGGGATTTTTATGTGAACCAACGACAAGCGTCAGCTCACCATGCTCAGCAAGTACAACTACAGGGATGCAAGGCTCAAAGGCTTGACTTGGTTGACTGCGGTCAGCATTTTAAGTTGATCATATTTTATATTCACCTTATATTACTAGATGTATAAACCCTGTTGTCCCATGGTAAGTGATAAACATTATGTTAAAAAGAGGTAGACCACCAACCACCAACATACCCCACCATGAATTGCTTAAAAAGGATCCGAGCCGCTCGTATCCGTGAGCACGACTGATATATCAGGTTTACACTCTGCAGAGGTTGTACACTTTCACCTTAGGCCGTGATTCCCTTATGCCGGGGAGAGCCAATCCCACATTACCTCCTCTATGGAAGTACGGCAGGGTTTCACTACGTAGCCTTTCACTAGCTACCCTAACAAGTAGTAGCCGCAAGGTTTCAGCATCTAGGCGAATGGAGGCCCCCTTCAAGATGGCACACCTGACAGCCGACCAGTACACATCTTGACAGGCAAGGAAGCCATTCTAAGCCTAGGCTCCCCTCTAGCGCCTTTCGGTAACTACTACAAGCTAGAGAAAGTCTAGTTACACAACTAAGATCAGAGCCATATAATACCCAAGGTTGCACGGGATCTCCCGGGTGGCCGCTTTAAAAGATAGTCCCTGGGGTGGGTCACTGAGCAACACCAGGCTCCAGTGCCCTAAATGTGGTTAAAAAGCCTCTTGTAACATTTGTTCCATAGTCATTAATCAATATTAAACATTTAGCATTTACGTAGCGCATAGCATTACTAAACATATTATGCAAAACCTTCCCATAGGTACAAGGTAATAAGATCAAGTGAAACTAGGGTTCTCCTATGGTTCATCAAGTTACGACACATGCATAATGAATATGTAGTCTTGCAGTTAATAGGTAACAAGGAATCCGTAGTTATACTTGCCTTCCAATAACTTGTGTTGATGGTCTCACTTCTTCAGAGATCTTCTTCTCGATAACCTTGATCAACTTGAACTCTAAACGGGGTCAAAGGCACCACACAAACATCCATTCCAATCATCACATGCAGATAAAATATACTTCTATTAGAACAGTACACCAAGCATCAAAAACAGGTAGAGAAACACTTATAAAACTATTCTACTCGTCGATACGATCACATGGACGTAAAGATCACTCTAATCGGACTAAAAACGGGAAAGTTATAAAGAAAACAAGTTTCAGGGGCTATTTTGTAAATAAAAACATTTGCCTAGGGGCTAGCCTGCGAAAACCGAGGACTAAAACGTAATTAACGGTAGACTAGAGGGGCTAGCAGGCTTAAAAACACGATATGGACTGCGGGCACTAAAACCGGAAAGATCAGGGGCTAAAACAAAAGAAATAGGATCTAAAAGAAACTCTTTTGAACTACGATGGACTGCGGGTTGATTTTCATAAAACACAGGGGCCTTTTTGCAAAAGCGGCGGCTGCAGCTGCGCAGGCGCTGACGTAACGCCACGCGGTGCTATGCGGTTGGCCGGGTCCACCAGCTGGCGGTGGACCGCGCGTGGGGCCGCTGGTCCACGGGTTCATGGTCCCGGTGCATACCCCTTCGGGGTGGCTTCTAATCCTGGCCACTCAACACCGAATGAACGGCGCAGAGGGCTTGGCGAGCGGGCGCGGCGGCGGGAGCGGCGGCGCAAACGTCGGCGAGCTGCGGCGCCATGCGAGGGGCTCGGGAACTCGCCGTTCCGGCGTTCTCGGCCTTGGTTGGCCACGCAGATTGCACCGGAGCGAAGCGGGGGCAAAGGCGAGCTCGTCGGTGGCCTTGGCTCCGGCGGGGACTCACCACAGCGACGACGAGGCGGCGGCGGGATCTGTGACGGCTCAGGTGAGCATTTCCGAGCGCAAGAGAGCAGGTAGGGTGTAGGGAAAAGCTTTGGGTGGCTGCGGCAGCTCCTGGAAACGCTCGGATGGGGCTTTGGGTGGCCGGTGAAGCTCCACCACGGCGGCGGGAAACAGTGGGGCGAGCGGGTGGCGCGAGGGAGAGGGCAAGGGCCTCGCCCTGGCTTTATAGGGCTCGGGTGGGTGCGGTGGCGGCCGATGAGTGCCCCACCGAAGCCGGATGATGGCCGAGTGGCCATTAAGGCCACTCACCTTCGGTTTCGGGAGGCGAGGGGAGCGGCGGCGCGCTGGTGGATGCGGGAGGTAGGGGAAGGGTCGCCAGGTGCCGCTGACATGTGGGGCTGGGCTGTCAGGCGGGCGCGGTCGAGCGGGGATTGGGCTGCGGGGCGCGAGGCGGGCCTCGCTGGGCCGGTGTGAGCGGAGGGAAGGGAAAGAGAGGGAGGCGGCGCGAGCGGGCCGAGCAGGCCGTGGCCCAAGCGGGCGAGCACGGAGAGGGGGAGGGAGTGGGCGACCGCAGGCCGGGCCGCTTGCGGCTTCGGGCCAAAAGAGTGAGGAGAGGGGGGTGAGAAGGAAAAAGGGTTTTCTTTTTATTTTTGTCTCAAAACTTGCTCAAATTCAAATTAGATTTGAATTCAAGCCACACAACACTATTCCTACACTCAAACAAAATAATATGCTCCAGCATGAATGCAACAAAAATGTTTCTAAGCCCCAACTTAAATTATTATTTCACCAAAAATTATTATTTGAGCTATATGTTTCATGAATAATAAATAAACAAAGTCACATTAGACTCTATTTTCCAAAAGGTGATTTTCAGGGTGTCACATGTTGGTTCCAAGTTTCTGTACAAAAGTTTGAATAAATTTGAAATCTTTCAAACCCTGAATTTGACCCCTAAACTAGATTTCAAAAACTAAAATGAATTAGAAGTTGGTCCTTTAATCAAAGTTGTAGAGGAGATTAAAAGAAACAACTCTTATTAAGGTAAATTTTCATGTTCTTAAGAGAAATCCAAAGTAATTTGGAAAACCAGTTTGAATTGGTTTCAAATTAGAAATTAATTTCCAAACCCTAGTTTTACCCATTTTATGTAGTTCAAAAATGAAGCATAATTTTGATATGGGACCAAAACCAAAGATGTAGATATTTTCATAAGGAACAACTTTTATATTGGTAAAATTTGAAGTTGTTTTATAAATTCAAAAGTAATTTTGAATCTAAGTTTTAATGCTTTTCAAATTCAAAATATGATTTCAAAATCTAAGCAGATTTTGGTTGTACTCCTTAAATGAAATTTGTAAATCCTAATTTTTGGAACAACTTTCTTGTTGGGAGTTTTTCATGTTATGCTATGTTTTTGGGAGAATTAGAGGAAGGTCGTTTAGCTCTCTGTGAACAGTGTTTCGCAGGGGGGGGGGGACAGAGCACGGCCGGTGCCCTGCACCCGGACGCCGCCGCCGTCGCGCCGTGGCCGTTCGGCCGGCCATAGGCACGCGCCGCGCGTCCACCCACGTCACCAAATTCAAGCAGGAGCTGGCGAGCATGCCATCACCACCTGTACCGCGAGCCCTCGTCGCCGTCTCCATCTTTCCCGCTCCTCTGTTTTGGCCGGCGCCCAGAAGCAGAGCAGCAAGTCGCCGCCACTTTTGGCCCGCCTTGCTTGTTCCACCTCCACTCGATAGCTCGTGTCTCTAGCGTCGCCTAGTTGTTGTGTATCGTCTGGTCTAGTTCATGACTCCCCTTGCGGTCGGAGTCGCTCGGGCACCGTCGTCCCTTTCCCTGCCGGCCAGAGCGCCGCCGCGAGCGCCTCCACCATGTCCAGCCTAGTACAATAAGCTCCGAACCCACACAACTAGTGTTTAGGCTTCCTCGTGAGGTCGTGGTCGTGGTCGGCTTGTTATCTCGGTCTCTACCGGCCTGTCAACGCCGGACCGCCGCCGCGGTGTTGGTTCAAGCCGCCGCCGCCGCCATGACCATCGGGTCCCTAGCTCCGGGTGGTTCCCGACCTAGCTATGGTGCGCAGAGGGATCGAGGAGAGTCCCTGGTGCTAGTAAGCCCAACCCTGAGGTCGCTACCGAGCTCCCCTCTCCGGAGCCGCCATGCGCCGCCGCATCGGTCGTCGCCGTCCACCATGACCGGTGGCTGAGCTCCTCTAGTGCCCTAACTCCCTAACCAGCTAGTTGTTTTGGTGCGCCGAGTCGTGGAGGCGTTGTAGAGCCGGGTCTGGTGGTCTGGGAGAGGCCACCGCCGGCCAGCTGGTCGGTCCAAACCATGGCCGCCGCGGTCATGGCCATGGTCTTGGCCTGGCCAGAGCTCTATTGACTGGTCCCGCGTGTCAGAGAGAGTGGGTAAGTGGAGGTGGGTAAGAAAAAGTTTCCATGACTTAATCTTTTTCAGAAATGTAATTTTTGTGCTAGTTCTTGTTTATTTCATAAGTATTTCTCTGTGCATGATAAAATTATGAAATAAACTTTGTTGAGTTCCTTGTGTAGTACTCTATCAAATAAAAATATGAAAGTTGAAAAATAAATAATTTTTGATAGTGATTTAAATAGGTCTTTTTATTAATAAATGATCTTTGATGATTTTTGTAGGCTTATTTAAATGTCCAAAAATCATGAAACTATTTTTGTCACTGTTTTTAGCATAAAAGGTATCTCCACAAAAATTTTGAGCTCTGTTGGATAAAATAAGTTATTTTGCTATTTCTATGCTTTATTTAATTATTTAAATGTTTATAGTTTAATTTAATTCTGCAGGTTTATAATTTTGTCCAAAAATTGTGATATCTGTTTTGCCACTGTTATCTTATATAATGAATCATCTCAAAAACTTTGGGCTAAATTTGACAAACTTTAATTTATGTCCTTTTTCTATGTTTAATTAATAAAGAAATGATTAATAGAGTTTTGTTTAAATAGTTAGGTAATTAAGTGTTCATAAGAAGGTATGGTTAATCTTTGTATCTTCAGTTATCTTTTGTTTTATGGTTATATTTCCTGCATTTAGTAATCAGGTTTGGCTTGTTATAGTTCCAGTTATGCATTTAAGTTTTGATGCATTATGTTGTTATAGTTGCTGGACCAGTCCTCTTTAATGGACTGTTTCCATGATTAAGTTTATGTTTTCTGTGAATGAGTTGTATAGAGAAGTCATAGCCAACTTCTATATCTAGCTTGTCCTAAAATTTCATGATTTTAGGCCTGCCAGATTAGGAGTTGTGGTTTTTATAATTCAGCGGGTTAGATCTGTCCTATCTTCTGGACAGATTTCTGTAATGTAGTTGTTTGAGCTAATTAATTTATGAATCACCTGATGGCTATAATAGAAAACTTGTAGTAAACTTTATAAGCTTTCTAGATTGTTAAGGATCACCCTTTTTGGTGACACTGAGCTCCAGTTATAGCTGTTTGAATTGGGGTTAGCAAATCTGTCCTAGCCCTGGACAGAAATGTTTGTCCCAACTGTTTGACCTAGTTGCCTATAGAACCAACCCTAGGTGATAATAACAAGTTTGTAGATAATTTGATAAGCTTTTCAAACCCATTTGGAAGTTAGGAGCTCTAGTTATGGATGATTAGTATAGGTGGGGTAATCTGTCCAAAGTGGGGGCAGCAGTGTTTACATCTTGCGTGACTTTGGATTATTGTTTGAAGACCATGGGACACCTCTCATCTTGTGCTCCTATGGCTTGAGTGATGTTTTAATGAACCTTAGTCATCTTTGGTTAACTCACCTAAAGGTGCTTGGTGGAAGTTGTACTTGTAGCTAAGAATCTTAGTTGGTAAATTGCAAGTTGGTTTCGTTGGTTTGCAACTTTACCGCGAAGGAAAGTTATACTCGACTTTCCTTAAGTTTGTTTAATCTTATGTTATAATTGTCCTGCACCTTAGCATGCATTCCATGGCATCATACTAAGCATACATCATTTATCTACGTGTAGTATCCGAGAGTGTTGGAGTCGTGTTGATCAAGCTTTGGTGATCACCCTTGTCGAACAAGCCTCGGAAGGAGATTCTTGTTGGACAAGCTTCATCGAGAAGACTTAACTTCTAGATGAAGAAACTAACCTTTGTGGATCATTCTTGGATCCTATCTTCCCTGCAACAAAGGCAAGCCCCGGTTCATTTAACCATTTCCTTGGATTTACAATTACACTTACTTTCGATAACCTGATGCATTAAATGTTTATCAAATAAATGCTTTAAACCTGTTGATGCATGATCAACCTTGTTATCGATATATCCTTCCTTGATACCTGCTTTATGCAAAGGATAGAAATGCTTAGCCTTGCTTTATGAAGCTTTTGATAAATGTTTTCGATACTTATCGTTTTGGAATGATAATGAGAAAGAATGATGGTTAAGACCAGACGGGCACATGCATCGAACCTTGGGTTGGTGTAGGGTGACCTGAATGTGTCGGTTTAGGGTTAACCGTTGTTGGCCTGCTAGATTGAGAAACTGTGAAGTACCAATCATATGCTACGGTAAGCTCTGCCTTGGTGGTTCTTAAATGAGAACGGCTAATCGCGCACTGGGAGTGGAGAGATGGCGGGAATACTAGCTACCCTCGTGGGTTAAAGTCCCGAATTGGAGGTGTACAAGTACTCTCGGGTGGCGCGGACCCGGTCTTGTTTGGAGGATCCGAGGTTGGGGTTGATATATGTGTGATCGAGGGTCTACATATGTCGTATGATCGTGGAAAACTCCCAGATCTGGTTGAATCGGTTCGAATCGTCGTGCTCCTTGGTTAAGGAGACTCAATCTTTCAACCCGCACCGTAGAATAAAAATGGAACTGGTTTAAGAAAGAATGATAATGATCTGTCACTAATGTTCACTTTCAGTTCTTACCAAATTCTTAAGTGATTAAGTAAAATTTGGATCTAGGACTACTTTAGTAAGCTTTTATGCAAAAGAAAAATACTGTTGAGCCTACCCAAACCAGCATGACCCTGAAGTCTTTTCTGTTGATGGATAAGTCTTGCTGAGTATCGACCATACTCAGGCTTTGTTAATTCCCTATTGCAGGTTTCTTTAATAGGTGATGTTGATCATGATCATGTCAGTGGGCTTGACGTGATCTGGTTGTTCTTCTTCTCCATCTTAGGTGCTCCACCTAAGTGTGGCTCCATAGTACTTCCCTACTTCCGCAATACAAGTTATGTTTATGTAAAAAGTAACTTACTCATGTTTTGTAAAGTTTATCTATCTTACTTCCGCACTCCGATGGTATTTTGTATCAACTGTTGTAATGTTGTAATTATTCCAACCTTCATGATGATGATCCTGTGGTTCGTAGATAATTCGGGGTTCTCTCGGGGACACCCGACAGATCTTTCCAGTAATGTGCTTCATTTGCACTGTCATTGGGCTCCTTATGACGATGACGTGTGCAGGTGGGCCACATTAATGGGAGGTTCTGCCGCACATTGGTAGGTTCTTGTGGCGCCTATTTAGAGGCTCGGTGTGTGATACCGATTAGCCACCGAACCACGTGGTGTAGGGGGACACAATGGGGACTAGCTTGCCGGCAAGCAAGTGAACCTCGGGAGAAAAAATAATTGTGTCATTTATTGTCTCCCGATGAATTGAATTTATTGATATATCTCTCATTGGAATTAATTATTTGGTGATTGGCTTCATCCTCTACTCTTCACCGTCGGTATTGAAATTAATTATCTCTCCTTCATACTTGCTATTTATATAATTGTGTAGTAGTAGTAGTGATAAATTGCTATTAGAGTAACATAGCATATTTAGTTGATTTATTTTGCTCTCTAGTGTAAAAGTAGTGATATAGTGTTGAGTAATTTATTTATCTTGTTAGCTCTCTAACTAGATAAAGTAGAGACATAGCAATTGTGTGCCATAGAAATATTAAATTACTAGAATTGCAAATAGGTGGCTTGCCTAACTTTTAGAGCTAGTGCAAACCACATTTTCGCCATTTGTAATACTAATACTTTGCTCTAGTGAGTTTGTAGAATTTTTATTTAGGCTATTCACCCCCCCTCTAGCCAATTAGGACCTTTCATCCGGCAAGGCTGATGCGGACAAACCCGAAGTCAATGACCAAGTGTGAGGGGGGAAAACTCTAGGGCTTAGTTTTTGTATTGTATTTTTTGTTGTGAAAAGCGAGGGCTATTAAGGACTGAAGTGTCTTTGTTTGGTTATTTGACATGCAGGTTCCTGATGGAACCGTGCATGTGGTGTTTGATGTGACGCCCATTATGTTAAACTATCAGGATATTTTTATCTCTGGTGAATCCTGGGCCCGTGCCAGGCTCAAACATCCTTCGTTGTCCTTTGATCGTTTCTGGTGGTCTAAGGTGCGAAGATACGACCTTAAAAATGCCCTATCAAGTTGTTTTTGGCGCAACGCTGACTACACGGAACGATAGGCCTCGCGCGTGCTCTTTGGTTCTTCTTCGCAACCTCCTGTTGATGATGACATAGACGAAAGTGCGGCGCTTGGTTTCTTGTTTGGGCGTAGTAACCTTTGTCTTGATTCAGATGGGGCTCTTGTCGCCCCTAAGGAGGAACCCATTGAGATCAGTGAAAGGGACCGTAGGTATATGTATAGATCGAGGGTATTGTCCGTAGAGCTACCGATTGTTCCCATCGCCCCATTGTTGTGGGGGCCTGTTGTCCTATCAGAATCGGTTAAACACGATGATGTAGGTGGAAATGAAAAAGAAGAAGGTGAAGATGGGGTAGGCTCTCCTGGCGCTAGCGATGGTAGTCTCTATTGTTGAGCTTTGTAATAACAGTGAGTCGCTGTGTTTGATTTGTAAAAAGGTGAGCGAGGCTCGCTCCTGTGATTGATTGTAGGAGATGTCTGTAAGAACAGCGACACCCCCTATCTTTTTAGCGAGGCTCGCTCCTGTAATTGATTGAAAGAGATGTTTGTAAAAATAGCGACGTCCCCTATCTTTTTAGCGAGGCTCGCTCCTGTAATTGATTGTAAGAGATGTTTGTAAAAACAGCGATGCCCCCTATCTTTTTAGCGAGGCTCGCTCCTGCAATTGATTGTTAGAGATGTTTGTAAAACAGCGATGCCCCCTATCTTTTTAGCGAGGATCGCTCCTGTAATTGATTGTAAGAGATGTTTGTAAAAACAGCGATGCCCCCTATCTTTTTAGCGAGGCTCGCTCCTGTAATTGATTGTTAGAGATGTTTATAAAAACAGCGACGCCCCCTATCTTTTTAGCGAGGAACAGTGACGCCCCCTATCTTTTTAGTGAGGCTCGCTCCTGTAATTGATTGTAAGAGATGTTTGTAAAAATAGCGATGCCCCATATCTCTTTAGCGAGGCTCGCTCCTGTAATTGATTGTAAGAGATGTTTGTAAAAACAGCGACGCCCCCTATCTTTTTAGCGAGGCTCGCTCCTGTAATTGATTGTAAGAGATGATTGTAAAAACAGCGACGCCCCCTATCTTTTTAGCGAGGCTCGCTCCTGTAATTGATTGTAAGAGATGTTTGTAAAAACAGCGACGCCCCCTATCCTTTTAGCGAGGCTCGCTCCTGTAATTGATTGTAAGAGATGTTTGTAAAAACAGCGACGCCCCCTATCTTTTTAGCGAGGCTCGCTCCTGTAATTGATTGTCAGAGATGTTTGTAAAAGTAGTGATGCCCTCTATCTTTTTAGTGAGGCTCGCTCCTGTAATTGATTGTAAGAGATGTTTGTAAAAAACAGCGACGCCCCCTATCTTTTTAGCGAGGCTTGCTTTATGAAAGTTGTTTGTAAGAACAGCGATGCCTCCTATCTTTTTAGCGAAGCTCATTTTTGTAAATCGATTGCTTTTGTAAGCTCCTGGCGTTTTCGCGAGGGTACTCGACTTTTTTTGGACTTCGCACCTCCCCTTATCTTGGGTGGAGGTGAAGTTTGCTTTTCCGAGCCCCTAGCGTCTTCGCGAGGGTACTCGACTTTTTTGGACTTTGCGCCTCCCCTTATCTTATGTGGAGGTGAAGTTTCCTTTTGCGAGCCCCTAGCGTCTTCGCGAAGGTACTCGACTTTTTTTTTGGACTTCGCGCCTCCCCTTATCTTAGATGGAGGTGAAGTTTGCTTTTGCGAACCTCTAGCATCTTCGCGAGGGTACTCGACTTTTTTGGACTTCGCGCCTCCCCTTATCTTAGGTGGAGGTGAAGTTTGCTTTTTCGAGCCCCTAGCGTCTTCGTGAGGGTACTCGACTTTGAATTTGAGGTGGGATCTTCGCATCCCGAATCAATTTCTTGAGGTTGCTCATCGATGTTAGCACTCTAGAAATGAGAATGCGTTCTTCGATATTGACGAAAAACATTATATGGGTTTTTGTGGGATTTTTGCTTTTGTTATTCATATTTTGGTTACTGGCTCGTTAAAAAACCTTACGCCCCTTCGTAAGGAAAAAGAGTGCAGCACCTTCGATTCTTATTACAAAACATGATACTGGAATTAGAAAAGGAATAAAACAAAATTACAAAATGCGAGGGCTCGCTAAGGCTCCGCTAAGGGTAGAACTTGCGAAGGTCATTAACATTCCAGGTGTGTGGTAAACGGTTTCCTTCACTATCAGCGAGATGGAAGGAACCTGGTGGTCTCGATGATCAAGTACGGGCCCGTCCATTTTGGCTGAAACTTCCCAGCCATGTGTGCGTTTTGTTTTCTCATGAGAACGAGGTCGCCCTTCTTCAGGTCTTTGATTTTTACTTTCTTATCTTCCCATTTTTTGGTCTCCTCTTGATACTTGCGAAGGTTATGCACTGCATTGCATCTTGTTTCTTCGAGCAAATCTTTGTCAGTCAACTGGTTTTGCTCGTCTGATTCGAGGGTTGCCCTGGGGGAGCCATGTTTTAGTTCTTCCGGGAGCATTGCCTCTTCGCCGAAAAGCAGTCTGAATGGTGTGAACTTTGTTGCTCTACATTCTGACGTGTTATGGGACTAGGTGACTGATGTTAGCTCTTCTGCCCATTTGCCTTTAGGTCTGCCATGCAGCTTTTTTGAGATCGCTTGGAAGATTGTGGCGTTCGTTCTTTCAACGAGGTCGTTTGATTGTGGGTGCCGGACCGAGGCGAAGCATATAACGGTACTGATCTGAGCACATAACTCTTTGAATGCCTCGCTGTCGAACTGGGTTCCATTATCGACGGTTAAGTGTCTAGGGACATCAAAATGACAAACTATCTGCTGCTAGAAGAATTTTTTAACTGCCTGGGAGTTTATGGATGCCAATGGTTTGGTTTCAATCCACTTAGTGAAGTATTCCACGGCTACCACCGCATAGCGAAGGTTTCCAGGGGTTGTAGGTAGAGGTCCGACTAAGTCCATTGCCCATCTTTGCAGGGGCCATGTTGGGCATATCCGTGTTGTTGTGGCGCCCGGGGAATTTTGCGCTTTAGCTGTTAGTTGACATCCTTGGCAGTGCTTGACTAGTTCCTCTTCATCTTGTAGTGCTGTTGGCCAATAGAAACCTTGTCGGAAAGCTTTGCCCACCAATGCTCTTGGACCATTGTGTGATCCACAAATACCCTCGTGAATCAAGTTCAGAATATCCTTTCCTTCACTGTGTGACACACACTTCAGCCAGGCGGAGGTTAGCGAAGCTTTGTATAAAGTATTATCAAGGATTTGGTACCCTCAAGCTCTTTGGTTGAGTCTGTTCTCTTCCCCTTTAGAGTCGGGTTCATACAACCATTTGATGTATGCCATGATGGGAGCTCTCTAATCTTCACTTTGTATTGCATTAATCTGCTTTATTGTTTTTTCAAAAGCTTCGACGGCTGGTTGTGTTGCTGATTCATAAAAGACATTCAGAGGAAGCTGTGTTTGTTGTGCTGCTGCCTTGGCCAGATCATCTGTGAAGGACCGAAAGTGCTACCAGAAAGCGACCAGAGGGGGGGTGAATGGGAGCTTCAAATTTCTTTTCAGAAACTTGTTGCCACTATCCTGAGAATCAACCCCAAGAGCAAACCTAGAGCTTGCGAATGTCCACGACCCTAGAAACCCAACGCAAAAGACGGAAACCAAAACCGATAACGGACGAACAGACTGTGGACGAAAACGTGCGGAACACACCTGACCGGACTCTGCCTGCGTCCGGTCAGTGACCACCGGACGCATCCGGTCCGAGAAAAGCCGCTCGGGAACCTTACTGTTTCTGACCGAACTCACTAGAGAGGAGTGTCCGATCAGATGCTGTGCGTCCGGTCGATTCAGACAAAAACCGTGAACAGTGCGAAGAGTGCGTCCGGTCACGATCAGGACGAGCGTCCGGTCAAGAGATGAATAGCGTCCGGTCAAGTCAACAGATAACGAGCAGATCAAACCTTCAATGACCGGACTCTGGACCAAGCGTCCGGTCAGCCCGATGCAAGCGTCCGGTCACCCCGACACAGACCTGTTCATCCACCGATTCGACTCGATCTCACCCAAAACGAAACCTCTAGGGTTCACACTTGGTAAGAGGAGTCACAAGGAGGATAGTGAGCTACTCCTAGGAGATCATGGCTCGAACCTAACTCCAAAACGGTGAATTGGAAGGATTCGGGGCAAAGAAGACAAAAACCGATTCGAAACAAAAATCGACCGATCTACTAGCTTGTGAGGTTAGAGGAGAATTCCTTCGGTGGAAAGATGCGCCTCATGATCTAGAACAACTTAGTTCAAGCGGATTTGCAGAAGACCCAACGATGAGGAAGATCAACCAACGGGAAAATCGTGGAGAAAAGGAACCTGCGAAGAACAACACCAAAACACGAATCACAACCATGAATTGCAACCGTGTGGCTACCACACGCTACAATAGTGAGATTACGGTCTCACTTCCTCAAAATCTCATGGACACAGAGGTATGGTTCTCTGCGGATCTCAGTGGCTACAGCAGGGAATGGGAGAGCAGGAAAACCCTAAGTGGAGAATAGCAAATGACTGAGATAGTTTGGGAGGTGGGTGTCTCCCTCTACTTATCCTAATTCTAATTCCCACTCTACCCCTACTAATTATAGAGCGAACTAGCTAAACCCTAAGGTTATTCTGGACCAACTCGAAGTAGATGCTGATCCGACGGCCATGCCCGCACAATAGGTAGCTTCGCCTCGACGCGACCTCACCGATTGCCGCCACATGCCGCCACCGCTCAGCTCGTCCTTTTCACGGACCTCGCCCCCGGTTTTGAGGCCCAAACCGGGAAACCAACCTTCACGACCAACCCCCGGTTTTGAGGCCCAAACCGGGAAACCATCCATCCATCGCCTGAGTTTTGTGGCCCAAACTCAGAAACCCGCCAGTGCCCAGGTTTTGCCCGAGTTTTGTGGCCCAAACTCGGCAAACCAGCAGCACCCAGGTTTTGTGGCCCAAACCTAGAAACCGTCCACCGGTGGTTTTTCTGTGGCTCAACCACCAAACCGGCGTTGTAGAAGGGATGCACTGCCCGTGCACCCCGTCCACCGACACATGTCCCCAGGTCCTCGACCTGAGCAACACTATGCCCCGCAAGTCTCCGCTCGTCGCTGTCCCAGGTTGTCAGCCACCACAGCTGATCCTCAGGCCACCAGTCTCTCAGTCAAAGCCTCATGTCCGCCCTTCACCGCTCCCGGTCCATCGGCACGGCACGTCTCTACTTGACCTTCACCTTGCCTTCGATCACTGTATCCGTGCTCGACACCTGCACAACACAAGCCAAAGAACATGCGCATCAAACCCGTTGACAATCACTCATCACTCGAGACTCGGCATACACCCATGTATCTGCAATCTGCTTTGCTATTCTCGGCCCTTGGTATTGCCTTTGTTGTTATGCCTAGAAAAAATGTTTCTAACCTTCGAACAAGTTGCAAGTACTTTTGTAGCTTTATGTCTTTTGCTTTATAATTTTTCTTGATGTGCCCTGCGATGACTTGAGAGTCTATTTTGATGACTGCCCTTCGTACTGACAGTGCCTGAAGCTTTGTTAAAGCCAAAATCATGGCCCCGTATTCTGCTGAGTTATTTGTGCATTTGAAATCCAGTCTCATGGCATATCGCAACTTGATGCCAGAAGGCGAAGTTAAAATTGCTGATGCTCCTGCTCCAGCTGCTCCCCATGCCCCGTCAACGTGAACAGTCCAAAATGGGTCTTCTTCAATACTTTCCTTGCGAGGGTCAGGAGTCCATTCGGCTATGAAGTCTGCCAGTGCCTGCGATTTGATTGTTGATCTTCCCACAAAGGTTATGACATAACGATTTAGCTCGACTGCCCATCTTGCTATTCTTCCGATAGCCTCGTTGTTTTTGAAAATGTTCTCGAGGGGGTAGGTGGAAGGCACTAGGATTTCATGTGACTGAAAGTAGTGTTTTAGCTTTCTTGATGCCATGACCGTAGCATATGCAATCTTTTCGAGTTTAGAATAGTGCCCCTTGGGGCCCTCAAGGGTTTCTGATACATAGTATATTGGGATTTGTTTCATCTTGACGCCGTCAGTCTGTTCCTTTATCAGCACCGCGCTGACAGCGTGGGGCGAAGCTGCAACGTATAGTAGCAACTTGTCCCCGATGTTTGGACTGGTCAAAGTGGTCATGTTGGTGAGATACTTTTTTAAATCTTTGAAAGTCTTTTGTTGTCGAGGCCCCCAATTGAACGGAGCAGTGCTTCTTAGGGTCTCAAAGAAAGGTAACCCTCGCTCTGCTGATCTTGAGATGAATCTGCTCAAGGCTGCTAAACGTCCCGACAAGCGTTGAGCTATTTTTTTGCTTGATGGTGGTTCCATGTTGAGAATGGCATCTACTTTTTCTGGATTCGCTTCTATTCCCCTCGCAGACACAATGCAACCCAGTAGTTTCCCTTCGTTGACTCCAAAAACACACTTTTTAGGGTTTAGTTTTAGTCCTGCTGACCGAAGGTTGGAGAACGTCCTTGCCAAATCTGATTTGTGGTTTTCTTTTTGTTGGCTTTGTACTATTAGATCATCGACATAGGCGGATATAACCTCTTCGTCCTTGAAAACCTCAGCTGTCATGCGAGCGAAGGTGGACCCTGCATTCCTCAAACCTTCTGGCATTCTTCGAAAGCAATATGTGCCTGATGGGGTGATGAAGCTTGTTTTCTCCTCATCATTCTCATTCATCCAAATTTTGTGGTAGCCTGAGAAGCAGTCAAGGAGAGAAAGCATTTGACATCCTGTTGCTCTATCAACTAAGGCACTTATGTTCGGCAAGGGAAAGTCATCCTTCGGGCAGGCTTTGTTCAGGCACGTGAAGTCCACGCACATTCTCCATTTTTTGTTCTTTTTCTGAACCAGGGCCACATTTGAGAGCCATGTCGGATGCTTCACAGGCCGGATGACCCCCGCATCCAAGAGTCGCTTGACCTCTGCCTTCGCTGCTTCCTTCCTTTCCTCAGACATTTTGCGTAGCTTTTGCTTGACTGGGCGATAACCCTCTTTAATGTTTAAACTATGCTCAATCAGTGACCTGTTGACCCCTTTGAGATCATCGGCGGACCAAGCAAAGGTATCTGAATTTTCTCTGAGGAAAGTAACGAGGCTTCTTTCTATTTGAGGCTCGAGCTGTGCCGAGATGATTACTTTCTTTTCTATGTTTCCATCAAAGAGTTGTATTGTTTTGGTCTGATCTATTGGGGTAGATTTCTTTTGTTTTGTCATAATCTTTCCTTTGCTGACTGTCCTTGATACCTCAGGTTTTGTCAAGTTGTGTACATTGTGCTGCCCTGGGGCTACTGTACCCTCGGTGGCTCTTGCAACATCTTGGTCCCCATAGACTGCTACGACCCCCTTCGGTGCAGGAAGCTTCATGCAGAGGTACGCGGGGTGGATAACAACGTTGAAAGCATTGGTGACCTCTCGACCAAAGATTGCGTTGTAAGTATAAAACATGTCCACCACGTCGAAGGTTATATGTTTCGTTCTGCAGTTTACTTGGTCCCCGAAGGTGACAGGCAAAGAGATTTTCCCGATTGCTCTGACTTGCTGACCACTGAAACCGTACAGAGGCTTGCCGGCAGGTTGTAGAAGGTTCCTGTCAAGCTTCATGTTGACAAAGGTTGAGGCGAATAGTATATCCGCAAAGCTCCCCGTATCAACCAGGATTTTTGTAACTGTCCAGCCTGTGAGATTGGTTTCAATCACCATGGCATTTGTGTGGGGATAGTCCCTTAATTTCATGTCACTGGCATCAAATGTTATAGGGATACGGGACCATCGTCCATACTTGTGTGGCCCCTCGATAGCCACGTGGTGCACTCTTCTGGCATGTTCTTTTCTCTGCCTTTTGTTGTCGTGATCTCCATTGGACCCCCCGTGATGGCAAGGATCACTCCGAAGGTTGAGGTTGGATTGTTTATTGTTGTTTGGGTTTGCGACTCGGCTTTGGCAGGCTGAGGAGCTAGCAGTGCTGGAATTGGAGGGGGTGGTGGTAAGGCGGTGCTTGTTTGTTGGCGTGTTTGGGCTGGTGAGGTGGTTGGGTATGAAACGGTGTATGGCATGTTTTGGTGTCGGTAAGTGGCTGGGTTGTTTGCTTGGGTGGATGGAGGGTAAGGGATGTGGTTGTAGTGAGGGTGATGTGCATAGAAAGGCTGATGCGAGGGTAGGTCGTAGTTGACAGGGGTGTATTGGTAGGTGGGGTGGGTAGGTTGGAAATTTGGTTTCCTGGTATGATTGACAGTTTGGTTTTTTGCCGAAGCAGCTCTTTTAGACTCCTAGTACTCTTTCCCTTTGGTGAAGCATCCACAATGCTTAGTGGTGTGTCCTTTTGCTGGTCCACAAAAATGACAATACATTTTCGAGGGATCCCTCTGCTGGTTTCTTTGTTCGGGTGGGGGTGGGAGCCCTTGCGAAGGTTGATTGCCTGAAGCCTGACTGCTCCTTCTTTGGTCTTTTGGTGGAATTGATCTGTTGATCGCACCGACATTACGTGAATCCTGTCGAGGGTTGTTTTTCTCTCCCTTGAGGTCTCGCCTGTGGTTTTTGTTGTGTTCAACGGGCCTCGGATTTCGCTCTGAAGTCCGTGTCTGCCCTGCTATACCTTTCCATTGTTTCATGCAGTTCCTCTATTGTGGTTGTCGGTTTTCTGGCGAACTTTGAGGAACAGGGACCTAGGCGTAACCCACTTACTGCTGCAAGGATTACGGCCTCATCAGATACTCCTGGTGTTCTTGCCCTGATCTGGATGAACCTTCGCCAATAATCCTGTAATGGTTCACGTTCTTCTTGTTTGCAATTGAATAGCTCGATGGGTTTTGAGGGGGCTGTTGTAATTCCTTTGAAATTTGTACAGAGTTTGTCTCTAAGATTAGCCCAGGAATCCATAGTTCTGGTACGTAAATTGTTGTACCATGTCTGTGCAATGTCCCGGAGGATGATTACAAACGACTTGGTCATTGTTGTCTCGTCTCCCCCTGCCGCAGCGACAGCTGCTTCATAACTCATTACAAAATGTCGAGGGTCTGAATGTCCGTCGTACCAGGGCAAATTTTGTGGCTTATAAGATGGGGGCCAAGGCTGGGTTTGGAGTATTTGAGAAAGTGGTGATTTTGGGTCATAAGCCATCAAGTGTTGTTGGGCCCTCCGCGGATTGCGAAGGTTTGGTTCTCTCTCTTCTGGGTATAGGTTGCGGAAATTTGGTTGTCTCTCTGGGTATAGGTGATTGAATGGTTGGGTAGCTCGGGGGTTTAGTGGTGGAGGGGGTGGTGGTGGCTGGTGGATATTGCCCTCGTGCCCTTCAACGTTCTCCTCGTGGGGTAACGACACCTCTCTTTCATTCCAACCTTCGGCTTCAGCCTCAGCTGCCGCGAGAGACTCCTCCATTCGGCGAAGCTGTTCTCTTGCCTCATCCGCCTTCTGTTTGATGGCACACAACCGGTTGTGCCTTTCAAGCTGGTCCAGACGTCTCTTCTTTTCCTGCAACTCTATGTGAAGCCTGTCCAAAGCCTCGAGGCCCATCTCCAGAGGTGTGCGGGTGCTGCTGTGATATCGGCCGAGTGTGTGGACCCAGGTGCTCTGTTTTCGGGTCGACTCCTTCTGCCCCCGAAGGTTCAATGTTCTCTTCTGTGGTTCGCACCGCCGCCGCGACTTCGCCGGTCGAGCGATGATCCCTTCCCGAGTTTGTCCTCCTAGTTCCTGCCATTGTGCGAAGGTGCCCGTTCGGGCGAAAGTTGTTCGATCCCCACGGTCGGCGCCAAATTGTTGGAGTCTACACATACCCAACCCCCGCACGAGTACCGGGGTGGGGCGAGGTTAGCCAACTGTCCAGGTGATTAGCGAAGCGTAAAGTAAATCGGTGACAAGTTCTTCTCTCAAAAAGCACACGTCTCGTTTAAATTGTTCTCCCCCTGGTATTTATAGGGGATACCAGGGGTCGTCGCTTAATTTACGTTAGCGTACAAGAACGATTTCCCAGGACCACACGGTCGTGTGACGGAACGACCCTAATCCCATGGCCCACGTGTCCCTGTCAACCTCTGACAGCCGAACCCATGTTCCATGTGATTAAGACCTGTTCGCCACCGGGCTACATCAGTGCCCAATGTCCGCAGAATCATCTCACAATTCGGTTACAGCATTGCATACTTTTACAAATAACATCGGAATAATGAGCGGAAGACTTAAATAACATTAGTTTTACAAAACAGGGTTCCAAATAGAAATTAAGGTGCAGTTATTACAAACCAAGTTCTGATAATAGAAATAGACATAGGCAACGTAGTGGAGAACAGCAAAGATACTTATAATCACCCAGCCCGCGGGTGTACAACTATTCTTCGGCCTCATCGGCCTCTTCCTGGACGATGGTCATGCAGCAGGGTGCAAGACACATCGGGGACTCTGTCATACCTGCAGCATGGGTAACAAACCCTGAGTACTGGGGTACTCAACAAGACTTACCCGACTAAAGAAAAAGGGAGAAGACTCAGGAATGAGAGGCTTAGGGTAGTCAAGGTAAGGCTTAAGCAAGATCAAGTATTTTGCAGAAAAGCATTTTTGTAAACCTTATTTTATTTTTGAAAGATTCAGTATTCCTCAATTCTTCATCGTTCATGATTCATTTTACATTTCAAAACATTCCTAGTTGAGAACCACTCTCCGTTGACAGTCAGTGGACCAAGTCTCCATAACCGAGGAGCAACGTTAATCAGGATAAATAATACTCAGCTGAGGATCCCTATCCACATTGCATATGTAGCACCCAAGCTTGCATATGCCAACTCGTCTACCACGATTCCTCCAAGATTGGACCCGGTCCTACGCCACCCGGAAGTACAGTACACCACTCCTTTCCAGGTACGACGACCACGTGGGTACATGCTACTTCCGCCATCTCTCCACTCCCAGTGCGCGGTTGTCGGTCCCAATCAAGGATTTCTCGGAGCCAGAGCTTTCCGAAGTATGTGAATAGTTACAAGTCTTGACCAGCAGGCCCCCATACGGATGGTCCCTAATTTTCCAGCCAGAACTATACCTTGGTTATATCTCACCCAAGCGTAATAGTCCTGTCAGTTTTTCAACCCTGTCCCGGTCGGTGTCAACTGTTGAGTCCCGGACTACAACATGACGGCACCGTACACGCGGACAACCTCTTCTTGACAATGACCACATGCTAGCTAGGCAAGCAGTCATCGAACGGGAAGTAAAGCCAAATTCCCATAAAGATTCTTTCAGTGATCACACTTTTGAAAATGACATTTTATTGCAAAGTCTAATTCAATAAGCATTGCTAAGCATTTTTCAAATACTTTTGAAAAGCAGGTATCGGGTGTATCAGTGGTCAAGGTGGATAGTGCATCAATTAGGATAGCACACAACTCCTATAAACCTAATGCAGTAGTTTAACTCAAAAGCATTTAAGGAAAACATTTTATAAAACCAAGGAAGGGTTAAATGCACCGGGGCTTGCCTTGAAGAGCAAAGACAGCTGGCTCAGGGTTGGAGGTGCAGAGGTCGAAGCTCGGAGTTACTTCGGGAGCAGGTTCGTCGGCGGTGGCCTCGACTTTGACTTCTCCTTCGGTGACTATACGAATGCAATGATGCATGCACATGAGTATGCTAGCATGAACAATGCAAAACAGGGCATACAACATAAACCCTAATCATTTTTTTTCTATTTTTCCTTAATTATTTAAAAAGGTCATTTTATGAAGTTGCTCCAAAAATTACTACATTAATCACATAAGTTCATTATGGTGTAGATAGATGGCAAAACAAATTTCATAATTTTTGGAGGTCATTAAGGTGCTCAAATAAAATCAGACATTAATTAACAAAGGCACTATTTAACAATTAAAGATAAATGCTCAAAAAATCAACTTGCTCCAAAAGACTTCAAAATTTCACCAGAGACTAAACATGGCATACAAAGCTCACAAAAATTAATCTCATGATTTTTGGAGTTATAAATGATTTTCTAAAAATCCAAAACCATCCATTTATTAATTAAAAGAGGGATTTTACATTTTCAAATTCTTGCAGAAAAGTCAAGTTTCATATTTTTATAAAATACTACACAGTGCAAGGAGCATACCATAATTTTATCAGGATTTAAGGAACAACAGATTAATTCACACAAAAAAGAGAAAACAGAACACTATTCACACTCTTTCAAAAAGGAAAAAGAAAAGAGCGTCGTGCTCCTTTCTTGCAGGGGCTCGGGCGAGTCGCTGCGAGGCGGACAGCAGGGCTCGGGCGAGGCGGAAACACTCGGCCGTCCGAGACCTGGCTGGTAGGCTCGGGCGAGACGGAAACAAGCGTTTCGTCCGAGGCCTGGCCGGGAGGCTCGGGCGAGACGGAAAGCATGTGTTCGCCGAGGCCTGGCTCGGGCGAAGCGGAGAGCATGTGTTCGCCGAGGCCTGGCTCGGGCGAAGCGGAGTGGAAGCAGAGACCGGAGGGCTTCGAGTGCTTACCACGGTCGGAGGCAGGGCTCGAGGGTGTGGCTCGGGAACGTGCTCGAGGGTGAGGCTCGAGGCTGAGGCTCGACACGTGCTCGAGGGTGAGGCTCGAGGAGGGAGACGGCCGCGGTGGCGCTCCGGCGATTCGGCGACCCTGTACACCAGGCACGGCCACCAGTAGCTGGTTAGGAACGCAAGAAGGCAAGGAATGAAGGTCAGAGGCCAGAGGGAGGAGAGGTGGAGCGACGGCGGCGAATTCCGTCGACCCGAGTCAGACGGCATCTCACCGGCGCTGAGGAAGAAGGACTTGCACTCGGCGGTGGGAGCCGGTAGCGGTGGAATTGAGGGGTTGGGGAGCTGCGCGACGTTGAGGCGAAGCTGCTGGGCTAGATGGTTGAGCGGCGGAAGCTCTGGACTGGCCTGGCCACGGTGGCAGAGGGGATGAGGAGGTCTGCCGGCCGGCGGTCCCTCTTTATAGGCACGGTCGGGGACGGTAGAGAGCACGGGATGGTGTGGATGAGCTCGGCCGAAGCGTGCGCACTCGATTGCAAGCCGGCGGGAGGACGGGCGTGCACCCAGGGCCTGGGCGAAGGCTCGCCGGTGACGGCCACGCGGCGGCGACGCCCTGGGCACTGTAGGGGACGGGGGTGGAGGTCAGCGTTCGCGCGTGCGGGTGCGGCATGATGGCGCGGGCGCAGGCGACAAGTCGGGGGCGGGCGTGCGGCTGCCAGGCGCGCGTGGCGCAAGCGGCGCTGGCGCGCGGCCATGGCCGGGGCCCCCTCCTGCTCGGTGCCGGCTAGAGGTAGGGGATGAACAGGGCTAGGTCTAGGGTTTGACTTTCTGTATTTCGCAAATTACTTCCAAAACTTGAACTGAGCAGCAAAAACTCAAAACACCAAAGTTGTTCAGAAAAAAGAGATCTACAACTTTGTCAAAAAGAATATTTTCAAAATCCAAATAGTTTTTGGACCACATTTGAAAACAGAAAAGGGAACATTTTTGGGATTTGAATAAATTCAAAATTACTTTTGATTTTACATTGAAAGTTGGAAATCTGCAAATATGAAAGTTGTTCCTTTTATCAAAACCTACAACTTTGCTAATATACCCTTTTTCTGAAACTCAATAGTTTTAAAATAAATTTTGAAAACTGAAAAGGGGACAAAAACTGGAATTTGAATAAATTTGGATTTACTTCAAACTTTGTACAGAAACTTGAAAATTTGTAAATACCAAAGTTGTTTCTCTTGGCCAGATCTACAACTTTGCTTTTTGGACCAACCTCAAATTTTGAATAATTTTTGAATTACAAAAAGAGGGATAAAATCCAGGGTTTGGAAATCAGGGTTTTGCAAAGGGATTTGAAATCTGATTTTGATTTTTGAACTTTGGCCAACACAACAAAACTTCAAGACATCCAACTGAACAAGAATTACACAAAGCTAGGCACAGAGGTGAAATTACCATTTTTGCCCTTAAAGGAAGATTTGGGCTTTTAGGGTTTTTGAAAAGAGATTGCTACACAAGTACTAAGCAAACATAAATGCAAGGCAAGAATGATTAATGACTAATGATGATGACATGTCAGGTTAATTACAGTTAAACACCAGAGGTGTTACAGCCTTCCCCCCCTAAAAGAAATCTCGCCCCGAGATTCCACGTCTTTAAGAAGGAAAAGGCAAAACCTTACATCTACAGAGATTCGAGAAAGTCGGGATAGTTCTTTGCTAAGAAGTCTTCGGATTCCCAGGTGGCTTCTTCTTCAGAGTGTTGGTTCCACTGGATCTTGTACCATCTTGTGGTAGTTCTTCGGGTAACACGGTCCTTGTGATCCAACACGCGAACTGGATACTCAGTGTATGACAGATCTGGTTCTAGCTCAACGCCTTCAACTTCAACCACATGTTCAGGTACTCGGAGACACTTCTTGAGTTGGGAGACATGAAACACATTATGAACTGCTGAAAGATGATCGGGCAAACTTAGCTTGTAAGCGACCTTGCCACAACGATCCAGAATCTCAAACGGACCAATGTAGCGGGGTGCTAGCTTTCCTTTGACTCCAAAACGAGTGACTCCTTTGGTGGGCGAGACCTTCAGGTACACATAATCCCCGATCTCGAACTGCAGAGGTCGACGTCTCCTGTCAGCATAACTTTTCTGTCGAGACTGTGCAATCTTCATGTTCTCTTGTATATGCTTGACTTTCTCTTCCATATCTTTTACTAGGTCAACTCCAAAGAATTCCCTTTCTCTGGGTTCAGACCAATTGAGAGGTGTACGACAACGGCGGCCGTACAGTGCTTCAAAGGGTGCCATTTTGATGCTCTCTTGGTAACTGTTATTATATGAGAACTCTGCCAAGGGCAAACAGTCATCCCAAGTATCTGCGAAGGTGAGCGCACATGCTCTCAACATATCCTCTAACACTTGGTTGACTCGCTCAGTTTGTCCATCTGTTTGCGGATGATATGCCGTACTATGCAAGAGCTTGGTTCCAAGTGAGGTATGGAACGCTTTCCAAAACTTTGCGACAAACTGGGTACCACGATCAGAGATAATGCTCTTGGGTATGCCATGGAGTTTCACTATGTGGTTCTTGTACAAAGTGGCATAAGTGGGGACGGTGTAACTGGTCTTCACTGGCAGGAAGTGAGCTTGCTTAGTGAGGCGATCCACGATCACCCATATGGAATCAAAACCTCTTGATGTCTTGGGTAGACCATTGATAAAGTCCATACTGATATCGTCCCATTTCCAAGCAGGTACAGGTAAAGGTTGCAATTCTCCTCCGGGCTTCATGTTCACGGCTTTGACTTTCTGGCAGGTATCGCACTGAGCGACATACCGGGCGATCTCAATCTTCATCTTTGTCCACCAGAATTGCTGCTTCAAATCCTGGTACATCTTGTTGCTGCCGGGGTGGATGGAGAATCTAGTCAAGTGTGCTTCATCAAGGATTAACTTTCTTAACTCAGGCACTTTAGGAACTACTAACCGATTCTTAAACCATACTACTCCTGCATCATCAATCCTGAAACAATCAGCCTTTCCGGATTGGACCTTTTCGATGATGTGCTTGATTCCAGGGTTATCTTTCTGTGCAGCGATGATCTGCTCTCTGATAGGGGTTTCTATTCTGATATTATTCAGAGTTCCTTGTGGAATCATTTCAATATTCAACTTTTCCAGCTCATAACACAAAGAAGAATCATAGGGTTTCTTCATCAGACAGTTGCAATATGACTTGCGACTGAGCGCATCGGCGACCACATTCGCCTTACCCGGATGGTAATGCACTTCAAGATCATAGTCCTTAATTAACTCAAGCCATCTTCTCTGCCTCATATTCAGTTCCTCTTGGGTGAAGATATACTTCAGGCTTTTGTGATCAGTGTACACATTACAGGTACTGCCCAACAGATAATGACGCCAGATCTTCAAGGCATGCACTACTGCTGCTAACTCGAGATCATGAGTTGGGTAATTCTCTTTATGTCGCTTAAGCTGTCGGGAGGCATAAGCGATCACTCGACCTTCTTGCATCAAAACACAGCCCAAACCAGTACCAGATGCATCACAGTAGACATCAAAGGGCTTCTCGATGTTCGGCTGGGCTAACACTGGTGATGTGGTCAACAGTTTCTTCAACGTTTGAAAGGCTTGCTCACAGGCTGGTGACCAGACAAACTTCACAGAATTCTTTACTAACCCAGTGATAGGCTTGGCGATTCTTGAGAAATCTGGGATGAATCGACGAAAATATCCTGCCATTCCCATAAAGCTGCGGACTTGATGAACAGTGGTAGGTGGCTTCCAATCCAGAATGTCTGCCACTTTACCAGGGTCAACTGACACACCTTCAGCGGAAAGAACATAACCAAGAAACTGTATCTGATCTAACCAGAACTCACATTTACTGAACTTGGCATACAGCTGATGTTCTCTGAGACGGGATAGAACGATACGAAGATGTTCGGCATGATCTTCAGGGGTTTTTGAGTAGACAAGGATGTCGTCAATGAACACGACCACGAATTTTCTCAAGCTCTGGCATGAACACAGAGTTCACGAGGTACATGAAATGAGCAGGGGCATTGGTCAAACCGAAGGACATGACCAAGTACTCATATAGGCCGTATCTGGTGGTGAAAGCTGTTTTAGGAATATCTTCAGGACGAATCTTTATTTGGTGGTAGCCAGATCTGAGATCGATCTTGGAGAATACTTTGGCTCCAGCTAACTGGTCAAAGAGAAGATCAATACGAGGCAAGGGATATTTATTTTTGATGGTGACCTCATTGAGTGGGCGATAATCAATGCACATTCTGAGAGTCTTGTCTTTCTTCTTTACAAAGATTGCAGGACAGCCCCAAGGAGACGAGCTTGGGCGAATGAAACCCTTGTCCAACAAATCTTGTAATTGGATTTTTAGTTCTGCCAACTCTCTGGGAGGCATTCGATAAGCTCTGCGGGATATAGGAGCAGTCCCGGGCTTTAGCTCTATGGCAAACTCAACGTCACGGTCAGGAGGCAAACCAGGCAAATCCTCAGGAAAAACATCAGGGAATTCACAAACCACGGGGATGTCCCGGGTTTCCAGAACATAGGCGGTATTTATTTGAGTGGCTGCTGGTTTTTGAGGCATTGGAAGTTGGAGAAGGAGTTTGGCGGTACTGTTAGGAATATCCGCTCTCACAACTCTATTCAGGATGTCGATCATGGCTTTATACTGACACATCCAATTCATGCCTAGGATGACATCTATCTCCTGATCATGAAGCACTATCATGGTGGTGGGAAATACATGTTCCCCCAACATTACTGGTATACTGCGAACCACTTCCTTAGTACTTATACGCCCTCCAGGCGAAAATATGCAGAAACTTTCTTTTAAATCCTCAATTGATATTTCATGCTTGATGACAAAAGTACGACTGATGAAGGAATGCGATGCACCAGAATCAAACAACACGACTGATAGCTTCTTCTGATACAAAGGCTGATAGATTGATAAAGATCTCTGACAGATACAACTGACCGATAAAGGGGAAAGATGCGAAAAGAAAGATACATGCCAGACTTGGCAACAGACAGACTAACGCCCCCAAACCTAGACTAAGGTTTTAGGTAAGCAGATGGTACAGACACTACGAGTCTAGTCGTCGTCGATGATGATCATTTCTTCGTCGTCGTCTTCTTCGAGGATGAGCTCAGGCTCCTCCTCCTCGTCCTCGTCTTCAGCGTGGTCGTCCTCAGCAGGTTCAATTTCTTCGTCCACGTCTGGCTCTTGTTCCACATCGGGTTCTTCCACTACTCCGTCCTCAGGGTCTTCCATAACCGGGGGTACCAAGGGGTGGAGTTGATCATACAGCTGATGCACTTCCTCATGAAGCATATCATTGAACTGTTCAATCTGAGCTGTGTACTGCTGCAGTCCGTGGAGCTGGGCTCTGGTATCGTCTTCGCGGGTCCAAGCATCATTGCGCTGCTCGATAGCGCGAACCGTATTCCAATTGGCCTGTTCCAGGGAAGCTCGTGCCTCATAAAACTCCAGGCGTGAGTGGTAGAAGTCATGCTCCAAGTTCTTCAGCTCAGCCTTCAGATCCTTGATCTCCTCCTTCAGGTTCTTACGGGTGCGGCGGGGAAAGCGACGACTTTTGGAAGATTCTCCAGTCTCTTCTCCAACGCGAGGTGCCAGCTGGTGGCGTGGCACACCTTTGGGTCCAGTCGACTTGCGAGCAGTCAGCTTGATGAGGGCCATGTCTGGATAAGAGAAGATGGATGAGAAAGGCTAGCAAGAACAGGTAAAGGCATACTACCCCAACGAACTTAGAGAGGAAGTTAACTTAAGTGATTATGACATGATGCATGAATCGTTCCTACGGAACAAAGCAATGCAATAAATAAGGTACATAGGGCTTAAAACATGTTGTTCCACTAGCTAGTGTTGCCATATGAGAGACAAGATGAGAGAAGCAATTTGGACTCAAAATAGTCAAGTTTAGTTTGTTTGGACTCAAAAGGTCTTTTGAAGTTTTCGCAAAAACGAACACTGCAACGTTAAAGTGAGATGCTCTGATACCACTCTGAGACGGAACGACCCTAATCCCATGGCCCACGTGTCCCTGTCAACCTCTGACAGCCGAACCCATGTTCCATGTGATTAAGACCAGTTCGCCACCGGGCTACATCAGTGCCCAATGTCCGCAGGATCATCTCACAATTCGGTTACAGCATTGCATACTTTTACAAATAACATCGGAATAATGAGTGGAAGACTTAAATAACATTAGTTTTACAAAACAGGGTTCCAAATAGAAATTAAGGTGCAGTTATTACAAACCAAGTTCTGATAATAGAAATAGACATAGGCAACGTAGTGGAGAACAGCAAAGATACTTATAATCACCCAGCCCGCGGGTGTACAACTATTCTTTGGCCTCGTCGGCCTCTTCCTGGACGATGGTCACGCAGCAGGGTGCAAGACACATCGGGGACTCTGTCATACCTGCAGCATGGGTAACAAACCCTGAGTACTGGGGTACTCAACAAGACTTACCCGACTAAAGAAAAAGGGAGAAGACTCAGGAATGAGAGGCTTAGGGTAGTCAAGGTAAGGCTTAAGCAAGATCAAGTATTTTGCAGAAAAGCATTTTTGTAAACCTTATTTTATTTTTGAAAGATTCAGTATTCCTCAATTCTTCATCGTTCATGATTCATTTTACATTTCAAAACATTCCTAGTTGAGAACCACTCTCCGTTGACAGTCAGTGGACCAAGTCTCCATAACCGAGGAGCAACGTTAATCCGGATAAATAATACTCAGCTGAGGATCCCTATCCACACTGCATATGTAGCACCCAAGCTTGCATATGCCAACTCGTCTACCACGATTCCTCCAAGATTGGACCCGGTCCTACGCCACCCGGAAGTACAGTACACCACTCCTTTCCAGGTACGACGACCACGTGGGTACATGCTACTTCCGCCATCTCTCCACTCCCAGTGCGCGGTTGTCGGTCCCAATCAAGGATTTCTCGGAGCCAGAGCTTTCCGAAGTATGTGAATAGTTACAAGTCTTGACCAGCAGGCCCCCATACGGATGGTCCCTAATTTTCCAGCCAGAACTATACCTTGGTTATATCTCACCCAAGCGTAATAGTCCTGTCAGTTTTTCAACCCTGTCCCGGTCGGTGTCAACTGTTGAGTCCCGGACTACAACATGACGGCACCGTACACGCGGACAACCTCTTCTTGACAATGACCACATGCTAGCTAGGCAAGCAGTCATCGAACGGGAAGTAAAGCCAAATTCCCATAAAGATTCTTTCAGTGATCACACTTTTGAAAATGACATTTTATTGCAAAGTCTAATTCAATAAGCATTGCTAAGCATTTTTTAAATACTTTTGAAAAGCAGGTATCGGGTGTATCAGTGGTCAAGGTGGATAGTGCATCAATTAGGATAGCACACAACTCCTATAAACCTAATGCAGTAGTTTAACTCAAAAGCATTTAAGAAAAACATTTATAAAACCAAGGAAGGGTTAAATGCACCGGGGCTTGCCTTGAAGAGCAAAGACAGCTGGCTCAGGGTTGGAGGTGCAGAGGTCGAAGCTCGGAGTTACTTCGGGAGCAGGTTCGTCGGCGGCGGCCTCGACTTTGACTTCTCCTTCGGTGACTATACGAATGCAATGATGCATGCACATGAGTATGCTAGCATGAACAATGCAAAACAGGGCATACAACATAAACCCTAATCATTTTTTTTCTATTTTTCCTTAATTATTTAAAAAGGTCATTTTATGAAGTTGCTCCAAAAATTACCACATTAATCACATAAGTTCATTATGGTGTAGATAGATGGCAAAACAAATTTCATAATTTTTGGAGGTCATTAAGGTGCTCAAATAAAATCAGACATTAATTAACAAAGGCACTATTTAACAATTAAAGATAAATGCTCAAAAAATCAACTTGCTCCAAAAGACTTCAAAATTTCACCAGAGACTAAACATGGCATAGGAAGCTCACAAAAATTAATCTCATGATTTTTGGAGTTATAAATGATTTTCTAAAAATCCAAAACCATCCATTTATTAATTAAAAGAGGGATTTTACATTTTCAAATTCTTGCAGAAAAGTCAAGTTTCATATTTTTATAAAATACTACACAGTGCAAGGAGCATACATAATTTTACCAGGATTTAAGGAACAACAGATTAATTCACACAAAAAAAGAGAAAACAGAACACTATTCACACTCTTTCAAAAAGGAAAAAGAAAAGAGCGCCGTGCTCCTTTCTCGCAGGGGCTCGGGCGAGTCGCTGCGAGGCGGACAGCAGGGCTCGGGCGAGGCGGAAACACTCGGCCGTCCGAGACCTGGCTGGTAGGCTCGGGCGAGACGGAAACAAGCGTTTCGTCCGAGGCCTGGCCGGGAGGCTCGGGCGAGACGGAAAGCATGTGTTCGCCGAGGCCTGGCTCGGGCGAAGCGGAGAGCATGTGTTCGCCGAGGCCTGGCTCGGGCGAAGCAGAGTGGAAGCAGAGACCGGAGGGCTTCGAGTGCTTACCACGATCGGAGGCAGGGCTCGAGGGTGTGGCTCGGGAACGTGCTCGAGGGTGAGGCTCGAGGCTGAGGCTCCACACGTGCTCGAGGGTGAGGCTCGAGGAGGGAGACGGCCGCGGCGGCGCTCCGGCGATTCGGCGACCCTGTACACCAGGCACGGCCACCAGTAGCTGGTTAGGAACGCAAGAAGGCAAGGAATGAAGGTCAGAGGCCAGAGGGAGGAGAGGTGGAGCGACGGCGGCGAATTCCGTCGACCCGAGTCAGACGGCCTCTCACCGGCGCTGAGGAAGAAGGACTTGCACTCGGCGGTGGGAGCCGGTAGCGGTGGAATTGAGGGGTTGGGGAGCTGCGCGACGTTGAGGCGAAGCTGCTGGGCTAGATGGTTGAGCGGCGGAAGCTCTGGACTGGCCTGGCCACGGTGGCGGAGGGGACGAGGAGGTCTGCCGGCCGGCGGTCCCTCTTTATAGGCACGGTCGGGGACGGTAGAGAGCACGGGATGGTGTGGATGAGCTCGGCCGAAGCGTGCGCACTCGATTGCAAGCCGGCGGGAGGACGGGCGTGCACCCAGGGCCTGGGCGAAGGCTCGCCGGTGACGGCCACGCGGCGGCGACGCCCTGGGCACTGTAGGGGACGGGGGCGGAGGTCAGCGTTCGCGCGTGCGGGTGCGGCATGATGGCGCGGGCGCAGGCGACAAGTCGGGGGCGGGCGTGCGGCTGCCAGGCGCGCGTGGCGCAAGCGGCGCTGGCGCGCGGCCATGGCCGGGGCCCCCTCCTGCTCGGTGCCGGCTAGAGGTAGGGGATGAACACGGCTAGGTCTAGGGTTTGACTTTCTGTATTTCGCAAATTACTTCCAAAACTTGAACTGAGCAGCAAAAACTTAAAACACCAAAGTTGTTCAGAAAAAAAGATCTACAACTTTGTCAAAAAGAATATTTTCAAAATCTAAATAGTTTTTGGACCACATTTAAAAACAGAAAAGGGAACATTTTTGGGATTTGAATAAATTCAAAATTACTTTTGATTTTACATTGAAAGTTGGAAATCTGCAAATATGAAAGTTGTTCCTTTTATCAAAACCTACAACTTTGCTAATATACCCTTTTTCTGAAACTCAATAGTTTTTAAATAAATTTTGAAAACTGAAAAGGGGACAAAAACTGGAATTTGAATAAATTTGGATTTACTTCAAACTTTGTACAGAAACTTGAAAATTTGTAAATACCAAAGTTGTTTCTCTTGGCCAGATCTACAACTTTGCTTTTTGGACCAACCTCAAATTTTGAATAATTTTTGAATTACAAAAAGAGGGATAAAATCCAGGGTTTGGAAATCAATGTTTTGGAAAGGGATTTGAAATCTGATTTTGATTTTTGAACTTTGGCCAACATAACAAAACTTCAAGACATCCAACTGAACAAGAATTACACAAAGCTAGGCACAGAGGTGAAATTACAATTTTTGCCCTTAAAGGAAGATTTGGGCTTTTAGGGTTTTTGAAAAGAGATTGCTACACAAGTACTAAGCAAACATAAATGCAAGGCAAGAATGATTAATGACTAATGATGATGACATGTCAGGTTAATTACAGTTAAACACCAGAGGTGTTACAGGTCGGAGGGGCAAAACCGTACAAACACAGATAACAAAACCCTAATTCCCTACTCCTCCTTCCGCCGCCACCAGGCCCACATGCACCTTCGCCAGGTCAGGGGACTTGGCCAAGCTCCAGGGAACCTTCGCTGCTGGAGCGAAGGCCAGGCCTCGCTTGTGGCTCGTCAAGTTCCCGCGCTCTCGCAGCCGTTCTCCCTGCAGGCAAGAAAAGCGGAAAAAAGACTCGAGGGTCGTAGAGACCTCGACGGTTTGAGGCTCGACCCAAGGGGCATGAGAATGGAGAAGGTTTGTCAACGGAGGCTGAAGGAGCGAAGGTTTTCTTAAGGTTAGTTTGTGTGGGCTAGCTGCCGAGAGTTCCTTTCCCCAATATGTATATAAGTTTCATAACTTGTGTGTTTTTAGGTTTTGGCATAAGTTATAAGTTAATTCATTCCTTTATGCTTAATAACTTTTGTGTTAAGTTTATTTATAAGTTAATTTCTTTCTTTGTATTTAATAACTTTTATACATAAGTTGTTGTGTTTTGTTATTTTTATGTATAAGTTATATGTTATATAAGTACGTATATATAACTTACTACTAGAATTTTTTTTAAAACATATGCAAGTGAGATCTAGTTTTGTTTGTCTCATCATATAAAACGTACCAGTATATACGGAATTAAAAATGGACACACCATTCAAAAATTATAGCAATTCTAAATAAATATTTCACTTTTATCTAAGTCACGTCACGTGACATCACAACAATCAAAATAGAATCAGAGCGTTGTGCGACAACCGGCACATTCGTGCGCCAATCAAGCGGTTGCATGCCAAAAAGAGAAAAGGAGCAGTTTTTTTTCCCTAAACTGACATCTGGCGCACGCCATCTCATCGATCGCTCAATTAGAATCGGGTGATCGTTCGCGGAATAGTGACGTCGAGCCACGAGCCAAGCGAGCTAGCGAGGTTCGAGTTTTCCGTCGAGCCTTACCCACAACCTCGACCCTCGACCGGTGGAGAGGCACATTCCTCGCCACCCTAGCGGCCGTGAGCACGCCGCCCTCCCCTGCGATCGACGACCAGGCATCTCTCTTCAGCAGGCGAGGACAAGGACGAGTCATAAGTTTAAAAAAAAAAGGACGAGTCATACAGCAGGGCCCGCTCAGCTTGGGGACGCGTGCTGGCACCTCACGTCAGCAGCGGTCAGCCATCCTGCCTACAGTTGCGGGTGCCTTTTCAGGATCCGACCCGATAGTCGCGTCGCATGGCGGGATCGTCCAATGAGAGCGCGCGTTGCACGTCATCCGCCTTGGAGAGCGGATACCGGTCCGGGGCAGACGTAACCCGGGAAGCGGGCCTATATGAACAACGCGGGGTCAGAGGCGGTGGGCGCACTTGGATCTCGCTCGGCCATCGGACTGTACAGGACGACAGGGAGAACAGCGAGTTCATCACCGTCAGGCGTCAGGTGCGTGCGTCGCATACATCCATCCACCCACCGCTCTTCCCCTTCTCTTCTACCGGTGCTTCCAAGGTTTGGTTTGGTTAGATCCCCTCTGCGTATTGTTCTTCCCTCGATTGGGCTTAGATCTGCAGGTCTCGCATCTTCTAATTCTGCTTGTCTCGCCTCTTCGAATTCCTGTGTTTAGGGTGCCTGATTCTCCCAGATTTGGCCCCTAGATATGGTTGCCTCGTTTTAATTATCTGTCGCCCCTGTAATTGTGCCATAACCAAAGAGCGTAGATCAGATACATATAATCCTGCTTACCCCAGTGCTCCGATGGATCGGATGGGTCGATCCATCATGTGGATGACCTGGCTAGCTGCGGCAGCACTGATCCATCCCAAGGATGAGCTAGCAATGTGGCACGTCGTGCCCAGATCGATGCCATCAGCCGGCCTAAATCAAATGTTAGCTTGGATGGAGGAAGAAATTTGTCCACATATTTGTCTTTACAGTTTACAGATAGGTACTATTCCTTTTGCCTTCTTAGCAATTGTAGTGGTAGTGACGGAAAGCGTGACAGGGTGGGGCACAGAGCCACGGGAGCGTTGGGAGGAGGCCGAATGTGTGTGAACATAAGTACTTTGCTACTTTTTAGTAGAGCTCAGCTAGAGATTTAACCTGATGATCTCTGGTTCCATGCTGGATGGTGCTAAATTGATGGGACATTCAATGGTTCTGGTGTACCTTGCTTCGGTCTTGGTTTATATGTAATTGTTATATCATATGCAAGTTGATTTTGCAATGCTCCTCGCAATGAAACTGTATTTGCCTGTACTTATTTTGTTTCTGTTACAAGCTGAACAATCTGATGTGAAGCTTGTGCATTTGTCTGGCCATTGCTTATCTAATTCTTATGTGAAGTGAAGCTTGTGCATGCTTACCACTATAATATATCATGATCTCTTCTAGTGTATAGGGTTTGTACATGATCTGCCAAAGTAGGAGCTGGATTTATGCACAATTTAGAAATTGAATTTCAGCTTATTATCCCAGTCATAATTTCTGTTAACACCAGTAAAGTAAAAGCAGAGTTATATTTTTGTGCTTAGCTGGTCTTTGTAAGCATAAGAAAGCAAAATGATTGCTTTTCTGTTTCGTCAATGAATAGCCAACTGCATAATTGCTACATGTTTTAGGTATTCTTAACTACATTTCCAAAATGTGAAACAAATATGTGATACCCACTATTGACAGGCAACTGCATGTCGTGGTGTTCACAGTTTTAGTTTTTTCAAGTATTGTATCTGAACCCTTTTATTGCCATGCAGTGTGTTTAAGACAAGATGGTGGCCAATGGTGATGCACCTGCTAGAGGGAGTGCGGCGGCAGCTGCAAGCCTGCGTAGGCGTAGGACCACGAGCGGTGCTGCTGCTGGTGGAGGCGGTGCGAGCTCAATGCTCCAGTTTTACACTGATGAGGCTGCGGGCCGCAAAATGTCACCAAACACTGTTCTGATCATGAGCATTGGGTTCATCGCTGTTGTTGCTATGCTCCATGTTTTCGGGAAGCTCTATCGCACCTCCAATTAGGTTGGTATTACCATATCCAAGAAAGCAGAGTCAACGAAGAGTGGAACCTTATAGAGCGATTTAAATGGATAGAATGGGTACCATGTGACTATCAGAGAGAGAGAGGAACCTTGTAGAGCGATTTAAATGGATAGCAAGTGACTATCAGATTCTGAACTGTTATAGAAGTATATTTTGCAACTTGCATTGCTGAGCTGCTATGATAAATCCCCTGCGAGTCTTGTTTAGTAATTGCTTCATATTTTTTGAAATGTGCTTGCATATGCTACTTTGTGTTTCTGTTGTCCTGATCTTGCCATTCATTGCTTACCTTTGGCGATCTGCTATTCTTGCACTGCGTAATGCGCCGTGCCGGCGTGGACCTGTTTTAGTGAGCTGTGGCCTAATTTGTGCCTTGATTGACCGACCTGGTGCATTTTGATGCAGTGAAAGTTCACATATGCTGTGCCTGTATGTTATGTCGGTGATCTCTATGGCCTTCTCAGGGTTAGATCTATGCAAGCTAGTGATACACTAAGCCAATACGGCTGGTGAGCACAAGGAAGTCACCCGGTGGATAAAAAAACTGGGGAAATAACAATCTCTCTGTATTAAAACATTCATTTTTGTACTCGTCACTGCATGATTTCCATGCATGTTTTTCTAGAACCGCTCTAGCAATCCTACTCCGCATTCTCACTCTGTGGGCTCCATCCAATTGTATCAAAAGCATTCCATTCCAACTGATCACATCCATCAGATCAAACTTGCTAGTACCAGCCTGTGTATGAGTGTATCGGATTCATTGGCACCTGCCACAACAGTGTATTTGTAACTCACATAGCCACATCTCGAGTGTAAACTGCATTCACAAAACATTCACTCAAAACCCCTTTCAATTGTAGCATTCTCATTCTAATCCGTGCTCTGATGCTCTCACATTCCATTTCTATGTAAAACTGTAAATCGAGATTTCCTAGCTATGCATGTTTTATCAAACAGTCGTACTTAGAAGATTGGAGACAGAAACTAATTATTCCCTTCGGTCGGTGAAATTTTTCGTCAATGGTGGTCAGAAACGAGGTATTTTTTTCGCACCGGAACTAATAACATGCACACCAACACCAGAAAACACCTGTTCATCACTAACAATATGCTCCATCCAAAAGTGCCAGGCAGGCAAGCAGTCAAGTTTAGGAGGTAGGAACAACATTCAAAAGGATATCGAAGTATCGAACAAATGCCATGATCGTAATAAGCATTAGAACTCGTTAAAACAGAACAAGCTCACCTCACCTCGGAATCATTCATGTTGTCAGGAAATAAATCAAGTGAGGCATAAAGCGCAAGCTTCTAAGAACACATCACGTACGATTTACTAAGTCAATGCTATAAATATGATGCAGGCATGCAGACCCAGATGATGATGAAGCAATAACCAAAGTAACAAGAAAGCTGCACTTGTGAAACCAAGTAACAAGAAAGCTGCACTAACAAACAGAAACAGTACTGACTAATTAAACCACACCTCAAGTAAAGAACAATTATTCATTTGGATCCCGATATCACCTGCAATGAAAGTAGGCATCAACATGTAATCTGTGGCCACATATGAGTATGTCCACCAATTTTAAATATACGAAGTTTAGGTCAAACTGTACTGCTAACCATATCAAGAAAACCATTTTTGTTTGGTGAAGACTTTCTTTGTGCATATATATGGCACTGCATAATTCTTTAAAAAGTTTCCCTAAACCCCATTAGCTACAACATTCTACTCTATATCCTCAAAATTGTTTATTTTCCCGATTTTATTTAACATAACAAATATCTGTCCATTAAAGCACGAGAAAATGGAGGCACTAACCAATTAACATGTAAACTACAAAAACTAATTGATATGCATATGAACACTGCAAAAACTTGCTCATCATCAACATATCTATGCAGAAGTGCTGAGAACTCCCAAAACTTGCTCATCAGCAACCATATACTACTATCAAGGCCACACAATTATTGATACAAATAAGTATGCATTACACCATGAATAACAGAACCAGATCACCTCTTGGGTTGATTTTTACTGCCAAGACATGGATCAGCGGGCCTAAAACCAGCAAGCTTGGAAGAATCATGAGTCATGATGCCAATTGCTGAAGAATTTTGAAGATATTGATGAGACACCCACACATAATCATCACATATAAGAATTATGAATTATTTGATTTGATTGCCAATTCTCTTGAGCATGTATGAGAAAGTGCACAATTAGATTATACCTACTCTTGCAGAAAAGGACGATTTAACAAGAGCTCCAAATATGATTAGTATTAAGTTGAGCTCAAATTACTGGTATGTTTTAATTTAAAATGAACACGACAGACCATATGACTTAAGAGATATTATCCTAAAATTAAGTATTCACACACTGCTACAGGTCTACAGTTGACTTGCAGTATTATTTTGAGTAAGAACACATCAAATGATGATGTGAAGCACATTGATCAATATGTTGTGAAAGAAAGAACCCAGGTTCAAATTATTAAGCTTGAGAAAATAACAACTAAGTTAATGCTAGCATATCTGCTTATTTGAGACTTAACATTTATCTCATTTATGAGCGTGCAAATCAGTTTGTGATTTAGTGCAAAGTCTCTAACTTGATTCCTGGATAGAGGGCCATAAAGGGTTTCTTTAGTCGAGTTTTGGGCATTGACTTTTGGCCCCAAAGCCAAAAAATCAACCAAAGGGGTTGCTTTTAGAAGTAGCTTTTCAGGAGAAACAGGTGCTTTTCTATTGAAAGTTGCTTTGATCCTGTTTTTGACTTTTGGTTTTATGTTTTTCAAAATGCGTGAAATAAAGAACTCTTTTTATAATTATTTAAGAGAAATAATAATAGGAGGTATATTTTATACTTGTTTAACCAAACAGCTTTTGGCTTTTCGATAGCTCACAGCCCGCAACAGCTTTTTCACAGGACAACCCACAACAGTTTTTTTCCACAGTCACAACTCAACCAAATAGACTCGTAATTAACTCTTAATAAGCAATAAGTGTTCTAACAAGGTATTATAGTGAACTATGGGTAATAGGGGCCCAGTGACGATTAAATATCGCTGTCGATGCATTGGTCTTAGACCTGAGCATTTTACGGGCCGAGCCTGGTTCGGGCCGGGCCAAAAAAAAAAGTCCGGTTATGTCGGGCCAAAAAAATCATGTTCATTACTGTCCACTGAACGAGTCAGACCTGCTAATTTTGAGCCGGGCTCGAGCCTGAGCGGGCTGCCCGCATAATTTATAGTGTAAAACAACTAAAATATGCATTTTGGGCTAGGTTTGGGTCGAGAATTTTTTTCTGAACATCAAGATCTCTGCCCATGCCCTGTCCAGCGAGGTTCGTGGGCGGGCACGTGGGTCGGGTCAGGCTGGGCTCAAAATGCTTGGTCTAATTGGTCTGGTCATGTTGTAGCACTGAGTGTGAATATAAGTGTAAGGCGAACATTAGTTGCATAAGTGCATTAGTCATTCGATCAAGTGAGAGAATATTGGAATGAGATCTCAGCTAATCCCAAGATTAATTAATTATTATAAGTTTCTGGTCCACCTGTCATATATATCCAATAGATTAAATCTGTCGTGATCGGCTTCAACCCTTAAATCTTTTAGGGTTTGCCCCTGACTCACAACACATCTATCAATAAGAAGAGACGCCCCTAACGGTTCCAACCACATGAAACAAATCACATAACCGGTCATTTATGTGCTAGAGGGTTTAGAAAGACCGTCTACCTACGTCCGTCCAAATATTGCAAGATCTGCGTTGGCCTCTTCATCAACAGAGAGGAGTAGCTCTTAGATTGGTGAAGATTAGAACATCCACTACATCTACAAACACATATAGATGGTATCTATAGACCTTGGTTAGTATCTGATATTAGTTTTCGTATTAAGATAAGTTACTGACCATTGTTAGGATATGCCAAGATCATGTTTATGCTAAGTTTTATTTCATCAAACACCTGCTAGCTGAACCGTGGAAATGGTTGATGATCCTGTGTGCCAGAACATATATTTTGGTTTCTGTGTTTCAAAACATCCAGACCTGTCGGCTCATTTTGATACTGCCAATATGCTGTGTGGATTCGATCGGTGTCTCACGTCAATGCACGATTATAGATCCCAACATTAACATGCTCATAGTCATAGCTCAGCAAGTTGTTTAAGTACTGCAGTCTGGAGATGCTAGTTGAGGTAACATAAAGGAATACGATCAGGTAGTTTTTTGCTGTTGTATATGAGAAGGAACCAAAACTACCAATCGGGGGATAGCCAATGGTACATTTTCATGTTATATATATTTTATTATCTCAATTTATACATAGACCAAAAAAGATATTAAACAGTTTGGTAGAGCAGTGATACTGTGAAAAGAATAACAAAAATAAATAAATACATAGTGACAACAAAAATCATCTGAAACTGCTAGGACGAGCGCCGGTGGAGACTGGAGAGGAGAAGCTTTACAAATTAATTTCAGGACTAGAGTCCCTCCTGCTGCCTATGCTTGACCTGGACTGGCTGTAATCCGAGCTGAAGTCCTGGCTGCCAAACGCCATCCTCTGGAACTGCCGGATGTCCGCCGTGTTGGCTACGTTGAACATCTGGCTCTTGCCCGGTTGCACGCCGTTGCTGAGATCAACGTCCGTCAGGCTGTCGAGGACCCTGACGATCTGGATGAAACCAGTGGAGGAAGGCTCAGTTCGGTGAGCAACGAACAGGTCATGATGTAAAGTAATGAAGCCGTGCAGTATGCATAGCTAGTGTGCATTCAGTTTGTCAGATTTGCTACAAATCATGGTTTTGTACTTTTGTCGGTGGTCAGTAGTATGTACCTGCCCCATCTTGGGCCTCCTGGCAGCTGAGTGCCGGATGCACGCCGCAGCCGCCTCAATCACCCGCAACATCTCATCGTCGTCGAAGTTCCCATCGAGCCGGGGGTCAACTAGCTCATCAAACTCCTGATTCTCGATTGCGCGGTTCAGTAGTGGTCTCGACTGTAATATAAGATGGGTTGTGATTAATTAAGCAGCATGCTATCACTATCAGTGCTTGGTACAAGAGTGACCTTGCATAGCTGCAGAGAGTGGTGGTATGGTAGTGCCACTGCAGGAACTTACCCACTCCACAAGGCTCTCATCGCCTAGGGGACGTGACGAATCCACAGGCTTTCGGCCGGTGATGAGCTCCAGGAGGACGACGCCGAAGGAGAAGACGTCTGATTTCTCGGTCAGCTTCCCTGTGGACGCATACTCTGGAGCCAGGTACCTGTGTACATGTACGTCGGAGATGCATAATCACAATTATTCCTTTTGTTTTATCCTCTTTGCCGAGATTATATAATTAGCATATATGATTGATTACCCGAATGTGCCCATCACACGAGTTGAAATATGTGTGACATCGTTCTCCGCTAGCCTCGCGAGCCCAAAATCAGCTACCTGATCATTGAAAGTATCATCAGGAGCTCAACATATATACCGACAGCGCGCCATTCAAGTAGTATTCGAAGTTCTGAAATATTGAAGTATATTGACCTGAGCCTCAAACTGGTCATCAAGCAAGATGTTTGATGACTTGATATCCCTGTGAATGATCCTTGGATGACCTACGATAACCAAACATCAAGGTCAAGCTCCATTTTCTGAGTTCTGGCACATCAAATTTTGTAAAACCAAAGACACTCAAGTCCAAACAGCGTCCATCGATCTTACAATCCTCGTGCAGGTAGGCCAATCCACGGGCTGAGCCCGCCGCGATCTTGACCCTCGTCGGCCAGTCCATCACCGCCCTTCCCCTCCCTACACGATCGAGAGACAGTGACAGACAACAATGTGGCATTCAGTCATCACTATGCATCACTACAATGAAGTAAAAGAAGAAGTTTTGTTACCATGGAGGTGGTGGTGCAGCGTGTTGTTGGAGACGTAGTCGTAGACAAGGAGGCGGTGGTCCTCGGCGATGCAGTAGCCGACTAGCGAAACGAGGTGGCGGTGGTGGACGCGGCTGATGATCTCCACCTCCGCCTGGAACTCGCGCTCGCCCTGCCCACCGCCGCCCTTGAGCTGCTTCACGGCCACCACCTTCCCGTCGCCGAGCGTGCCTTTGAACACGCACCCGAACCCGCCCTCGCCGAGCACGTTCCCGCGCGCGAACCCGGCGGTGATGTCGTAAAGCTCGTCGAACGTGAACGCCTTGGTGTTGCCCACGCTGAGGTCGCCGGACCCGACCGGACGCCACGCTTCGCGCGGGGCCGCCCTGGCTCCCCGCCATCGCGCTGTAATTGGCCGACGCGCCCCACGGCTGCTGACCGTATGCCTGGCCTATCGGCGTCGACATGCCAGGGCCGCCGCCTCCGCCGCCCATGCTGAAGTTCATCGATCCCGGCGCAGACGGCGGGCGCAGGAACGGCGCCTCGCCGGACAGGTGCTGCGGCGTGTAGGATGGCACGGCAAAGCCAGCGTAGTAACGGTCGGCCTCCTTCCGCCTCCGCCGCTTCGACAGGCAGACGAACACGCCAGCGAAGCCGAGGACGATGATCACCACCACGATCGCCACGCCGGCCGTCGCGCCAGAGCTCAGGCCGCTACCGCTGGACGGCGGCGGCGTGGTGGCACTACTATCAACTGCCGCTGGCGAGGACTTGGCGGGAGTTGAGCTCGTCCGCGACGGCGGCGGAGGGCCGTAGTAGACGGGGGAGTGAACCGGAGGCGGCGGCGTCGCGGCCACGGGAGACGGGGTTGGCTGCGCTGCGGGTGGCGGAGGAGACGAGGTTGAAGAAGGCGGCGTGGCGTGGGACTGGGAGTGGGACCGCCGCGGTGGGGGAGCGGAGGGCGGTGGCGACGCCGGCGTGGTGGAAGGCGGGGGCGGTGCGACGGCGGGCGGAGGCGGCGGCGGCGGGCCGTGGGAACCGGCGCCGGTGCGGGGGCGGCAATGTGGCTGGTGGTGGGGGAGGCAATGCGGCCGGTGGGGGTGGAGACGATGCCTCAGGCGGCGGAGGGGCACTGACAACCGTTGAAGGAGGAGGTGGTGCATCAGCCGGTGGTGTCGAAGGGGAAGGCGGTGGCGGAGTAGGAGAAGACGGGGCAGGTGTTGGCGGAGCAGAGGACGGTGGCGACGGAGAAGGAGTGGAAGAAGAAGAAGACGTATCAGTAGGCGGCGGTGTAGAGCCGGTCGGCGTCGAAGGCGAGGATGGAGGAGGGCCAGAGCCCGGGGTCACCAACGTGTTTGCTACGCTGCCAACGGCGGCGCCGGCAGGAGCCTGGAGCAGAGTTCTCATTCTCTCGTTCGTACAACTCCTGAAACTGCGAGAGATGAGATTGGAGGAAAGCAGTATAACAGGCATAATTTTGTTCGGAACAGTTGGAAGTCAACTCCTAACTGATATCTTGGCTGAAACAACACCACCATTGCGAGGAACACAAGATTTAGTTCTAAACAGAGCGAGAAATGGATCTCCATCATCAGGTTGTAGTATCATGAGTAGAGAGAGATTCCTGATGAACTGATTCCTAATAAATTAGATTTTCTTCGGTTCATATAATGCGAATGTCCAAGTGTGTTTAATCACATATAAACACATAAAAACAACCAAGCCTTCCGAGCAAATGACCGGTGACAAATATTCCAATCTATAGATCAGTAGTGCATGATTCCAGGCCTTAGAAATTTCATTTCTTAAAGCAAAAAAAAAAAAAGAAATAAAGAAAGAGTTCTTTTAGTTCTAGTTAAGGGGAGCACTGAATTAATGGAAACTTCCTTTCTTCTCGAGCATATTACGAGGGGCCATTTGAAGGCCCAAACAGGAATCGTGAAGAATAATAATGCAGAAAGCAGATGAGAAGCAGACATAGAACCATACCTTGAATCAAAATCACAAATCAGGAAGCAGGTACCACCTCCGATCCAGAAATCAGGCCAAGAACCAAACGCGCAGCACCAGAACCAGTGCGAGCCAATTGGCCAGGCAATGCGTCTCAATTCCCATACCGCATTTGCGCCAGAAAAGCAAGAGAGGATATGAGACGACGAAGAAGAGCAGAGGTTGCCTGGTCTCCTTTCAAGAATGTGTTGTCATCGACTACCCCCAGCATTGGGTTTGGCTTCTCTTTTCTCACAGCCTCTCTCTTGCTGTTGGGGAAGCTCAAGAACGTGGCGACGACGACTCTCTTTGGGCTGTACGTGCTTCCCCAAACACGACGACCGGAATTTAGAACTTTATATATGCACTCCCTCCGTCACTAGAAAAAAAGAGTCATTCTCCCTTCTCAAAAAATCAGCGATCTCTAAGTTTGACCTAATATATCTAACAAATTATTAATATTTATAGTACATAATTAATATCATTAGATAGATCTTTGAATATAGTTTCATAATAAAATTCATTTGGAGACACAAATATTATAAGTATTTTATAAATTTAGTCAAAGTTGAAAAAGTTTGACTAGGCCGTAACGACTCTTCAGAGACAAAGAGAGTATGGATATATGATTGTGTATTTATGTACATGGATACAACATTGCATGACTTATTTATTACGTATTAGATATTATATAATATATATGCAAGGGCTAGTGGGGAGGAGGATATGGAAAGAAGGACCCCCTGCCATTATCTACTGAGCATTAATTCGTGCCTGAGAAAACAGCTTCCTTATAAGGAATAGAAGATTGTTCAGAAATGATAAGTTATTGGTGCCGCTCCAACTACCTATAGAGATGTACAGGCACACGATAATGACTGCTCGGAGTATTCCTGGGAAGTTTGGAAAGGTGATCCGAAAACATGGAGCAATACGACAAGGGTTTAGGACACTTACTGTAACTTAGTCGGATTCTTATGGAAGTTACTCTATGTAATTAGATAAGAACTCCTCTATTGTAACTGACCAGGACTCAGGTATGCGTCCTGCTCTACCAGACTATATAAGAAGAGGCAGACACATACCCTAGACAATCGAATCAATCCCAACACAAAGGCACACGCCGTACTTGACTAGGGTATTACGCTATTCAAGCGGCCTGAACCAGTATAAATCATTGTCCTTGTGTTCTCGCCGAGTCCTGCGAACGTCGAAACCCACCGAACAAATCGTCTTGGTAATCTCAAGACGAGCTGTCGATTACCAAGCACCGATAACTGGCGCGCTAGGTAGGGGCTTTCGGCAAATTCGCGCTCGAGAGCTCGACGAACCACATCATCATGTTTCCGTTGGGATCAATTTTTGTTTTCAAATTATTGACTTGCATCACTGACGATCAAGGCAATCTACATTGACATCTTCAGCCTGAATCAGAAGCACAAGCCATGCCAAAAACCCTTGACCTTGTCGAAGGCCTACGTAATCTTTCGATCAGGAGCTCACAAGAGGAGGAGGATGTGCTCAAAATTTCTGACTCCTGCTCGGATACGACTCCTCGATTCGGGAAGGACTCGAACCCCAATGCTTACAACCTCTTTGGGCTACACAACTCTGCTGCCATCTGTGGGAAGCTGATCAAGACGAAGCTCCAAAAGCTCCAGCAGATCATGCTATCAGGAGCCCAACAGGGACTCGTATTTAGCATGACTGAGGACGGCAACATCATCCATTGGCCAATTCCAGCGGCTCCGGCTAGAGTGATTGGCACAATCGACCAGCAGCTCTCATACCAATATTGTTACCAACTCCCGTCCTAGGACAGAAGCATCTCAACTGAAGTCATCTCTAGAGCTTCTACGCTGGAGTCCATAACACCAGGATCAGGGATCCAAAGTCACACCCGGGAGGTATTCATGGCACGACATCAGCCTCTGCTATGGCCTCCAAGTCCCCCAGACGCCCTTCCCGAGGATGAAACTTTGAGCATGATCTCTAACGATGATCCTGAAGGACCAGGTGAAACTGAAGTGGCAAAAACCAAAAGGATAAAAAGAAACAAAGCTAAAGACACCCGCAGAAGGAGGGCAACCCAACGCAAAGAAGCCATGGAACGCTACAACCTGCGTGTTCAAGAATATCATAATTGTAGGCGCTTAGCAAGGGAAGCTGAATAACAGGCTCAAAACCTGCGTGATCAGCAAGCAGAGTCTCAGCATGATCGCGACAGGCGCAGAACCGACTGCTCACGTAACCTCGATCCTGAATTCATGAAGGTAGCAGGATACAAAGTGTACCAAACACCTTTCAAGAATATCATGGCCCTTGCAACGGAAATTGGAGCTAATGAAATATTGACACCTGATGAAGAACGACAACCGGTCATGCTCCAATCCACCGCTCTGCAGCTCAAGGGCAGGAATCTCGAGTCATTACCCGACGCCACGGCTGAGGGCTCATCCCATTTGAGCCAACAACGACCCGCTTTCGATCGAATTGAATGGATTCCCGCCAAGAGCTGCCTAGGTAATCGCGTCCCCGCTCCAATCGAGAGCGCAGTCGAGTCATCATACCGAGAGATCAATGTTACAGGATCCCCAGTTGACCGCTTCCCCTACTTTTCCAACAGGCTTTGAGGAGTCTCCTTCTGCGCAAATTCAAACCGGGAAACTACTCCAAGTACGATGGAAAAATAGAACCAAGGAGATGGCTCAGACTCTACGCTCAGGCAGTCGAATTAGCTGGTGGCAGCAATGATGTCAAAGCTCTGTTCCTACCCATGGCCCTAGAAACAATGCCACTGGCATGATTCGATAGCCTAAGACCCGGGTCCATTGACTCCTGGGAACACTCCATTGTGTCTTCATGGAAAACTTCAACGACGTCCCAAAGAGATCAGATCCTCGAACTACAGCTCAGAAGTTGTAAGAAGTAGAAGAACGAAACTATGCGGGAATATTATAGGCGTTTCTTCAAGATCCGCTCAACGGTTTCTGACATAACGGATTGAGAAGTGATCTACCCCTTTGGCAATGGAATTTGTGAAAGGTACAATTACAAAGACTTCATCAAGCAGGACCTAATCACCGCCGACGAGTTCCACAGGGCAGTAAACTCCATGATTGTGACTGAAGAACGCACTCAGGAGTGCTTCCCTGATTGCAACATGCAAGGTGATAGGGGAAACACTCAACGCGGAAACCAGGCTACCGAGCAGAACACCCAAAAAAGAACCGGAGATAATACCGTAGCAGCCATGAAACCGCAAAAGAAGGGAAACAAGCCCTCTAGCTTCGAAGACCTCCTAGACGGCCCTTGCCTGTTCCATCCTAAAGGAGGACACCCGACTAGGCACTGCAGGAAACTCAAAGAAAGGGGCTTGAACCCGGAATTCAATAAAAACAAGAAGGACAAAGGAAAGAAGGTCGTTGAGGAACCCCGGCAGGGCGCTGGCGATTTCCAACACCCGAAAGGCAATATCAATGTCATATTCGGAGGAGTAACCACCAGCGATAAGAAGAGACTTCAAAAGCTCTCCATGCGTGAGATCATGTTAGCAAAGCCAACAGTTCCGAAGTACCTCAATTTGTCCGAGTACCCAATCAATTTCACAAGAGCAGACCAATGGACCAGTGTTTCCAACGCAGGGCATTACCCTCTAGTCTTGGATCCAACGGTCCTCGATTACAGATTAGGTAAGGTACTCATTGATGGAGGGGCCAGGCTCAATCCCATTTTCACTGACACACTGAAAAAATGAGCTTGGACCTTACAAGTCTTCTCAGTCCTTCAAACACCCCTTTTTATGGGATAGTACCTAGAAAAGCGGTGGTACCACTCGGACGGATCATCCTACCTGTGACCTTTGGCACCCTAGCCAATTACAGAATGGAGTTCATCAGTTTTGAAGTAGCAGACTTCAAGTCATCATACCATGCTATATTTGGACAACCAACAATCCCCAAGTTCATGGTCATCTCTCATTACCCATATCTCCTCTTGAAGATGTCAGGGCCCAATGGCATCCTAACCTTCAAGGGAGATTTAAAGCGATCTTTTGAATGTGACACAGAGGCCGTCCAAATTCCTGAAAAAGCTCAACTCACCACTGAAGTCCAGGAGCTTGCGCAGCTAGTACTCAAGACCAAACCTAAGGACTCGGAGATTCCGGCCAAGAAGACAGGGGCCATCCAACCTCCAGCACACGTGACTACAAAAGAAATCGACCTCGAGACCAGTGATCCCTCTAAGACATCAGTCATCAACATTCACCTATCTTAAGAATAGGAACTCACGCTCACCAAGTTCCTCCGATCAAACAAAGATATATTTGCTTGGAAACCAGCCGACATGTCTGGTGTTCTGAGGAGCTTGGCTGAGCATAAGTTAGAACTCAAGGAAGGATCCAAACCAATCAAGCAGAGGTTATGAAGATTCTCGCTAGAAAAGAAGGAGGCAATGAAAAAGGAGAGAGCCAAATTACTAGCAGCTGGGTTCATTAGAGAAATTGTCTACACCGAGTGGTTAGCTAACCATGTGTTGGTAAAAAAGAAGAATTCAGCAGAGTGGCACATGTGTGTTGATTACATAGATATCAACAAACATTGTCCAAAGAATCCTTTTGGATTACCACGAATAGATCCGATAGTAGATGTCACGATGGTTTCAACGTTATTATCCTTCCTCAACTGTTAATCTTGCTACCACCAGATTGCCCTCAAAGAAGAAGACCAACCCAAGACATCGTTTATAACACTGTTTGGTGCATACTGTTATAAAACAATGTCCTTCGGGCTGAAGAATGTAGGAGCACCCTATCAACGAGCTATCCAAGATTGCTTAGGAGACCAAATTGGTCGCAACACAAAGGCTTACGTCGATGATGTAGTCATCAAAACCAAGGACCTGACCACTCTCATAGAAGACTTGGAGGAAACCTTCACTCGGCTACAAAAGTACGACTGGAGGCTTAATCCTACCAAGTGCGTGTTCAGGGTACCTTCAGAACAACTACTCGGATTTCTAGTCAGCCATCATGGAATCAAAGCTAGTCAAAATCAGATCAAGGCTATCATAGGAATGAAGCCAACCCAGATGGTCCAGGATGTGTAGAAGCTCACCGGGTGCATGACAGCTCTCAACAGATTCATATCAAGGCTCAGAGAAAAGGGGCTACATTTCTTGAAACTCTTGAAAGCATCAGACAAGTTTGAGTGAACAAATGAGGCTAACAAGGCTTTTGAACAACTAAAGGAGTACCTTGCCAACCCACCAGTCCTAACCCCATTGGAACCCAAGGAGCCGATGATGCTTTACATTGCAGCTACCACCCATGTAGTTAGTACCGCAGTGGTGGTGGAGCGCAGTGAGCAAAAGCACATCTACAACGTCCTCCCCTTCTATCTCAGTCATTTTGCTCTTTGCTTCTAGGGTTTCCTGCTCTCCCAATCCCCTGCTGTAGCTAGCTGAGATCCGCAGAGAACCATACGTATGTGTACTGGAGATTTTGAGGAAGTGAGGCCGTAACCTCACTGTTGTAGCGTGTGGTAGCCACACGGTTGCAGATCGATGACTTGATTCGCGTTTTGGTTCGTGTTCTTCGCGTTCTTCGTTTCTCCGCGATTTTCCCGTCAATCGATCTCCCTCTCTAGTGCGTCTTTTCGAATTCCACTTGAATCAACTTGTTCTTATAGTGAGGAGATCATTTCCACCGAAGGAATTCACCTAACTCCTCACGAACAAGTAGATCGGGTCGATATCATTTTCGTGGCGCTTTTTGGTTCATACACCTTCCCTTTCGATTTCCCGATGATTGAGTTGTTTTGAGCGGATGATTTCTTGGGGATAGTCTCCTAACTACCTCGTGATCATCCTCTCCAAGTTTGGGATCAAGGGATTTTGTTTTGGATCGATTTGGAGGAGATTTGTGGAGAAGGCAACTGAAATCGCCCTCTCTGCGCGTTCCCGGACAGTCCGCCGGTGAACCGCGGACAGTCCGGGGGTCGGGCTCCAGCCGAGTCCGTGGCTGCGCAGCTCGTACGGATGAGTCCTTTTTGAACCGCGGACAGTCCGCCGTAGGGACTCGCGGACAGTCCGGGAGGCGTCCAGCAGCTGTTCAGCAACACTACTGTTTTGCTCGTTTGGCCGGCGGACAGTCCGCCACCTGAGCCCGGACAGTCCGCCGTTAGGCAGACAGTCCGCGACCGTATTGCCGGACAGTCCGGGACCCTGCTGAAGCCTCCGGTTTAGTACGTTTGCTCTCCCGTCTTTTCCGTTTGGTTTTCGGACTTCTTGTTTGGCCCTATAGTTAACCAAGGAACCTCTCTAGGTATCTTTGCTACATGTTAGTATTGGTATTTGGGGATTTCTTGACGTAGCCTTCCATCTACGTTCGGGACATGGTTTTCAATGGGCAAACTTCTGTCGGTGCTTTTGCCGTTTGGTTTACTATCGCTTTGTGGTGCTCCGCTGTGATCCTAGGGATCTTCCACCCTCTTCCAAGGGTCGTGAGCATCACGGTTTCGATCGAAGCTCTTGGGGTTGATTTTGGGAACAAAAGGCCAAAGTTTCGAGAGAAATTTTTGAGCTCCCATTCACCCCCCCTCTGGTCGCCTTGCTATTGCATTCTCGGTCCTTCAATTGGTATCAGAGCAGGTTAAGGATCTTCCACCTTAGCCGGTTCCAGATCCACCGATGGCGACATGGATCGCGGCATGGGCAAACCGCCGTTTTTTGATGGGACGAACTATGCGTATTGGAAGATACGCATGTCGGCCTATCTGCAGAGTATGGGTGCTTCCATCTAGGATATTTGCAACTCTGCTGATTACGTGGTCTTGGCTGCACGTGTGACTCAGCGTCAGATCGATGATCACAATGCCAATAGCCGAGCCCGTAATGCTCTTTTCTCATGATTGAGCATGACGGAGTTTGATCGTGTTTCTCACCTCGCTACGGCTCGGGAGATTTGGGCATCCCTCATGCGTTTCCATGAGGGAACCTCTCAAGTCAAAACCTGTCTCTACGAGTCGCACAAGCGAGAGTACGAGAACTTTCGACATATGCCTGGCGAGAGCATAGAGAGTTTATTCGCTCGCTTTCAGGTGATTGTCAACAGGATGAGGACTAACAAGGAGCTGTTGCCTTTAGACGATCATGAGAGAGCTTTGAAGCTTTTGCATACTCTCGATCGGTCGGTGTGGGATTCCAAGGTTCAGGCGATCATCGAATCGCCTAACTATGAGACCCTCACGTGCGATGAGCTCTTCAGTAAGCTCAAGTCCAGTGAGATCGATTCCATGGCGAGGGCTTCTTATGAAAATCCTTCTGGCCCGTCGATGGCTTTGCTTTCTGGCTCTTTCGCTAACCCCTCTGGAGGTTTTGCACTCTCTTCTCTTTTTTCTGTCACAGAGGAGCAGCTGGAGTCTTTGGGGGATGACGAGTTGGCTATGCTCGCCAACCGGTTCTCGCGGTTCCACAACAACCGCATGAACCGTCGCCACGGAGGAGGACGCTCAGGATGCTTTGAGTGCGTGCGACCCCCCAACCACTTCATCGCCAATTGCCCGAAGAAGAACAAGCAGACTTCGGCAAGGCAGATCATGGGCACAAGTACGACTCCGGCAAGCGCAAGGAGAAGTACGTCCCCGTGAAGCACAAGCGGAAGGGCGGCTTCAACAAGGAGTACATCAAGACGAAGAAGTACTTGGAGAAGGCCCAGGCTAAGCAGTGTGCGTTCTTCGCCACGCTCAGCGACGTCGACGACTCGGATGATGACTCCGCTTCCTCAAGCGACGACGAGTCCGAGAAGAAGAAGAGGATCGAGGACAAGCTGAACGGCCTCTGCTTCTTCGCCGACGATGACGGCTTCTGCACCATGGCCCTCGGCAAGGAGGTCGACGGTGAGCTGGAGGACACTCCTCGGAACGACGATGACGACGACACCTCCCAGGTATCTCAGACCCCCGACGAGCTTTCTACTGAGGTCGAGAAGCTTATTGCCGTGCTCCTTAGTCAGGATAATTTGCTTAGGCGTGCTGCTAGAGAGCGCAAGGAGTTTAGGCAGAAGTGGGAGGATACGGTGAAGGAACTTGAATCTGTCAAGTCCACCGTAGTTGTTACCGATGAGGAGGAGTGTGAGATTTGCACCACACACATGACTGACCTTCTCACTTTGAGAGGTAAGTATGTTGCGTTGGTAGGAGAGGTGGATGAGCTGAAGGCTAGATCCTCGCTATGGGGTGCGTGCAAGTCCTGTGCGGGCTTGCAATCTGAGTTGGCAGAGAAGAATGCCAAGATTGTGTCTCTTGAAGAGGCCAACTCAGGTAGCACATGTGTGACTAGGTGTGTTCTTTGTGAGGGTTTGGAGATGGAGATTGCGAATGTGAAGCATGACAAGATACAAACCGAGGAGGAAAACACATACCTTCGGTCCATCTTGTCATGGGTGTCGAGTGGTGAGCCATAGCTCGGGATGATGATCTCCCAATTCAAGCGAGCTGCTGGAGGTCCTGGTGTAGGTTTTGCTCCGGGTGTTGATGTTTCATCTTTTGGCAAGATTGGAGAGTCGAGTGGTCTTAACCCATGTGAGAAGCCCAACTCCACCACTACTACCAAGCTTACCAAGATTCCACCCAAAGAGCCTCACAAGCCTAACAAGGATGGGGTCTTTGTTGAACCTCTGAGAGCTCCACCAAAGAAACAATCATGGGCTCCAAAACCAAACCACCTCAAGAACAATCTTGACACCATGCCACCCATCCAGGAGGAGCTTATGCCACAGAAGGGCAAAGTGATCCATACCCACTACCGTGAGTACCAACAACCCCCTTTGAGAGCGGTGAGGTACCATTGTGAGCACTGTGGGCGAGATGGACACTTGAGCGAGTTTTGGTTTCGGCGCAAGAGAGAGGCGCGCCGCGCAAAGGAGATGAACAATCCGGACATGTACCATCCTTTCCATGATGTACATGTGCCAAACATTTAGAGGCGTGTTGCTAGGCCTTGAGGTCTAGAACCTCAAGTTCCTAGGCCTAGGCAGCGGAGAGAACGTGCCCGGCGGGAGCCTGCAGTTGTAGGCTACGGACCCCGTGGCGGTGGCTTTGTAGTTGAACGTTTCCCACCATCACGTTTTGAGTATCGCGATGGACGCTCCTCCCTCAGCGGACCACGTTTTCCTCTACGTGGTGATCGCTCCTCTCGTAGGCGTGCTAGGAGTGGTTTTTCTGCTAACCGTTCTTTTGAGTAGCCGGCCCACCCAACACTGGTATTCTCCCCTACTTCACTAACCCAGTGTTGGACCGTATGCTCACCCTATGTCTTTTTATTGATGTAGGTAAAATGATTGGAGAAACGTTTGGTTGGTGGATTCCGGGTGTTCGAGGGCACATGACCGGAAACGCCAAGTGGTTCTCCAGTCTTAGTCCGGTCGCCGGAAAGGAGTTTATCACCTTTGGCAACAACAGCAAAGGTAAGGTGCTGTCTCGTGGGTCTGTGCGAGTTAATGAGCACTTTGTGTTGCGCGATGTTGCTCTTGTTTCTAACTTGCATTTTAACCTTCTTTCTGTTTCGCAACTTTTCGATGATGACTATGAGATTCATTTAAAACCGAATCTCAGTCGAATTTGGATCCTCAGGGCAACTTGTTTGTGTGATTTCGCCCTTTGGTAAAGTCTTTCGTGCGGATTTTCTCGGAGTCTTTTGGCATTTCTCGTTGTCTTGTGTGACCTTCCTCCTCTAATCTTTGGAAGTGGCATCGGAGACTTGGACATTTGAGCTTCGACTTTCTTGCAAGGCTTAGTTCACTTGGCCTAATCCGAGGATTGCCCAAGTTATCCATGGAGAAGGATCTTGTTTGCCATTCTTGTAGACATGGGAAGATGGTTGTTGCTCCCCACCATCCAGTGACTCAGGTCATGACCAAGCACCCTGGAGAGCTTTTACACATGGACCTTGTTGGTCCGGCTCGGTGAGCTCGGTTGGGGGGAAGTGGTATTTGCTTGTTGTTGTCGACGATTTTTCGAGATATTCGTGGGTTTTCTTTTTAGCTGAGAACATCGAGACTTTCTCCTTTGCTCGCAATCTGATTCTGCGTCTTCAGAATGAGTTCCCTATGAACTCAATGCGAGCAATTCGGAGTGATAATGGTTCCGAATTCAAGAATTCGGATTTTGAGAAGTTTTGTAACTCTCTGGGTTTAAAGCATCAGTTTTCTTCTCCCTACACACCGCCACAGAATGGTGTTGTAGAGAGGAAGAATCGGACCCTTGTAGAGATGGCCAGGACGATGCTCGATGAGCATAGGACTCCTAGGCGATATTGGGCCGAAGCGATGAGCACTGCATGCTACATTTCCAATCGCATTTTTCTCTGAGCTTTCTTGAAAAATACTTCTTATGAGTTGCATTTTGGAAAACTGCCTAAAGTGAGTTACTTTAGAGTCTTTGGTTGCCATTGTTTTATACTCAAAAAGGGCAACCTGGACAAATTTGAGTCTCGTTCTTCTAACGGAGTGTTTTTTTGGTTATGGCACTCATACTCGCGCATATCGTGTACTTAACCTTGACACTAACCGAGTCATGGAGACATCCGATGTCACCTTCGATGAGATCATGGTTGTCCTTCTTCTCGTTTTGAGCGTGCAGGTGATCATGAGGTTGGCGAGCCTCTTTCGATGATGAGGACGAAGGTGCTGAAGGGATGGATGACCCAGCACCCCCTCCACCTGCTGTGCTGCAAAGAGCGGCTTCTACTATGACTCACGGCCCCGATCCCTATTCCTCGACGACTTGGGGGCCGTGGGATCCGCCACCTCGAGCGGTACCCTTTGTACCCGAGGAGGCACCAGCTGCTGTTGAGGGGTAGGCCACTTCAGCAAGGGAGGCGCCACGACACATTCAGTGCCAACACCCGCCTCAGCAGATGATCGGCAGCATCGGCGAACGCGTCACTCGTCGTCAAGGTCACAACAACAATCTCTCACTTTGCTCATTCTCATTTGTTGCTGATTTTGAACCCTGAGATGTTGGACACGCTTTGACGGATCCAGATTGGGTCAATGCCATGCATGAGGAGTTAGAAAGTTTTGAAAGAAATCGGGTTTGGGTTCTAGTTTCTCCTCCCTCTGAGTGTCACCCAATTGGGACAAAATGGGTTTTCAAAAACAAATAAGGAGAGGATGGCCATGTAATGAGAAACAAGCAAGACTTTTGTAGCCCAGGGGTATAGTCAGAAGGAGGGGATAGACTATGAGGAGACTTTGCTCCTGTAGCTCGTTTGGAAGGCAATTAGGATACTTTTGGCTTTTGCTGCATCCAAAGGGTTTAAAACTTTTTCAAATGGATGTCAAGAGTGCCTTCTTAAACGGCTACATAGAAGAGGAGGTGTATGTTAGACAACCCCCCTTTCGAAAATCCCAAGTTTCCAAACCACGTCTTTTAAACTTCACAAAGCGCTGTATGGTTTGAAACAAGCCCCTAGAGCCTAGTATGATAGGTTGAAAACCTTTTGTTTGCTAAGGGTTTTAAAATGGGATGTGTGGATAATACACTCTTTCTCCTCAAGCAAGGCTCTGATACTCTCTTGGTCCAGATTTACGTGGATGATATCATTTTCGGTGGTTCTTCTCATGCTTTGGTTGCCAAGTTTGCAAACACTATGAGCAGGGAATTTGAGATGAGCATGATGGGCGAGTTGACGTTTTTCCTCGGGTTGCAAATCAAGCAATCCCAGGAAGGGACGTTCGTGCACTAGGGTAAGTATACCAAGGACATCTTGAAGAAATTCGATATGGGTGAGGCCAAGCCTCTTCCAACACCCATGTCGACCACGACGGCCCCTGGATGCGGATGCGGATGGGATGAGAAGCTATGGACCAGAAGGAGTACCGGAGTATGATCGGGTCGCGGCTGTACCTGACGGCGACACACCCGGACATTCAGTTCGCAGTGTGTCTCTGCGCGCGCTTTCAGTCGTCGCCGCGCACTTCTCACCGTCAGGCGGTCAAGCACATTATGAGGTACTTATCCTTCACTCCAGAATTTGGGATTTGGTATTCTGCTTCCTCCACCCTTTCTCTTTGTGGTTATTCCGATGCCGATTTTGCTGGTTGCCGCATTGATCGCAAGTCCACTTCTGGGACTTGCCAGTTTATTGGATCTTCTCTTGTTTCGTGGTGGTCTCGCAAGCAGTCTAGTGTCGCCCAGTCTACCACGGAGGCTGAGTATGTTTGCTGCGGCTAGCTGCTGTTCCCAGTTACTCTGGGATGATGGCCACTTTGCGTGATTTTGGTCGTCTGAGCTTCTTCTCGTGTTTCCCTTGCTTTGTGACAGCACGAGTGCCATTAGCGTTGCTAAGAACGCCCCTGCTGCACTCTATAACCAAACACATTGATGTGCGCTTTCATTTTTGCGAGACCACTATGAGAAGGGTGATATTGACCTTCGCCATGTCGATACTCATCATCAGTTGGCTGATATTTTACCAAGCCTTTGGGACCACTCAACTTTTGCTAGATTGAGAGGTGAGCTGTGGGTGGTGTGTTTCCTTCTTTAGATGGGGGAAACATTTTTGTTCTTGTACCATAAACTGACTATTTTTCGTTTGTCTTGTTCTCTTTGCATTTCAGCATACGCTTTTACATTCAGAGTGTCTGTATGTAATTAATCAAAGAATGTCCTGTCTGTATAGGATTTTTTGATGATTTGATGATGTGCTTTTTTTATGCTCTGCTGATTGTTGTCATGTTTACAGTGTTGTTGTTTGCAGAGCTATTTATGAATGGTGAATCTGTTTAATGAACATAAACTTGAAAATGTTCACCATTGAGATATGCAACTAGCATGTGTTGTGTTTGAAGTCACTTGTGCTCATTATGCTAGGTTGCTAGTCTCTCTGCAGTCATTCACACTTGCTTCGGTCTGTTCATATATTGCTTTCAATCTAACCAGGTTAATGTAAAATGGAAAGATCGCGAATGGATTGCTTGTCAGCACATCACAGTTTGGAGACTGTTGTTCTCATTGCACTTTGAGATTAACTTGAGTTGTGTGTGTGTGTGGGAACGGAACTGTTGCTACTGTGCTTCTGATAATCGCGCAGAGTCTTCGCATTGCTTCAATAGGCGCACACAACAAAGTTTCAAAAGGTGAGACTGGGAATGACCGCTTGCAATCACAACACGCGTCTCACCTTGTGAAAGAACCGCTGATAACTCCGATAACAATCCTGCGAGGCAGTTTGCTTATACAGGCATGATTGAACTAGTGCTTCAGGGCACGGTCTCAGTCATAGACATGTTCACTTTGTCTGATTTCCTATTGTGACATACTGTGTGCTATTTTGCTGTTGTTGGTGCCATATTGGGAAGCTTATTGTTGGTTTTTGGTGAGTGTTCAGATTTATATTTGTGTCAGTTCGAGTCTTCTTGCTTTCTTGTGTGTTATGTTGTGAGTGAGTCTCTTCCAAACTGGTTTAGCATCCTTGCAGTCTTTTGTTGGTTTTTAGGTTTTTTGAAGCGCTATGCTTGCGTGTTTTACTCATTCATGTTTTGGAGGGGGATTTCTATCAAGGGGAGTTTGACATTTGAGTGCGTTCACTTCTGGCTGGTGCATTTTCACTAAGGGGGAGAATATATGGACAAATCATTGTGCCCCCTGGGGTGTGGCACTAGTTGAGGGGGAGTTTTGCTAGTTGGAGTTTGCTAGTGGTGTTGAGCCTTTGCCTCTTTCGGTGAGGAACTAGCAAACTTTTTTTCAGCTCATTTTCAGCTCTTCAATGGTATCAAACTCTTTTGGTTTGAGTTGGTAACAGTTGGTATTGAGTTGCTTCGCTAGCGGTGTTGAGCCGTTCTGCCTCTTCTTGAGGGCTAGTCTGTTTTGCTTGAATTTCAGTTGATCTTTCAATTGGTATCAAGTTTTCTCGCTAGCATGTTGAGCCTGTTCTCCCTCTTGAGGCTAGCTTTGCTTTGCTTGGTTGGGTCGAGCCGTTGCCCATGTCTTTGGGGACCAAGTTGTCTTGCTCTTTCCACTTGACCTTCTTCGGCTTTGATATGCTTTTGGGTCATTTTGTCGAGTTCTCTCTTCTTCTTCCTTCCTTCTTCTATTTCATTATGATTTGTTTGTAGTTTGACAATGCACTCATCAAGGGGGGGATTGCGATACATGATGTGTGCCGAGTCTCTGAGTGATGAGTGATTGTCAACTGGGATAATGCACATGTTCTTTTTGGCTTGTGTTTGCAGGTGTCGAGCACGGATACAGTGATGAAAGGCAGTGGAGGTCAATAGAGACATGCCGTGCCGATGGACCGAGAGGGCGAAGGCGGACGTGAGTCTTGGACTGAGGGACCGGTGGCCCGATTCTCAGCTGTGGTGGCTGATAGCCTGGGACAGCACGAGCGAAGACTTGCTGCACGGTGTTGCCTGGGTTGAGGACCTGGGGACACGTGTCGGTGGACGGGGTGCCGGGCGGTGCATCCCATCTACGACTCGGTTTGGTGGTGAGCCACAGAAAAACCACCGAGTGCACAGTTTCCCAGGTTGGGCCTCAAAACCTGGGCGCTGATGGTTTTCCGAGTTTGGGCCACAAACTCGGGCTGAGGACGGTTTTCTAGGTTTGGGCCTCAAACCTGGGTGCTGCGGGTTTGCTGAGTTTGGGCCACAAACTCAGGCTACGATCGGCTGGTTTCCCGGTTTGGGCCTCAAACCGGGGGTGTCGTAGAAGGCTGGTTTCCTGGTTGGGCCTCAAAACCGGGGGCGAAGTCCGTGAAAAGGACTAACGGAGCGTGGCGGCACATGGCGGCAATCGTGAGGTTGCATCGAGGCAATGCTACCAGTTGCGCGTGGCCATCGATCACCAGCATGTTCGAGTTGGTCAGAATAACCCTATGGTTTAGCTGGTTCGCTCTGTAATTAGAGAGGGATAGAGTAGGAATTAGAATTAGGATAAGTAGAGGGAGACACCCTCCTCCCCTTCTATCTCAGTCATTTTGCTCTTTGCTTCTAGGTTTCCTGCTCTCCAATCCCCTACTGTAGCTAGCTGAGATCCGCAGAGAACCATAACCCTGTGTACTGGAGATTTTGAGGAAGTGAGGCCGTACCTCACTTTGTAGCGTGTGGTAGCCACACGGTTGCAGATCGATGACTTGATTCGCGTTTGGTTTCGTGTTCTTCGCATTTTTCGTTCTTCTTCTCGATTTTCCCGTCACTCGATCTCCCTCTCTAGTGCGTCTTTTCGAATTCCACTTGAATCAACTTATTCTTTATGTGAGGAGATCATTTCCACCGAAGGAATTCACCTAACTCCTCACGAACAAGTAGATCGTGTCAATTTCGTTTTCGTGGCGCTTTTTAGGTTCATACACCTTCCCTTCGATTTCCCGTGATTGAGTCGTTTTGAGCGATGATTTCTTGGCGATAGTCTCCTAACTACCTTGTGATCATCCTCTCCAAGTTTGGGATCAAGGGATTTTGTTTGGGATCGATTTGGAGGAGATTTGTGGAGAAGGCGACTGAAATCGCCCTCTCTGCGCGTTCCCAGACAGTCCGCCGGTGAACCGCAGACAGTCCGGGGTCGGGCTCCAGCCGAGTCCGTGGCTGCGCAGCTCGTACGGACGAGTCCTTTTTGAATCGCAGATAGTCCGCCGTAGGGATCTCGCGGACAGTGCGGGAGGCGTCCAGCAGCTGTTCAGCAAACTGCTATTTTGCTCGCGTTTGGCCGGCGGACAGTCCGCCACCTGAGCCCGGACAGTCCGCCGTTAGGCAGACAGTCCTCGACCGTATTGCCGGACAGTCCGGACCCTGCTGAAGCCTCGCTGTTTTAGTAGTTTGCTCCCCGTCTTTCTGTTTTGTTTTCGGACTTCTCGTTTGGCCCTATAGTTAACCCAAGGAACCCTCTAGGTATCTTTGCTACATTTAGCATTGGTATTTGGGGATTTCTCGACGTAGCCTTCCATCTACGTTGGGACTTGGTTTCAAGGGGCAAACTTGTGTCGGTGCTTTTGCCGTTTGGTTTACTATCGCTTGTGGTGCTCCGCTGTGATCCTAGGGATCATCCACCCTCTTCCAAGGGTCGTGAGCATCACGGTTTCGATCGAAGCTCTTGGGTTGATTTTGGAACAAAAGGCCAAAGTTTCGAGAGAAATTTTTGAGCTCCCAGTCCCCCCCTCTGGTTGCCTTGCTATTGCATTCTCGGTCCTTCAGTAGTAGCACTTCGCCTGGGAGTACCAGGTGTCGATTTATTTGATCCCAAAAGAGGCTAGGGTGGTGTATGATCGAGTCAAGGAAGGGATGAGAGTCGAAGAATAAGAAAAGGAAAAGGAGAGAAGAGAAGAGAGGAGATGAAAGGCTAGAAAGAATTTATGAGTGATAGGTAAGGATGAAATGAATGGTTAAGGTAAGGTGGAGTGGAAGGATGTAAGATGAAATGATGGTTAAAGGTAAGGTGATAGACAGGTAGATAGGGGAATAAGATAACTAAGGATAACTAATATAACTAACTATTAACTAATAACTACTCCTAGATAACTACGAAGCAAAGATAGGCAAATGCCAAATAAGCAGCCAAGTTAAGTATAGTTTTATTCCTATCTTGTCAAGTACCGAGGCGTACTAGCCTTACCACTGACTTAGGTTGAACGCTAGCACAACGAGCCTTACTATTAAACTAGGGCTGTAACCACCTGCTTGCTACCACAGCTATCCGGGGGTCTAGCCGTATCTGAAGGTAAGTCTATAACTAAGCACCACGCCTAATTATAGTCTAACTATCTCTATCCTGGCCTAGAATAGAGACACCCTTGCGAACGTCAGAGCAAATACTTGACTTAATAAGATAAACACTAAACTACTAAGCAACCTATTGGCAAAGATCAAACACTAAGAACACTAGAGATTAACTACTATGGCTAAGTGAATTGATCTGTAGGATAGCTAGGTACTCAAGCAATCAATCAAGTATACTACTCAATACTGGTAAGTAGAATAAAGTAATACTTGAAATGATGAACTAGAATATAGTAAAGTGCTTGAGTAACAGAGCAAAACCCGAACTGGAGATGAAGGAAGACTCTTTTCCCACCTCCGCTAGACCGATCACTCGCACGCTTGTACTCTTGAGCTAAGCCTGAGCAGCGCTTCCACGAGGGCAATGAGGCAAGGATGCCTTGCTCTACTAGCTACCTACTTGCCTAAGCTTGCTAAATCCTAAGCTATTAGCTCTCTAGCTCTAGCCTTGCTTTCTTTGCTTCCTTGCTTTCCTTTCCTTGCTTGAAATGAAGTGACGCCTCTAGGGGGGTATTTTAGCCCAAGTGAGTGAGGGGGGTACTTATAGGGGGCACCAACCGACCTAGGGCAAACCCTAGTGGCGGGCGCCAACCCTAGGTGGCGGCCGCCACCCCCCTGGCCCTGGATGCACCGTCATTGATCCTACGGTCTCCAGGGACTCCTCCAAGGCGATTGCATGTCGGTTGCATGTCCAGATAACCGTCATTAGGTCATGATCCACACCCACTCCCCTCCTGAGCCCTCCGATGCCACTGACCTAGTGACCAAGGGCTAAGATTTGGCCCTGGGGTGGTCACACGGATCAGTGACGTGGGCAGGGGGGAAGCTTGGGCCTCTCCCTAGTGGTGGGCGCCACCTAGGGGTGGCGGGCGCCACCCACTAGGGCCCAAATGGGCCCTGGTGAGTGGGCTCGGCCCCTGGTGGGTCCATTCTCCAAATTTGGTCCAAATCCTGCATTCAAATAAAAATCTATGGACATGTGGAATTTGGTTAGTTTGAAACCTATTTGACTACTTTTCATGCCTTTTTGGTGAATTTTGGGTAAAATGTTGATGGTAAAATAAGTGTTTAAGGATCATCAATAGAATACGTAGGCGATCTAGGGTTATCACCACCTGGTGCTCCACAACAACTATCCGGAGGTTTAGCCGTATCTGCAGGTAAGCCTATTGCCTAAGCACCTCGCTTAATCTATATTCTTACTATCTTTACCCGGCTCGGAGATAAAGACACCTTAACCAGACGACAGAGCAATCACAAGACTTGATATGACTAACACTAGATAAACTAAGCAACCTATTGCCACAGATCAAGCACCTTGTTTCGCCAGAAAAATCACTTTGGGGATCTCTCTGTGTTTCATGGGTCATATTGCTTAGTACTAATATGCGTAGACGTGCCAGTATACATCCGTATACAAAATAAAATAAATGTGCAATAAAACATAAGGAACATACTTCAGGAAAACATCACTTTATTTATTCATTGGAGAAATACAAAGTACAATTTCCCACTTTAATATATATATGCGTCGAGTTCCATCTGATAATCAGAGGATTGTGTGGCTTCTGGTTCCTGGGGCCTCTAGAGGCCTCCAGTTAATTACATCTCTACAGCACTGAGCCGCAGAACACCTCCGATTAAGCTATGCTGATGGTCGTCATTATTGTCTCCAATAAATAAGAGTTGTCTCCGAGTATATGCATAAGCACAAATATATGAAAATGGTGAAGTGCTAGAGCCTCGTCGGCCTCTAGCGAGGTATCCGGCCTCGTCGTGCGGATCCTATAATGAAGTCAAGTGTTCGGCCTCGTCGGTCTCGAACAAATAATTCCGGCCTCATCGGTCACGGAAAAGAAACGTCTCAGCCTCGTCGGTCAGGGGAAACAATTTGGAGAATGGACCCACCAGGGGCCGAGCCCACTCACCAGGGCCCATTTGGGCCCTAGTGGGGTGGCGCTCGCCACCCCTAGGTGGCGCCCGCCACCAGGGAGAGGCCCAAGCTTCCCTCTGCCATGTCACTGATCTGTGTGACCACCCCAGGGCCAATCTTAGCCCTTGGTCACTAGGTCAGTGGCATCGGAGGGCTCAGGAGGGGAGTGGCGTGGATCATGACCTAATGACGGTTATCTCGACATGCAACCGACATGTAACCGCCTTGGGAGTCCCTGGAGACCGTAGGATCAATGACGATGCATCCAGGGCCAGGGGGGTGGCGGCCGCCACCTAGGGCTGGCGTCCGCCACTAGGGTTTGCCCTAGGTCGGTTGGCTGCCCCCTATAAGTACCCCCCTCACTCACTTGGGCTATAAATACCCCCCGGAGGCGTCACTTCATTTCAAGCAAGGAAAGGAAAGCAAGGAAGCAAAGAAAGCAAGGCTAGAGCTAGAGAGCTAATAGCTTAGGATTTAGCAAGCTTAGGCAAGTAGGTAGCGAGTAGAGCAAGGCATCCTTGCCTCATTGCCCTCGCGGCAGCGCTGCTCAAGGCTTAGCTCAAGAGTAGAAGCGTGCGAGTGATCGTTCCTGGAGCTGGGAAGAGTCTTCCTTCATCTCCAGTTCAGGTTTTGCTCTTGTTACTTAAGCACTTTACTATATTCTAGTTCATCATTTCAAGTATTACTTATTCTACTTACCAATATTGAGTAGTATACTTGATTGATTGCTTGAGTGCCTAGCTATCCTACAGTTCAATTCACTTAGCCATAGTAGTTAATCTCTTGTGTGCTTGTGTTTGATCTTTGCCAATAGGTTGCTTAGTTAGTTTAGTGTTTATCTTATTAAGTCAAGTATTTTCTCTGACGTCCGCAAGGGTGTCTCTATTCAAAGCTAGGTAGAGATAGTTAGAATATAATTAAGCGTGGTGCTTAGTTATAGACTTACCTTCAGATACGGCTGGACCCCCGGATAGCTGTGGTAGCAAGCAGGTGGTGACAGCCCTGTGCGCCTTGAATTCCACCACGTAGTTGGCCCAGTTTAACAGTAAGGCTCGTTGTGCTAGCGTTCAACCTAAGTCAGTGGTAAAGGCTAGTACGCGCTCGTACTTGATAAGATAGGAATAAAACTATACTTAACTTGGTTGCTTTATTGACATTTGCCTGTCTTGCTTCGTAATTATCTTGCTTCGTAGTTATCTTGCTTCGTAGTTATCTAGGAGTAGTTAGTAGTTACTAGTTAGTTATCCTATTCCCCTTATCTACCTATCCATCCACCTTACCTTACCATCCATTTCATTCTTACCTATCCACCATATATTCTTTCTAGCTTTCATCTCCTCTCTTCTCTTCTCTCCTTTTTCCTTTTCTTATTCTTCGACCTCATCCCCTCCTTGACTCGACTCATACACCACCCTAGCCTTCTCTTGGGATCAAATAAATCGACACCTGGTACTCCCAGGTGAAGTGCTACTACGATAGTTCTGTGCGCTTGCAGAATCTCCTCTAGGTAGATTGCAATCGCTCTAGCTAGCTCCTACTAGTGTCAGGATTGACAACCCCATTTGGCATTAGTAGATAGCTGCATTAACTTCACTCCTTTAGGTATAGTGACTGGACTTGCTACAAGCATTTCTGACGCCGTTGCCAGGAATAGATTCCATAGTCTACTCCTAGTAACGACGTTGACAAGTGTCAACAAGCATTCTGGGCCGTTACCGGGGATAGTTGCCTAGCTCTATCTTTAGTGAATTTAAGAACTACCAAGAAGCATTTCTGGCGCCATTGCTGGGGAAGGCAATCGGTGTATCGTTGAGTCCGTGTCGAATTTATCTTCGCTTAAGCTCCTGCTTAGCGAATCCCATCTTTCCCCATTCTTCCTTTCCTTAACTCTTCTTATCTTTTTCCTTCATCTTCTTCAACTTCTTTCTTTCTTATCTTGTTCTAACCTTCACGATGGCCAATAAGACCATTCGTGAGTTTTCTCCTTCTGCTCCTTCTGCACCAATGTAGCGACAGGACCAGACGTGATCGATGCCAACCTCAATTTTGAGCTGAAACCGCTCTGATCACGATGGTCCAAGCTAGCCGCGTTCTGTGGCAAAGCTCATGAGGATGCCAATGCTCACCTCCAACAATTTTTGGAGATTTGTGGCACCTTCACCATTAAGGGGATAACCCAAGAAGCCATCCGTCTTCGTCTCTTTCCCTTTTCTCTCCTAGGAAAAGCGAAGCAATGGTTCTATACCAATCGCAACACTGTAGACACATGGACAATTGTTCCAATGCTTTTCTCGCCAAATCTTTTCGATGGGCAAGACGAACGCTCTTCGCAACAAAATCTCCAGTTTTACGCAACAAGCCGAGGAATCTATTCCCGAGGCTTGGGAGAGAATGCAAGAGTACGTCGCTGCTTGTCCACACCATGGTATGGAGGACTGGCTATTGATCCAGAACTTCTACCATGGTTTAACCCCACTCTCTAGAAGCCATTTGGATGCCGCCGCCGCGGTGCATTCTTTTCTCTGAATGTTTGCAGATGCTAAGTGTGACAGAACCGAACAATTTATACCAGATTAAGCACCGAATCGCTGCTTGCGCAGAGACCTACAAGTACTTAAGCTTGTATAAACCCGGGTAGTCCGGAAATCTCGAAGGATTTCAAGTCATTCAACTTTAACAAAGATCGTAATAGATTAGCGTACATGTCCATGATCTACATTCAGTTCGCATATAGTTCAAATACATCAGAGTTCAACAATTATTACAAACCATAGTTTGAATTCAAAAGCGGAAGCGACATAGTTTTGAAACACAAGTCCTTATTTCACAATACAGTGCCATATGCTTGATCAGTCCACAAAGCATCAGAGAAGATAAGGATTGACCATGCCCATGGTCTAGTCACTGCCCTCGACGGGATACAGACCGTTCTCGCAGTAGCCGAAGAAACATTGCCCATCTGCAACAACAAGGGATACACCCTGAGTACGAGAAGGTACTAGCTAGACTTACCCGTCAAAACCAGAAATACCCGACACCAAGGATTATGCAAGGCTGTATCTGGGTTGGCCACACTTACCTTTTTGCATAAAAGCATTTTCATGATTAATAATCATCATTAGAGCATTAGCAGTCAATTTTATGTAATCAGCCTGATTATCTAGATTGGCACCTGATCTAGAGCAAACACTTGACTACTTATTCAAGCAAGAGTGACTATTTCATCAATAGCCTTTCAGATTCACCAACCATAACCATCATTAATTCCATATATTACTACGGTAACACATGCTCAGTCAAGTTACTCACTAACCAGGAGCGATGGCGATTATAATCGATTCCTACCAGCTGGGGATAAAATGTCGCACACTCGCCGACACACCCTGCCAGGTGGCCGTTGGCGACCACTCAGGAGGTTCGAGAACCCAAATCGCGGGACGGCCATGGACCCTTCTACACCGGGGGTTATCTCAATGCCAGGTCGCTCAAGCTATTAACTGCCCACGGTCATGCCAGGTCGATCAGGCCCTGCCTGCCCTCGGACCATGCCAGGTCGATCAGAATAGTTGCCCACGGTACATATAAGGCCCTGGGTGTTAGGCGTCAACGTCTCCGTCCCGGCTCGAACACCTACTCGGCTTCACGGGAGGTACCCGCACCTGCTCCGTTAAGTGATTGACGCGTTCAAAATGACTGAGGTGTGCCTTCGTCGGTTCCTAATCGACACAGACGGGAGACTACTAGCACACAGAACCCATGTCCTGCCTGCTCCTACATCCCGCCCGATCTCAAATTAATTATCACATGGTTATATTCCACGATAGCACGAGGCTAACATGTTTAGTATCCACCTATATGCGGGAGACAGGAAATCACCCGACTTTTACCGGTCTAAGCAGGGCTAACATATAATCGAGCCTAGACCTAACAGGGATCACAAGATAATATTGCAAGTGGACAAGGATAATTAATTAATGCAGCAACGGTATCACACAACTCCTATAACCTAATGCACAATCATATCAGGTTAACTGTAAACGGTAATTTGCAAACCGTAGGAGAAAATGCTCCGGGGCTTGCCTCGCTCGAAGTCGGCGGGGCGGTGATCACGGCACTCCGGCAGGTCTTCAGCGTCTTCTTCCGGGATCCTCTCCTCCTCGGGTGTCTCCTCCCGACGCTGCTCCTCCGGCGTGTCTTGGGCTTCCACTCTACCGACCCTGCATGATGCGGTACATGAATAATAACATGAATGCACATGGGATGCATGGTGATGCAACATGGAGTAACAATTCAGAAGATAAGCACATGTCATCTACTGCTGCTACTACTCATTACTTATCTAACATACTACTTACTAAGTCTTGTTCTCACCACATCAAAGTTGCTTAACGGGGCTTTGAACTACACGGGTTTATTACCCTCTAATTATTTGTAGAATTAAATCTAGTTAAATAGGCCTATAACAGTAACCTATCCTAGACAGCTTCACAAAAATCTATAAAAATTACTGGAGATTAACAACACTTGATCTAATCCCCTGTCCAAATTTCACCCCATTTGGACCTAGACTCTACCCCTATGAAAAAGACAAATTCTATCATGAAAAGGTGCTTTGAACTACACACCTTAGCACAAAGTGTCAAACAACAAATTTCATAATTTTCTTCTGAACTTCTTAGCACAAGAGCAGTCAGTAAAAATTACCAAGTCCATACTCTTCATATTTTAATTATTACAAAATAAACAAGAAAACAGCATTTAATCATTTTAATTACTACTGCCAAATTATTTCACAGAGTAACCTCATTTTACATTTTTCCCAGAAACTAGTCCTCAACACACCTAACAAAACAAGAATCACATTTTTCTGAGACACATACAATTTACTATGCATTTAACAAGATTTCAGCCTAAACATGAATTAATATAACTACACAGAAAATCACCACAAACTGGACATATTATATTTTTCATGCATAGACCTCAACATAACAAACCTAACAAAACTTGTTTCACCTTTTTAGCATTTATATTTCACAAGATATGAATTAAACAAGCAATACACAATTTCTGGAAACTAATTAACAAAACCTGAAAAACATTCAAACTAAACTGCTACGTGCACCCAAACCAGTGCACACAGACGAACTAGACTCACTGACGCGCGGCCCTCGGGTCAAACTGACCCCACTCGTCATACACAGCAACAGGGGAGGAGGTTGACCATGCCGTAGCTCGCCGGCGGCGAACTTTCCGGCGAAGCTAACCCTACCGATGGACTCCCCTTCTCCTTCCGCACCAACGGTGCCCCTACCTAGCCCGGCGCTTGCTCGGATAGAGCTCGCCGTCGACGATGGCGGACACGGCGGCGCGGGCGAGCTACGCCGGCCGACTCCGGCCATGACGAGCTAAACGGACTCCCGAATCCTACTCCGGCGACCTTCGTAAACCTAACCCGAGGCTCAAAGCCAGGGCTTCGGTTCCGAGCACCTGTGACCACGGCCGTACCATCTCCGGCGACCATGGCGAGCGGCGGACGGCGCGCGTACTAACCAACCAACCCTAATCGGCTTAACCGACACCTCCAACACCTTCTACGAGCCTCGGCGATTCGCGAACGCTAGCTAGGGCGGATGGTGAGCGGGAAGAGGGTTGGCCACGGCGGACCGAGCGCGCCGGCCATGGCGGTCATGGCGGACGGCGGCGTTCCGCGGGCTCCTAACCCTAATCGACTAAACCATCACCTCTCAACTCCTCCTTGGACCTCACTGACCCCTAAACACGCACTAGGGCACACGCAACCACGGGACGGAGGCCGGCCACGGTGGACCGAGCTCGGCGGTCATGGCGACCATGGCGGCGGCTCATCCCGGGGCTTGCCTACGGTCTCTCATAGAGCGCTAAGGATAGCACAAGGGGGGAGCTCACGGCGAAGCTTGGTGGGTGGTTGGATGTATGGTGCGGTGGCGGAACGGCGGCGAACGGCGGCGCGCCTTGCTTTTCCCCTTTCCCGCTCGAGGCCGGCGAGAGCAGAGAGCGAGAGAGGGCGCGAGCGCGGGAAAGAATGGAGGGAGGAGTTCGGACAGGCGAGGCGGAGGGGGCCTTGCCGTTTGCCACGCCGCGCGCGGACGCTGGCTTGGCGGCCGTCGAGCGCCACGCGGCGGCAACGTCCTGGCGCTGTCGCCACGACGCGCCGCGAGCGCGCGCCGGCACGGCACGGCCCGGCCCGATTCAGTGCCATCAGGCCGACTGACGGCCAGACTTTGAGCGCGATTAACTCCTAATCCATTTGATGAAAAGCTAAACCACTTGCTCCATTGCTTAGAGCTACATGTCGCTACAACTTTGGTTACAAGATTGATCTCTGGTTCGGCCTAGATTGCTCCCAAGAAAGCTCCAAAGTTGGCTCCATGAAACTGCTTGGTCAGTTAGAGACTTAGAAAATTTTCTAAGTCCAAACTCCCTCAAATCTGCCTTGTGGGTCCCAAAACACCTTGTTAAACCATTTTCATGGGTTGGGCCTTAAACAACTTTTGTTCTACTCTAAATTCTACACACTTTTGGTTAAGGGCCCACAGCCATGCAAAGCTTCTATCAAGAAGGTCTTAGTTAGTCAAACAAAAGGACTCCTAGGGCTCTATTAAGGCAACTAGGGTTAGAGACTTGGTTAGCCAACATGACCAACATAAACCTAGCTTCATTTTGACTCCCCAACAAGGTTCAACTACTAAGGAGACTTAAGCACTCCACAAACAAGACACACAAGCATTCAATCAAGCATAGCATCACAAAAGGTCACATGAAATGACACTTAACAAAAGAAAGAATGCAACATGAGATGATGATGCTTTATGCTCATGAGATGTCAAGTTATGCACTTAGGGTTGCTTAACACCTAGGGTGTTACAGCCCTCCCCTCCTTAAAGGAATCTCGTCCCGAGATTTGAGTTACTAACCAGTCTTATAAAACTGTGGATATACTTCCTTAGATAGTCTTCCGTTTCCCAAGTGGCATCTCGGTCGTCTTGCTCACTCCAAGATACTTTATATTGCTTCAATTCTTCCGCGAGTTACCTTTCTTTTCTCGTCGAGTACTCGATATGGCTTCACCGAGTAAGTAAGGTCGGATTGTAACTTGATATTGGCCGGTTGTACTTCCTCTTCTGGAACTCGAAGACATTTCTTTAGTTGTGACACATGGAAAACAGGGAATATAGCCTTTAAATGTTCAGGTAACTGTAGTTGATAAGCCACTTCTCCCTCCTTTCCATTATCCTGTAGGGTCCCACAAACCTTGGCGCTAACTTTCTTTTCACGCCAAAACGTCTAACTCCTTTCATGGGTGATACTTTCAAATACACATAGTCACCTACTTCGAATTCAAGCGGCCTTCTTCTCTTATCGGCATAGCTCTTCTGTCGGGACTGTGCCGCTGCTATGTGTTGTTGGATTATTCTAACTTGTTCTTCTGCTTCCCTAACGAAGTCAATTCCATAGTAACGACGTTCTCCTGGTTCAACCCAACTTACTGGTGTTCTGCATCTTCTGCCATACAGAGCTTCGAAAGGTGCCATATGAATGCTTTCTTGATAACTGTTGTTGTAAGCAAATTCTGCTAATGGCAACCACTTCTCCCAAGATCCCTTCGCGGATATCACACATGCTCTCAACATATCCTCTAAAACCTGATTTACCCTTTCAGTTTGCCCTGACGTCTGGGGATGGTAAGCTGAACTATGGATTAACTTAGTACCTAATTCCTTTTGCATTTTCTCCCAGAATGGTGCAGTGAACTGTGTTCCGCGATCCGAAACTATGACTTTGGGTATACCATGCAATCGGACAATCTGATTGATATAAATCTCTGCATAGTCCGGTGCTCGATAACAAGTTTTAACTGGTATGAAATGAGCGGTCTTGGTGAGACGGTCTACTATTACCCATATTGAATTGTTTCCCTTCTGAGTGGTAGGCAAACCGGTGATAAAATCCATACTCACTTCTTCCCACTTCCATTCAGGTATTGATAAAGGTTGAAGTGTTCCGGCTGGCTTCAGGTGAATGGCCTTCACTCGACAACACGTGTCGCATCTGGCTACATATGCGGCAATTTCCTTCTTCATTTTGGTCCACCAAAATCTTGGACGCAAATCTTGATACATCTTAGTGCTCCCGGGATGGATAGACAATTTAGAAAGATGAGCCTCATCCATAATCTGATTTTTGAGTTCCCTATTCTTGGGTACCACTAAGCGATTATCAAACCATAACACTCCCTTATCATCAACTCGGAAATGTTTTACGGGTTCAGTGGCAGCTCTTAGCTTTTCCTTGATATAATAGATTCCCTTGTCTGTTTTCTGCCCTTCTAGAATCTGATCAACTAAGGTGCTCTGCAGCTCGATGTGACGCAAGATCACAGGGTGTACGAGACTAAACTCGTCCTCTGGTTGTAACCTCAAGTTATTACAATGCGACTTCCGACTAGAGCATCAGCAACTACATTTGCCTTTCCTGGGTGATAATGTATCTGCAAATTATAATCCTTAATCAACTCAAGCCATCTTCTCTGCCTCATATTCAGTTCAGGTTGAGTAAAGATATACTTGAGACTTTTGTGGTCCGTGTACATGTTACAGACGTTACCAAGCAGATAATGTCTCCATATTTTTAGAGCGTGTACCACAGCAGCTAATTCCAAGTCATGCGTAGGATAATTAACTTCATGTTTTCTCAACTGACGTGAAGCATAAGCAATCACTCTGCCTTCTTGCATAAGAACACAACCTAAACCAACTTTCGATGCGTCGCAGAAGACATCAAACGGCTTCTCGATATCTGGTTGAGCTAAGACAGGAGCAGTGGTTAATAGTTTCCGCAAGGTACGGAAAGCTGTTTCACACTTCTCTGTCCACTCAAACTTCTGATCCTTCTGAAGCAAACTTGTCATGGGCTTGGCAATCTTGGAGAAATCGGGAATGAAACGACGATAATACCCTGCTAAACCGAGAAAACTCCGAATCTCCCAACCGAAGTTGGAGCTTCCCAATCCATTACTTCTTGTACTTTGCTAGGGTCCACAGAGATTCCTTCTTCTGACAGGATGTGACCAAGGAATTGTACTTGCTTCAACCAAAACTCGCATTTACTAAACTTAGCGTAAAGTTTATGTTCCCGGAGTCTTGTCAAGACGATCCTCAAATGTTCTGCATGGTCGTCCGGGTTCTCAGAATAAACCAAAATATCATCAATGAACACCACTACAAACTTATCTAGTTCTGGCATGAATACCGAGTTCATCAAACTCATAAAGTAAGCTGGAGCATTTGTCAATCCAAAAGACATGACTAAATACTCGTATAGGCCATATCTGGTTGAAAAAGCAGTCTTTGGATATCTTGTGGTCGGATTCTAATTTGATGATAGCCTGATCTCAGATCGATCTTGGAGAATACTTTGGCTCTGGATAACTGGTCAAACAAAATATCTATCCGTGGCAACGGATATTTGTTCTTAACGGTCACGGCATTAAGCGGTCGATAATCCACACACATCCGTAGAGACTTGTCCTTCTTCTTGACAAACAAAGCTGGGCATCCCCACTCTGACACACTAGGTTGAATGAAACCCTTGTCCAAAAGTTCCTTAATCTGCGTCTTGAGTTCGGCTAATTCATTGGGCGGCATACGATAAGGTCTTCTCGAGATCGGTGCAGTCCCTGGTAACAGCTCAATGGTAAACTCTACAGCCCGCTTGGGCGGTAAACCCGGCAACTCATCTGGAAAGACGTCTGGGAAATCCCGAACAACTGGAATTTTTGACAGGTCCTCTATAGATAAGGTACAAGATAGATCAACAAAATCAGCCCCTCGAGGAAGAGAGATACGTAACTTGTTGTCCTCCTTGGATCAGACAAGGTAAGAGTTCTATCTGCAGTGTCTAACACCGCTTTCCACATACTCATCCAACTCATTCCTAGGACTACATCCATACTGAGCCCTGGCAAAACTACTAAATTAGCCCCAAACTTATGCCCTCCGATGTCGATGGTTGCATCACGTACCATCTGCCTAGACAACACACTACTCCCCACAGAGCTTACGCGAAACCCATAATCCATTTCAGACACCTCTTGATCATGCTTTTGTGCAAATGCTTTACTCATGAACGAATGCGATGATCCAGTATCAAACAAAACAACTGCAGGATGATGGTTAACAAGACACATACCAGCAGTCACGGGTTCTCCAGCACGAGCTTCTTCAGCGGTCATGTTGTGCAGGCGTGCGGGGTAGTTGGCCTGTTGCTTCTTTGGGTAGGGGCAGTATCTTGCGAAGTGCCCCTCTTGGTTGCAGTTGTAGCATGGTCCCCGAACCAACGGTTTGTTCCCTGAAGAACTGCCTTGACCTCCACGAGCCTGAGCAGCAGCTATCTTGTATGGCTTCTGATTGCGCTGAGCTTGTGGCTGATTCTTCTTCTGCGGCGGCCTAAAACGTGCCCCCGGCGCTGGTGGTCGATACAGGTTTCGCTGAGCTGGTGGTCCTCTGGGTTGTGGTGATCCTGATTCAAAGGTCCTCTTCCGGGCCTTGCTAGCAGCATGCTTGTTGTTATGATTCTCTTGAATCAGACAGTCACTTATGAAGTCACTGAAATTGGTACGGGATGATGTACCCACTGACTTTCCCATTTTAGTATTCAAGCCTCTCTTGAAACTAGCAATCTTCTTAGCGTCTGTGTCAACGAAGTCTGGGACATAGCGAGCCAGTGAATTGAATATGTGATGATACTCCGTAATAGATCGAGTCCCCTGAGTCAGTTCATGAACTCTGCCACCTTCATCTGGGTCAAACCCGGCGGAATGTAATGACCTCGGACACAGCAGCAGTAAACACCCTCCAAGTGATGGGAACATTGGCAGGGTAGGTGGTGCGGTGATGTCCCCACCAAATCCCGGCTGGTCCCTGCAACTGGTGCGCGGCATATTCTGCTTTCAGTTCTTCTGTGAGCCTGAGCAAACGAAACTTCTGCTCCAGAGTATGCAGCCATTCTTCTGCCTCCAATGGTTCTGTAGCTTCCTTGAAGATTGGTGGTTTGGTATCCAGGAAATCCTTGAAAGAACTATATTGGTTCGGCTCAGGGCGTTGATGTCCCTGGGCCAAGTTCTCCCTCAGCAAAGCTTCGATGTTGCGCTGGCTTCCAAGAAATTGAGCAAAAAGTTGCTCAGCCGTCGGGATGGAGGAGGTGGTGGATTGCGGTTTTCTCTGGGGTCCTCATTTCCACCACTACCGCCTGCTCCACTACGAGTTGTCGTCATCTGCATATAGGATAGTAAGCGACCATTAGGCGAAGTTGCAACTTGTAGAGAACAATAAATCATACCCACTGAAATTATTCGGAAAAAAATTCACCAAACAATGACAGAGGTACAATAAATTTCAATCCACATCGCATCAACACATAACAAGATCACTTAACACATCATGCAAAAGATAACATAACATCCATAGTTTTGCCCATACATATGGGTCTTTCCAAGGTCACACACATCACATAAGTCTGCTACCATGCTTACATTCAGCCCAACACACCAAAAGATCGGGCGTGCCAACATACGCAAAAGACCATCTAGACGCTAAGCATACGATCTAGACTACTCTCTAGCGATCTCACCAACGTCACCGTCCTCACTAGACATATCTGAAGAACTACTAGAAGAACTACTCGGCTCCGGATCCTCCTGGGGAAAGATGGGGTTCCTCTCATTTTCCCTGCGATGGATCTCCTCGTGCAGACGGTCGTTGTAGTCCTGCAGGTGATGGAGTTGCAGCTCTAGGTCTCCCACTCGCAACCTCAGCAGCCTGTTCTCCTCTGAAACACGAATGCCCTCAACACAAACTCCTCGAAGCGCCTCCTCAGTCTCCCTCATGACCGAGGCCAAGAAAGTAGTCGACCCCTGCTGAATGGCAAGCTGATGAGCAGTCTCCTGCTCCCTCTGAAGTGCCTGGTCTCTCTCTACTGTCAACTGAGCTAGCTGTGTAGTGAGGAGGTCTATCTCTGTAGCGTGCTCCTCCTGCCGGCGATGTGCTGGCAGCCATCTCCTCGCTAAGAATATGATCCAGATGATCATAGCTGCGGGATAGGCACCCATAAGTAGCCATCAGAGCAGCCATGCACTCCCTGCTGGTCCAGCACAATGCTCCCTCTCAAGAGAGCTAGCCTCAAGTAGTAGCGCCTGGCTGACGCCACACTGCCTGGTAAGGATCTGTCGTCGGGAAGATACTGGCGGTAGCTGGGCAACCACCTCTGGATGGTCCTCCATGATGTCCCGGAGAACTGTGTATGCACCCTGTTGGCTGCATCCCAGGGGGTCCTCCCCTGCAAAGCAAACACTCGACGGCACCAGACGTGATCCTGCTCATCACGGCTGGGTACGTCCACCTCCACCGTGTACACGTGACGATCCTCTGACAACTGCACACGGTGCCAGTCGTACTGCGGCTCCTGGCCCTCCTGATATCCGACCAGGTGCAGAACTCTCCAAGGATAGTGGGCATCCCAAATTCTCCAAAAAGTCCTCTGATCCCTCATCGGTCCATGGCCCCAGCATGTAGTTAGGCCTCTTGCCTCCCGTGGACTTGCGAGCAGTGCGCTTGGTGCGTGCCATCTGTAAGAAGTGTACCCACACATAGATTTTTATTAGTTTGAGAACAACTTTTATTAGGAAAACGGGACGGAACCATAAGGAAGGAAGTAAGATTAATGCAAGATTATATGATCATGATGCATGCACGTTTCATACGTCCTCACTGCCTAACAATCTAACGGCTAGGCGGTGGCATACACGTTCACTCATAACGTTAACTAAACGTACTACACGTTCGCAAGTTAGCGTACCTGCAGAAACTCACTTCAGCCCTTCCCACAGTATGAATATCATGCACTGCGGAAATTTAAATCTAATACTCACTTAGGTGTACACCCGGTATACACGTAAGCAGTATATGCACCCATCAGAAATTATTACTCCCACAATCAATACTTTCACATATACTTGTGTGGAACAGGTATACGCATCAGTATCATATAAGCACTTCCCTAGATTGGCGGTTGTCCAATCATGCTCTCACAACTCTCATTACCTTTAGCGTAGAGGCAATTGATCCATACATTACTATTCCGAGGAATAGCATCCATACAATTTCACCCTTGCCGTATGGACGACAGAATAAACAGAAAATAAGTATGATGCACGACCCCCAAGTTAGTACTTAAATAGCCACCTAAGTTCCTATTGGGCATAAGGACTTGATCAATGGCACACCTAAATCTTTATAAGAAGGGTTTTTCAGAACCTACTATAGCTACAAGTTTTGACAATGAAGGAATTTTATTTGAAAATACAGTTTTTCAAATAGAATCATGAACAGTAACGCTAACCACGCTCCGATGCCAGCTGTGACAGAACCGACCAATTTATACCAGATTAAGCACCGAATCGCTGCTTGCGCAGAGACTACAAGTACTTAAGCTCGTATAAACCCGGTAGTCCCGAAATCTCGAAGGATTTCAAGTCATTCAACTTTAACCAAGATCGTAATAGATTAGCGTACATGTTCACGATCCACATTCAGTTCGCATATAGTTCAAATACATCGGAGTTCAACAGTTATTACAAACCATAGTTTAAATTCAAAAGCGGAAGCGACATAGTTTTGAAACACAAGTCCTTATTTCACAATACAGTGCCATATGCTTGATCAGTCCACAAAAGCATCAGGGAAGATAAGGATTGACCATGCCCATGGTCTAGTCACTGCCCTCGACGGGATACAGACAGTTCTCGCAATAGCCGAAGAAGCATTGCCCATCTGCAACAACAAGGGATAAACCCTGAGTACGAGAAGGTACTCAGCTAGACTTACCCGTCATAAACCAGAAATAATTGACACCAAGGATTATGCAAGGCTATATCGGGTTGGCCACACTTACCTTTTTGCATAAAAGCATTTTATTATTAAATAATCATCATTAGAGTATTAGCAGTCACTTTTATGTAATCAGCCTGATTATCTAGATTTGCACCTGATCTAGAGCAAACACTTGACTACTTATTCAAGCAAGAGTGACTATTTCATCAATAGCCTTTCAGATTCACCAACCATAACCATCATTAATTCCATATATTACTACGGTAACACATGCTCAGTCAAGTTACTCACTAACCAGGAGCGATGGCGATTATAATCGATTCCTACCAGCTGGGGACAAAATGTCGCACACTCGCCCGACACACCCTGCCAGGTGGCCGTTGGCGACCACTCAGGAGGTTCGAGAACCCAAATCGCGGGACGGCCATGGACCCTTCTACACCGGGGTTATCTCAATGCCAGGTCGCTCAAGCTATTAACTGCCCACGGTCATGCCAGGTCGATCAGGCCCTGCCTGCCCTCGGACCATGCCAGGTCGATCAGAATAGTTGCCCACGGTACATATAAGGCCCTGGGTGTTAGGCGTCAACGTCTCCGTCACCGGCTCGAAAACCTTACTCGGCTTCACGGGAGGTACCCGCACCTGCTCCGTTAAGTGATTGACGCGTTCAAAATGACTGAGGTGTGCCTTCGTCGGTTCCTAATCGACACAGACGGGAGACTACTAGCACACAGAACCCATGTCCTGCTGCTCCTACATCCCGCCCGGTCTCAAATTAATTATCACATGGTTATATTCCACGATAGCACGAGGCTAAACATGTTTAGTATCCACCTATATGCGGGAGACAGGAAATCACCCGACTTTTACCGGTCTAAGCAGGGCTAAGCATAATCGAGCCTAGACCTAACAGGGATCACAAGATAATATTTGCAGGTGGACAAGGATAATTAATTAATGCAGCAACGGTATCACACAACTCCTATAACCTAATGCAACAATCATATCAGGTTAACTTGTAAACGGTAATTTGCAAACCGTAGGAGAAAATGCTCCGGGGCTTGCCTCGCTCGAAGTCGGCGGGGCGGTGATCACGGCACTCCGGCAGGTCTTCAGCGTCTTCTTCCGGGATCCTCTCCTCGGGTGTCTCCTCCCGACGCTGCTCCTCCGGCGTGTCTGGGCTTCCACTACCGACCCTGCATGATGCGGTACATGAATGAATAACATGAATGCACATGGGATGCATGGTGATGCAACATGGAGTAACAATTCAGGAGATAAGCACATGTCATCTACTGCTACTCACTTACTTAATCTAACATACTACTTACTAAGTCTTGTTGTCACCACATCAAAGTTGCTTAACGGGTTTATTACCCTCTAATTATTTGTAGAATTAAATCTAGTTAAATAGGCCTATAACAGTAACCTATCCTAGACAGCTTCACAAAAATCTATAAAAATTACTGGAGATTAACAACACTTGATCTAATCCCCTGTCCAAATTTCACCCCATTTGGACCTAGACTCTACCCCTATGAAAAAGACAAATTCTATCATGAAAAGGTGCTTTGAACACACCTTAGCACAAAGTGTCAAACAACAAATTCATAATTTTCTTCTGAACTTCTTAGCAAGAGCAGTCAGTAAAAATTACCAAGTCCATACTCTTCATATTTTAATTATACAAAATAAACAAGAAAACAACATTTAATCATTTTAATTACTACTGCCAAATTATTTCACAGAGCAACCTCATTTTACATTTTTCCCAGAAACTAGTCCTCACACAAACCTAACAAAACAAGAATCACATTTTTCTGAGACACATACAATTTACTATGCATTTAACAAGATTTCAGCCTAAACATGAATTAAATATAACTACACAGAAAATCACCACAAACTGGACATATTATATTTTTCATGCATAGACCTCAACATAACAAACCTAACAAAACTTGTTTCACCTTTTAGCATTTATATTTCACAAGATATGAATTAAACAAGCAATACACAATTTCTGGAAACTAATTAACAAAACCTGAAAAACATTCAAACCTAAACTGCTACGTGCACCCAAACCAGTGCACACAGACGGAACTAGACTCACTGACGCGCGGGCCCTCGGGTCAAACTGACCCCACTCGTCATACACAGCAAACAGGGGAGGAGTTGACCATGCGTAGCTCGCCGGCGGCGAACTTTCGGCGAAGCTAACCCTACCGATGGACTCCCCTTCTCCTTCCGCACCCAACGGTGCCCCTACCTAGCCCGGCGCTTGCTCGGATAGAGCTCGCCGTCGACGATGGCGGACACGGCGGCGCGGGCGAGCTACGCCGGCCGACTCCGGCCATGACGAGCTAAACGGACTCCGATCCTACTCCGGCGACCTTCGTAAACCTAACCCGAGGCTCAAAGCCAGGCTTCGGTTCCGAGCACCTGTGACCACGGCGTACCATCTCGGCGACCATGGCGAGCGGCGGACGGCGGCGTACTAACACAACCAAACCTAATCGGCTAACCGACACCTCCAACACCTTCTACGAGCCTCGGCGATTCGCGAACGCTAGCTAGGGCGGATGGTTGAGCTCGGGAAGAGGGTTGGCCACGGCGGACCGAGCGCGCCGGCCATGGCGGTCATGGCGGACGGCGGCGTTCCGCGGGCTCCTAACCCTAATCGGCTAAACCATCACCCTCCAACTCCTCCTTGGACCTCACTGACCCCTAAACACGCACTAGGGCAACACGCAACCACGGGACGGAGGCCGGCCACGGTGGACCGAGCTCGGCGGTCATGGCGACCATGGCGGCGGCTCATCCCGGGGCTTGCCTACGGTCTCTCATAGAGCGCTAAGGATAGCACAAGGGGTGGGAGCTCACGGCGAAGCTTGGTGGGTGGTTGGATGTATGGTGCGGTGGCGGAACGGCGGCGAACGGCGGCGGCGCCTTGCTTTCTCCCCTTTCCCGCTCGAGCGCCGGCGAGAGAGAGAGCGAGAGAGAGGCGCGAGCGCGGGGACAGAATGGAGGGAGGAGTTCGGACAGGCGAGGCGGAGCTGGCCTTGCCGTTTGCCACGCCGCGCGCGGACGCTGGCTTGGCCGGCCGTCGAGCGCCACGCGGCGGCAACGTCCTGGCGCTGTCGGCCACGACGCCGCGCGCGCGGCGCGGCACGGCACGGCCCGGCCCGATTCAGTGCCATCAGGCCGACTGACGGCCAGACTTTGAGCGCGATTAACTCCTAATCCATTTGATGAAAAGCTAAACCACTTGCTCCATTGCTTAGAGCTACATGTCAGCTACAACTTTGGTTACAAGATTGATCTCTGGTTCGGCCTAGATTGCTCCCAAGAAAGCTCCAAAGTTGCTCCAGAAAAAACTGCTTGGTCAGTTAGGACTTAGAAAATTTTCTAAGTCCAAACTCCCTCAAATCTGCCTTGTGGGTCCCAAAACACCTTGTTAAACCCATTTTCATGGGTTGGGCCTTAAACAACTTTTGTTCTACTCTAAATTCTACACACTTTTGGTTAAGGGCCCACAGCCATGCAAAGCTTCTATCAAGAAGGTCTTAGTTAGTCAAACAAAAGGACTCCTAGGGCTCTATCAAGGCAACTAGGGTTAGAGACTTGGTTAGCCAACATGACCAACATAAACCTAGCTTCATTTTGACTCCCCAACAAGGTTCAACTACTAAGAGACTTAAGCACTCCACAAACAAGACACACAAGCATTCAATCAAGCATAGCATCACAAAAGGTCACATGAAATGACACTTAACAAAAGAAAGAATGCAACATGAGATGATGATGCTTTATGCTCATGAGATGTCAAGTTATGCACTTAGGGTTGCTTAACCCTAGGGTGTTATCACTAAGGCTCTCATAGAGAAGATGGTGTCGAACCAGGAGGATGGAATGACGAGAGACTGCATGACCCGTAAGGAGGTATGCATTTACCTTAAGGAGGCCGACATGATCTGGCCAAGATGGACGTGCTGGCAAAGAGCTGGACAGCTGTGAGAAGATGAACCAACAAGAGAGTGTCCAATCTCTGGAATCCTACATGACTGTGAAGTCTGTGGAGAAACGGACATTTGGAAACCACTGCCCCGAGTTACATGAAGATTTGAACTTCATCAACAATAACGACAACAACGGTTCCGTCAACAGAATCAAGGATGGAATCAGCCTGCGAATTCTCAAGGTAACAATTCATTCCCCCACTCTAATTTCAGAATTCTGATAATTTCTCGTTCTTAAAGAATCTAGTGTACTCTCAAGGTAGAACTACTGAATTTTTGAATAAGAAATTAATGTCAATGATAAAATGCTGGAATATAAATGCTAAATGGAAGATTTTTTATCTGCTCTGAAAAATCAACTTAGCTTTAATAAGATGTTTAGAAACCCAATTAGCTCAACTTGCTGCTATCATACCATTTTTTGAAACTGGCAAAATTCCTGCTAACCTGACATGGAAACTGCAAATATGGTTGAAATAAAATATTTTAACTATTATGAAGATCAAACCATGACTGTTAAAAAGGGTGATCCTGGTAGTCCCATAATTAGATGCTCAATCTTTGGTGAAGTCTTTAAAATGCCATGTGTGATTTAGGATCAAGTGTGAACATTCTATCTAAAGATTTTTATGAAAACTCGTTCTTTCCACCCATGTCATCCACATCTGCCTATGTCGTGCTAGCTGATCAATCACATGCTATGTAGAAGGAATAGTTACTGATTTACCTGTTCATATTAGAGGTTCATATGTTCCTACTGATTCATAATACTAGATATGGGAAATAGGAAAGTTGTGCCTCTAATCCTAGGTAGACCTTCTTGAACACTGTTGATGCTTGCATATATGTGGGGAGTGGTAAAATGCAAATGACATTAGGAGGGAGGAAGGAAATATTCTCCTTTTCCCGTGGTCCCGCATATGCCGCTAACATGCAGGAAGCAAAATCCGTTCGTACCAAGAAGAGGCGCCCAAGAACAAGGTGGAACAGAAAGGAAGAACCACCTTCTCCTGGGTTGTGTAATTCACATGACAAAGGAGAGGTGCCAAAAGAAGAAGAACCCGATGAAGTACTTAAAGAAGAAGCACCAAGGAAGAAGATCTACCCAATAAGGATGAAATTCCATGGATCTAAGGTATGGATTTACTTTTAAATTTCCCTTCAAATTTCCTTTTTCAAATAAATAACATATGTCATGCATGTAACTAAAAAAAATATCAGTTATCATTAGTTATATGCATAGGTATATGTTAACTTATCTAGATTAATAAAATATCATATTAGGATAATTCCCTTTTCACAACATTAGATTAGTTTCCATTTAAAAATAAAATAAAACAAGAGCTCCGACTGAGAAGAAGAAGATCTTTACCAAGCAAGAAGCCAGCTTGGGGGAGACTCCCGCTCCAATAAGGTATGTCTCAAGCCTACACTCAGTTTTTAATTTCTATATCTTTTGAGTTTTGAATGTTACATGCTTGCCTAAGTAACCATTCCATGAATAAAATTGATGAAATCAGTTGAAACCTGAATAAGATTTGAAATATGTCATGCAAATGCTATTGTCATGGTTTGAATAACTGGTCTTATCTAAGTTGTAGCTTTTGTGGGTTGCACATGCTTTAACTGAAATCATGCTTAGTGAATAAAGTTAGTAAGAAATGGAGTAATTCTTTAAACTTGCTAAGGTGAAATTAGGACCTAATCTGGAGGATTTCTTTAAAAATCTTGAAAACCTTGCTAAAAGTTCCTCCTGGATTTTATCCATCCACCACTAGCCAAATATTTGTTAGTCAAAACCACAAAGAGCTTTGTCTGTGTTGTGCTTTGTTAGACCTCATAGATCTTAGTAGAGAAGCTTATCATATCTTTTGATCAAGATTCACACACCCACCATAAATTGCCTACTCTCACTTTGGAAGTTTCAACCACCAAATAAATTGCTCATTCTCTACACTGGAGATATGCAATACCTTGCCAAACGTTCCATTGCTAGCCTTATGCTATTCCTACACTGGGAATAAGCATTTCCTCTCTTCCCCTTTTCATTTCTAAAATCCTTTCTTATAGACAATCTGGGAAATCTAGAGCTAAAAAAAAAGAGATATGAAAAAAAAAGAGTGAGCAAAGTAGCTCAAGAGAGGACTATGTCCTAAGAAAATGTGAGGACACATTTTATCTACTCACTATGTATTCAAAAGAGAGAGAGAGAGAGAGAGGAGAGAGAGAGGAGAGAGAGAGAGAGTTATCATTAGCTTTAGACCCCAGAAATTAACTAGGAAGGATTATGAAATATCTCTCTATATACTTCGACATAACCACACATGCACATCTTGATCATTTTTTATGATTTGCTGCTCTTATGATCTGAGTGTCTAGTTAACAATAAACATTAGGCAATTTGCTCATGATTCTTAGCCTACCTATAACTCCACATATTTCTTTAGAAATAGGAGAGGCTACATTTTGGCCTAAGTGAGGATTAAAACACCATGAGTGATTGAGTGAATCTTGGAGGACTTAAGCAAGTTTTTTATTTTGAAAACCTTAAAAAATCTCCAGACAGAATCCAAGTCAAACCTAAGCAAGATAAAAGTTTCCTATCTACTGCTTTATTTCACTCTTGCATGTTTGAAGTGAAAAGCTATAAGCCCCACATTGCTATGATTAATGATATATCCTAAGTTATTTCTCACTATACAATATGCACTTGTATACATCTTAAGTTGCTATCTATTTCATGCTCAATGCTTAAACCACATGTTGCTCGAGGACGAGCAACAGGTTAGCTTGGGGGAGCTTGTTGATGGTCCTTAAACACCTGTTTTAGCATCAACATTTACCGTAAAATTACCAAAAAGGCATGAAATGTAGTCAAATAGGTTTCAAACTAACCGAATTCCACATGTCCATAGATTTTGATTTGAATGCAGGATTTGAACCAAATTTGGATATTTGAACCACCAAAGGCCAAGCCCACTAAGCAGGGCCCAATTGGGCCTCAGGGGGTGGCACCCGCCACCCCTAGGTGGCGCCCGCCATAAGGAGAGGCCAACCTCCCCCCTGCCACGTCATGATCCGTGTGACCACCCCAGGGCCAAATCTTGGCCCTTGGTCACTAGGTCAGTGCATCAGAGGGTCAGGAGGGGAGTGGCGTGGATCATGACCGAATGACGGTTATCTGGACATGCAACCGACTTAACCACCGCCTTGGAGGAGTCCCTGGAGGCCGTAGGATCAATGACGGTGCATCCAATGACCAGGGGGGTGGCGGCCGCCACCTAGGGCTGGCGCCCGCCACTAGGGTTTGCCCTAGGTCGGTTGGCTGCCCCCTATAAGTACCCCCCTCACTCCACAAGGCTATAACTACCCCCTGGAGGCATCACTTCATTTCAAGCAAGAGAGGGAAGCAAGCAAGAAAGCAAGGAAGAAGCAAGTGAGAGCTAGGTTAGAAGCTCAGAGAGCTTAGGCAAGTAGGTAGCTAGTAGAGCAAGGCATCCTTGCCTCATTGCCCTCGCGGTAGCGCTGCTCAAGGCTTAGCTCAAGAGTAGAAGCGTGCGAGTGATCGGTCCTGGAGCTGGGAAGAGTCTTCCTTCATCTCCAGTTCAGGTTTTGCTCTTGTTACTCAAGCACTTTACTATATTCTAGTTCATCATTTCAAGTATTACTTTATTCTACTTACCAGTATTGAGTAGTATACTTAATTGATGCTTGAGTGCCTAGCTATCCTACGTTCAATTCACTTAGCCATAGTAGTTAATCTCTAGTGTGCTTAGTGTTTGATCTTTGCCAATAGTGAAGGACCGAGAAAGCACTAGCAAAGCGACCAGAGGGGGGGGGGGGGTGAATGGGAGCTCAAAAATTTCTCTCAAAACTTTGGCCAAATGTCCCAAAATCAACCCCGAGAAAAATGCGCGACCGAAAATGTGATGCCCACGACCCTTGGAAGAGGGTGGATGATCCCTAGGCACAGCGAGGCACCACAAGAAGATAGCAAACCAAATGCCAAAAGCTCCGGCTCGAACACACCCCCAAAAACCAAGTCCCGAACGTAGATTGTTAGCTACGTCGAGAAACTCCTAAATACCTATGCTAACAAGTAGCAAAGATACCTAGAGAGGTTCCTTGGTCAACTCTAGGGCCAAAGAGAAGTCCGGAAACAAAGTGAGCAAGCCGGGAGAGCAAACGCACTAAACCGGAAGACACAGCCAAATCCCGGACTGTCCGCGGTAACGGTCCCGGACTGTCCGCAGTAGTGCCGGACTGTCCGCGGGGCGAGTGGCGGACTGTCCGCTAGCAAAAATCGTCAAACAGCAAGGGTTGGCGAAGTCCTGGACGTTCCCGACTGTCCGCCAAACACAACGGCGGACTGTCCGCCGGTCAAGTTTCAGCACTGTTCACCGAGACACGCAGCCACTGCTGGCTGAATCCCGATGCGCGGACTGTCCGCGCCCTGAGTGGCGGACTGTCCGCGGTCACTCAGGGAGGGCGATTTTATTCGCCCTTCACCCAAATCAATCCCAAATCGATTCAAATCAAAATCCCACGTTCCAAACTTGGAGAGGATGATCACGGAGTAGTTAGGAGACTATCCCCCAAGAAATCATCCGCTCAAATCGAGTCAAACACCGGGAAATCAAAAGGGGAGGAGGATGAACCGAAAGCGCCATGAAAACGAAATCAACCCGATCTACCCGTTCATAAGGAGATAGATAAATCTCGGTTGTTGTGGAAGTGATCTCCTTTCAAATACGAACAAGATGATTCAAACGGATTTCGCAAAGACGCACAGGAGAGAGAGATCGAGTGATGGGAAAATCACGGGAGAAACGAAGAACGCGAAGAACACGAATAAAACACGAATCAACACATCGATCTGCAACCGTGTGGCTACCACACGCTACAACAGGAGGTTACGGCCCTCACTTCCTCAAATCTCCAGTACACAGAGGTATGGTTCTCTGCGGATCTCAGCTAGGCTACAGCACGGGATTGGGAGAGCAGGAAAACCCTAGAAGGCAACGACAAATGACTGAGATAGGAAGGGAGGAGGGGTTGCTCCTCTACTTATCCTAATTTTAATTCCTACTCTACCCTCTCTAATTACAGAGCAGACCAGCTAAACCCTAAGGTTATTCTGGACAACTCGGTGGTAGGTGTATCCAACGGCCACGCCCGCACAACTCCTAGCGTTGCCCTCGACGCAACCTCCCGATTGCCGCCACGTGCCGCCCTTGCTCTGCACCCTCGGTTTTGTGGCCCAAACGGGGGAAAACAGCTTTTTCCAGCCAACCCCGGTTTCAGGCCCAAACCGGGAAAACCGCCACCAGCATCTGAGTTTTGAGGCCAAACTCAGCAAACCCTCTGCGCCCAGGTTTTGAGGCCCAAACCTGGAAACCGTCCTCAGCCCGAGTTTTGTGGCCAAACATGGAAACCATCCGCACCCAGGTTTTGAGGCCCAAACCTGGAAACCGTCCACCCGATGTTTTTTCCCTAGCTCTACCACCAAACCGACGTCGTAGATGGGATGCACCTCCCGTGCACCCCGTCCACCGACATGTGTCCCCAAGTCCACGACTCAGGCAACACATGACTGCAAGTCTTCACTTGTAGCTGCCACAGGCTGCCAGCCACCACAGCTGATCTCGGGCCTCTGGTTCCTCCGTCCAAGCCTCACGTCGCCCTTCGCCACTTCTCGGTCCATCGGCACGGCACGTCTCTACTTGACCTTCACCTCGCCTTGATCACTGCATTCGTGCTCGACACCTGCACAAACAAGCCAAAGAACATGCGCATCATCCCAGTTGACAATCACTCATCACTCAGAGATCTCGGCATACACCCATGTATCCGCAATCTCCCCCTTGATGAGTGCATTGTCAACTACCAACACAAATCATAATGAGAGTAGAAGAAGGAAGAAGGAGAAGAGAGAACTCGACCAAATGACCCAAAAGCATAGCAAAGCCGAAGAAGGTCAAGTGGAAGAAGCAAAACAACTTGGTCCCCAAAGACATGGGCAACGGCTCGACGCAACCAAGCAAAGCAAAGCTAGCCCTCAAGAAGAGGTAGAACAGACTCAACACCGCTAGCAGAAACCAATTTAAAATATCAAAGCAAAAATGCTAGTCCCTCAAGACAGAGGCACATAGGCTCAACACAACTAGCAAAGAAAGCTCGATACCAATGCCTTATGCCAACAGGAAAGCAAGAAAAACTCCCCTCAAATAGTGCAAGCAAGGGTTATGATTTGCAATCTCTCCCCCTTAGTTGTTGAAATGCACTAATCAAGAAACATTTCTCCCCCTGAGTTGAAATGCACTAATCAAGAAACATTTCTCCCCCTGGGTAAATGCACAACAAAAAATGCAACACGCAGAATTCTCCCCTTCCAAAATGCAAATGAGGCAAATGCAAGTTAGGAGCTTCAGGAGTATACTCAAAAGAGTGCAAAGGTGCTCTACAGAATTCTGAACCGATGACTCAGAAAAATGCACAGAATGCTAGCAAAGGCTCAAACTGATCACTAAGTCTGAAATGAGAGCAAAAGAGCAGTTTGTAACCGAAAAGGTATTCACCATCAAATAGCACAGACATGTATAGACAGGAAGTTCAAACAAGTGCTAATCATGTATACAAGGTGAACTACCCCTAGCATAGTTCAAACATCATGCTGATATCAATTTAGGCATATACTTGTGATTTCAGATTTTAATCGGAGTTGCAGCGGTGAAATTACACAAGTTCAGAAAACAGCATGTGACTGCGAGAGGTTGAATGCTTGTTATTGCCTAACTTTCCAACTGTGCGAAGCCTATGCATAAGCAATCAGAAGCTTAAAGCAACAGTTTTGGTCATACACTACACAGCTCAAGTTTAACTCAAAGTGCAATGAGAAACAGTCTCGAAACTTTGAGGTGCTAACAAGCAAACCCATCTCGATCTTTCCAATTCACTTAACTTGGTTCAGATTTTAAACAGAATATGACATACCAAGCAAGTGAATGACTCAACACTAGAGACATAGCAACCTAGCATATATGAAAAGCACATGTGACTTCAACACATCCTACACATGCTAGTTGCATATCTCAATGGTGAATATTTTCAAGTTTTAAGTTCATTAACAAATTCACCATTCAAAAATAGCTCAGCTCATAGTATGCATTAGTGATCAGAAAGAGCATAAGCTACAACATCAACATAAAGCATCGAATCAAAAACTACACAGAGCATAGTTACATTCTTCAGATTATACACATGAAGCTCAGAATGTAAAAGCGTATGCTGAAATGCAAAAGATGCGAAGAAAAAAAAAATCAAAAAAAGAGCAAAAACACTGAAACAAAAGTCAGTGTATCATACAAAATCCAAAGTGTTTCCCCCATCTAAAAGGGGAAACACACACCAAGCTCACCTCTCAACCGATTAAAGGTTGATTGGTCCAAAGGCTTGGTAAAAATATCAGCAAGCTGATGATGAGTATCGACATGGCGAAGGTCGATATCACCCTTCTCATAGTGATCTCGCAGAAAATGAAAGCGCACATCAATGTGTTTGGTCTTCGAGTGAAGCACGGGGTTCTTAGCAACGCTAATCGCACTCGTGCTGTCACAAAGCAATGGAACACGAGAAAAGCTCAGACCAAAATCACGCAAAGTGGCCATCATCTAGAGTAACTGGGAACAGTAGCTAGCCGCAGCAACATACTCAGCCTCCGTGGTAGACTGAGCGACGCTAGACTGCTTGCGAGAAGACCACGAAACAAGAGAAGAACCAAGAAACTGGCAAGTCCCAGAAGTGGACTTGCGATCAATACGGCAACCAGCAAATCGGCATCGGAATAACCGCAAAGGGAAAGGGTGGAGGAAGCGGAATACCAAATCATGAATTCTGGAGAGAAGGATAAGTACCTCATAATGCGCTTGACTGCCTGATGGTGAGAGGTGCGCGGCGACGCCTGAAAGCGCGCGCGCAGGGCACACGCGAACTGGATGTCCGGGCGTGTCGCCGTCAGGTACAGCAGCGACCCGATCATACTTCGGTACTCCTTCTGGTCCACTGCTTCTCCCTCCTTGTCCGCATCCAGGGCCGTCGTGGTCGCCATGGGTGTTGGAAGAGGCTTGGCCTCACCCATGTCGAACTTCTTCAGGATATCTCTGGTGTACTTGCCCTGGTGCACAAACGTTCCTTCCCGGGATTGCTTGAATTGCAACCCGAGGAAAAACGTCAACTCGCCCATCATGCTCATCTCGAACTCCCTGCTCATAGTGTCTGCAAACTTGGCAACCAAAGCGTGAGAAGAACCACCAAAAATGATATCATCCACGTAAATTTGGACCAAGAGAGTATCACTGCCTTGCTTGAGGAGAAAGAGCGTTTTATCTACACATCCCATTTTAAAACCCTTAGCAAGCAAAAAGGTTTTCAACCTATCATACCAGGCTCTAGGGGCTTGTTTCAAACCATACAAAGCTTTGTGAAGTTTAAAGACATGGTTTGGAAACTTGGGATTTTCGAAACCGGGGGGTTGTCTAACATACACCTCCTCTTCTATGTAGCCGTTTAAGAAGGCACTCTTGACATCCATTTGAAAAAGTTTGAAACCTTTGGATGCAACAAAAGCCAAGAGTATCCTAATAGCCTCCAAACATGCTACAGGAGCAAACGTCTCCTCATAGTCTATCCCCTCCTTCTGACTATATCCCTGGGCTACGAGTCTGGCCTTGTTTCTCACAACATGGCCATCTTCTCCCTGTTTGTTTTTGAAAACCCATTTTGTCCCGATTGGATGACATTCAGAAGGTGGAGACACTAGAACCCAAACCCAATTTCTCTCAAAGTTTTCTAACTCCTCATGCATGGCATTGACCCAATCCGGATCCGTCAGAGTGTGTCCAACATCTCGGGGTTCAAAATCAGCAACAAATGCAGAATGAGCAAAGTGAGAGATTTGCCTTGACCGGGTGACGCGCTCGTCGATGCTGCCGATCATCTGCTGAGGCGGGTGCTGGTGCTGAATGTGTCGTGGCACCTCCCTTGCCGAAGTGATCTCCACCTCAGCAGCAGCTAGTGCCTCCCTGGGTACAAAAGGTACTGCTCAGGGTGGCAGATCCCACGGCCCCCAGGAAGAAGAGGTGTCCGGACCGTGAGTCGTCGTAGAAGCCGCTCTTTGCGACACAGCAGGTGGAGGAGGTGCTGGGTCATCTATCCCTTCAGCACCTTCATCTTCATCATCGAAAAGAGGCTCGCCAACCTCATGATCACCTACACGCTCAAAACGAGAAGAAGGACAAACCATGGTCTCGTCGAAGGTGACATCGGATGTCTCCATGACTCGGTTAGTGTCAAGGTTAAGTACACGATAAGCTCGAGTGTGAGTGCCATAACCCAAAAAACACACTGTCAGAAGAACGAGACTCAAACTTGTCCAAGTTGCCCTTTTTGAGTATAAAACAATGGCAACCAAAAACGAAAATAACTCACCTTGGGTAGTTTTCCAAAAAACAACTCATAAGAGGTCTTTTCAAGAAAGCTCGAAGAAAAATGCGATTGGAAATATAGCATGCAGTGTTCATAGCTTCGACCCAATATCGCCTAGGAGTCCTATGCTCATCGAGCATCGTCCTGACCATCTCTACAAGGGTCCGATTCTTCCTCTCTACAACGCCATTCTGAGGCGGTGTGTAGGGGGAAGAAAACTGATGCTCTAACCAAAAGAGTCATAAAACTTCTCAAAATCCGAATTCTTGAACTCGGAACCATTATCACTCCGAATTGCTCGCATAGAGTTCAAAGGGAACTCATTCTGAAGACGCAAAATCAGATTGCGAGCAAAGGAGAAAGTCTCGGTCTTCTCAGCTAAAAAGAAGACCCACGAATATCTCGAAAAATCGTCGACAACAACAAGCACATACCACTTCCCCTAACCGAGCTCACCCGAGCCGGACCAACAAGGTCCATGTGCAAAAGCTCTCCAGGGCGCTTAGTCATGACCTGAGTCAGTGGATGGTGGGGAGCGGCTACCATCTTCCCATGTCTACAACAATGGCAAACAAGATCCTTCTCCATGGATAACTTGGGCAATCCTCGGATTAAGCCAAGTGAACTAAGCCTTGCAAGCAAGTCGAAGCTTAGGGACCTAGTCTCCTATGCCACTTCCAAAGATCAGAGGAGGAGGTCCAGCCAAAACACAACGAGAAAATCCGAACGACTCCGAGAAATCCGCACGAATGACTTTTCCAAAGGGCGAAATCACACATACAAGATTGCCCTCAGGGTCCAAAATACGACTGAGATTCGTTTAAAACGAATCTCATAGTCGTCGTCAAAGAGTTGCGAAACGGAAAGAAGGTTAAAATGCAAGTTAGAAACAAGAGCAACATCGCGCAACACAAAGTGCTCATTAACTCGCACAGACCCACAAGACAGCACCTTACCTTTGCTGTTGTCGCCGAAGGTGATATACTCCTTTCCGGCAACCGGACTAAGACTGGAGAACCACTTGGCGTTTCCGATCATGTGCCTCGAACACCCAGAATCCACCAACCAAACGTTCTCCAATCGTTTTACCTACATCAATAAAAAGACATAGGGTGAGCATACGAGCCAACACTGGGGTTAGTGAAGTAATAAGGGGAATACCAGTGTTGGGCCGACTGCTCAAAAGAACGGTCAGTGAAAAAACCATTCCTAGCACATATACGAAGGAAGCGATCATCACGTTTAGAAGAACGTGGTCCACTGGGGAAGGAGCGCTCACCGCGATACTCAAAAACGGTGGAGGAAAACGCTCAACTACAAAGCCACCGCCACGGGGTCCATGGCCTACAACAGCAGGCTCCCGCCGGGCACGCTCTCTACGAGGCCTAGGTCTAGGAACTTGAGGCTGCACCTCTAGGCCTAGCATCTCTCCTCGGAGCTCTCCTCTGTCTAGGCCTGGGAACTTGAGGTTCTGGACCTCTGGGCCTAACAGCACATCTCGGGCTCTCCTCTGAACATTGACACATGTACATCATGGAAAGGATGGTACATGTCCGTGTTGTTCATCTCCTTTGCACGACGCGCCTCTCTCTTGCGCCGAAAGCAGAACTCACTCAGTGTCCATCCCTCCCACAGTGCTCACAATGGTACCTCACCGCTCTCAAAGGGGTTGTTGGTACTCACGGCTGTGGGTGTGGATCACTTGCCCTTCTGTGGCAAACTCCTCCTGGATAGGTGGCATCGTATCAAGCTTGTTCTTCAAGTGATTGGGTTTGGGATGCCACACTTGGTTCTTGGGTGGAGCTCTCGGAGGTTCCTCAAACACCCCATCCTTGGTGTTAGGCTTGAGAGGCTCTTTGGGTGGAAGCTTGGTTAGTTTGGGAGTAGTGGTGGAGTTGGGCTTCTCACTGGGTTCAAACCACTCGACTCTCCAATCTTCCCAAAAGCAGAAACATCAACACCCAGAGCAAAACCTACATCGGGACCTCCAGCAGCTCGCTTGAATTGGGAGATCATCATCCCGAGCTGTGGCTCACCACAAGACACCCATGACAAGATGGTCCGAAGGTATGTGTTTCCTCCTCGGTTTGCATCTTGTCATGCTTCACATTGGCAATCTCCATCTCCAAACCCTCACAAAAAGCGCACCTAGTCACACAAGTGCTACCCGAGCTGGCCTCCTCAAGAGACACAATCTTGGCATTCTTCTCTGCCAACTCGGATTGCAAGACAGGACAAGTCTTGCACGCACCCAACAGCGAGGGTCTAGCCTTCAGCTCATCCACCTCTCCTACCAACGCAACATACTTACTTCTCAAAGTGAGAAGATTAGTCATGTGTGGTGCACGCCTCGCACTGCTCCTCATCTGTGACAACTACGGTGGACTTGACAGAATCAAGTTCCTTCACCGTATCCTCCCACTTCTTCCTAAACTCCTTGCGCTATCTAGCGGCTCGCCTAAGCAACTTATCTTGACTAAGGAGTGCGGCAGTAAGTTTCTCGACCTCAGCGGAAAGCTCATCGTGGGTAGAGATACCTGGGAGGTGTCGTCGTCGTCGTCGTTCTGAGGGGAGTTCACCAGCTCGTCGTCGACCTCCTTGCCGAGGGCCATGGGTGCAGAGGCCATCGTCGTCGGCGAAGAAGCAGGACCGTTCAGCTTGTCCTCGATCCTCTTCTTCTTCTCGGACTCGTCATCGCTTGAGCAAGCGGAGTCGTCATCCGAGCCATCGACGTCGCTGAGCGTGGCGAAGAACGCACGCTGCTCAGCCTGGGCCTTCTCCAAGTACTTCTTCTTGATGTACTCCTTGTCGAAGCCGCCCCTCCGCTTGTGCCTCGCGGGGACGTACTTCTCCTTGCGCTTGCCGGAGTCATACTTGTGCCCATGATCGCCCTTCCCAGATGAATGCTTCTTCTTGGGGCAGTTGGCGATGAAGTGATCGGGGTCGCCGCACTCATAGCATCCTGAGCGTCCTCCTCCGCGGCGACGGTTCATGCGGTTGTTGTGAAACCGCGAGAAGCGGTTGGCGAGCATTGCCAACTCGTCATCCCCCAAAGACTCCAACTGGTCCTTTGTGACAGAAAAGAGAGACGAAAGAGCAAAGCCTCCAGAGGGGTTAGCAGAAGAGCCAGAAACCAAAGCCATAGTCGGGCCAGAAGGATTCTCATAGGAAGCCCTCGCCATGGCATCAATCTCACTGGACTTGAGCTTACTAAAGAGCTCGTCGCACATGAGGGTCTCATAGTTAGGTGATTCGATGATCGCCTAAACTTTGGAGTCCGACACCGATCGATCAAGAGTATGCAAAAGCTTCAAAGCTCTCTCATGATATCGAAAGGCAACAACTCCTTGTTAGCCCTCATCCTGTTGACAATCAGCTGAAAGCGAGCGAATAAACTTTCTATGCTCTCGCCAGGCATATGTCGAAAGTTCTCATATCTCGCTTGAACGACTCGTAGAGACGGTTTTGACTTGAGAGGTTCCCTCATGGAAACGCATGAGGGTAGCCCAAATCTCCCGAGCCGTAGCGAGGTGAGAAAACACGATCAAACTCACTCATGCTCAAGCATGAGAAAAGAGCATTACGGGCTCGGCTATTGGCATCGTGCTCATCGATCTGAAGCTGAGAGACACGAGCAGCCAAGACCACGTAATCGGCAGAGTTGCAAATATCCCAGATGGAAGCACCCAAACTCTGCAGATAGACCGACATGCGTATCTTCCAATACGCATAGTTCGTCCCATCGAAAAACGGCGGTTTGCCCACGCCGTGATCCATGTCACCTTCTGTGGATCTGGAACCGGCTAAGGTGGAAGATCCTTAACCCACTCTGATACCAATTGAAGGACCGAGAAAGCACTAGCAAGGCGACCAGAGGGGGGGTGAATGGGAGCTCAAAAATTTCTCTCGAAACTTTGGCCAAATGTCCCAAAATCAACCCCGAGAAAATGCGACCGAAACTGTGATGCCCACTACCCTTGGAAGAGGGTGGATGATCCCTAGGATCACAGCGAGGCACCACAAGAAGATAGCAAACCAAATGCCAAAAGCTCCGGCTCGAACACAACCCCAAAAACCAAGTCCCGAACGTAGATGTCGGCTACGTCGAGAAACTCCTAAATACCTATGCTAACAAGTAGCAAAGATACCTAGAGAGGTTCCTTGGTCAACTCTAGGGCCAAACGAGAAGTCCGGAAACCAAGCGAGCAAGCCAGGAGAGCAAACGCACTAAAACCAAAAGACACAGCCAAATCCCAGACTGTCCGCGGTACAGTCCGGACTGTCCGCAGTAGTGCCGGACTGTCCGCGGCGGGAGTGGCGGACTGTCCGCCGGCAAAACTCGTCAAACAGCAAGGTTGCTGCGAAGTCCCTGGACGTTCCCGGACTGTCCGCCAAACACAATGGCGGACTGTCCGCCGGTCAAGTTTCAGCACTGTTCCCGAGACACGCAGCCACTGCTCGGCTGAATCCCGATGCGCGGACTGTCCGCGCCCTGAGTGGCGGACTGTCCGCGGTCACTCAGGGAGGGCGATTTATTCGCCCTTCACCCAAATCAATCCCAAATCAATTCAAATCAAAATCCCACGTTCCCAAACTTGGAGAGGATGATCACGGAGTAGTTAGGAGACTATCCCCAAGAAATCATCCGCTCAAATCGAGTCAAACACCGGGAAATCAAAAGGGGAGGAGGATGAACCGAAAGCGCCACGAAAACGAAATCAACCCGATCTACTCGTTCGTAAGGAGATAGATAAATTCCTTCGGTGGAAATGATCTCCTTTCAAAAACGAACAAGATGATTCAAACGGATTTCGCAAAGACGCACGGGAGAGAGAGATCGAGTGACGGGAAAATCATGGAGAAACGAAGAACGCGAAGAACACGAAATAAAAAAACGAATCAACACATGATCTGCACCGTGTGGCTACCACACGCTACAACAGTGAGTTACGCCTCCCTCACTTCCTCAAAATCTCCAGTACACAGAGGTATGGTTCTCTGCGGATCTCAGCTAGCTACAGCAGGGGATTGGGAGAGCAGGAAACCCTAGAAAGCAAAGAGCAAATGACTGAGATAGGAAGGGGAGGGGGTGTCTCCCTCTACTTATCCTAATTTCTAAATTAATTACTCTACCCCTCTCTAATTACAGAGCGAACCAGCTAACCCTAAGGTTATTCTGGACCAACTCGCGGTGGTGGTGTATCCGACGGCCACGCCCGCACAACTCGTAGCGTTGCCTCGACGAAACCTCCGATTGCCGCCACGTGCCGCCCTCGCTCTGCACCCCCAATTTTGTGGCCCAAACCGGGGGAAACCAGCCTTTTCCAGCCCCCCCGGTTTGAGGCCCAAACCGGGAAACCAGCCCACCAGCATCTGAGTTTTGAGGCCAAACTCAGCAAACCCTCAGCGCCCAGGTTTTGAGGCCCAAACCTGGAAACCGTCCTCAGCCCGAGTTTGTGGCCAAACTCGGAAACCATCCCACCCAGGTTTTGAGGCTCAAACCTGGAAACCGTCCACCCGATGGTTTTTCCCTGGCTCTACCACCAAACCGACGTGTAGATGGGATGCACCTCCCATGCACCCCGTCCACCGACACGTGTCCCCAAGTCCACGACTCAGGCAACACATGACCGCAAGTCTTCACTTGTAGCTGCCACAGGCTGCCAGCCACCACAGCTGATCCTCGGGCCTCTGGTCCCTCAGTCCAAGCCTCACGTCCGCCCTTCGCCACTCTCGGTCCATCGGCACGGCACGTCTCTACTTGACCTTCACCTCGCCTTGATCACTGCATTCGTGCTCGACACCTGCACAACACAAGCCAAAGAACATGCGCATCATCCCAGTTGACAATCACTCATCACTCAGAGACTCGGCATACACCCATGTATCCGCAATAGGTTGCTTAGTAGTTTTAGTGTTCTATCTTATTAAGTCATGTATTTGGCTCTGACATCCTCAAGGTGTCTCTATTCAAAGCTAGGGTAGAGGAGTTGAATAAATTAAGCGTGGTGCTTAGTATAGACTTACCTTCAGATACGGCTGGACCCCCTGGATAGCTGTGGTAGCAAGCAGCAGGTGGTGACAGCCCTGTGCGCCTTGAATTCCCCACGTTGGTGGCCCAGTGAACAAGTAAGGCTCGTTGTGCTAGCGTTCAACCTAAGTCAGTGGTACAGGCTAGTACGCCTCGGTACTTGATAAGATTAGGAATAAACATAACTTAACTTGGTTGCTTTATTGACATTTGCCTGTCTGGATTCGTTAAATCTTGCTTCGTAGTTTTTCTTCGTATTATCTAGGAGTAGTTAGTATTTTACTAGTTAGTATCCTTAGTTATCATATTCCCCTTATCTACCTATCCATCCACCTTACCTTACCATCTCATTTTCATCCTACCTATCCACCCATATATTCTTTCTAGCCTTTCATCTCCTCTCTTCTCTTCTCTACTTTCTCCTTTTCTTATTCTTTGACTCTCATCCCCTCCTTGACTCGACTCATACACCACCCTAGCCTTCCCTTGGGATCAAATAAATCGACACTTGGTACCCAGGCAAAGTGCTACTATGATAGTTCTGTGCGCTTGCAGAATCTCATCTAGGTAGATTGCAATCTCTCTAGCTAGCTCCTACTAGTGTCGGGATTGACAACCCCATTTGCATTAGTAGATAGCTGCTTTAATTTCACTCCTTTAGGTATGTGACTGGACTTGCTTCAAGCATTTCTGACACCGTTGCCAGGAATAGATTCCATAGTCTACTCCTAGTAACGATGTTGGGAAGTGTAAACAACCATTTCTGGGCCGTTACCGGGATAGTTGCCTAGCTCTATCTTTAGTGAAGTTAAGAACTACCAACAAAGGTCGGACGAACGAACCGCGGACGAAAGCGTGCAAAACTTCACTGACCGGACTCTGATGAGCGTCAGGTCAGGTTGGATCGGACGCGTCCGGTCAGCTCGAGAGCATTCTGGAAGCTGTCTGTGTTGGACCAGACTCATAGGGGGAAGCGTCCGGTCACCAACACTTGTGCGTCGGTCACAGGAACGAAAACGATGAACAGTGCGACAAGCGCGTCCGGTCACGTGATTTTAGGGAGTCCGGTCAGTTACGCGTAGAAAAATCTCGCTCAGCCTTCAACGACCGGACTCACTGGTTAGAGTCCGGTCATCCCGAGACTGTGCTGTTCGTTCACCGATTCGACTCAATCTCACCCTAAACGAACCTCTAAGCTCAAACTTGGTAAGAGGAGTCACAAGGATGATAGTGAGCTACTTCTAGGAGATCATGGCTCGAACCTATCTCCAAATCGTTGAATCGAAGAAGTTCGGGGGAAGAGAAGAAAAAAGTCGATCCAAAATGAAAACCAACCAATCTACTTGTTCATGAGGTTTGAGTTGAATTCCTTCAGTGGAAATAATCCCCTCATAGCTAAGAACAAGTTGATTCAAACGATTTTCCAAACGGAGCAACGTAGAGAGAGATCGATCGATGGGAAAATCGTGGAGAAAAGATGAACGCAAAGAACGACTCAAGAACATGAATCACAACCACGATTTCCAGCCAAAATTGTCCCCACGAGGAGACAACGGGAATCCGATCCCGTTTCCGCAAAATCGAAATACACAGAAGTAAGAAGTATGATTAGCCATCTGGGATCTCAGTAGCTACAACAGGGAGTGGGAAGCAGAAAACCCTAGAGGAGAATAGCAAATGACTGAGATAGTCTGGAGGGAGGGGTGGCCTCTCCTTATATAACCTAATACAATTATTCCCCTTCTACCTTACTGCTAATGAGCGAGCAGGCTAACCCTAAGGGTATTCCTGACCAACTCGGAGTGTAGTCGATCTGATGGCCACGCCCGCACATTCGGTAGCTTTGCCTAGACGCGACCTCACCTGATGCCGCCATGTGTGCCGCCACACGCATCGTCCATTTCCAAGACCTCCCCCGGTTTTGAGGATGAAACCGGGAAACCTTTCCTCAGGCTGAGTTTTGTGGCCCAAACTCAGAAATCCGCCATCGCCCAGGTTTTGTGGCCCAAACCTGGAAACCATCCTCAGCCCGAGTTTTGAGGCCCAAACTCGAAACTGGCCAGCACCTAGGTTTTGAGGCCCAAACCTGGAAACCATCCCCCCGGTGGTTTTCTGGGACTCAACCACCAAACCGAAGCCGTAGAGGGATGCACCGCCAGTGCACCCCGTCACCCCCATGTCTTCACTTGTCACTGTCCCAGGCTATCAACCACCACAGCTGATCCTCAGGCCACCGATCCGTCAGTCCAAGCCTCACATCCGCCCTTCACCGCTCCGGGTCCATCGGCACAACACGTCTCTACTTGACCTTCACCTTACCTTCGATCATCGTCTCCGAGCTCGACACCTGCACAACACAAGCCAAAGAACATGCACATCAAACCAGTTGACAATCACTCATCATCTCAAGATCCGGCATACACCCATGTATCCGCAATCTCCCCCTTGATGAGTGCATTGTCAACTACCAACACAAATCATATGGAAAAGAGGAAAGGAAGAAGAAAGAGTGAACTCATCCAAACGACCAAAAGCAATTCAAAGCCCAAATAAGGTCAAGTGGAATGAGCAAGACAACTTGGTCCCCAAAGACATGGGCCACGGCTCGACGCAACCAAGCAAAGTAGAGCTAGCCCTTAAGAAGAGGCAGAACAGGCTCAACACCACTAGCGAGAAGTTCGGAGCAAGGAAGCCACAAATGAGTAAACCAGCTAGTCCCTCCAGAAAGAGGCAAGAGCTCAACACAACTAGCTGAAACACAGCTCCAAACCAATCACCGAAGACTTCTCAAGAAACCAACTCGTCAAAGCAAAATGAGCAGAGCTCCCCCTGGACATAAACTCCCCCTTCAACAATGCACACAACTAGAACATGATTTGTCAAAAATTTCCCCCTTAGTTGATAATGCACAAAACAAGGCTAAACAAGAAAGCCTGAAAGGAAACAGCAACTGCATATGAGTCATAAATGCAGGTTAGCAGCTTCAGGTGTATAGTCAATAGAGTGAATAGATGCTCCAAAGAGTGCTGATCCGACTACTCAACAACAAGTGTAAATGCCAGCAAAGGCTCAAATTGATCACAGAATACGAAATATGAACATATGAGCATAGTGAGCAATTTTAAGCCATTCAGAAAGGATTTACCATCGAAGTAGCAGCAAACATATATAGATAGGAAGTCAAACAGGTGCTAAACATGTATACAAGGTGAACTACCCCTAACAAAGTTCAATCAACATGCTATAGAAAGAACATAGACTTGTGTTTACAAATTTTATCGGAGTTGCAGGGGTGATTATACACAAGTTCAAGTTTTTAGCAAGTGATGCGAGAGGTTGAAAGCTTGACATTGCCTAACTTTTCAACCGAGCTAAGCCTATGCATAAGCAATCAGAAGCTTGAAGCAACGATTTCAGTCTTACACTGCACGGCTCAAGTTTAACTCAATTTGCCATGAGAAATAGTCTCGATACCGTGATGTGCTGTCAAGCAATCCCATCTTGATCTTTTCAATTCACTTAGACTTGGTTCATTTTAACAGAATATGAACATACAAAGCAAGTGAAAAACTCAGAACTAGAGACATAGCAACCTAGCATATAGGAATAGCACAAGTAACTTCAACACATTCTACACATGCTAGTTGCCAATCTCAATGGTGAACAAGTTTCAAATTTTTGTTTGATTAAGCATATTCACAGTTCTGAGAAGAATAGCTCAGCTCACAACATGTATCAGTGATCAGGGAGCCTAAGCTACAAGCATCATCATATATCATCGGAGCATACACTAATCATAGCATAGATTGATTTTAAGATTATAGACATGAAGCTCGAAAAAGTAAGATGCAAATATGATGAAATGCAAAGGCTAAACAAGAACAAAACAAAACAAGACAAAAGGAGTCAGTTGATGATACAATAACCAAAATGTTTCCCCCACTAAAAGGGGAAACACACACCAAGCTCACCTCTCAACCTAGCAAAGGTTGATTCATCCAAAGGCTTGGTAAAATATCTGCCAACTGATGATGAGTATCAACATGTCGAAGGTCGATATCACCCTTCTCAAAGGGGTCACGCAAGAAATGTAAGCGCACATCAATGTGTTTGGTCTTAGAGTGAAGCATGGGGTTCTTAGCAACGCTAATCGCACTCGTGTTATCACAAAGCAAGGGTACTCGAGAAAAACTTAGACAAAATCACGCAACGTGGCCATCATCCACAACAACTGGGAACAACAGTTAGCCGCAGCAACATATTCAGCCTCTATGGTAGATTAGGCGACACTAGACTGCTTGCGAGAGGACCAAGAAATGAGAGAAGAACCCAAAAACTGACAAGTCTCAGAAGTGGACTTGCGATCAAGTCGGCAACCAGCAAAATCCACGTCACAGTAACCGCAAAGAGAGAGGGGAGAAGAAGCAGAATACCAAAGCCCAAACTCAGGAGTGAAACGAAGTACCTCATAATGCGCTTGACCGCCTGACGGTGAGAGGTGCGCGCAACGACTGAAATCGTGCACAAAGACACACGCGAACTGAATGTCCGGGCGTGTTGCCGTCAGGTACAACAGCGACCCGATCATACTCGGCACTCCTTCTGGTCCATGACTTCTCCCTCCTCATCCGCATGCAGGGCCGTCGTGGTCGACATGGGTTTTGAGAGAGGCTTGGCCTCACCCATATCGAACTTCTTCACTATGTCCTTGGTGTAGTTGCCCTGGTGCACAAACGTCCCTTCTCGGATTGCTTGATTTGCAACCCGAGAAAGAATGTCAACTCGCCCATCATGCTCATCTCAAATACCCTGCTCATAGTATCTACAAACTTGGCAACTAAAGCATGAGAGGAACCACCGAAAATGATATCATCCACATAAATTTGAACCAACAGAGTGTCATTGCCTTGCTTGAGGAGAAAAAAAGTTTTATCCACACATCCCATTTTAAAACCCTTAGCAAGCAAAAAGGTTTTCAACCTATCATACCAGGATCTAGGGCTTGTTTCAAACCATTCAAAGCTTTGTTAAGTTAAAAACATGGTTTGGAAACTTGGATTTTCGAAACCGGGGGGTTGTCTCACATACACCTCTTCTTCTATGTAGCCGTTTAGGAAGGCACTCTTGACATCCATTTGAAAAAGTTTGAAACCCTTGGATGCAGCAAAAGCCAAGAGGATCCTAATTGCCTCCAAACGAGCTACAGGAGCAAAAGTCTCCTCATAGTCTATCCTCTCCTTCTGACTATATCCCTGGGCTACAAGTCTACCCTTGTTTCTCACAACATGGCCGTCCTCTCCTTGTTTGTTTTTGAAAACTCATTTTGTCCCAATAGGATGACACTCAGGAGGAGGTGGAACTAGAACCCAAACCCGATTTCCCTCAAAATTTTCTAACTCCTCGTGCATGGCATTGACCCAATCCGGATCAGATAAAGCGTTCCAACATCTCGGGGTTCAAAATCAACAACAAAGAGAAATGAGCAAAGTGAGAGATTGTTGTGACCTTGACCGAGTGACACATTCGTTGATGTTGTCGATCATCTGTTGAGGAGGAGATGTTGGCGCTGGATGTGTCGTGGTGCCTCCCTTGCTGAAGTGACCTCCCCCTCAACAGTAGCTAGTGCCTCCTCGGGTATCACTGGCAAACCCGAGGTGGTGGATCAACCGGCCCCATGTAGTGGAATAAGATGGGTCGGGGCCGCGAGCAGTCTGGTTGAAGTCAATCCCAAAGGAACAATAGGTGGAGGAAGATCGGATCATCTATCTGTTCAGCTACATCTTCCTCATCATCAAAAAAGGTTCTCCAACCTCATGATCACCTGCACGCTCAAATCTGGAAGAAGGACAATGCATGGTCTCGTCGAAGGTGACGCCAGATGTCTCCATGACTCGGTTAGTATCAGGTTAAGTACACGATATGCACGAGTATGATTACCATAACCCAAAAATACACCGTCAGAAGAGCGAGACTCAGACTTGTCCAAATTGCCTTTGTTGAGTATAAAACAGTGGCAACCAAAAACTCTAAAATAACTCACTTTGGGTTGCTTCCCAAATCACAACTCATAAGAAGTCTTCTTCAAGAAAGCACGGAGAAAAATGCGATTGGAAATATAGCATGCAATGTTTATAGCCTCGGCCCAATACCGCCTAGGAGTCCTATGCTCATCGAGCATCGTCCTAGCCATCTCAACAAGGGTCCAATTTTTCCTCTCTACAACACCATTTTGAGGCGGTGTGTAGGGGGAAGAAAACTGATGCTCTAAACCCAAAGAGTCACAAAACTTTTTAAAGTCCGAGTTCTTAAACTCGGTACCATTATCGCTGCGAATAGCTCTCATCGAGTTCTTAGGGAACTCGTTCTGAAGTCACAAAATCATATTGCGAGTAAAAGAGAAAGTCTCAGTTTTCTCAGCTAGAAAGAAAACCCATGAATATCTCTAGAAGTCGTCAACAACAACAAGCACATACCATTTCCCACCAACCGAGCTCACCCGAGCCGGACCTACAAGGTCCATATGCAAAAGCTCTCCAGGGCATTTGGTCATAACTTGATTCACAGGATGGTGGGGAGCGACAACCATTTTCCCATGTCTACAAGAATGGCAAACAAGATCCTTCTCCATGTGTAACTTGGGCAATCCTCGAATTAAGCCAAGTGAACTAAGCCTTGCAAGCAAGTCAAAGCTCAAGTGACCAAGTCTCCTATGCCACTTCCAAAGATCAGAGGAGGATTCAGCCAAAAGACTGAGAAATTCGCACGAAAGACTTTCCCAAAGGGCGAAATCAAACATACAAGATTGCCCTGAGGATCCAAAATACGACTGAGATTCGGCTTAAAACGAATCTCATAGTCATCCTCAAAAAGTTGAGAAACAGAAAGAAGATTAAAATGCAAGTTCAAAACAAGAGTAACATCACGCAACACAAAATGCTCATTGACTCGCACCGAACCACGGGATAGCACTTTACCTTTGCTATTGTCACCGAAGGTGATAAACTCCTTTCCGGTGACTAGACTAAGACTGGAGAACCACTTGGAGTTACCGGTCGTATGCCTTGAGCATCCGGAATCCAGCAGCCAAACGTTCTCCAATCGACTTACCTACATCAATAAAAAGACATAGGGTGAGCATACGGTCCAACACTAGGGTGAGTAAAACGGGAAGAGTACCAGTGTTGTCCCGGCTGGTCAAAAGAATGGTCGGTATAAAAACCATTCCTAGCATACCTACGGGGAAAGCGATCACCACGCACAGGAAAACATGGTCCGCTAGGAGGAGAGCGCTCACCGCGATAGCCAAAACACGGTGGGGGGTAACGCTCAACAACAAAACCACCGTCACAGGGTCCATAGCCTACAAAAGTAGGATCCCGCCGGGCAAAACCTCCTTGTGGCCTAGGACCTTGAGGCATTGGACCTCTAGGCCCAGCAACCCTCCTTTGAACATTCGACACATGTACATCATGGAAAGGATGGTACATGTATGTGTTGTTCATCTCCTTTGCACGACACTCCTCTCTCTTGCGCCGAAAGCAAAACTCCCTCAAGTGTCCATCTCTCCCACAGTGCTCACAATGGTACCTCACCGCTCTCATAGGGGGTTGTTGGTACTCATGATATAGGGTGTGGATCACTTGGTTCTTTTGTGGCATGAGCTCCTCTTGGATAGGTGGCATGGTATCTAGCTTGTTCCTCAGGTGATTAGGTTTTGGAGCCCATGTTTGTTTCTTGGGTGGAGCTCTTTGAGGTTCCACAAACACTCCATCTTTGGTGTTAGGCTTGAGAGGCTCTTTGGGTGGAATCTTGGTTAGTTTGGGAGTAGTGGCAGAGTTGGGCTTCTCACTCGGCTTAAGACCACTAGACTCACCAATCTTCCTGAAAGAGGTAGCACTCTTCACACCCTGAGCAAAGCCAACACCTGGTCCTCCAGCAGCACGCTTGAATTGGGCAATCATCATGCCAAGCTGCGGCTCCCCACTAGAAACCCATGGCAAGATGGTCTGAAGGTATGTGTTTTCTTCCTCGGTTTGCATCTTGTCATGCTTTACATTTGCCATCTCTATCTTCATACCCTCACACAAAGCACACCTAGATACACTAGTGCTACCTGAGTTGGCTTTCTCAAGAGACTCAATCTTGGCATCCTTCTCTGCCAACTCAGATTGCAAGCCGGCACAAGACTTGCATGCACCAAGCAAAATTGGTCTAGCCCTAAGCTCATCCACCTCTCCAACCAAAGAAACATACTTCCCCCTCAAAGTGAGTAGGTCAGTCATGTGCTTGGAGCACATCTCACACTCATCCTCCTCGGTGACTACAACGGTGTACTTGATAGACTCAAGTTCCTTCACCGCATCCTCCCACTTCTTGAAGGACCGAATTGGCGACCAGAGGGGGGGGGGGTGAATGGGAGCCTCAAAGTTTCTTTTTAGAAATATTAGACCGTTGTCCCAATTCCACAACCCCAAGAGAAAAGATCACAAACCGTGATGTCCACGGCCCAAAATATTGGCTGGATGTTCCCTAAGAACATAGCGGGACAACACACACGCGATCAACCAAGCACACCACCGAAATCAGAGCTCCGAATAAAAGAACTGCACTCCTATGGAGAAAAAGCATTGCACAACCAAAAATACTTAAGCCAACTGGTGACAAAAGTACTTTAGAATATTCCTTACAAAGTTAGGAAACCAACGCAACAAGCAGAACTCAAATCGGAGCTTAAACGCAAAAACTACGGACGAAACAACGCGAAAACATCACTGACCGGACGACGGTACTGTAGCAACACTGTAGCGGCCGGTCGATGTAGCACCGAACGCACTGTAGCAGGTTAATGTAGCACCGGACGCATGAACATTAACAACACAGAGTTCGGTCGGAAAACAACACTGAGGTCGGTCGTTACTGTAGTAGATCACTGTAGCAGTTATTGTAGCACCGAACGCACTGTAGCAAATTACTTTAGCGTCCGGTCGTACTGTAGCAGCGTCCGGTCCGCCCGAAAATAGCGCTGTTCAAACACCAAATCGACCCGAAACTCAGTCAAATCAACTCCAAACTTCAGCATATTTTGCATAGATGATCACAACTATGTTATTGAGCTATCTCTAAGAGATCATGGCTCGAACCCAACTAGAAATTCATGAATTGCAGATCTCGTGCAAAAGGGAAAAGTTTAGAACCGAAAACAAAATCCGTCCGATCTATGTGCCCGTGAGGAATTAGATGAATTCCTGTAACGTAACGGCCCTAATCCCATGGCCCACTGATCACCGTCAACCACTGACAGTCGATCCGTACAGCCAAGAGATTAAGACCGGTTCCGCTACTGGGCTACATCAGTGCCCGATGTCCGCAGGATCATCTCACAATTCAGTTACAATCTCTTGAATATTTTGACAAATAACATCGGAGTAAATAGCGGAAGACTTAGATAACAATAGTTTACAAACCAGGGTTCAAATAAAATTAAAGTGAAGTTATTACAGACCATAGTTCAAATAGATAGAGTTGGCAGAGTAGCATATGACAACAACTGAAGGGTAAAGATACTTCACCCAGCCCGAGGGTGAATAATCACTCATCGGCCTCATCGGCCTCTTCCTGAACAACAGTCACACAGCAGGGTCCAAGGCATACTGAGGAATCTGCCATCCTGCAACATGGGGAATAAAACCCTGAGTACAAAGGTACTCAACAAGACTTACCCGACTAAAGAAAAAGGGAGAAGACTCAGGAATGAGAGGCTTAGGGTAGTCAAGGTAAGGCTTAAGCAAGATCAAGTATTTTGCAGAAAGCATTTTTGTAAACCTTATTTTATTTTGAAAGATTCAGTATTCCTCAATTCTTCATCGTTCATGATTCATTTTACATTTCAAAACATTCCTAGTTGAGAACCACTCTCCGTTGACAGTCAGTGGACCAAGTCTCCATAACCGAGGAGCAACGTTAATCCGGATAAATAATACTCAGCTGAGGATCCCTATCCACACTGCATATGTAGCACCAAGCTTGCATATGCCAACTCGTCTACCACGATTCCTCCAAGATTGGGCCCGGTCCTACGCCACCCGGAAGTACAGTACACCACTCCAATCCGGGACTCTAACCCACGTGGGTACATGCTACTTCCGCCATCTCTCCACTCCCAGTGCGCGGTTGTCGGTCCAATAATGGATTTCTCGGAGCCAGAGCTTTCCGTAGTATGTGAATAGTTACAAGTCTTGAACAGCAGGCCCCCATACGGATGGTCCCTACATTTTTCCGCCAGCGACAAGCACCTCGGGACTCTAACCCAAGAGTACAGGTCCTGTCGGTTTTTCAACCCTGTCCCGGTCGGTGTCAACTGTTGAGTCCCGGACTGCAACATGACGGCACCGTACGCGCGACAACCTCTCCTCGCTATTGATTAGGTACGGATCAGATACCTAGCCAACAGCCGGGGAGTAAAGCCAATTCCCATAAAGATTCTTAAGTGATCACACTTTTGAAGTTGGCATTTTATTGCAAAGTCTAATTCAATAAGCATTGCTAAGCATTTTTCAAATACTTTTGAAAAGCAGGCTTCGGGTGTATCCGTGGTCAAGGTGGATAATGCATCAGTTAGGATATCACTCAATTCCTATAACCTAATGCAATAATTTAACTCAAAAGCATTTAAGGAAATCACTTTATAAATTCAAGGAAAGGGTTAAATGCACCGGGGCTTGCCTTGGATGGCAAAAAGAGCAGACTCGGGGTTGGGGGTGTAGGTGCCGGAGCTCGGGGTTGCCTCGGGGACAGATCCTTCGGTGGCTACCTCGACTTCAGGTCCTTCTCGTCAACTATCCGGATGCAATGATGAATGCTCATGAGAATGATGATATGAACTTATGGTGCAAGACAATTCCACTGATTCTAGATTACTTTTAAACAAAGCATGTGAAATCTAGGTTGAGCATAAAAGGTAACCATTTCTTCCTTAAGCAATATTGATTAAACTAGCCCTTATTATAATTATCCTAAGCATCAACCAAACATAGCATCCAAACATCATAGACAAAGGGTAGGGGTCTATGAACATCAATCAATCCAAAGATCACACCATCAAACACTTATTACCAACCCTAATCCATCTTTTCTATTTTCTTAATTTATTTAAAAGGTCATTTTATGAAGTTGCTCCAAAAATTACCAAATTAATCACATAAGTTCATTATGGTGTAGATAGAAGGCAAAACAAATTTCATAATTTTTGGAGGTCATTAAGGTGTTCAAATAATTCTAGACATTTAATCAACAAAAGGCACTATTCAAGAATTAAAATAAATGCTCAAAAATTGTTCAAAAGACTTCAAAATTTTACCAGAGACTTGCCATGGCATAACTAGCTCACAAAAAGTGATCTCATAATTTTTGGAGTTATAGATCACTCTCCAAAAATACAAAACCTCCATTTTTCAATTAAAGGGGAATTTTACATTTTCAAATTTTTGCACAAAACTCAAGTTTGATATTTTTATAAAATACTCCAGAGCATAAAGAGTCTACCACAAAAATTTCAGAATTTTTGGATGCACACAGAAAATCATACAAAAAAGAGAAAACAGAACACTATTCACATCTCTCAGAAAAGAGAAGAGCACTGTGCTCCTTCTAGGCCGGCCTCGGCGAATCGCGGGGCTCGGGCGAATCGCGCGGGGCTCGGTTGAGACGGGCTCGGTCGAGACGGAAGCGACAGCTTCGTCCGAGGCCTGGCCCGGAGGCTCGGGCGAGACGGAGAAGTAAGCCTCCGTCCGAGGCCTGACTCGGGCGAAGCGGAGAGCATGCGCTCGCCGAGGCTTGGGCTCGGGCGAGACGGAAAAACCAGCCTCCGTCCGAGACCTGACTGGGAGGCTCGGGCGAAACGGAGTGGAAGCAGAGACCGGAGGCTCGGATGCTTACCACGGGTCGGAGGCAGGGCTCGAGGGTGAGGCTCGACTCGTTCTCGAGGGTGAGGCTCGACTCGTTCTCGAGGGTGAGGCTCGACTCGTTCTCGAGGGTGAGGACGACCGCGGCGGCGCTCTGCTCGCCGGCGGTGACCCGAGCGCGGCGGCGCGTTTACGCCGGCCAAACTGGGCACTCCGCGGCAGAGCTGAGGGCACGAGAGTGATCAGAGGGCTCACCCGCGTCGATCAAGGAACTCGGCGAGGTGAGGGGATGAACGGAGGTGGACGAACGGCGATGACCGGCGGACGGCGAGCGGCGGCGATCGGCGCAGTGGCGACCCTGGGCATCAAACAGAGCCGCAAAGGCCAGGTTAGAGCCGCACGGAGACAGGGAAGCGAATGCGAGGGTCGGAGGGAGATGATCAAGGCCGGAGACGGCGAATTCCACGAACCCGAGTTCGCCGGGTTCCCGCCGGAGATTGGGAAGATGGGGTTACGCGGGCAAACGGAGGCGGGGAAGGTGAAATTGAGAGGTGGGAAAGCTTCACGAGCTCAAGGCGGAGCTTTCGGGCTAGATGGTGGAGCGGCGGAGTGTCTGGAGTGGGCTGGCCACGGTGGCGGAGGTGAGTGAGGAGCTCGGGGCTCCGGCGGCTTATATAGCCGCGGCCAGGGGCCGGTAGAGAGCTCGGGGTGGGGTGGATAAGCTCGGCGGACGCACGCGCACTCGATTGCGCTCAGGCGGGGGTACTGGCGTGCAGCCGGGGCTCGGGCGCAAGCTCGGCCGGCAATGGCACGCGGCGGCGGCGCGCTGGACACTGTAGGGGCCGAGAGCGAGGGTCAGCGCTCGCGTGCGGGCGCGGAGGGAACAGGGAGACAGCGGCGGCAGATTGGTGGCGCGTGGGGAGCAGCCAGGCACGCGGCACGCGCAGCGCCGGAGGCTCGGCCACGGCCGGGGCCCCCTCTGCACTGCGCCGGCTAGAGGTAGGGACGAACAGTGCTAGGCCTTAGGGTTTGACTTTTGGCTGATCTCTGTATTTTGCAAATTACTCTCAAAAATTGAACTGTGCGACAAAAACTCAAAATACCAAAGTTGCTCAGAAAAAAGAGATCTACAACTTTGTCAATATGAACATTTTCAAATTCCAAATAGTTTTTGAACTATATTTAAAAACAGAAAAGGGGACACTTTTTCAAACTTGATTCAAATCAAAATTACTCTGGATTTCAAACTGAAACATGAAAATCTTCCAATATGAAAGTTGTTCCATTTGTCAAAACCTACAACTTTGCTAATATACACTTTTTCTGAAACTCAATAGTTTTTGAATAAATTTTTAAAACTGAAAAGGGGACAAAAATTGGAATTTGAATGAATTTGAAATTACTGCAAATTTTATATAGAAACTTTGAAATTTGTAAATACCAAAGTTGTTCCTCTTGATCAGATTCACAACTTTGCTTTTTGAACCAACTCAAAATTTTGAATTTTGAAAAAGTTATCAAAAGGGAAATAAATCCAGGATTTGGGATTTTAGGGTTTTGCAAAAGGAAAATCAAATCAAATCTGATTTTTGAACTTTGATCAAAGCAACAAACATCAGGGCACTAAATTTGAACAAGAATTACATAGAACTAGGCACAGAGGTGAAATTACCATTTTGCCCCTATAGGAAGAAGTGGGCTAATAAGGGTTTTTGCAATAGAGGTACATCACATAAAATGATACACTAAACAAATGCATACACATGAAATCATGATCAAGATGATTAATGATGCTAATGATGATATGTCAAGTTAATTACATGCTTAAACACCAGAGGTGTTACAATTCCATCGGTGGAAAGATGTCTCTCACGATGCTACACAAGATGGTTCAAACGGATTTCCAATCCATCCCTTCAAACGGAAAATCTCACGAAAGAATCGAAGGGAGGAAACGAAGAACGCAAAGAACAAACTCGCAAAACGAAGAGGAGCACGAATTTGATCCTTGGATTTCAGCAAGATGAAAGATTGTATTAGCTCATGGTATTGGGTTACAAGCCACTCCTAGAAACACAAAGCTCAGATGGCAAAAAACTCAAGAACAAGAGCCCTCCTCTCCTCTAACCCTAGCCTTTCCTCACAACAACAAAATGAGAATGGCACCGTCCAAGGATGGGCTGCCCTAACCAGCCCCCTCACATATATTTAGACGCACGTCCGAAGACCAAAACGCCCCCTCATGAAGCACTGACCCAAATACCCCCTAGGGGTAAAACCATTCAACTCGGTCATTCTTCATCCGACGGCCACGCACCTTCTCATCCTTCGCTTCGCCTCGACGCAAGCTCCAGGATGCCGCCACGTGCCGTCACGTCAACCACCGCGCCTTCCTCACCGATAGCTTCAGCGCAACGCAAGCCTCTCGGTGCCACCACGCGTCGACCGTTCCACATAGGAACCTCCGCCCGGTTTTGAGGCCCAAACCGGTAAACCCGCCAGCCCAGGTTTTGAGGCCCAAACCTAGAAACCGTCGACCCTGAGTTTTGAGGCCCAAACTTGGAAACCCACGAGCCCAGGTTTTGAGGCCCAAACCTGGAAACCATCCATCCCGAGTTTTGAGGCCCAAACTCGGAAACCGGCCACCCCGAGTTTTGAGGCTCAAACTCAGAAACCGTCGAGGGTAGCTTTTTGAGGCTCAACTACCGAACCCGCGCCGTAGACGGGATGTGGTTTGCACACCCCGACCACCGGCACCGATGCCGATGCATGTCCAGCCTCCACGTCGGGCACAACGCCTTCGCCTTCCTTCTTTACTCGACCGACGGCACTTGCGCCGCACACAAGCCCATGTGCCACGACGCCATCGTCTTCCTCCCGACTCGGCCGATGCATCGCACATCCCCATGTGCTCCTACTCGTCGATGCCACGTGCCAGCTACCAAAGCTGGTCCTCCGGCCTCTCGGTCCATCGGTCCAAGCCTCACGTCCGCCCTTCACCGCTCTGGGTCCATCGACATGACACGTTCGCCACACGGTACGCGCATCCTTCACCGCTCCTGGTCCGTCGGCACGACACGTCTCTACTTGACCTTCACCTCGCCATCGACCACTGTCTCTGAGCTCCACACCTACACATCAACATAGCCAAGAGACACATGTTGCACACGCACACCAACATGGTAAACACACCACAACTCAATGCCACCGGTTAGTCATAAACATTAAGCACATATGAAATAATGATTCAACCGGGAAAAGCCTCAAACCTTCCTCACAAATGTCAATCATTCATCATATATGTTCTCACTTCTGTCTAAACTCCTTTCTCTCTCTAGCAGCAAGTCTAAGCAACTTGTCTTGACTAAGAAGGGCAGTAGTAAGTTTCTCGACCTCAGCAGAGAGTTCATCGGAGGTCTGAGATAGCTGGGAGGAGTCATCGTCGTTGTCATTCCGAGGGATCTCCTCCAGCTCGCTGTTGAGCTCATCGCCGAGGGCCATGGTGCAGAAGCCCTCGTCGTCGGTGAAGAAGCAGAGACCGTTCAGCTTGTCCTCGATCTTCTTCTTCTCGGACTCATCATCGCTTGATGCGGTGGAGTCGTTGTCCGAGTCGTCGATGTCGCTGAGCGTGGCGAAGAAAGCACGCTGCTCGGCCTGGGCTTTCTCCAAGTACTTCTCCTTGATGTACTCCTTGTTGAAGCCGCCCTTCCGCTTGTGCTTTGTGGGGACCTACCTCTCCTTGCGCTTGCCGAAGTCGTACTTGTAGCCACGATCGCCCTTGCCAAAAGCTTGCTTGTTCTTCTTAGGGCAGTTGGTGATGAAGTGGTCCGAGTCGCCGCACTCGTAGCATCCAGCTCGACTCCCTCCGCGGCGACGGTTCACGCGGTTGTTGTGGAACCGCGAGAACCGGTTGGCAAGCAGAGCCAACTCGTCGTCTCCCATGAACTCCCGCTGCTCCTCTGTAATAGACAAAAGAGAAGAAAATGCAAAGCCTCCAGAGGGGTTAGCAGAAGAGCTAGAAACCAAAGCCATTGATTGGCCAAAAGGATTTTCATAAGAAGCCCTCGCCATGGCATCAATCTCACTGGACTTGAGCTTACTGAAGAGCTCGTCGCAAGTGAGAGTCTCATAGTTAGACGATTTGATGATCGCCTGAACTTTTGAGTCCCACACCGACCGATCGAGAGTGTGAAGAAGCTTCAGAGCTCTCTCATGATCGTCGTACGGCAAAAGCTCTCTGTTAGCTCTCATCCTGTTGACAATCACCTGAAAGCAAGCGAATAAACTTTCTATGCTCTCGCCAGGCATGTGTCGGAAGTTCTCATACTCACGCTTCTACGACTCGTAGAGACGGGTTTTGACTTGAGTGGTTCCCTCATGAAAACGCATGAGAGTCGCCCAAATCTCCCGAGTTGTGGTGAGGTGAGAGACACGATCAAACTCAGACATGCTCAAACAGGTGAAAAGAGCATTACGGGCTCGGCTATTGGCATCATGCTCATCGATCTGTTGTTGAGTCACACGAGCAGCCAAGACCACGTAATCAGCAGAATTGCAAATGTCCCAAACAGAAGCACTCATGCTCTAAAGATAGGCCGACATACGTATCTTCCAATACGCATAGTTCATCCCATCAAAAAATGGTGGTTTGCCCACGCCTCAATCCATGTCGCCTTCTCTGCGGATCTCAGTAGCTACAGTAGGGAATGGGAAGAAGAAAACCCTAGAGGAGAATAGCAAATGACTAAGATAGTCTGGAGGGAGGGGTGGCCTCTCCTTATAGAACTTAATACAATTATTCCCCTTCTACCCTTACTGCTAATGAGCGAGCAGGCTAACCCTAAAGGTATTTCTAACCAACTCGGAGAGTAGTCGATCCGACGACCACGCTCGCACATCCGGTAGCTTCGCCTTGACGCGACCTCACCTGATGCCGCCACACGCCATCTGTCCTTTTCCTGGACCTCCCCCCGATTTTGAGGATGAAACCGGGAAACCTTTCCTCAAGCTGAGTTTTGTGGCCCAAACTCAGAAACCCGCCATCGCCCAGGTTTTGTGGCCCAAACCTGGAAACCATTCTCAGCCCGAGTTTTGAGGCCCAAACTCGGAAACCGACCAACACCCAGGTTTTGAGGCCCAAACCTGGAAACCATCCACCCGGTGGTTTTTCTGGGGCTCAACCACCAAACCGAAGCCGTAGAGGAATGCACCGCCAGTGCACCCCGTCCACCCACATGTCTTCACTTGTCGTTGTCCCAGGCTGTCAGCCACTACAGCTGATCCTCAGGCCACCGGTCCATCAGTCCAAGCCTCACATCCGCCCTTCACCGCTCCGGGTCCATCGGCACAGCACGTCTCTACTTGACCTTCACCTTGCCTTCGATCACCGTCTCCGAGCTTGACACCTACACAACACAAGCCAAAGAACATGCGTATCAAACCAGTTGACAATCACTCATCATCTCAAGATCCGGCATACACCCATGTATCCGCAGTTAAGTAAACTAAAATGTGTATATACTTATTATTAACTATATATGTCTCACGCACTTGAAGTTGTAGGGGAATAGTATTCATTCTCTGTCTTTTTGGTTCACGAATAACCTCATGAGATTCGTACACATCTCATTGCTCCAAGTCGCTGAAGGGTTTGGAGCCTTGAAAACAACGTACGGATCAACAAACCCAACAATATTGTCATGTTTATCTCTGAGCTGAGTCATCTGGTACCTGCAATATCGAGTCGATCCACAAGTACGTGTGTAAGAATACTACATACTATATACACATACTAGAGAGTTCAATGAAAATTATAAAAGAAACACTTACAAACAATAGCAACTAATGAGCAATTTATCTAGTGCGTCCATGTGGCATAGCTGGTGTAATTCCTCCATATGGACTAAGATTAGGTCATCGCCACGGAAGTAGTGATGGTTCCGAATTGGAACAGACATCCAATTGACATCGCCATCTTTATAAGCCTCCATGCACCATTTGTTGATTGCAAACATCTATGTACCAAGTACATGTAAGTGATTGGGGTTCATTAGACTCCTGCCCGGTGCAAAATTTCTCCTCCATTCATCAACTACTTCCGCTCATGGAAACCCCAGCCCACCAGTAGCAATATTGGCAATCGTTTGTGAAGGACCGAGAAGCTAACCGAAAGCGACCAGAGGGGGGGGGGTGAATGGGAGCTTCAAAATTTCCTTCCGGAAACTAGATGCCACTGTCCCACAATCAACAAGCACAGCGGGACACTAGACAACCCTAGAAAGCCAACGCAAAAGACGGAACTCGAATCCGATCAAGAACGAACGATCCGCGAACGAAAACGCGCGAAACTGGATCGACCGAACTCTGGCCAGCGTCCGGTCAGCAGGGACCGGACGCGTCCGGTCAACAAAAATCGGCTCTGGAACCTTACTGTTCGCGACCGGACTCACGAGTACGGAGCGTCCGGTCGAGAGCAGTGCGTCCGGTCAGAAACGAACAAGCACGATGAACAGTGATCCTGCGCGTCCGGTCAGCTGACACCGGATGCGTCCGGTCGCTGAAAAACCGATCTGGACCTCTCTGTTCTTGACCGGACTCACGGAAGGGAGCGTCCGGTCGAGTGAACAGAGCGTCCGGTCACACGCAGACAACCACAGTGGTGTTCAACACCGGACACACGACCTGAGCGTCCGGTCGGCCCGAGCAGCGTCCGGTCACCCCGACAGCCCTCTGTTCTTCCACCGATTCGACTCAAACTCACTCAAAACGGATCCTCTAGGGATCAAACTCGGTGAGTGGAGTCACAAAGAGTATAGTGAGCTATCTCTAAGAGATCATGGCTCGAACCTATCTCCAATCGGTGAATCGAAGAATTTCGGGGGGAAGAAAAAAGTGACCCGAACTAGAAAACGATTGATCTCCTAGACCGTGAGGTTAGAGGATGATTCCTTCGGTGGAAAGAAGTGCCTCATGATCTAGAACAACTTGGTTCAAACGGATTTGCGAAAGATGAACCGAGCAAAAAGATCAAGCGACGGGAAAATCGTGGAGAAAAGGATTCCGCGAAGAACACGAGCACAACGGAAATCACAGCCACGAGTTCGAATCAAGGACGCAAATCAAGCCAACGATTTGTGCTCCAAGGTGAGGATACGGCCTCACTTCCTCAACTCAACAGTACACAGAGTGGAGTCTCTCTGCGGATCTCAACTAGCTAAAGCAGGGACGGGAGAGCAGGAAACCCTAGCAAATGAAGGCACTAACTGAGATAGCTAAAACTGAGATAGGGAGGAGGGTGTCTCCCCTGGACTACTTATACTAATCTAGGCTAAACCTATTTCCTACTCTACCCCTCTCTAAACTAATTACAGAGCGAACCAGCTAATACCCTAAGGCTATTCTGGTCCAACCCGCGGTGGTAGGTAGATCCGACGGCCACGCCCGCTCGAACCGAAGCGTTGCCTCAACGCAACCTCTGGATCGCCGCCACGTGCCGCCCTCGCTCTGCACCCCCGGTTTTGTGGCCCAAACCGGGAAACCAGCCTTTTCCAGCAACCCCCGGTTTTGAGGCCCAAACCGGGAAACCAGCCCACCAGCCTGAGTTTTGTGGCCCAAACTCAGAAACCCGCAGCGCCCGAGTTTTGAGGCCCAAACTCGGAAACCGGCCCATCGCCCGAGTTTTGTGGCCAAACTCGAAAACCATCCGCGCCCAGGTTTTGTGGCTCAACCTGGAAACCGAGCACCCGAGTTTTGAGGCCCAAACTCGGAAACCGTCCACCCGGTGGTTTTTCCCTGGCTCAACCACCAAACCGGAGCTGTAGAGGGGATGCACCGCCCGTGCACCCCGTCCACCGACACGTGTCCCCAGGTCCTCGACCCGAGCAACACCATGCCCCGCAAGTCTCCGCTCGTCGTTGTCCCAGGCTGCCAGCCACCACAGCTGATCCTCAGGCACTCCGGTCCCTCAGTCCAAGCCTCACGTCCGCCCTTCACTGCTCGATACATCGGCATGGCATGTCCGTCGCACGGCACGCCCATCCTTCATCGCACCCAGTCCATCGGCACGACACGTCTCAACTTGACCTTCACCTTGCCCTCGATCACTGTCTCCGAGCTCGACACCTGCACAACACAAGCCAAAGAACATGCGCATCAAACCCGTTGACAATCACTCATCACTCAGAGACTCGGCATACACCCATGTATCCGCAATCTCCCCCTTGATGAGTGCATTGTCAACTACACACACAAATCATAAAAAGAAAGAAGAAGGTAGGAGGAAGATGAGGAAGAGAACTCAACCAAATGACCCAAAAGCATAGCAAAGCCGAAGAAGGTCAAGTGGAAGAAGCGAGAACTTGGTCCCCAAAGACATGGGCAACGGCTCGACGCGACCAAGCAAAGCAAAGCTAGCCCTCAAGAAGAGGTAGAACAGGCTCAACACCGCTAGCAGAAAACCAATTGAAAATCGGAGCTAAAAAATGGCAAAGTGCTAGTCCCTTAAGATAGAGGCACAGAGGCTCAACACAAGTAGCACGAAAACCACTCCGAACCAATTGAAAAACAATCGAAAAGTCTTCGAACCAATCGAAATCAAACTCGATGCCAAATGAGGAAAATGTTTGCTAGTCCCTCAAGATAGAGGCAACGGCTCAACACAACTAGCAAACTCCCCTCGACAAGTGCAAGCAACCAGGGACTCCCCCTTAGGTCCAACAAGAGAAGAGCATAAAGATTTGAATAGCAAAAGCTCCCCCTTAGTTGAACGCCAGGAGACATATGATTTGCAAAAACTCTCCCCCTTAGTTGAAAATGCACTTATCAAGCACAGACTCTTCCCATGAGCCAACACAACTCCCCCTTCCAAAATGCATATGAAGTCAGAAATTGCAAGTTAGCAGCTTCAGGCATATAATCAAAAGAGTGCAAAAATGCTCTAATCGGTATAGCTCCAATGACACAACTAAGCACTCACATAGCGAAGGCTCAAACTGATCACACATACGAAATATGAAGCATATGAGCAAGTGAGCAGTTTTTAGCCAAAAAGGTATTCACCATCAAAATAGCACTACACATGTATAGATAGGAATACAGACAAGTGCTAAACATGTATACAAGGTGAACTACCCCTAGCAAAGTTCAATCATCATGCATAGGAATGAAGCATATACTTGTGATTTCAGTTTTATATCGGAGTTGCAGCGGTAAAGAATTCACAAGTTCAATTATTTAGCATGTGATTGCGAGAGGTTGAAAGCTTGTCTTTGCCTAACTTTTCAACCGAGCGAAGCCTATGCCGAAGCAATCAGAAGCTTGAAGCTATGGTTTCGGTCATACACTACACGGCTCAAGTTTAACTCAAAGTGCAATGAGAAACAGTCTCGATACCATGAGGTGTTGACAAGCAATCCCATCTCGATCTTTTCAATTCACTAAAACTTGGTTCAAATTTTATACATGATATGAACAGACCAAGCAAGTGAATGACTCATAACTAGAGACATAGCAACCTAGCATATATGAAAAGCACGAGTGAACTCAACATATCCTACACATGCTAGTTGCATATCTCAATGGTGAACATTTTCAGATTGTAAGTTATTAGGTAAATTCACCATTCCAAAATAGCTCAGCTCATAACATGTACTAGTGATCAGGAAGAGCATAAGCTACAAGCATCCATATAAGCATCGGAGCATACTAAATAGAGCATAGTTACATTCTAGTGATTATAAACATGAAGCTCAGAATGTAAATGCTTATGCTAAAATGCAAAAGAAAAGAAAGACAAAAGAGTCAGTCAAATATACAAGATCCAAAATGTTTCCCCCATCTAAAAGGGGAAACACACACCAAGCTCACCCCTCAACCGATTAAAGGTTGATTCGTCTAAAGGCTTGGTGAAAATATCAGCCAGTTGATGATGAGTATCGACATGGCGAAGGTCGATATCACCCTTCTCCTGGTGGTCTCGCAGAAAATGAAAGCGCACATCAATGTGTTTGGTCTTCGAGTGAAGCACGGGGTTCTTAGCAACGCTAATGGCACTCGTGCTGTCACAAAGCAAAGGCACGCGAGAAAAGCTCAGACCAAAATCACGCAAAGTGGCCATCATCCAAAGCAACTGGGAACAGCAGCTAGCCGCAGCAACATATTCAGCCTCCGTGGTAGACTGGGCGACACTAGACTGCTTGCGAGAAGACCACGATACAAGAGAAGATCCAAAAAATTGGCAAGTCCCAGAAGTGGACTTGCGCTCAATGCGACAACCAGCAAAATCGGCATCGGAATAACCGCAAAGCGAGAGGGTGGAGGAAGCAAAATACCAAATCCCGAACTCAGGTGTGAAACGAAGGTACCTGAAGATGCGCTTCACCGCCTGACGGTGAGAGGTGCGCGGCGACGCCTGAAAGCGCGCGCACAGACACACCGCGAACTGGATGTCCGGGCGTGTCGCCGTCAGGTAGAGGAGCGACCCGATCATACTGCGGTACTCTTTCTGGTCCACTGCTTCTCCGTCCACATCCGCATCCAGGGCAGTCGTCGTCGACATGGGTGTTGGAAGAGGCTTGGCCTCACCCATATCGAACCGCTTCAGCAAGTCCTTCGTGTACTTGCCCTGGTGCACAAACGTCCCCTCCCGGGATTGCTTAATTTGCAACCCGAGGAAGAATGTCAGCTCGCCCATCATGCTCATCTCGAACTCCCTGCTCATAGTATCTGCAAACTTGGCAACCAAAGCGTGAGAAGAACCACCGAAAATGATATCATCCACGTAAATCTGGACCAAAAGTGTGTCTTTGCCTTGCCGGAGGAGAAAGAGCGTCTTATCTACACATCCCATTTTAAAACCCTTAGCAAGCAAAAAGGTTTTCAACCTATCATACCAGGCTCTAGGGGCTTGTTTCAAACCATACAAAGCTTTGTGAATTTTAAAAACGTGGTTTGGAAACTTGGGATATTGAAAACCGGGGGGTTGCTCAACATAAACCTCCTCCTCTATGTAGCCGTTTAAGAAGGCACTCTTGACATCCATTTGAAAAAGTTTGAAGCCTTTGGATGCAGCAAAAGCCAAGAGTATCCTAATAGCCTCCAAACGAGATACAGGAGCAAACGTCTCCTCATAATCTATCCCCTCCTTCTGACTATAGCCTTTCGCTACAAGCCGGGCCTTGTTTCTAACAACGTGGCCATCCTCTCCTTGCTTGTTTTTGAAAACCCATTTTGTCCCAATAGGCTTACAGTCAGGTGGAGGTGGAACTAGAACCCAAACCCGATTTCGCTCAAAATTTTCTAACTCCTCATGCATGGCATTAACCCAATCCGGATCCGTCAAAGCGTGTCCAACATCTCGGGGCTCAAAATTAGCAACAAAAGCAGAATGAGCGAAGTGCGAGATTTGCTGTGACCTGGACCGAGTGACCCATTCGTCGATGTTGCCGATCATCTGCTGAGGCGGGTGCTGGCGCTGGATATGTCGTGGCGCCTCCCGAGCTGATGTAGCCCCCCCTCAACAGCAGCTGGTGCCTCCCCGGGTACAAATGGTACCGCTCGGGGTGGCGGATCCCACGGCCCCCAGGAAGAAGAGGTGTCGGGGCCGTGAGTCGTCGTCGAGGCCGCTCTTTGCGGCGCGGCAGGTGGAGGGGGTGCTGGATCATCCATACCTTCAGCACCCTCGTCCTCGTCATCAAAAAGAGGCTCACCAACCTCATGATCACCTGCACGCTCAAAACGAGAAGAAGGACAAACCATGGTCTCGTCGAAGGTGACATCGGATGTCTCCATGACTCGGTTAGTGTCAAGGTTAAGTACACGATAAGCTCGAGTGTGAGTGCCATAACCCAAAAACACACCGTCAGAAGAACGAGATTCAAATTTGTCCAAGTTGCCCTTTTTTAGTATAAAACAATGACAACCAAAAACTCGAAAATAACTCACCTTGGGTAGTTTTCCAAAACGCAACTCATAAGAAGTCTTTTTCAAGAAAGCTCTCAGAAAAATGCGATTGGAAATATAGCATGCAGTGTTCATAGCTTCGGCCCAATAGCGCCTAGGAGTCCTATGCTCATCAAGCATCGTCCTGGCCATCTCAACAAGGGTCCGATTCTTCCTCTCTACCACACCATTTTGGGGCGGTGTGTAGGGGGAAGAAAACTGATGCTCCAAACCAAGGTGGTTACAAAACTTCTCAAAGTCCAAATTTTTGAATTCAGAGCCATTATCACTTCTAATAGCTCGCATCGAGTTCAAAGGGAACTCGTTCTGAAGACGCAAAATCAGATTGCGAGCGAAGGAGAAAGTCTCAGTCTTCTCAGTCAAAAAGAAGACCCACGAATACCTCGAAAAGTCATCTACAACAACCAAAACATACCACTTGCCACCAACCGAGCTCACCCGAGCCGGACCAACAAGGTCCATGTGCAAAAGCTCTCCGGGGTGCGAGGTCATGACCTTAGTCACTGGATGGTGGGGAGCGGCAACCATCTTCCCATGTCTGCAAGAATGGCAAACTAGATCCTTCTCCATCGAAAGCTTGGGCAATCCTCGGATTAGGCCAAGTGAGCTAAGTCTTGCAAGCAAGTCGAAGCTTAAATGACCGAGCCTCCTATGCCACTTCCATAGATCGGAGGAAGAAGGACTAGCCAAAAGACAGCGAGAAGAACCAAACGACTCCGAAAAATTCGCGCGAAAGACTTTCCCAAAGGGCGAAATCAGACATACAAGATCGCCCTGAGGATCTAAGATGCGACTAAGGTTCGGTTTAAAACGAATCTCATAGTCATCATCAAAAAGTTGCGAAACAGAAAGAAGGTTAAAATGCAGGTTAGAAACAAGAGCGACATCGCGCAACACAAAGTGCTCATTAACCCGCACCGTCCCACGAGACAATACCTTACCTTTACTATTGTCGCCGAAGGTTATGTACTCCTTTCCGGCGACCGGGCTAAGGCTGGAGAACCACTTGGCGTTTCCGGTCATGTGCCTCGAGCAACCGGAATCCACCAACCAAATGTCCTCCAACCGCCTTACCTACATCAATAAAAAGACATAGGGTGAGCATACGGTCCAACACTGGGGTTAGTGAAGTAAGGAGAATACCAGTGTTGGGCCGGCTGCTCAAAAGAACGGTTAGTGTAAAAACTATTCCTAGCCTGTCTACGGGGGATGCGATCACCACGCTGAGGAAAACGTGGTCCGCTGGGGAAGAAGCGCTCACCGCGGTACTCAAAACGCGGTGGGGGAAGCGCTCAACTAAGCCTCCGCCACGGGGTCCGTTACCTGCAAAAGCAGGACCCCGTCGGGCACGCTCTCTACGAGATCTACGCCTAGGAGCCTGGGGCTCAACTGCTCTAGCGTCTCTCCTCGGAGCTCTCTCCTGTCTAGGCCTAACAAACTGAGGTGCTGGACCTCTAGGCCTAGTCTCCCTCCTAGGGGCTCTCATCTCCTGCCTAGGCCGGGGACCTTGACGTCCGGACCTAGCAGCTCTCCCCTGAGCCTTCGGCACATGTCCACCATGAGCTGGATGGTACATGTCCGGGTTCTCCATCTCCCGAGCACAGCGCGCCTCTCGCTTGCGCCGAAAACAGAACTCGATCAAGTGACCATCCCTCCCACAGAAATCACACTGGTACCTCACCGCACCCAAAGGGGGTTGTTGGTGACCAGGGCTGTGGGTGTGGTTCACTTTGCCCTTCTGAGGCAAACACTCCTCTCTAATGGGTGGCATAGCATCAAGCTTGTTCTTGAGGTGGTTTGGCTTGGGTGCCCAAATTTGGTTCTTGGGAGGAGCTCTCCGGGGTTCCTCAACCACACCATCTTTGGTGGTAGGCTTGGCAGGCTCTTTGGGTGGAAGTTTGGCAAGCTTGGGAGTAGTGGTGGAGTTAGGCTTCTCACATGGATTCAAACCACTCGACTCTCCAATCTTCCCAAAAGCAGAAAGATCAACACCCTGAGCAAAACCTACACCAGGAGCCCCAGCAGCTCGCTTGAACTGGGAGATTATCATCCCGAGCTGCGGCTCACTACAGGAGACCCATGACAAGATGGTCCGAAGGTATGTGTTTTCTTCCTCGGTTTGCATCTTGCCATGCTTCACATTGGCAATCTCCAACTCCAAGCCCTCGCACAAAACGCACCTCGCCACACCAGTGCTACCTGAGTTGGCCTCCTCAAGAGACACAATCTTGGCATTTTTCTCTGCCAACTCAGATTGCAAGACAGGACAAGTCTTGCACGCACCCAACAGCTGCGGCCTAGCACGGAGCTCATCCACCTCTCCAACCAACGCAGCATACTTACCTCTCAGAGTGAGAAGGTCAGTCATGTGCGCGGTGCACGACTCGCACTCCGCCTCCTCCGACACTACCACGGTGGACCGAGCGAACTCAAGCTCCTTCACTGTGTCCTCCCACTTCTGCCTAAACTCCTTGCGCTCTCTAGCGGCACGCCTAAGCAACTTATCTTGGCTAAGGAGGGCAGCAGTCAACTTCTCAACCTCGAAGGAAAGCTCGTCGTAGGTGAGAGATACCTGGGAGGTGTCGTCGTCGTCGTCGTTCCGAGGGGTACGCTCCGGCTCGCCGTCGACCTCATCTCCGAGCACCATGGTGCACAGGCCTCCGTCGCCAGCGAAGAAGCACAAGCCGTTGAACTTGTCTTCCAGCTTCTTCTTCACGGACTCGTCATCGCTGGAGCCAGCGGAGTCGTCATCCGAGCCGTCGACGTCGCTGAGCGTGGCGAAGAACGAACGCTGCTCAGCTTGCTGCTTCTCCAAGTACTTCTTCTTGATGTACTCTTTGTCGAAGCCGCCCCGTTTCTTGTGCCTTGGGGGGACGTGCTTCTCCTTGTACTTGGAGTCGTGCTTGCGCCCATGTTCGCCCTTGCCCGAGTGCTTGTTCTTTTTCTTGGGGCAGTCGGCGATGAAGTGGTCGGGGTCGCCGCACTCGTAGCATCCCGTGCGTCCTCCTCCTCGACGATGGTTCATGCGGTTGTTGTGGAACCGCGAGAACCGGTTGGCAAGCAAAGCCAACTCGTCGTCTCCCAAAGACTCCAGCTGGTCCTCTGTCACAGAAAAGAGAGAAGAGAGCGCAAAGCCAGCTGAGGGGTTAGAGGAAGAGCCGGAAATCAAAGCCATGGATGGGCGAGAAGGATTTTCAAAAGAAGCCCTCGCCATAGCATCAATCTCACTGGACTTGAGCTTACTGAAGAGCTCGTCGCAGGTGAGGGTCTCATAGTTCGGCGATTCGATGATTGCCTGAACCTTGGAGTCCCACACCGAACGGTCAAGAGTGTGCAAAAGCTTCAAAGCACGCTCATGATCGTCAAATGGCAACTGCTCTCTGTTAGCCCTCATCCTGTTGACAATCACCTGAAAGCGAGTGAATAAACTTTCTATGCTCTCGCCAGGTTGATGTCTAAAGTTCTCATACTCTCGCTTGAACGACTCGTAGAGTCGGGTTTTGACTTGAGAGGTGCCCTCATGGAAACGCATGAGGGTGTCCAAGATCTCCCGAGCCGTAGCGAGGTGAGAAACACGATCAAACTCACCCATGCTCAGACAAGAAAAAAGAGCATTACGGGCTCGGCTATTGGCATCGTGCTCATCGATCTGTTGCTGAGAAACACGAGCAGCCAAGACCACATAATCAGCAGAGTTGCAAATATCCCAAATAGAAGCACCCAAACTCTGCAGATAGGCCGACATGCCTATCTTCCAATACGCGTAGTTCGTTCCATCGAAAAATGGCGGTTTGCCCACGCCGCGATCCATGTCGCCTTCGGTGGATCTGGAACCGGCTAAGGTGGAAGATCCTTAACCCGCTCCGATACCAATTGAAGGACCGAGAAGCTAACCGAAAGCGACCAGAGGGGGGTGAATGGGAGCTTCAAAATTTCCTTCCGGAAACTAGATGCCACTGTCCCACAATCAACCCCAAGAGCGAACCCTAGAGCTTGCTAATGTCCACGACCCAAGATATAGGGTGGATGCTTCCTAGAAGCACAGCGGGACACTAGACAACCCTAGAAAGCCAACGCAAAAGACGGAACTCGAATCCGATCAAGAACGAACGATCCGCGAACGAAAACGCGCGAAACTGGATCAACCGGACTCTGGCCAGCGTCCGGTCAGCAGGGACCGGACGCGTCCGGTCAACAAAAATCGGCTCTGGAACCTTACTGTTCGCGACCGGACTCACGAGTACGGAGCGTCCGGTCGAGAGCAGTGCGTCCGGTCAGAAACGAACAAGCACGATGAACAGTGGATCCTGCGCGTCTGGTCAGCTGACACCGGATGCGTCCGGTCGCTGAAAAACCGATCTGGACCCTCTCTGTTCTTGACTGGACTCACGGAAGGGAGCGTCCGGTCGAGTGAACAGAGCGTCCGGTCACACGCAGACAACCACAGTGGTGTTCAACCACCGGACACACGACCTGAGCGTCCGGTCGGCCCGAGCAGTGTCCGGTCACCCCGACAGCCCTCTGTTCTTCCACCGATTCGACTCAAACTCACTCAAAACGGATCCTCTAGGGATCAAACTCGGTGAGTGGAGTCACAAAGAGTATAGTGAGCTATCTCTAAGAGATCATGGCTCGAACCTATCTCCAAATCGGTGAATCGAAGAATTTCGGGGGTGAAGAGAAAAAGTGACCCGAAACTAGAAAACGATTGATCTCCTAGACCATGAGGTTAGAGGATGATTCCTTCGGTGGAAAGAAGTGCCTCATGATCTAGAACAACTTGGTTCAAACGGATTTGCGAAAGATGAACCGAGCAAAAAGATCAAGCGACGGGAAAATCGTGGAGAAAAGGATTCCGCGAAGAACACGAGCACAACGGAAATCACAGCCACGAGTTCGAATCAAGGACGCAAATCAAGCCAACGATTTGTGCTCCAAGGTGAGGATACGGCCTCACTTCCTCAACTCAACAGTACACAGAGTGGAGTCTCTCTGCGGATCTCAACTAGCTAAAGCAGGGACGGGAGAGCAGGAAACCCTAGCAAATGAAGGCACTAACTGAGATAGCTAAAACTGAGATAGGGAGGAGGGTGTCTCCCCTGGACTACTTATACTAATCTAGGCTAAACCTATTTCCTACTCTACCCCTCTCTAAACTAATTATAGAGCGAACCAGCTAATACCCTAAGGCTATTCTGGTCCAACCCGCGGTGGTAGGTAGATCCGACGGCCACGCCCGCTCGAACCGAAGCGTTGCCTCGACGCAACCTCTGGATCGCCGCCACGTGCCGCCCTCGCTCTGCACCCCCGGTTTTGTGGCCCAAACCGGGAAACCAGCCTTTTCCAGCAACCCCCGGTTTTGAGGCCCAAACCGGGAAACCAGCCCACCAGCCTGAGTTTTGTGGCCCAAACTCAGAAACCCGCAGCGCCCGAGTTTTGAGGCCCAAACTCGGAAACCGGCCCATCGCCCGAGTTTTGTGGCCAAACTCGAAAACCATCCGCGCCCAGGTTTTGTGGCTCAACCTGGAAACCGAGCACCCGAGTTTTGAGGCCCAAACTCAGAAACCGTCCACCCGGTGGTTTTTCCCTGGCTCAACCACCAAACCGGAGCTGTAGAGGGGATGCACCGCCCGTGCACCCCGTCCACCGACACGTGTCCCCAGGTCCTCGACCCGAGCAACACCGTGCCCCGCAAGTCTCCGCTCGTCGCTGTCCCAGGCTGCCAGCCACCACAGCTGATCCTCAGGCACTCCGGTCCCTCAGTCCAAGCCTCATGTCCGCCCTTCACTGCTCGATACATCGGCATGGCACGTCCACCGCACGGCACGCCCATCCTTCATCGCACCCAGTCCATCGGCATGACACGTCTCAACTTGACCTTCACCTTGCCCTCGATCACTGTCTCCGAGCTCGACACCTGCACAACACAAGCCAAAGAACATGCGCATCAAACCCGTTGACAATCACTCATCACTCAGAGACTCGGCATACACCCATGTATCCGCAGTTTGGTACGTGAGACCGCTGTCAATGAATTTTTTTAAGTGAGTCCATCTCAGATAAAGTGGTCTCTCCAGATTTTCTCTGTACTCTGCCCATGTTTGAACCATACTGATTTGCCACAAATAACGGGGACAAAGGTCTGGATGTTTTCCCGAGCTGTGGAACACCCTTTCCCACTTTCTTCGTGCTTGATTGTTGTTCTTTTGTTGACTTGATTAGACAGTGTTCGTAGTCTGATTTTCACGGAGCCTTTCGAGCTTGACGCATCTTGATACCATGTTGTTCCACCCTTTTCCTTAACTCCTATGGGTTTAACAAGAGGTAAGGCTTCTCTGGGTTTAGCCTCGCTTGAGCCCTGGCTTTTGATTCCTCTAAAAAACTTTGCACATCTGCTTTCACCAAAATTTCTAACTCCTCACCAGTCTTTTCATAAGCTAACTTCTTGGTAACTTCTTTTCCTGATGCAGGAGCCTTCTTTTTTGGAGGTGGGGGCCTTCGGTTCTGTGGCGGCGGACCGCTTCTTAGGGCCTCGCTGTGGAGGCGTTGGGGCATTCTTTGTTGGCGGTGTTGGAGAGCGCGGTGGAGGCAGGGGGGTGTTGGTGTTGGAGCCCGCGGTGAAGGTTGTGGCGTTGGAGCCCGCGGTGGATCAGGTTGTGGCGTTGGAGCCCGCTATGGGGATCTTTGTGCAGGAGATGGGGTTGAAGTCGTGTCCTCCAACACATCGTCACCGCCCGTAGCACTATGATGCGCTGGGGAATGACGAACTGGACTATAGTTCCTGCTACACAAAACAACGAATGATGTGAGCATCCAATTAATATATACATATCGAAAGTTATTGTAAAAAATGTTTCTCGTTCACGCGCACTACCTATGGTGAGGATCTTGATCAGTAGGAGGAGGTTGCGGCGGTGACACTCCAGGAATAATGATGAAGCACTTGCGCCAGCAAATAAATGCCCTCTCCACTTCATCTAAAGTCTTCTCCCCATCTCCCCCTTCGATTTCTAGTGCCACGCTGCCATAACCTGTCTCAACCCTATCCACCGAGACGCTAGCGTATCCGGCTGGAACTGGTTGACCATGGATTCTTGGTGTTCTCGTGCGGTCGATTGGGTTTACAACACCGACAGCCACCTTTTTCGTGGCATTTCCATCTGGAATGTGCTGCTCACAAGTAGTAAAAGGTTCTTTGATGTCATCCACGGGGAAGCGTAGCTTGGAGTCATCTTGAATGGTAGGTACTTTCGTGGAGGCGCAGCTGCTTTTCAACTGACCTGGGGGCTAATGTTCACTTGAGGTTGTTGTGATGATGTACCTTGCCCACTCGTCATTTGACTAAGTGCCGCTTGCACTTGCCTTTTGATTTCCTCCTGCATCCATTTTCATGATATTTGTCACGCTCTCGTGTTTGAAGAACATACTCCTCCAACTTGTTGATCTGCTCTGCCTCCTCGTCCTTCTTTCTCTGGCGGCTTCTGTAACTTTGTCGATCTGCTTCGAAGGAATGCAGCCACAAAACCGCCCCCAAAGCCTCTCGTACGCCCACCATGCTCTGGATTTTCCAGCGCGTACGTGAGTTCATCCTTCTCTCTGTTGGGCTTGAACTTGCCAGCCAACACCGCACTTCGTGCTTGAACTAGCATTTGTGCTGCTCTTGAAATTTCTGGGCCCCAATCAAGCTCCCCGTCATTAGGGTTTATGGTTCCCCATGAGCGTAGAACCAATTCCTGGAGCGTTCACTCCAATTCATTCTTATTGTCTCTGGGACTATCCCCTGGCAAGCATCTCCTGTTCCTGTCTCTCCCACTTTGGAAGGGCAGTCCTATAGCCACCTGATCCCAAATGATGGTGGTATTCCTTTTGAGCTGCATTCTGTTTGTTTACTCTGATACGAGCCTCGCTCTCTTGTGATCTTTTGTACTGTACAAATTCATCCCAATCGGGCCTTAACTTGACATACGCCTTAGAGTTGAAATCTGGCGTCTCGTTCTTCATCACAAAGTTGTGGTACAATTTCTTCTTCCAGTCGTAAAAAAGTGTGGCCATCTTCTTCATTGTCCACTCCCGAATTTGCCTCTTCAACTCCTCATCGTTTGTGTCGAACAAGAAATTCTCTTTGATGTCTTCCCAGACTAGCTGCTTGTCACGATTGGAGATATAACTGATCTCGGGAGCACTTCGCTTCTCTTTCCATTCACGGGCACTTATCGGAATCCGATCTCTCACAAGGAACCCACAGTGAAAGACATATTTCTGTGCATGGGGTCCTAGTGGTTGTCCTGTAGCCATATCGAATTCAGAGATTACATAATGCCCCTTCAACGGTTTCTTCGGCCCTCGTTTTGGTCTGCTCTGCCCCATCGCAGACGTCGATCTAGAAGGCTACATATAGGTAAAGACACGAAGATGAAACCCTAATACAAGTTGAAATAAAACCTAATCAAGTAATAAAGTAAATGTAAACCCTAACACGACATATTGTATATATACCACGCCAGTATTTCCTTCTTGCATCTCAACTTGTTGTTCAGGGGGATTTTCATCATGCATGGTCATGTCTTCGTAATTCAATAAGTATTGACTCCCGTCATCGCCGCCGGCGATGATATTCAATATTTCCTCCTCCATGTTCTCATTTGGGTCGGCCATTTCTGCGAAACCAAAACCGAAACCCTAAAATAACATATATTCGGGTTTTAGGGTTTAGGGTTTTAGGGTTCAGATTCGATTAAGGTTTAGGTTTAGGGTTTAGGGTTTTAGGGTTTAGGATTTTGATTCATTTAGGGTTTAGGGTTTAGGTTTCGCCAATATTAAAAATAACATATATTCATAAAGACCATATTCGTAAAGAGGCAATTTAACATATTTATCAAAATATTAAAAATAACACGAAGAAGCATATCTATTAAAATATATATATATGTGTGTGATCGAACACTTAGAGGGCTTAGGTTTAGGGTTTAGGGTTTAGGTTTCACCAACATTAAAAATAACATATATGGTTTTGGGTTTAGGGTTTACGGTTTAGGGGTAATTGACATTATAAATAACATATATTCGTAAAGAGGCAATTCAACATTAAAAATAACACGAAGAAGCATGTCTATCAAAATATTTCTAAGTGTAAATACATGTTTAAACATATCCAAGTGATTTTCTATGGCCTTCCAACATGACACATGATTTTCTATGAACACATATTTTCTACATATATATTTTTTATGAACATATATTTTACACACCGTGGACGAGAACGACGGCGAGGATGACGACGGTAAGGATGACGGTGGACGGCGGCGAGGTCGGTGGAGCGGACACCAGGACTACAGGTGTAAACATATATTTGTTAGGTTAAAAAACATATATATGATTTTCCTTTTTAAATATATCCTAAATCTTTCTAATTATCACTTTCTATAAATATTTATCACTTTCTTTTATCTACATATATATCTATTTATATTCATTTTCTATAAATATATATCTCTATTTTTATTCATTTTCTATAAATATTTATCACTTTCTTTTCTCTACATATATATTTATCACTTTCCATTTTCTATAAATATATATCTGTTTATATTCATTTTCTACATACATATATATATATTTATCATTTTTCTTTTTCTATAAATAGATATCTATTTATATTTATTTTTCTATTTTCTATATATATATTTTCTATAAATATAAATAGATATACACACACGCACACACACACTGAACACTGCACACACGCACACTTGCCACACGCGCACACACGAATGCAAGCCACGGCGGCGGCCGGCTCTGCACACACGCGCACACACACGGCCGACGGCGGCACACACTCACACTCACACACACACGGCGGCGCGCAGCACCTCCACTGGTCGCGAGGCGATGCGAGGCGAGGACGCGACGAGGAGGAGCGCGACGGGGGGGGGCCGGTAGAGGTCGAGGGCGGCGCGGATGACGGCAGGTCGAGGGCGGCGTGGCTCGGGAGACGGCGAGAACGACGACGGCGAGGGAGAGGACGAGGCGGCGGCGCGCGAGCACGTCGATCTGGGGAGAAAGAGAAGGGACTGTATCCTTTATACCCGAGAACCTTTAGTCCCGGGCGGGATTAGGCCCCGGGACTAAAGGCCTTTAGTCCCGGCTCCAGCCACGAGCCGGGACCAAAGGGAGGACCAAAGGGAGGGCCTTTAGTCCCGCTTCTTGGTTAGAGCCTGGGCCCTTTGGTCCCGGCCCTAACCAAGAACCGGGACTAAAGGCCCTAATTTCGATCTGCCCGCCATTTTCAAAATTAGTTTTCTTTTTACATATATTCTAAATCATTCTAAATAAATAGGAAATTAAATATTTGACATAATTTGTTTTAAAAATTACTGTGGGTTTCTTTTTGCTTTAGTTTACACAGAAAAATTTTAAAACTTAAAATCTTTTTGTTTTTTGTAAATATTAAATATAAATGTTACTAATATTTAGTATTTTGTTAATGCAAAAATATATAGTTCAATTAAAATTAAAACAATTGTTGGCTTCCAATAAAAAATTTATTTTCACATCATTTGAACGTTAATCTTTTGTTTATAACCTTAAAAATCATTGTCCAATTTCGTTCTACCCGCTAGATGTAGTAGTTTTAGGTTTTTAAAATTTGGTTTTCTTTTTAAATATATCCTAAATCTTTCTAATTGAACAGAAAATTAAATATTTGACATAATTTCTTTCAAAAATTAGTATTGATTTCTTTTTTTGCTTTAGTTTACACAAGAAAATGTTAAATTTTAGTATCTTTTTAATTTGTTTTTTGTAAATATTAAATATAAATGTTACTAATATTTAGAATTTTGTATATACTTTTTCTTCTTATATGTATTTTGATGATTCACATCTAGAGGAGCACATAAATCAAGATCACTACTAAATATATATATAAATCCATTGTCAAATAAAGTCTTAATTAATTTATTATTACATAATATCTTTACAACAACCGACTATTTAGCGGGCACAACTGTGAACTTCTTCTTGACATATGTCCCTCGGTTATGATCATTCCTTAACCATAGAGTTTCCTCGTTGTTTTACAAAATACTTGGGTCTTTGTTTACTTTGAATGACGGAATTCGGTCATCCCTTTCATAATCACCTGACATGTCTGACTTGTCCTCAATTCCGACAATGTTTCTTTTTCCTGAAAGAACTATGTGGTGCTTTGGCTAGTTGACGATCGACTTGTTATCATTTTTCTCTCTCTTTGGTTTTGTAGACATGTCTTTCACGTAGAACACCTGACTTACATCGGTGGCAAGGACAAATGGTTCATCTTTATACCCAATATTGTTGAGGTCTACTGATGTCATCCCATACTCCTTGTCGACTCTTACCCCACCTCTGGTCATCTTGACCCATTTACACCGGAACAAAGGGACTTTAAAATTAGGTGCGTAGTCTAGTTCCCATATGTCATGTATGCGGTCATAATATGTTTGTTTGTTCCCATCTGGATCTGTGGCATCCACGCGTATACCACTGTTTTGGTTGGTGCTCCTTTTATCTTGGGCTACTGTGTAAAATGTATTCTCAGTGATCTCGTACCCTCTGTACGTGCTGATATGCCACGATGGCTGTCTGGCCAACAAATAAAGCTGCTCATCTATGTTGTCATCACCCTGATATTCTTTTCGCAACCAATCACCGAAGGGGATATGCCACGATGGCTGTCTGGCCAACAAATAAAGCTGCTCATCTATGTTGTCATCACCCTGATATTGTTTTCGCAACCAATCACCGAAGGTTTGCATGTACTGACGTGTAATCCAAGCTTCACTCTTCCCGGGTCACTCGGATCAAAGGAAATCCTTGTGTACCTCGATATATGGATCGACTAATGAGGAGTTCTGTAGAACTATGTAGTGTGCTTTATCGAAGTAATCGTCTCCTGTACCGATATATGTTTTCTTCCCTAGTGTTCCCTTGCCACTGAGTCTGCCCTCGTGTCATGATTTAGGAAGGCCAATCGGGTCAAGATCTGGAATAAAGTCCACACAAAACTCTATGACCTCCTCTGTTCCGTAGCCATGGGCAATGCTTCCTTCGGGCTGAGAACGACTATGAACATATTTCTTTAGGACACCCATGAACCTCTCGAATGGGAACATGGTGTGTAGGAACACAGGACCGAGAATAATGATCTCCTTGACCAGGTGAACTAGGAGGTGTGTCATGATATCAAAGAAGGATGAAGGGAACACCAACTCAAAGCTGACGAGACATTGAACGATATCATTCTGCGAAGTAGAAAGTTCCTCTGGATTGATTGCCTTCTGTGAAATTGCATTGAGGAATGCACATAGCTTCACGGTGGCTAGACGTACATGTGGAGGTAGAATTTCTCTTAGAGCAACAAGAAGCAATTGAGTCATAAGCACATGGCAGTCATGGGACTTTAAGTTTAGAAACTTCTTCTCTGGCACATGAATTATTCTCTTTATATTGGAGGAGAATCCAAATGGGACCTTCATGCTGTTAAGGCATTCAAACATGCTTTCCTTTTCTTCTCTGCTAAGAGTGTAGCTAGCAGGGCTTAAGTACTGGCGCCCGTCATCTGTCTTCTCCGGATGCAGGTTGTCTCGTTCTTTCATGCGCTGCAAGTCCTGTCGTGCTTCAAGTTAATCCTTAGGCTTCCCGTAGACACCCATGAATCCAAGCAGGTTCACACAAAGGTTCTTTGTCAGGTGCATCACGTAGATCGCATGGCGGACCTCTAGGACATGTCAGTAGGGTAGCTCCCAGAATATGGACTTCTTCTTCCACATGGGTGCGTTTCCCATAGCATCTTTGGGAACAAGTTCGCTGCCTCGTCCCTTTCCAAATACTACTTTTGTATCCTTCACCATTTCGAGTACATCATCTTCGGTTCGGTTACAAGGCTTGGTTTGGTGGTCTGCCTTACCTTTAAAATGTTTGCCTTTCTTTCTTACTGGGTGGCCCATGGGAAGAAACCGACGGTGGCTAATGTACACGACCTTCTGACACTTTCTCAAAAATATACTATCAAGGTCATCGAAATAGTGTGTGCAAGCATTATATCCCTTATTTGTGTGGCCTAAAAGATTACTTAGAGCCGACCAATCATTGATTATTACAAACAATAATGCTCGCAGGTCAAAGTGTTCCTGTTTGTACTCATCCCACACCCGTACACCTGGTTTGCTCCATAGAAGTAGAAGTTCCTCAACTAATGGCCTCAGGTAGACATCGATGTCGTTGCCAGGTTGCTTCGGCCCTTGGATGAGCAACGACATCATAATGAACTTCCGCTTCATGCATAACCACAGAGGAAGGTTGTAGATACATAGAGTAACTGGCCAAGTGCTATGACTACTGCTTTGCTCCCCAAGAGGATTAAAACCATCTTTACTTAAAGCGAACCTCAAGTTTCTAGCCTCATCTGCAAACTCTGGAAATTCTCTGTCTATCGCTCTCCACTGGGATCCATCAGCTAGGTGCCTTAGCATATTGTCTACCTTACGGTCTTCTTTATGCCACCGCAACAACTTTGCATTGTCTTTATTTCTGAACAAACGTTTCAAGCGTGGTATTATAGGAGCATACCACATAACCTTGACAGTGATTTTCTTCCTGCTGGGACGTTCTTCACCCTCAACGTCGCCAGGATCATTTCGCCTCATCTTATACCGCGATGCTTCACATACTAGACATGCATCCAAATTCTCGTATTCCTCCCCACGGTACAAGATGCAGTCATTAGGACATGCGTGTATCTGCTGAATTTCTAATCCCAAAAGGCAGAGGACATGTTTTGCTTCGTACGTTGTGGTGGGCAATTCATTCACTTTCGAAAGCATCTTTTTCATTATCTTCAATAACTGCCCAAATGCCTTGTCCGATGTACCATTGTTTGCCTTCCATTGCAGCAGTTCCAGTGTAGTACCCAGCTTTTTTTGGCCATCTTCAGCAGTGAGATATAGCAATTTCCTATGATCCTCTAGCATGCGCTCGAACTTGACCTTCTCCTTGTCACTTTCACATTCTCTTTGTGCATCACGAATGGCATCACCAAGAGCATCAACATTAGCTGGCACATCTTCTGCCGCTGCCGCATCTTCTTCATCATCTCCCCCCACTTCATCATCATCAAAGGCACCGTACTGAGCAATAATATCGGCGTGGGTCAATTCTTCTTCATCTTCTTCACCATCATCCATTACAACCCCTTTCTCCATGCTTCGTCCAACAAATATAGTTTGTTACGAAACCCGACTTCAACAAATGCATATGAAGAGTCCTTGAGCATGAATATTCCTTCAAATTCTTACAGACGGCGCATAGACAACACATTAAACCATCCTGCTTGTTTGCCTCAGCCACACCTAAGAAAAAGTACACGCCAGCAATGAACTCTTTGGAGCGGCGATCGACATTATATATCCAATTATGTGACAACATCTGCATTAATTATTACAACCATGCACTTAATAGTTTCTCATGTTATTGCACAACACGCATGACATCACATGATTGATTAATTCAAGCAAGCTGGACTACAACGAAGACAATCACAGCTAGCACTAGAAAAACTAAAACTAAAATGCACTTAAGCAACATAATTAGTTCGCGTCCGATCCCAACTAAAATAGACAGATCATTCGCTTCATCAGCATGGATGGGCTGCTGCCGCTGACTCACTCCCTCATCACCTTCAGCGACAACCTCCTGTGCAACAGAATTTCGTACGTGTTGAACGTACTCTTCCTCCCAGTACCAACCTTTACATCCGCCGGTGCCCTCCCACTACAATTAGAACAAAGAATAAGGAATTTAAACAACATCATCAAGTAAAACTGGTACAAATTAACCATATTAATCAAATGTGGGGAAATAATAACCCACCTCATGGTCCGGACACTAGAATATACGACCCTTGTTGATTCCCTCTTTTTTCACTCGGTACTCCTTCACAATCTTCTGCTTACACTCGCCGCAAGCAATGAGAGGAAGATCCGACCGCAAACACTTTGGATCCCGATGATGAGAGACTGATGACCCTGTCACAGTTGCCATCTACTATATCCATACTCATTTTTTAAACTATTACATGCAAATTCCTAATTTTCTAAACAATTGAAAATAAAAAGAACTCTAAATTTATCTATTTGTTTAGATAATTGGAAAAATATGATATAGCAATACCAATTTAAGTTTTGTCTACTCTCTATATTCATTGTTGCAAACTATTATAAATTCCACATTTTTCTAAAGAAAATTAACTAAAAAGACACTAAAATTCATTATTACTTCTCTTGCATAAGTATGAAATATACAATGGATACTGCTTAGAAGTAGAAAACTATCAAGTGATTGTGAAGAACCAATTTAAACTACTCAACTCTCTACTCTCTATGCTTGTTTTTGCAAACTATATATTTTAATTAAATTCCTCTCATATTCAAAAGACATGGTAGGAGATGAAAATAGTTACCTCCAAACGCAAAGAGACGATGACGGAGTCGAAGAATGAAGATCACCAATTGACGCCGGAGATGAAGAACAAATAAAGAACAAGCAAGAACAAGCAATAGCAACAGCAGGAATAAGCAAGAAGCTCACTGAAATTTGAATGTCTCTGGCTCGGGGAGGAAGAAGTTGACAGGTTATAAACTGGGGAGATTTAGTCCCGGTTTGTATTAAAAATTGAGGCTAAAAGGTTATCAGGGCTAAAGCTTTAGTCCCGGTCTGTGGCACCAACCGGGACTAAAGAGTGCCCTTTAGTCCCGGTTGGTAAAAGGGACCGAGACTAAAGGGTCCTTGCCCCGACAGTTCTGCGCAATAGCGCGCCGTTGGGGCAGACCCTTTAGTCCCGGGCGTCAAAAACACCAAGACAAATTGCGATTTTGAGAATCGGCCAAAGACCCTGCTCTGTAGTAGTGAATGAGATTGTGGTAATAGCGAGACTTGTGCTCATGTAATACTTAGAAGATTTCTTATTTGTGTAAACTTTTGAGATCATTGGCGCGACACTTAGTCATCAGCTCGCCAATTTATATACATGCATATTGACTCGAGTGCTTTGTCATGATGACTTAGAAATATTTGTGGGTGTTGAACCCAAATAAATTTCGACTCAAGCGCTTTGTCATGAAGACTTAGAAATATTTGTGGGTGTTGAACCCAAATAAATTTCGAGCTCATCGGAACGGAGCCCGTAGCTTGCAAGAGATCAGTACATATTGGGCCGTCAACGGGCTAAACAATATTGTCGAGCCAGATTATGACTTATGCACATGTAACTCGCCCACGTACAAACTTGCATGCATGGTGCTGTAGACTATTTTTTGCTTTTCTATTTGCTTCCTTGATGTAATGATGTATATACTGTACGTGTACATGTAAGTTGGGCTGCTACTGGAGAGCCCATCGGCATGCCCGTCATGGGCTGTTCTGTTTTTTTTTTTTGACAGGTAACGTAATTTTATTAACTACAGGACACCGAAAGTGTGTTAACATCTTGTAGCATTACATTGTTCAGTGCCATCAGAATTGGACACTGAGAGCCATGAGCTGTTGACGAACAGCTTGTATGACGAACAAGAGATTGGTGCAAAAGAGCTTGAGTAGCTAAAATGTGTGCCGTGGAGTTTAGATTTCTGGGTATCTTCCAAATGAGCATCCTGTTTTCTTCGGAGGCATTGACAAAAACCTGTGTGAAAGGCTTGCTTGATTCTCCATTGAGGTGGGTGAGTGGTGTCCTCCTGGTTAAGGAAAATCACCAGCTGCTGGCAATTTGAAAGAATAATCGTGTTTTGGAGGTGCAGAGCCTTGATGATCATGCTTGCCAGCGCCACTACCGCTGCCTCCGCCATAATCACAGAGGAGACCTGTTCTACCCGAGCTTTGATGAAGAGCTTGACCGCCGGCTGTACCTGCACATTGAGTAAATATATACCTATACCAGCAGGTCTTATGAAGTTCACCGCCTGATCCGGAGCTGTGGAGGCATCAACGTAGCACCTAATTCCTGTCAAAGTCGCGGGAAGAGCAATAGTTGTATAATTAATAGTAGGTTGGGTCCTGAACCTTTGCAGAGGATGAGTGGGATCCTGAAGAATATGTTGTTCCAGTTTTGGCGTGGAGTTTTGGATGAAGGCCTGTACAACATTATGTACCTGTTGTGGTGACCAGGCCTTCCTTTGAAAGCGCGCGTCATTCCTAGCTTTCCAAATGAACCAAAGGGTGATAAAAATTTGACCAAAAATATCCTCAGTAGTATTTTCGTGAATAATGTTAGCTAAGATGAGCTGGACACCATCTATTTCTGCTAGCAAATTAGTAGTTCTGAGAGAGGGTGTGGACCCAAACCTCACTGCTCTAGGCAGTTGGCAATGGAAAAACAAGTGGGCATCATCTTCAATAGCAGCACAAGACACACAATGATTGTCGATATTATCTGAATACCTGCCAGCTCTTTCTGCAGTGGCAAGAGCCCTTCTAATTAATCTCCAAATGAAGGCTTTGATAATCGGCGGAATGGATGTAGATTTCCATGCCCTCTTTAGGATGTCGTGAGCCTGAGGCGTCACACTCCGTGGTCCTGAGTCTGGGAAATTGTTAATTTGTTGGGAGCTTAGGTGATCACACCCAGAGGCATCGCCAAGCCCCTGGCTGTTGCCGGAGTGCGCCATACACCAAGTCACTGGACTGGTTCATAACTTATTCAGCTAGCCTCTTGCTTACTTGTACACAGGTAGTTGCAAACGTACGTACAAACTTGCATGATACTGCAGCCTCTTTTCTTGCTATGTATTCTATATGTATACACTTGTGTAGACTTAGTTAGCCTCTAGTGCCTGGGCATGTATGTTCAAAGCGACGGCGTGTGCGTGGTGAGGTGTGTGCAGCCTGGCGGCGTGATCGATCGAAATGTAGTCTGTGGTGGAGGTGTACGCGTGTGGCCTGGCGATGGCGTGGTATAGAGTATGTAGAGCGGCCGTGTGTGCGCAGCCGGGCGGCAACCTGAAAAAAGCTCTGTAAATACGAGACCCCTTTCACTGTAGGGGCGGCTGGTGTTGGAGCCGCACTTACAGTGGCGTATTGGTGCCCATCGTTACCAGCCGCCCCTATAAAACACTATAGGGGCGGCTGGTGATTGAACCGCCCCTACAGTACTTTACTGTAAGGGCGGCTGGTGATTGAACCTGTAGGGGCGGTTCATTCACCAGCCGCCCCCTACAGGGGACATCCGAATAAAAGCTACAGCCAGCCTTCTTCCACCTCGGGACAAACTGTTCAAACCGAGAAAAAAAAGGTTGGGAGGTCTTGGGCTCCTCCTAAAACTTGGTCTACTAAGGGGGAGGTTTTGATCTCAAATACTTTGATGGAGAGCTGGTACAAGGTAAGAAAATGCTATTCCAATCATTTTTTTGAAGTTTTAATGGTTGTTTAGTGACTAATTAGAGCTTTCTTTTTCTCTCTGCTCCATGGTTCTTGAGCTTTGTACGAAGCAATTAGGCCCTTGTTTCTAAGCTATTAGTGTAAATAAGTTAGGGAAATGAGGTTGCACCCTTGGCTAGTCGATCTAACTTCATTTTAGTAGAGATTTACACTCTAATTTGTGGTATGTTTCATGTGCATGTAGATCTAGGGTTTGTTCTTTTTATCTTTTGTTTTGTAATTTATGTTTCATGAAATTGGAATGAAATTGGCCGGTGTGGGAATTGTAGTGAGTAAAAGAATTGTAGTGAATAAAATATTTGTTGCCTTTGAAATTATTTATTTTAACTAATTAATAAAATTTAAAATATTTATTCATTAATTGTAATAAAGAAGGTGCTTGAGCTATGTATGAAGCAATTAGACCTTAGTTTTGAAGCTATTAGTGTAAATAAGTTAGATAAATGAGGTTGCACCCTTTTTTATTCGATCTTACTTGATTTTAGTGGAGATTTACATCCTACTTTCATGTATTTTTCGTGAATGGTTTGTTTTTTTTGCAATTTATGTTTCTTGAAATTTGAATACAATTTGATTTATTTACTTTATTTTCTTTGGTTTGTTTTGTTTTTACAAGATGGAGTACAAGAAATCTTGGATGTATGGTTTGTTAAAGTTCAAGGCAGGTTTCCGTGAAGAGATGGACAGATTTATTGAAGCCGCAAAGAAGCATGCAACGACGTTGATAGAGAATAAGGATTCAATTGTTTGTCCATGCAAGGAATGCAAGAACGAGATGGCATTTTCCGATGCCACTACCATCAGAGAACATCTGATTGTGCGAGGATTTGTTGCAGACTACTCAGTGTGGGTTCATCATGGTGAAAAAATGCTGGTTAATGACAACAACGGTGATGAACTAGACATTGGTGATCAAGAATATGAGGATGAAGCCTTGCAATTCATGTTCCAATACTCAGACGAGATTCGTGATCAAATGGATTGGGATTGTGGTAGTGAACAAGGTGGTGCCGCTAATGGCGGCGGAGCATGTGATGGGGATGAAGCTGACCTTGACAATTTGGAGGAAATGCTTGAGGCCACTGGACCAGAAATAATCCAAAACTACAAAAAGGTCTCGAAAATTTGGAGAGGGTGAAAACGACATCGAAGGAGACTGTGTATGGTGTTGAAAAGGGTTGTCCGATGCACTGGACACTGTTACGTTTTGTGCTTGAGCTTCTCTTCCTGAAGGCTAAGTACGGCTGGTCGGACTGTAGTTTCGATGATCTGTTGCGTCTTCTGTCATGGTTGCTGCCACAACCAAACTCAGTTCTCGCCAACACATACCACGCGAAGAAGGTTGTAAGTCCACTGACAATGCGTGTTGAAAAATTCATGTGAGAAAGGATCAAGATGCCCAAGAGAGGGGGTGAATTGGGTTTTTTGTAAAACTTTAGCACAAATTAAAACCTATCAAGCCCAATTAAACCCTTGTGCCTAGAAGTGTGTTTCTCTAGACTCTACCGCACAAAAGACTATCTCTATGCCATTTCTACTCTAGCAAAACAATTCAAGTATGAATGAACAACAAGTAAATTGCGGAATTGAATTGCTCAAGTGTAAATGCGTAAGTAAAGAGAGTTGAGATGACACGACGATCTTTTTGCCGAGGTATCGAGGCATCGGCACACCCCTTAGTCCTCGTTGGAGCACCCGCGCAAGCGTATTGCTCCCCCTTGATCCGCGCAAGGATCAAGTGCTCACTATGAGCTGATTCTTCGTCACTTCGGCCCGGTGAATCGCTCACTACCGGTCACTAGTTGGCTTGGGTCATCCACAATGCCTCCGGATGATCACCAAGCTCTCCGATCACCACCAAGCCGTCTAGGTGATGCCGATCACCAAGAGTAACAAGCAAGAACTCTCACTTGACCAAAGCAAGGCTAATGAGATGGGTGGATGCACCCTTGCTACTCTCTCATCACTAATGAGGTGTTTGATCACTCAATTATCAAATCTCTCAACCTCACTAGGCCTCTTGCACTCACTTGCAATCACAATGTGTTTGGGAGCCTTTCAAATGAGTAAGAGAGACAACATGAATGAGGGGGAGGCATATTTATACCCCCCAACTCAAAACATGCACGAAGGGGTATGTCCAGCCAGTTACACACTGACCGGACGCACCAATCGGGGTCACCGGATGCGTCCGGTCAGTGCCCAACGGCTAGCATACGCCAGCACTGACACCTATACGAAGTGATGATCAGACGCTCCCATGCGTCCGATCCCCTCTGACCGGACGCGTCCGATCGCGATTTTTCCTCTCTGGAACCTCTCTGTTTACGATCGGACTCACCCCCTGGTGCGTCCGATCGATTTCTGAGGGAGAGTCCGGTCACAACCGAACCCAACCCTTAGTGAGCAACACTGACCGGACGCACACCCTAGCGTCCGGTCACGTGGGCTCTAGCGTCTGATCGCAGTTTGAGGTCCAAAACGACTTCGGTTTGCGACGCTCCCTTCACGAACTTTCTTCCATATGATCTTAGGGCCTCAAAACCGAGGGTTGGCTATGAAGACTGGTTTCCCGGTTTGGGCTACAAAACCGGGGGCGAAGTCCGGGAAAGGGACAAGCAGAGCGGTGGCGGCACGTGGCGGCAATCGGTGAGGTTGCGTTGAGGCAACGCTACCAGTTGTGCGGGCGTGGCCGTCGGATCACAACTATCTTTGAGGTGGTCCAGAATAACCCTAGGGTTTAGCTGGTTCGCTCTATAATTAGTTAGGGGTAGAGTGGGAATTAGAATTAGGATAAGTAGAGGGAGACACCCACCTCCCATTCAATCTCAGTCATTTGCTCTTTGCCTTGTAGGTTTTCCTGCTCTCTCAATCCCCTGCTGTAGCAACTGAGATCCGCAGAGAACCATACCTCTGTGTACTAGAGATTTTGAGGAAGTGAGACCGTAATCTCACTGTTGTAGCGTGTGGTAGCCACACGGTTGTAGATCGATGTGTTGATTCGCGTTTTGTTCGTGTTCTTCGCGTTCTTCATTTCTCCGTGATTTTCCCGTCACTCGATCTCCCTCTCTACTGCGTCTTTTCAAAATCCGTTTGAATGAACTTGTTCTTTATAGTGAGGAGATCATTTCCACTGGAGGAATTCATCTAACTCCTCACAAACAAGTAGATCGGGTTGATTTCGTTTTCGTGGCATTTTTTCGGTTCATACTCCTTCCCTCTCGAATTCTCGGTGTATGAGTTGATTTGAGCGGATGATTTCTTGGGGATAGTCTTCCAACTACCTCGTGATCATCTCCTCCATGTTTGGGAACAAGGGTTTTTGATTTGAATTGATTTTGGGAGGATTTGAGTTGAGGGCGACCGAAATCACCTTCTCTGGACAGCCGCGGACAGTCCGCCGTTCCCAGCGCGGACAGTCCGGGTGTCGGGACTCAGCCGAGAAGTGGCTGTTCGTCGCCGAGTACAGTGTCCAATTTTGACCGGCAGACAGTCCGCCGTTGGAGTTCGCGGACAATCTGGGAACGTCCAGGGGACTTGCAGCATCTGTGCTGTTTCTGGTTTTCTGCCGGCGGACAGTCCGCTAGTGGACCGCGGATAGTGTTGATGGTCCTTAAACACCTATTTTACCATCAACATTTTACCCCAAAAATTTACCAAAAAGGCATGAAATGTAGTCAAATAGGTTTCAAACTAACCAAATTCCACATGTCCGTAGATTTTGATTTGAATGCAGGATTTGAACCAAATTTGGATATTTGAACCACCAAAGGCCAAGCCCACTCAGCAGGGGCCAATTGGGCCTCAGGGGGGTGGCGCCCGCCACCCCTAGGTGGCGCCCGCCACAAGGAGAGGCCCAAACCTCCCCCTGCCACGTCACTGATCCGTGTGACCACCCCAAGGCCAAATCTTGGCCCTTGGTCACTAGGTCAGTGGCATCGGAGGGCTCAGGAGGGGAGTGGCGTGGATCATGACCGAATGATGGTTATCTGGACATGCAACCGACCTAACCACCGCCTTGGAGGAGTCCCTGGAGGCCGTAGAAACAATGACGGTGCATCCAACGGCCAGGGGGGTGGCGTCCGCCACCTAGGACTGGCGCCCGCCACTAGGGTTTGCCCTAGGTCGGTTGGCTGCCCCCTATAAGTACCCCCCTCACTCCACAAGGCTATAAATACCCCCCTGGAGGCGTCACTTCAAAGAAAGCAAGGAATAGAGGAAAGCAAGCAAGCAAGAAAGCAAGGCTAGAGCTAGAGAGCTAATCGCTTAGGGTTTAGCCAAGCTTAGGCAAGTAGGTAGCTAGTAGAGCAAGGCATCTTTGCCTCATTGCCCTCGCGGAAGTGCTGCTCAAGGCTTAGCTCAAGATTAGAAGCGTGCGAGTGATCGGTCCTGGAGTTGGGAAGAGTCTTCCTTCATCTCCAGTTCAGGTTTTGCTCTTGTATCTCAAGCACTTTACTATATTCTAGTTCATCATTTCAAGTATTACTTCATTCTACTTATCAGTATTGAGTAGTATACTTGATTGATTGCTTGAGTGCCTAGCTATCCTACAGTTCAATTCACTTAGCCATAGTAGTTAATCTCTAGTGAGCTTAGTGTTTGATCTTTGCCAATAGGTTGCTTAGTTAGTTTAGTGTTTATCTTATTAAGTCAAGTATTTGCTCTGACGTCCGCAAGGGTGTCTCTATTCAAAGCTAGGGTAGAGATAGTTAGAATATAATTAAGTGTGATGCTTAGTTATAGACTTACCTTCAGATACGGCTGGACCCCCGGATAGTTGTGGTAGCAAGCAGGTGGTGACAACCCTGTGCGCCTTGAATTCCACCACGTAGTTGGCCCAGTTTAACAGTAAGGCTCGTTGTGCTAGCGTTCAACCTAAGTCAGTGGTAAAGGCTAGTACGCCTCGGTACTTGATAAGATAGGAATAAAACTATACTTAACTTGGTTGCTTGTTTGGCATTTGCCTATCTTGCTTCGTAGTTATCTTGCTTCGTAGTTATCTTGCTTCGTAGCTATCTTGCTTTGTAGTTATCTTGGAGTAGTTATTAGTTAGTTATATTAGTTATCCTTAGCCATTTCATTCATCCTTACCTATCCATCCATATATTCTTTCTAGCCTCTCATCCTCTCTCATCCCTTTCATCTCCTCTCTTCTCCTTTTCCCTTTTCTTATTCTTCAACTCTCATCCCCTCCTTTACTCGACTCATACACCACCCTAGCCTTCCCTTGGGATCGAATAAATCGACACCTGGTACTCCCAGGCGAAGTGCTACTACGATAGTTCTGTGCGCTTGCAGAATCTCCTCTAGGTAGATTGCAATCTCTCTAGCTAGCTCCTACTAGTGTCGGGATTGACAACCCCATTTGGCATTAGTAGATAGCTGCATTAACTTCACTCCTTTAGGTATAGTGACTGGACTTGCTACGAGCATTTCTGACGCCGTTGCCAGGAATAGATTCCATAATCTACTCCTAGTAACGATGTTGGCAAGTGTCACACAAGCATTTCTGGGCCGTTACCGGGAATAGTTGCCTAGCTCTATCTTTAGTGAAGTTAAGAACTACCAACAGACAGTCCGCCCCTGGCACGGATAGTCCGGGACTGGGAGTCCGGACAGTCCGGGAATCGGCTGTAGGCTGAGCCTTAATGCGTTTGCTCTCCCGACTTCTCCGCTTGGATTTCGGACTTCTCGGTTGGCCTTTTAGTTCACCTAGGAACCTCTCTAAGTATCTTTGCTACTTGTTAGCATTGGTATTTGGGGATTTCCCGACGTAGCCTTCAATCTACGTTTGGGACTCGGTTTTTAGGGTCGGACTTGTGCCGGTGCTTTTGGCGTTTGGCTTGCTATCGCTTTGTGGTGCCTCGCTGTGATCCTAGGGATCATCCACCCTCTTCCAAGGGTCGTGGGCATCATGGTTTTGATCGAAGCTTTTGGGGTTGATTTGTGGGACAAAGGCTGAAGTTTCGAGAGAAACTTTTGTGCTCCCATTCACCCCCCTCTGGTTGCCTTGCTATTGCATTCTTGGTCCTTCAATTGGTATTGGAGCGGGTTAAGGATCTTCCACCTTAGTCGGTTCCAGATCCACAGAAGGCGACATGGATCGCGGCGTGGGCAAACCGCCGTTTTTCGATGGGACGAACTATGCGTATTGGAAGATACGCATGTCGGCCTATCTGCAGAGTTTAGGTGCTTCCATTTGGGATATTTGCAACTCTGCTGATTACGTGGTCTTGGCTACTCGTGTGACTCAGCATCAGATCGATGAGCACGATGCCAATAGCCGAGCTCGTAATGCTCTTTTCTCATGCTTGAGCATGACAGAGTTTGATCGCGTTTCTCACCTCGCTACGGCTCGGGAGATTTGGGCTACCCTCATGCGTTTCCATGAGGGAACCACTCAAGTCAAAACCCTTCTCTACGAGTCGCACAAGCGAGAGTATGAGAACTTTCGACACATGCCTGGCGAGAGCATAGAAAGTTTATTCGCTCGCTTTCAGGTGATTGTCAACAGGACGAGGGCTAACAAGGAGCTGTTGCCTTTCGACGATCATGAGAGAGCTTTGAAGCTTTTGCACACTCTCGATCGGTCGGTGTGGGACTCGAAGGTTCAGGCGATCATCGAATCACCTAACTATGAGACCCTCACGTGCGACGAGCTCTTTAGTAAGCTCAAGTCCAGTGAGATTGATGCCATGGCGAGGGCTTCTTATGAAAATCCTTCTGGCCCGTCAATGGCTTTGGTTTCTGGCTCTTCTGCTAACCCCTCTGGAGGCTTTGCACTTTCTTCTCTTCTTTCTGTCACAGAGGAGCAGCTGGAGTTCATGGGGGATGACGAGTTGGCTTTGCTCACCAACCGGTTCTCGTGGTTCCACAACAACCGTATGAACCGTCGCCGCGGAGGAGGACGCTCGGGATGTTTCGAGTGCGGCGACCCCAACCACTTCATCGCCAATTGCCCAAAGAAGAACAAGCAAGTCTTCGGCAAGGCGGATCATGGGCACAAGTACTACTCCGACAAGCGCAAGGAGAAGTACGCCCCCGCGAAGCACAAGTGGAAGGGCGGCTTCAACAAGGAGTACATCAAGACGAAGTACTTGGAGAAGGCCCAGGCTGAGCAGCGTGCGTTCTTCGCCACGCTCAGCGACGTCGATGACTCGGATGACGACTCCGCTTCCTCAAGCGACGACGAGTCCGAGAAGAAGAAGAGGATCGAGGACAAGCTGAACGGCCTCTGCTTCTTCGCCGACGACGAGGGCTTCTGCACCATGGCCCTCGGCAAGGAGGTCAACAGCGAGCTGGAGGACATCCCTTGGAATGATGACGATGACTATGACACCTCCCAGGTATCTCAGACTCCCGATGAGCTTTCTGTGGAGGTCGAGAAACTTACTGCCACTCTCCTTAGTCAAGACAAGCTGCTTAGGCGCGCTGCTAGGGAGAGGAAGGAGTTTAGGCAGAAGTGGGAGGATACGGTGAAGGAACTTGAATCTGTCAAGTCCACCGTTGTTATCACCGAGGAGGAGTGTGAGATGTGCTCCACACACATGACTGATCTTCTCACTTTGAGAAGTAAGTATGCTGTGTTGGTAGGAGAGTTGGATGAGCTGAAGGCTAGATCTTCACTGTTGGGTGCGTGCATGTCCTGTGCAGGCTTGCAATCCGAGTTGGCAGAAAAGAATGCCAAGATTGTGTCTCTTGAGAAGGCCAGCTCGGATAGCACGTGTGTGACTAGGTGCGTTCTGTGTGAGGGTTTAGAGATGGAGATTGCGAACGTGAAGCATGACAAGATGCAAAGCGAGGAGGAAAACACATACCTTCGGACCATCCTGTCATGGGTGTCTAGTGGTGAGCCGCAGCTTGGAATGATGATCTCCTAATTCAAGCGTGCTGCTGGAGGTCCATGTGTAGGTTTTGCTCAGGGTGTTGAGTGCGCTTCATCTTTTGGGAAGATTGGAGAGTCGAGTGGTCTGAACCCATGTGAGAAGCCCAACTCCACCACTACTCCCAAGCTTACCAAGATTCCACCCAAGGAGCCTCTAAAGCCTAACACCAAGGATGGTGTATTTGTGGAACCTCCGAGAGCTCCACCCAAGAAACAATCATGGGCTCCAAAACCAAACCACCTCAAGAACAAGCTAGACACCATGCCACCCATCCAAGAGGAGCTTATGCCACAGAAGGGCAAAGTGATCCATACCCACTACCGTGAGTACCAACAACCCCCTTTGAGAGCGATGAGGTACCATTGTGAGCACTGTGGGAGAGATGGACACTTGAGTGAGTTTTGCTTTCGGTGCAAGAGAGAGGCGCGCCATGCAAAGGAGATGAACAACACGGACATGTACCATCCTTTCCATGATGTACATGTGTCGAATGTTCAGAGGCGTGCTGCTAGGCCTAGAGGTCCAAAACCTCAAGTTCCTAGGCCTAGGCCGCAAAGAGAACGTGCCCGGCGGGAGCCTACAGTGGTGGGCTATGGACCCCGTGGCGGTGGCTTTGTAGTTGAGCATTTTCCCCCATCGCGTTTTGAGTATTGCGATGGACGCTCCTCCCTTAGCGAACCACGTTTTCCTCTACGTGGTGATCGCTCTTCCCGTAGGCGTGATAGGAATGGTTTTTCTGCTAACCGTTCTTTTGAGCAGCTGACCCAACACTGGTATTCTTCCTACTTCACTAACCCCAGTGTTGGACCATTTGCTCACCCTATGTCTTTTTATTGATGTAGGTAAAACGATTGGAGAACGTTTGGTTGGTGGATTCCGGTTGTTCAAGGCACATGACCAGAAATGCCAAGTGGTTCTCCAGTCTTAGTCCGATTGCAGGAAAGGAATTTATCACCTTCGGCGATAATAGTAAAGGTAAGGTGTTGTCTCGTGGGTCGGTGCGAGTTAATGAGCACTTTGTGTTGCGTGATGTTGCTCTTGTTTCTAACTTGCATTTTAACCTTCTCTCTGTTTCCCCACCATCCAGTGACTCAGGTCACGACCAAGCGCCCTGGAGAGCTTTTGCACATGGACCTTGTTGGTCTGGCTCGGGTGAGCTCGGTTGGGGGGAAGTGGTATGTGCTTGTTGTTGTTGATGACTTTTCGAGTTATTCGTGGGTTTTCTTTTTAGCTGAAAAAACTGAGACTTTCTCTTTTACTCGCAATTTGATTTTGCAACTTCAGAACGAGTTCCCTAAGAACTCGATGAGAGCTATTCGTAGCGATAATGGTTCCGAGTTTAAGAACTCAGATTTTGAGAAGTTTTGTAACTCTTTGGGTTTAGAGCATCAGTTTTCTTCCCCCTACAGACCGCCACAAAATGGTGTTGTAGAGAGGAAAAATTGGACCCTTGTTGAGATGGCTAGGACAATGCTCGATGAGCATAGGACTCCTAGGCAGTATTGGGCCGAGGCTATTAACACTGCATGTTATATTTCCAATCGCATTTTTCTCCGTGCTTTCTTGAAGAAGACTTCTTATGAGTTGCGATTTGGGAAACAACCCAAAGTGAGTTATTTTAGGGTTTTTAGTTGCCATTGTTCTATACTCAAGAAAGGCAACTTGGACAAGTTTGAGTCTTGCTCTTCTGATGGTGTATTTTTGGGTTATGGTAATCACTCTCGTGCATATTGTGTACTTAACCTTCATACTAACCGAGTCATGGAGACATCCGATGTCACCTTCAACGAGACCATGCATTGTCCTTCTTCTAGATTTGAGCGTGCAGGTGATCACGAGGTTGGCGAACCTCTTTTTGATGATGATGAAGAAGGTGCTGAAGGAATTGATGATCCAGCACTTCCTCTACCTGCTGTGCTGATTGGGTTGACTTCGACCACGACTGCTCGTGGCCCCGACCCGTCTTCTTCCACTACATGGGGGCCGTGTGATCCACCACCTTGGAGTTTGCCACTGATACCAGAGGATGTACATGCGCCGAAGGTTCAAAGGAGGGTTGCTATGTCTAGAGGTCCAATGCCTCAAGGTCCTAGGCCCCAAAGAGGTTTTGCCCTATGGGATCCTAGTTTTGTAGGCTATGGACCCCGTGGCGGTGGCTTTGTTGTTGAGCGTTACCCCCCATCGCATTTTGACTATCGCGATGGACGCTCTTCCCTTAGCGGACCACGTTTTCCTATGCATGGTGATCACTTTCCCTGTAGGCATGCTAGGAATGGTTTTTACACTGACCGTTCTTTTGAGCAACCGGGACAACACTGGTATTCTTCCCGTTTTACTCACCCCGGTGTTGGACCGTATGCTCACCCTATGTCTTTTTATTGATGTAGGTAAGTAGATTGGAGAACTTTTGGCTTGTGGATTCTGAGTGCTCAAGGCATGTGACCGGAAACTCCAAGTGGTTCTCCAGTCTTAGTCCAGTCATCGGAAAGGAGTTTATTACCTTCGGTGACAATAGCTAAGGTAAGGTGCTATCCCATGGTTCTGTGCGAGTTAATGAGCATTTTGTCCTTCGTGATGTTGCTCTTGTTTCGAACTTGCATTTTAACCTTCTTTCTGTTTCACAACTTTTTGAGGATGACTATGAGATTCATTTTAAGCCGAATCTCAGTCGTATTTTATATCCTCAGGGCAATCTTGTATGTTTGATTTCGCCCTTTGGGAAAGTCTTTCATGCTATTTTCTCGGAGTCTTTTGGCTTTTCTTGTTGTATTTTGGCTAGATCCTTCTCTGATCTTTGGAAGTGGCATAGGAGACTTGGTCACTTGAGCTTCGACTTGCTTGCAAGACTTAGTTCACTTGGCTTAATCCGAGGATTGCCCAAGTTACACATTGAGAAGGATCTTGTTTGCCATTCTTGTAGACATGGGAAAATGGTTGCCGCTCCCCACCATCTAGGACCTTGTAGGTCCGGCTCGAGTGAGCTCGGTTGGTGGGAAGTGGTATGTACTTGTTGTTGTTGACGACTTTTCGAGATATTCGTGGGTTTTCTTTTTAGCTGAGAAAACTGAGACTTTCTCTTTTACTCGCAATTTGATTTTGCGACTCCAGAATGAGTTCCCTTTGAACTCAATGTGAGCTATTAGAAGAGATAATGGTTCCGAGTTCAAAAACTCGGATTTTGAGAAGTTTTGTGACTCTTTGGGTTTAGAGCATCAGTTTTCTTCCCCCTACACACCGCCATAGAATGGTGTTGTAGAAAGGAAGAATCGGACCCTTGTAGAGATGGCCAGGACGATGCTCGATGAGCATAGGACTCCTAGGCGATATTGTGCCGAAGCTATGAGTACTGCACGCTACATTTCCAATGGCATTTTTCTCCGAGCTTTCTTGAAAAAGACTTCTTATGAGTTGCGTTTTGGAAAACAGCCCAAAGTGAGTTATTTTAGAGTTTTCGGTTGCCATTGTTTTATACTCAAAAAGGGCAACTTGGACAAGTTTGAGTCTCGTTCTTCTGACGGTGTATTTTTGGGTTATGACACTCATACTCGTGCATATCGTGTACTTAACCTTGATACTAACCGAGTCATGGAGACATCCGTTGCCACCTTCGACGAGACCATGGTTTGTCCTCCTTCTCGTTTTGAGCGTGCAGGTGATCATGAGGTTGGCGAGCCACTTTTTGATGATGAAGAAGAGGGTGCTGAAGGGATGGATGACCCAGCACCTCCTCCACCTGCTGTGCCGCAAAGAGCGGCCTCTACTACCACTCACGGCCCCGACCCTTCTTCTTCGACTACTTGGGGGCCGTGGGATCCACCACCTCGAGTGGTACCTTTTGTACCCGAGGAGGCACCAGCTGCTGTTGAGGGGGAGGCTACATCAGCTCGAGAGGCACCACGACACATTCAGCGCCAACACCCGCCTCAGCAGATGATCGGCAGCAGCGGTGAACGTGTCACTCGGTCTAGGTCACAACAAATCTCTCACTTTGCTCATTCTGCATTTGTTGCTGATTTGGAACCCCGAGATGTTGGACACGCTTTGACGGATCTGGTTTGGGTCAATGCCATGCATGAGGAGCTTGAAAACTTTGAGAGAAATCGGGTTTGGGTTCTTGTTCCTCTTCCTCCTGAGTGTCACCCTATTGGGACAAAATGGGTTTTCAAAAAGAAACAAGGAGAAGATGGCCATGTTGTGAGAAACAAGGCCAGACTTGTAGCCCAGGGGTATAGTCAGAAGGAGGGGATAGACTATGAGGAGACTTTTGCTCCTGTAGCTCGTTTGGAGGCAATTAGGATCCTCTTGGCTTTTGCTGCATCCAAAGGGTTTAAACATTTTCAAATGGATGTCAAGAGTGCCTTCCTAAACGGCTACATAGAAGTGGAGGTGTATGTGAAACAACCCCCCGGTTTCGAAAATCCCAAGTTTCCAAACCATGTTTTTAAACTTCACAAAGCTTTGTATGGTTTGAAACAAGCCCCTAGAGCCTGGTATGATAGGTTGAAAACCTTTTTGCTTGCTAAGGGTTTTAAAATGGGATGTGTGGATAAAATGCTCTTTCTCCTCAAGTAAGGCAGTGACACTCTCTTGGTCCAGATTTACGTGGATGATATCATTTTTGGTGGTTCTTCTCATGCTTTGGTTGCCAAGTTTGCAGATACTATGAGCAGGGAATTTGAGATGAGCATGATGGGCGAGTTGACGTTTTTCCCTGGGTTGCAAATCAAGCAATCCCGAGAGGGAACATTCGTGAACCAGGGCAAGTACACCAAGGATGTTTTGAAGAAGTTCGATATGGGTGAGGCCAAGCCTCTTCCAACACCCATGTCGACCACGACGGCCCTAGATGCGGACAAGTAAGGAGAAGCTATGGACCAAAAGGAGTACCGGAGTATGATCGGGTCGCTGCTTTACCTGACGGCAACACGCCCGGACATCCAGTTCGCGGTGTGTCTTTGCACGCGATTTCAGTTGTCGCCGCGCACCTCTCACCATCAGGCGGTCAAGCGCATTATGAGGTACTTATGATTCACTCCTGAGTTTGGGATTTGGTATTCTGCTTCCTCCACCCTCTCCCTTTGCGGTTATTCTGATGCCGATTTTGCTGGTTGTCGCGTTGAGCGCAAGTCCACTTCTGGGACTTGTCAGTTTATTGGTTCTTCTCTTGTATCGTGGTCTTCTCGCAAGCACTCTAGTGTCGCCCAGTCTACCACGGAGGCTGAGTATGTTGCTGCGGCTAGCTGCTGTTCCCAATTGCTTTGGATGATGGCCACTTTGCGTGATTTCGGTCTGAGTTTTTCTCGCGTTCCCTTGCTTTGTGATAGCACGAGTGCTATTAGCGTTGCTAAGAACCCCGTGCTGCACTCTAAGACCAAACACATTGATGTGCGCTTTCATTTTCTGCGAGACCACTATGAGAAGGGCGATATCGACCTTCGCCATGTCGATACTCATCATCAGTTGGCTGATATTTTCACCAAGCCTTTGGACCAATCAACTTTTGCTAGGTTGAGAGGTGAGCTTGGTGTGTGTTTCCCCTTTTAGATGGGGGAAACATTTTGACTCTTGTATTATAAACTGACTTTGTGTTTTTCAATTGGTTTCATCATGCATCTTGGCATTTTATCTTGCATATTTACATTCAGAGCTTCATGTATATAATCTTTAGAATGTGACTATGCTCTGTATAGTATTTGCTCCGATGCTTTATGATGATGCTTGTAGCTTATGCTCTTTCTGGTCACTGATACATGTTGTGAGCGGAGCTATTTTATGAATGATGAATTTGCTTAATGAACATAAAACTTGAAAATATTCACCATTGAGATATGCAACTAGCATGTGTAGAATGTGTTGAAATCACTTGTGTTTCTCATATATGCTAGGTTGCTATGTCTCTAGTGTTGAATCACTCACTTGCTTGGTATGTTCATATTATGTTGTAAACTTTGAACCAAGTTAAGTGAATTGGAAAGATCGAGATGGGATTGCTTGTCAGCACATCACAGTTTTGAGACTGTTTCTCATTGCACTTTGAGTTAAACTTGAGCTGTGTAGTGTATGACCGAAACTGTTGCTTTAAGCTTCTGATTGCTTTTGCATAGGCTTCACACAGTTGAAAAGTTAGGCGATGACAAGCTTTCAACCTCTCGCAATCACATGCTAACATTTGAACTTTTGTAATTTTTAACCGATGCAACTCCGATAAAATTTGGATACACAAGTCTATGTTTCATTCTATAGCATGATGGTTGAACTGTGCTAGGGGTAGTTCACCTTGTATACATGTTTAGCACTTGTTTGATTTCCTGTCTATACTGAAGGACCGAGAAGCTATCCAAAAGCGACCAGAGGGGGGGGTGAATGGGAGCTTCAAAATTTCCTTTCGGAAAATAGATGCCACTGTCCCAAACTCAACCCCAAGAGCGAACATTAGAGCTTGCTAATGTCCACGACCCTAGATGTAGGGTGGATGCTTCCGAGAAGCACAGCGGGACACTACACAACTCTAGAAAGCCAACGCAAAAGACGGAACTCGAATCCGTCAACAAACGAGTGAACCGCGAATGAAACAGTGCGAAACAGCAGTGACCGGACTCTGGCCTGCGTCCGGTCAGCAGGGACCGGACGCGTCCGGTCGCTCAAAATCTGATCTGGGAGCTCTCTGGAACTGATCGGACTCTGGCCAGGGGAGCGTCCGGTCGGTTCTCCTGCGTCCGATCACACAGAGACAAAACACGGGAACAGTAGCACCGGTGAGTCCGGTCACTCAACAATCAGAGCGTCCGGTCGAGCTGCAGGGAGACTCGCTGAGCATTCAACGACCGGACGCACTTGGTCAGCGTCCGGTCAGAGCACAGCAGTCCCGTTTGTCAACCGATTTGTCTCCATCTCACCTAAAACAATTCCTCTAGGGATCAAACTTGGTGAGATGAGTCACAAGGAGTATAGTGAGCTATCTCTAAGAGATCATGGCTCGAACCTATCTCCAAATCGGTGAATCGAAGAATTTCGGGGGAAAGGAGAAAACTTGACCCGAAACGAAAAATCGATTGATCTCCTAGACCGTGGGGTTAGAGGTTGATTCCTTCAGTGGAAAGAAGTGCCCCACGATCTAGAACAACTTGGTTCAAACGGAATTGCAAAAGATGAACCGAGCAAAGAGATCAAGCGACGGGAAAATCGTGGAGAAAAGAATTCCGCGAAGAACACGAACACAACGGAAATCACAGCTACGAATTGCAAGCCGAAGCGCAAACACACGCTACGACAAGGAGGATACGGCCTCCTTTCCTCAAAATCAACAAGTACACAGAGTTCTTGGTCTCTCTGCGGATCTCAGCTACAGCAGGGGATGGGAGAGCAGGAAACCCTAAGTGCAGGAAGCAAAATGAGATGGCTAAAACTGAGATGACTGAGATAGGGGAGGAGGGTGTCTCCCCTGACTATTTATCCTATTCTAGTCTAAGTCTATTTCCTACTCTACCCCTCTCTATTCTAATTACAGAGTGAACCAGCTAAACCCTAAGGTTATTCTGGACCAACTCAAGTGGTAGGTAGATCCAACGGCCACGCCCGCACAACTCGTCCGCGTTGCCTCCACGCAACCTTCCGATTGCCGCCACGTGCCGTCCTCGCTCTGCACCCCCGGTTTTGTGGCCCAAACCGGGAAACCAGCCTTTTCCAGCAACCCCCGGTTTTGAGGCCCAAACCGGGAAACCAGCCCACCAGCCTGAGTTTTGTGGCCCAAACTCAGAAACCCGCAGCGCCCGAGTTTTGAGGCCCAAACTCGGAAACTGGCCCATCGCCCGAGTTTTATGGCCAAACTCGGAAACCGTCCGCGCCCAGGTTTTGTGGCTCAACCTGGAAACCGAGCACCCGAGTTTTGAGGCCCAAACTCGGAAACCGTCCACCCGGTGGTTTTTCCCTGGCTCAACCCCCAAACCGGAGCTGTAGAGGAGATGCACCACCCGTGCACCCCGTCCACCGACACGTGTCCCCAGGTCCTCGACCCGAGCAACACCGTGCCCCGCAAGTCTCCGCTCGTCGCTGTCCCAGGCTGCCAGCCACCACAGCTGATCCTCAGGCACTCCGGTCCCTCAGTCCAAGCCTCACGTCCGCCCTTCACTGCTCGATACATCGGCATGGCACGTCCGCCGCACGGCACGCCCATCCTTCATCGCACCCAGTCCGTCGGCACGACACGTCTCAACTTGACCTTCACCTTGCCCTCGATCACTGTCTCCGTGCTCGACACCTGCACAACACAAGCCAAAGAACATGCGATCAAACCCATTGACAATCACTCATCACTCAGAGACTCGGCATACACCCATGTATCCGCAATCTCCCCCTTGATGAGTGCATTGTCAACTACACACACAAATCATAAAATGAAAGAAGAAGGTAGGAGGAAGGAAAGGAAGAGAACTCAACCAAATGACCCAAAAGCATAGCAAAGCCGAAGAAGGTCAAGTGGAAGAAGCGAAAACTTGGTTCCCAAAGACATGGGCAACGGCTCGACGCGACCAAGCAAAGCAAAGCTAGCCCTCAAGAAGAGGTAGAACAGGCTCAACACCGCTAGCAAAAAACCAATTGAAAGTCGGAGCTAAAAATGGCAAAGTGCTAGTCCCTCAAGATAGAGGCACAGAGGCTCAACACAACTAGCACGAAAACCACTCCGAACCAATTGACAAACAATCGAAAGGTCTTCGAACCAATCGAAATCAAACTCGACGCCAAATGAGGAAAATGTTTGCTAGTCCCTCAAGATAGAGGCAACGGCTCAACACAACTAGCAAACTCCCCCTCGACAGGTGCAAGCAACCAGGGACTCCCCCTTAGGTCCAATCAAGAGAAGAGCACAAGGATTTGAAAATTCGCCCTTTAGCAAAAAACTCCCCCTAAGAGACATATGATTTGTCATTTCTCCCCCTTAGTTGAAAATGCACTTATCAAGAACCAGGAACCGAGCAAAGGTCTCCCCCTCAACAAAATCTCCCCCTTTTCAAAAATGCATATTAAGTCAGAAATGCAAGTTAGGGGCTTCAGGCATATAATCAAGAGAGTGCAAAAATGCTCTAATCGGTATAGCTCCAATGGCACAACTAAGCACTCAAATAGCAAAGGCTCAAACTGATCACACATACGAAATATGAAGCATATGAGCAAGTGAGCAGTTTTTAGCCAAAAAGGTGGTCACCATCAAAATAGCACTACACATGTATAGATAGGAATCCAAACAAGTGCTAAACATGTATACAAGGTGAACCACCCCTAGCAAAGTTCAATCATCATGCATAGGAATGAAGCATATACTTGTGATTTCAGTTTTATATCAGAGTTTGCAGCGGTGAAATTACACAAGTTCAAATTTAGCATGTGATTGCGAGAGGTTGAAAGCTTGTCATTGCCTAACTTTTCAACCGAGCGAAGCCTATGCCGAAACAATTAGAAGCTTAAAGCTACGGTTTCGGTCATACACTACACGGCTCATGTTTAACTCAAGGTGCAATGAGAAACAGTCTCGATACCGTGAGGTGTTGACAAGCAATCCCATCTCGATCTTTTCAATTCACTAAAACTTGGTTCAAATTTTAAACATGATATGAACAAACTAAGCAAGTGAATGACTCAGAACTAGAGACATAGCAACCTAGCATATATGAAAAGCAGGAATGGACTCAACACACCCTACACATGCTAGTTGCATACCTCAATGGTGATCATTTTTAGATTTATATACATTAGGCAAATTCACCATTCCGAAGTAGTTCAGCTCATAACATGTACTAGTGATCAGAAGGAGCATAAGCTACAAGCATCAACATAAGCATCGGAGCATACTAAACAGAGCATAGTTATATTCTAGTGATTATAAACATGAAGCTCAGAATGTAAATGCGTATGCACAAATGCAAAGAAAAGAAACTTAAAATAAAAGAGTCAGTCTATACAAGATCCAAAAGGTTTCCCCCATCTAAAAGGGGAACACACACCAAGCTCACCCCTCAACCGATTAAAGGTTGATTCGTCTAAAGGCTTGGTGAAAATATCAGCCAGTTGGTGATGAGTATCGACATGGCGAAGGTCGATATCACCCTTCTCCTGGTGGTCTCGCAAGAAATGAAAGCGCACATCAATGTGTTTGGTTTTCGAGTGAAGCACGGGGTTCTTAGCAACGCTAATAGCACTCGTGCTGTCACAAAGTAAAGGCACGCGAAAAAAGCTCAAACCAAAATCACGCAAAGTGGCCATCATCCAGAGTAACTGGGAACAGCAGCTAGCCGCAGCAACATACTCAGCCTCCGTGGTAGACTGGGCGACACTAGACTGCTTGCTAGAAGACCACGATACAAGAGAAGATCCAATAAATTGGCAAGTCCCAGAAGTGGACTTGCGCTCAATGCGACAACCAGCAAAATCGGCATCCGAATAACCGCAAAGAGAGAGGGTGGAGGAAGCAGAATACCAAATCCCGAACTCAGGTGTCAAACGAAGGTACCTGAAGATGCGCTTCACCACCTGACGGTGAGAAGTGCGCGGCGACGCCTGAAAGCGTGCGCACAGACACACCGCGAATTGAATGTCCGGGCGTGTCGCCGTCAGGTAGAGTAGCGACCCGATCATGCTGTGGTACTCCTTCTAGTCCACTGCTTCTCCATCCACATCCGTATCCAGGGCAGTCGTCGTCGACATGGGTGTTGGAAGAGGCTTGGCCTCACCCATATCGAACCGCTTCAGCAAGTCCTTCGTGTACTTGCCCTGGTGCACAAACGTTCCCTCCCGGGATTGCTTAATTTGCAACCCGAGAAAGAATGTCAGCTCGCCCATCATGCTCATCTCGAACTCCCTGCTCATAGTATCTGCAAACTTGGCAACCAAGGCGTGAGAAGAACCACCGAAAATGATATCATCCACGTAAATCTGGACCAAGAGAGTGTCTTTGCCTTGCTTGAGGAGAAAAAGTGTTTTATCTACACATCCCATTTTAAAACCCTTAGCAAGCAAAAAGGTTTTTAACCAATCATACCAGGCTCTAGGGGCTTGTTTCAAACCATATAAAGCTTTGTGGAGTTTAAAAACATGGTTTGGAAACTTGGGATTTTCGAAACCGGGGGGTTGTTCTACATATACTTCCTCTTCTATGTAGCCGTTTAAGAAGGCACTCTTGACATCCATTTGAAACAGTTTGAAACCTTTGGATGCAGCAAAAGCCTCAAGAGTATCCTAATAGCCTCCAAACGAGCTACAGGAGCAAACGTCTCCTCATAGTCTATCCCCTCCTTCTGACTATAGCCTTTCGCTACAAGCCGGGCCTTGTTTCTAACAACGTGGCCATCCTCTCCTTGCTTGTTTTTGAAAACCCATTTTGTCCCAATAGGCTTACAGTCAGGTGGAGGTGGAACTAGAACCCAAACCCGATTTCGCTCAAAGTTTTCTAACTCCTCATGCATGGCATTTACCCAGTCCGGATCCGTCAAAGCGTGTCCAACATCTCGGGGCTCAAAATTGGCAACAAAAGCAGAGTGAGCGAAGTGAGAGATGTGCTGTGACCTGGAGCGAGTGACTCGCTCGCCGATGTCGCCGATCATCTGCTGAGGGGGGTGCTGGCGCTGGATGTGTCGTGGCGCCTCCCGGGAAGATGTGACCTCCTCCTCAACAGCAGCTGATTCCACCCCGGGTACAAAAGGCACCGCGCGAGGTGGAGGATCCCACGGCCCCCAGGAAGAGGAGGTGTCGGGGCCGTGAGTCGTCGTCGAGGCCGCTCCTTGCGGCACGGCAGGTGGAGGGGGTGCTGGATCATCCATACCTTCAGCACCCTCTTCCTCGTCACCGAAAAGAGGCTCTCCAACCTCATGATCACCTCCACGCTCAAAATGAGAAGAAGGAGAAACAAGAGTCTCGTCGAAAGTGACATCTGATGTCTCCATGACTCGGTTAGTATCAAGGTTAAGTACACGATATGCTCTAGTGTGAGTGCCATAACCCAAAAATACCCCGTCAGAAGAACGAGACTCAAACTTGTCCAGGTTGCCCTTCTTCAATATAAAACAGTGGCAACCGAAGACTCTAAAATAACTCACCTTGGGTTGGCGACCAAAACGCAACTCATAAGAGGTCTTCTTCAAAAAGGCTCTCAGAAAAATGCGATTTGAAATGTAGCATGCAGTGTTCATAGCTTCGGCCCAATAGCGCCTAGGAGTCCTATGCTCATCGAGCATTGTCCTGGCCATCTCAACAAGGGTCCGATTCTTCCTCTCTACATCACCATTTTGGGGCGGTGTGTAGGGGGAAGAAAACTGATGCTCCAAACCAAGGCGGTCACAAAACTTCTCAAAATCCGAATTTTTGAATTCGGAACCATTATCACTTCTAATAGCTCGCATCGAGTTCAAAGGGAACTCGTTCTGAAGACGCAAAATCAGATTGCGAGCGAAGGAGAAAGTCTCAGTCTTCTCAGTCAAAAAGAAGACCCACGAATATCTCGAAAAGTCGTCAACAACAACCAAAACATACCACTTGCCACCAACCGAGCTCACCCGAGCCGGACCAACAAGGTCCATATGTAAAAGCTCTCCAGGGTGCGAGGTCATGACCTTAGTCACTGGATGGTGGGGAGCGGCAACCATCTTCCCATGTCTACAAGAATGGCAAACTAGATCCTTCTCCATCGAAAGCTTGGGCAATCCTCGGATTAGGCCAAGTGAGCTAAGTCTTGCAAGCAAATCGAAGCTTAAATGACCGAGCCTCCTATGCCACTTCCAAAGATCAGAGGAAGAAGGACTAGCCAAAAGACAGCGAGAAGAACCAAACGACTCCGAGAAATTAGCGCGAAAGACTTTCCCAAAGGGCGAAATCAGACATACAAGATCGCCCTGAGGATCTAAGATGCGACTAAGGTTCGGTTTAAAACGAATCTCATAGTCATCATCAAAAAGTTGCGAAACAGAAAGCAAGTTAAAATGCAGGTTAGAAACAAGAGCAACATCGCGCAACACAAAGTGCTCATTAACCTGCACCGTCCCACGGGATAACACCTTACCTTTACTATTGTCGCCGAAGGTTATGTACTCCTTTCCGGCGATGGGGCTAAGGCTGGAGAACCACTTGGCGTTTCCGGTCATGTGTCTCGAACAACCGGAATCCACCAACCAAATGTCCTCCAACCGTCTTACCTTCATCAATAAAAAGACATAGGGTGAGCAAACGGTCCAACACTGGGGTTAGTGAAGTAAGGAGAATACCAGTGTTGGGCCGGCTGCTCAAAAGAACGGTCAGAGTAAAAACCATTCCTAGCCTGTCTACGGGGGTAGCGATCACCACGTACAGGAAAACGTGGTCCGCTAGGGAAGAAGCGCTCACCGCGATACTCAACCTGCGGTGGGGGAAAGCGCTCAACAAAGCCTCCGCCACGGGGTCCGTCAACTGCAAGGCAGGACCCCGTCGGGCACGCTCTCTACGAGGCCTAGGCCTAGCAACTTGAGGCACTGTGCCTCTAGGCCTAGCGTCTCTCCTCGGAGCTCTCTGCTGCCTAGGCCTGGGAACTTGACCTCCAGACCTAGCAGCTCTCCTTTGGACATTCGGCCCATGCCCACCATGGAAAGGGTGGTACAAGTCCGGGTTGTCCATCTCCCGAGCACGACGCGCCTCTCTCTTGCGCCGAAAGCAGAACTCGCTCAAGTGACCATCTCTCCCACAAAAATCACACTGATACCTCACCGCACGCAAAGGGGGTTGTTGGTAATCATGGTTGTGGGTGTGGATCACTTTGCCCTTCTGTGGCAACTCATCCTGGATAGGTGGCATTGTATCCAGCTTGTTCTTTAGGTGGTTGGGTTTGGGATGCCACACTTGGTTCTTGGGAGGAGCTCTCGGAGGTTCCTCAAACACTCCATCCTTGGTGGTAGGCTTGGCAGGCTCTTTGGGTGGAAGCTTGGCAAGTTTGGGAGTAGTGGTGGAGTTGGGCTTCTCACTAGGGTTCAGACCACTCGACTCTCCAATCTTCCCAAAAGCAGAAAGATCAACACCCGGAGCAAAACCTACACCAGGACCTCCAGCAGCTCGCTTAAATTGGGAGATCATCATCCCGAGCTGCGGCTCACTACAAGAGACCCATGACAAGATGGTCCGAAGGTATGTGTTTTCCTCCTCGGTTTGCATCTTGCCATGCTTGACATTCGCAATCTCCATCTCCAAACCCTCACACAAAGCGCACCTAGCCATACAGGTGCTACCCGAGCTGGCCTTCTCAAGAGACTCAATCTTGGCATTCTTCTCTGCCAACTCGGTTTGCAAGCCAGGACAGGTCTTGCAAGCACCTAGCAAAGAGGGTCTGGCCCTCAGCTCATCCAGCTCTCCAACCAACGCAGCATACTTTCCTCTCAAAGTGAGAAGATCAGTCATGTGCGTGGTGCACGAATCACACTCAACCTCCTCCGACACGACCACGGTGGACTTGGCAAACTCAAGCTCCCTCACCGTGTCCTCCCACTTCTGCCTAAACTCCTTGCGCTCTCTAGCGGCACGCCTAAGCAACTTGTCCTGACTAAGGAGCGCGGCAGTAAGCTTCTCAACCTCAGCAGAAAGCTCGTCGTGGGTGAGGGATACCTGGGAGGTGTCGTCGTCGTCGTCCCGAGGGGTGTGCTCTAGCTTTCCATCGACCTCATCACCAAGCGCCATGGTGCAGAAGCCATCATCGTCGGCGAAGAAGCAGAGACCGTTCAGCTTGTCCTCAATCCTCTTCTTCTTCTCGGACTCGTCATCGCTTGAGCAAGCGGAGTCGTCATCCGAGCCGTCGACGTCGCTGAGCGTGGCGAAGAACGCACGCTGCTCAGCCTGGGCCTTCTCCAAGTACTTCTTCTTGATGTACTCCTTGTCGAAGCCGCCCCTCCGCTTGTGCCTCGCGGGGACGTACTTCTCCTTGCGCTTGCCGGAGTCGTACTTGTGCCCATGATCGCCCTTCCCAGATGAATGCTTCTTCTTGGGGCAGTTGGCGATGAAGTGGTTGGGGTCGCCGCACTCATAGCATCCTGAGCGTCCTCCACCGCGGCGACGGTTCATGCGGTTGTTGTGGAACCGCGTGAACCGGTTGGCGAGCATTGCCAACTCGTCATCCCCCAACGACTCAAGCTGGTCCTCTGTGACAGAAAAGAGTGAAGAAAGTGCAAAGCCAGCAGAGGGGTTAGCAGAAGAGCCAGAAACCAAAGCCATAGTCGGGCCAGAAGGATTCGCATAAGAAGCCCTCGACATGGCATCAATCTCACTGAAATTGAGCTTACTAAAGAGCTCGTCGCACGTGAGGGTCTCATAGTTAGGCGATTCGATGATCGCCTGAACTTTGGAATCCCACACCGACTGATCAAGAGTATGCAAAAGCTTCAAGGCTCTCTCATGATCGTCGAAAGGCAACTGCTCCTTGTTAGCCCTCATCCTGTTGACAATCACCTGAAAGCGAGCGAATAAACTCTCTATGCTCTCGCCAGGTTGATGTCTAAAGTTCTCATACTCTCTCTTGAACGACTCGTAGAGTCAGGTTTTGACTTGAGAGGTGCCCTCATGAAAACGCATGAGGGTGGCCCAAATCTCCCGAGCCGTAGAGAGGTGAGAAACGCGATCAAACTCTCCCATGCTCAAACACGAAAAGAGAGCATTACGGGCTCGGCTATTGGCTTCGTGCTCATCGATCTGATGCTGAGTCTCACGAGCAGCCAAGACCACGTAATCGGCAGAGTTGCAAATATCCCAGATGGAAGCACCCAAACTCTGCAGATAGGCCGACATGCGTATCTTCCAATACGCATAGTTCGTCCCATCGAAAAATGGCGGTTTGCCCACGCCGCGATCCATGTCGCCTTCTGTGGATCTGGAACCGGCTAAGGTGGAAGATCCTTAACCTGCTCCGATACCAATTGAAGGACCGAGAAGCTATCCGAAAGCGACCAGAGGGGGGGTGAATGGGAGCTTCAAAATTTCCTTTCGGAAAATAGATGCCACTGTCCTAAACTCAACCCCAAGAGTGAACCTTAGAGCTTGCTAATGTCCACGACCCTAGATGTAGGGTGGATGCTTCCGAGAAGCACAGCGGGACACTACACAACTCTAGAAAGCCAACGCAAAAGACGGAACTCGAATCCGTCAACAAACGAGTGAACCGCGAATGAAACAGCGCGAAACAGCAGTGACCGGACTCTGGCCTGCGTCTGGTCAGCAGGGACCGAACGCGTCCGGTCGCTCAAAATCTGATCTGGGAGCTCTCTGGAACTGACCGGACTCTGGCCAGGGGACCGTCCGGTCGGTTCTCCTGCGTCCGATCACACAGAGACAAAACACGGGAACAGTAGCACCGGTGAGTCCGGTCACTCAACAATCAGAGCGTCCGGTCGAGCTGCAGGGAGACTCGCTGAGCATTCAACGACCGGACGCACTTGGTCAGCGTCCGGTCGGCCCGATGCCAGCGTTCGGTTAGAGCACAGCAGTCCCGTTTGTCAACCGATTTGTCTCAATCTCACCTAAAACAATTCCTCTAGGGATCAAACTTGGTGAGATGAGTCACAAGGAGTATAGTGAGCTATCTCTAAGAGATCATGGCTCAAACCTATCTCCAAATCGGTGAATCGAAGAATTTCGGGGGAAAGGAGAAAACTTGACCCGAAACAAAAAATCGATTGATCTCCTAGACCGTGGGGTTAGAGGTTCATTCCTTCAGTGGAAAGAAGTGCCCCACGATCTAGAACAACTTGGTTCAAATGGAATTGCAAAAGATGAACCGAGCAAAAAGATCAAGCGACGGGAAAATCGTGGAGAAAAAGGATTCCGCGAAGAACACGAACACAACGGAAATCACAGCTACGAATTGCAAGCCGAAGCGCAAACACACGCTACGACAAGGAGGATACGGCCTCCTTTCCTCAAAATCAACAAGTACACAGAGTTCTTGGTCTCTCTGCGGATCTCAGCTACAGCAGGGGATGGGAGAGCAGGAAACCCTAAGTGCAGGAAGCAAAATGAGATGGCTAAAACTGAGATGACTGAGATAGGGGAGGAGGGTGTCTCCCCTGACTACTTATCCTATTCTAGTCTAAGTCTATTTCCTACTCTACCCCTCTCTATTCTAATTACAGAGCGAACCAGCTAAACCCTAAGGTTATTCTGGACCAACTCAAGTGGTAGGTAGATCCAACGGCCACGCCCGCACAACTCGTCTGCGTTGCCTCCATGCAACCTTCCGATTGCCGCCACGTGCCGTCCTCGCTCTGCACCCCCGGTTTTGTGGCCCAAACTGGGAAACCAGCCTTTTCCAGCAACCCTCGGTTTTGAGGCCCAAATCGGGAAACCAGCCCACCAGCCTGAGTTTTGTGGCCCAAACTCAGAAACCCGCAGCGCCCGAGTTTTGAGGCCCAAACTCGGAAACCGGCCCATCGCCCGAGTTTTGTGGCCAAACTCGGAAACCGTCCGCGCCCAGGTTTTGTGGCTCAACCTGGAAACCGAGCACCCGAGTTTTGAGGCCCAAACTCGGAAACCGTCCACCCGGTGGTTTTTCCCTGGCTCAACCACCAAACCAGAGCTGTAGAGGAGATGCATCGCCCGTGCACCCCGTCCACCGACACGTGTCCCCAGGTCCTCGACCCGAGCAACACCGTGCCCCGCAAGTCTCCGCTCGTCGCTGTCCCAGGCTGCCAGCCACCACAGCTGATCCTCAGGCACTCCGGTCCCTCAATCCAAGCCTCACGTCCGCCCTTCACTGCTCGATACATCGGCATGGCACGTCCGCCGCACGGCACGCCCATCCTTCATCGCACCCAGTCCGTCGGCACGACACGTCTCAACTTGACCTTCACCTTGCCCTCGATCACTGTCTCCGTGCTCGACACCTGCACAACACAAGCCAAAGAACATGCGATCAAACCCGTTGACAATCACTCATCACTCAGAGACTCGGCATACACCCATGTATCCGCATATACATGCTTCGTGCTATTTTGATGGTGAATACCTTTTTGGCTGAAAACTGCTCTTTTTGCTCAAATGTTCAGATTTCATATTTAGTGATCAGTTTGAGCCTTTGCTAGCATTCTGTGCATTTTATGAGTCATTGGATCAGCACTCTGTCGAGCATCTTCACATTCTATCGACTATATTCCTGAAGCTGCTAACTTGCATTTTGACTCATATATATTTGGAGGGGAGATTCTTGATAGTGCATTTTCAACTAAGGGGGAGAAAATATTGCAAATCATGTGCTTTCCGAGTTGAACTAAGGGGGAGAAATGATTTCCTGGTTGTGTGCACTATTTGAGGGGGAGTTTGCTCGCTGCTGAGTTTTCGAGCTGGTAACAGTTTGTTCGGAGCATTTTTGGTAGCTAGTTGTGTTGAGCCTTTACCTCTTTCTTGAGGAACTAGCACCTTTGCTTTTATGCTCTTCAGTTGGTATCAAGCTTTCTTCAGTTGGTATCGAGCTTCCTCGCTAGCGGTGTTGAGCCCGTTCTGCCTCTTCTTGAGGGCTAGCTCTGTTTTGCTTGAATTTCAGTCGGTCCTTCAATTGGTATCGGAGCTTTCCCGCTAGCGGTGATGAGCCTGTTCTACCTCTTCTTGAGGGCTAGCTTTGCTTTGCTTGGTTGCGTCGGGGCGTTGCCCGTGTCTTTGGGAACCAAGTTGTTTTGCTCTTTCCACTTGACCATCTTCGTCTTTGATATGCTTTTGGGTCATTTGGTCGAGTTCTCTCTCCTTCTTCCTCCCTTCCTCTTTTCCATTATGATTTGTGTTGGTAGTTGACAATGCACTCATCAAGGGGGAGATTGCGGATACATGGGTGTATGCCGAGTCTGTGAGTGATGAGTGATTGTCAACTGGGATAATGCGCATGTTCTTTGGCTTGTGTTGTGCAGGTGTCGAGCACGGATATAGTGATCGAAGGCAAGGTGAAGGTGAAGTAGAGACGTGCCGTGCCGATGGATCGAGAGTGGTGAAGGGCGGACGTGAGGCTTGGACTGAGGGACCGGTGGCCTGAGGATCAACTGTGGTGGTTGACAGCCAGGGACAGCGACGAGCAAAGACTTGCGGGTGGACGGGGTGCACGGGCGGTGCATCCCCTCTACGGCTCGGTTTGGTGGTTGAGCCACAAAAAAACCACCAAGTGGACGGTTTCCAGGTTTGGGCCTCAAAACCTGGGCGCTGATGGTTTCCGAGTTTGGGCCACAAAACTCGGGCTGCGGACGGTTTCCTGGTTTGGGCTTCAAAACCTGAGTGTTGCGGGTTTCTGAGTTTGGGCCACAAAACTCAAGCGATGGCCGGCTGGTTTCCCGGTTTGGGCCTCAAAACCGGGGGTTGGCTGTGAAGGCTGGTTTCCCGGTTTGGGCCACAAAACCAGTGGCGAAGTCCGGGATAGGGACATGCAGAGTGGTGGCGGCACGTGGCGGCAATCGGTGAGGTTTCGTTGAGGCAACGCTACCAGTTGTGCGGGCGTGGCCGTCGGATCACAACTATCTTCGAGGTGGTCTAGAATAACCCTAGGGTTTAGCTGGTTCGCTCTGTAATTAGTTAGGGGTAGAGTGGGAATTAGAATTAGGATAAGTAGAGGGAGACACCACCTCCCATTCCATCTCAGTCATTTGCTCTTTGCCTTCTAGGTTTTCCTGCTCTCCCAATCCCCTGTTGTAGCAACTGAGATCCGCAGAGAACCATACCTCTGTGTACTGGAGATTTTGAGGAAGTGAGACCGTAATCTCACTGTTGTAGCGAGTGGTTGCCACACGGTTGCAGATCGATGTGTTGATTCGCGTTTTGTTCGTGTTCTTTGCGTTCTTCGTTTCTCCGCGATTTTCCCGTCACTCGATCTCCCCCTCTACTGCGTCTTTTCGAAATCCGTTTGAATCAACTTGTTCTTTATAGTGAGGAGATCATTTCCACCGGAGGAATTCATCTAACGCCTCATGAACAAGTAGATCAGGTTGATTTCGTTTTTGTGGCGCTTTTTCGGTTCATACTCGTTCCCTCTTTGATTCCCGGTGTTTGAGTTGATTTGAGCGGATGATTTCTTGGGGATAGTCTTCCAACTACCTCGTGATCATCTCCTCCAAGTTTGGGAACAAGGGTTTTGGATTTGAATCGATTTTGGGAGGATTTGAGTTGAGGGCGACCGAAATCGCCCTCTCTAGACAGTCGCGGACAGTCCTCCGTTCCCAGCGCGGACAGTCCGGGTGTCGGGACTCAGCCGAGCAGTGGCTGTTCGTCGCCGAGTACAGTGTCCAATTTTGACCGGCGGACAGTCCGCCGTTGGAGTTCGCGGACAGTCCGGGAACGTCCAGGGGACTTGCAGCATCTGTGCTGTTTCTGGTTTTCTGCCGGCGGACAGTCCGCCAGTGGACCATGGACAGTCCGCCCCTGGCGCGGACAGTCCGGGACTGGGAGTTCGGACAGTCCGGGAATCAGCTGTATGCTGAGCCTTAGATCGTTTGCTCTCTCGACTGCTCCGCTTGGATTCCGGACTTCTCAGTTGGCCTTTTAGTTCACCTAGGAACCTCTCTAAGTATCTTTGCTACTTGTTAGCATCGGTATTTGGGGACTTCCCGACGTAGCCTTCAATCTACGTTTGGGACTCGGTTTTTAGGGTTGAACTTGTGCCGGTGCTTTTGGCGTTTGGCTTGCTATCGCTTTGTGGTGCCTCGCTGTGATCCTAGGGATCATCCACCCTCTTCCAAGGGTCGTGGGCATCACGGTTTTGATCGAAGCTTTTGGGGTTGATTTGTGGGACAAAGGCCACCCCCCCTCTGGTCGCCTTGCTATTGCATTCTCGGTCCTTCACAAGGTGACATGAATACCATGGTGTCCACTTGATCATCATTACCATGACCTAACTCAACTGTTTCTGCAAAACACATGTTAGTCATAGTAATTTGTCATTGTCATCCAATCACCGAAACCCACTAGGGGCCTAGATGCTGATATTCTCCCTCTTTTTGGTGATTGATGACAACCTAAAGTATGTTTGAAAGAGAGGTGAGGTTTTCAATTACTCAGTTCATATAAGCATGTGACAATAAGATAAAAAAGGGTTAGGCATGCTTATACAAACCAAGTCCACATAAGTACTCAACATATAAGAATTAACACAAGTACTCATGAACAAGCTCATTTATGGGAGAATAAGTGCGAAAGCAAAGTAAATGAGCATAACCAAGTGACATGAAATATATAACAAGTGAAGCATAACATGTCACAACCAAAAGACATACGCATATCGTACAAGTGCCATAAGATAAACATGTATGCATATGAGTGCAAGGATCACACAAACGAACCGAGACCCTCTCACAAGCTCCCCCTAAGTCTAACATATGCTCTCTCCCGCTTTGGCATCAAGGACCTAAACCTAAGAGTCTGAAGGCGGGACGGGAGCAGACGAGTCGGGCGTCGAGATACGCGGGAGAGCCTCAAACTGAGCAAGTACAGCCTCCTCGTCGGACGACGAACTGTGAGCTGGCTGACCCTCGGACACTTGACGTTGTGGCAAGGCAGTTTGGGTTGACCCAACAGGCTCTGGTGCGACCTCTGGCTCGGGAACCTCTAGCTATGGGAGCTCTGGCTCTGGAGGAGGGTCCATTGTCTCTATCGCTGCCACAGACACAGGCAAAGAAGCCTCAGGAGCTGAACTGACTGGAAAGACTGGCTCTGAGAGACTGGTGGCTCGGACGATGCTACTGATGAAGAAAGAGTCTCTATAGTACCATTAGCGGGAGCAGGAGCTGGAGCAGAGGTCACCGGCAAGTGAAACTCTGACGGTGTAGGCTGGCCGCTGAGCTCGCTGAACGTAGCCTTCAAACTCCTGGGGGTCACGGGAACAGACTCCGTTTGTGTCGGAGTGAAGCCTGAGCGAAGCGGCGCGAACCCCGGCAGCTGTCCTGTCACAGGTGAGGCGAACCACTGAGTGAACTGTGGGAAGGGCGAGACCGACGACGGAGGAACTAACGTGTAGTACGAGGTCGATGGTCCAGGTAGCTGCTGCTGAAACTGAGTCGGCGGCGGAGGTAACTGAGGAATGGCTGCCATGCTCTCCATGAAAGCCAGGGTCTGAGTCTGAAGCTATATCATCTGCCGCTGGAGAGCGTCCTGGCGCTCTTGAGCCTGTGCTGCGGCCACTGCCTGTGCCTCCACAAGTCTAGCCTGCTCCTCAGCCTGACGGCGCTGCTCCTCAGCCTAACGCTGAATCTCCTCAGAGAGCCGAGACTGCTGCTGCTCCATCTGTGAGAGAATAGCTAGAAGATCTGGGTCGGAGCCGACCATACGAGATGAGGACACCTCTGAGTCGTGCGCTGCTGCTGGACGCATCCTCGGAACAGGAGCGTAGTCGTCGTAAGAGCTATCAGTGGGGATCTCTAGAAGATCTGGGTCCTTTGCCTCTGCCTCAAGACCTGCTAGCTCGGCCTCTGCTAGCTGACGAACGACCTCATCCTGCTCTGCCTCTGTCTCAGTGACAACTGGCCTCTGACGCTGACGCCTCGGATGAGTGTTTGGACTAGACCCGACGATCTGGCGAGTGTCGTACATAGGGAACTCAGTCGGAGAGTGAGTAAGCTCGGAAAGTAGGGCTGGAATCATCTTCCTCATAATCACACAAATCTAGTGGGCATAGGGAAGCTGCCTGTGACCCTTGAACCCCTCTGCATGCGTGTCCTCCATCTCTGAAATGATGACATCCCAAATATCAAACTCAAGCTAGGAAACAAGGTGGTGAACAAGCCAGATCTGAATACGAGTCAATCCCTCTCTGTAGCCTCTCCGAGGCAGAATAGTATGCCTCATGACCTCGTTCACGAGACAGGCCGTCGACGTCAAGTCATGAGGATGCCTGCTGGACCCCTCGCCGAACGGCTCTCGGAAGCAGGCACAGACTAAATCTGCTGGTGGAATCTCGCCTGCATGAGGACGCCGAGGTGGCTCTGACTCTCTGTAGCACAGGGTGTGAATCTTGGTCTCGTAGGCTGTCAATCCGAGATACACTCTGGCCCTGGAGCTGTAGAGCCTGTAGGATCGCCCCCTGAAAGCAATGTGCAGGTACCGGTGATCCGGGGAGATCCACAGGGACACGTCAAAGTGGCGCACCCAATCCTCCCAAGAAGATCTGCCAAGCCTGGCAGGTAACTAACCACTCCGCCCAAGAAGATCTGCCAAGCCTGGCAGGTAAGTGAGCATCGGACGGATGGCCTCGCCTCCAGCTGCCACTATGTCCTCGAGCGGGCAAACTCTGTGCGGTCGAAGGTGAACTCCGCTGTTGACATAGGCTGTGTAGAAGTCTTCCTAAAGCACTGTATAGAAACCCTTAGAGGCCTGACGGTGCCTGGCAGCTGGGAACACCAAGCCTGGCAGGTAAGTGAGCATCGGACGGATGGCCTCGCCTCCAGCTGCCACTATGTCCTCGATCGGGCAAACTCTGTGCGGTCGAAGGTGAACTCCGCTGTTGACATAGGCTGTGTAGAAGTCATCCTAAAGCACTGTATAGAAACCCTTAGAGGCCTGAGGGTGCCTGGCAGCTGGGAACCACTCCTCGTACGGAACCAAACGAAGAGCCTGCACCTGACGTGTTGTGGCGGCCCGCAGGTCCATGTGCTCCACAGGTGGGGGTCCCTATGGCCTCGAAGGGGGCCGACCACCCCGCCTCTACCCCTCAGGTCTAGGAGAAACCTGAGTGCGAGTACGGGTGGACCTGCGTACCGACTGGTGAGCTGGCTGCTCCTCTGGCTGACCCTCTTCCCGGGTCTCTATAGCTATGCTGGGCTCTGGAGCTGAACCACCTGCTGAAGCTGCCTCTGACGAAAAACAGAAATCCGGAGGGAGGGCATCGGCCGGGTCGTCAAGAGTGAACTACTGAGCCTGGACCCGAAAGACGCCACCCTCAGTCTGAAGCAGGGCCTGCTGCTGCTGCTCTGTAAGCAAGTCACGAATGCGAAGACCTCCTGCCTGACTACCCTGCTTTGTAGGCTAGTCTCGAATACGAAGACCGCCTACCTGACCACCATGTTCTGCTCTCTCGACTGCTCGTGCTGCTGCCAAAGCCATCTCTGAATCACGGTCGAGTCGCTTGCGCTTCTTGGACACAAGCTTCTGCTTCCCCTTCCCTTTGTCACCAGAAGGAGGGCGAGGGGGAGGAGGATCTGCCCCGGGACCTCCACCAACATTCTTGCAGCGCGCCATCGCTACAAGAAACAAACCTATGCCAACGGACAACTGAGAAAAAAAACAACTGAGCCACTGTCGCTGACAAACCCCTGTTGGTAGTTCTTAGCTTCACTAAAGATAGAGCTAGGCAACTATACCCGGTAACGGCCCAGAAATGCTTATTGACACTAGCCAACGTCGTTACTAGGAGTAGACTATGGAATCTATTTCAGGCAACGGTGTCAGAAGTGCTTGAAGCAAGTCCGGTCACTATACCTAAAGGAATGACGCTAAAGCAGCTATCTACTAATGTCAAGTGGGGTTGTCAATCTGCAGATACATGGGTGTATGCCGAGTCTCGAGTGATGAGTGATTGTCAACGGGTTTGATCGCAGGTTCTTTGGCCTGTGTTGTGCAGGTGTCGAGCATGGATACAGTGATCAGAGGCAAGGTGAAGGTCAAGTAGAGACGTGCCGTGCCGATGGACCGAGAGCGGCGAAGGGCGGACGTGAGGCTTGGACTGAGGGACCGGTGGCCTGAGCATCAGCTGTGGTGGCTGACAGCCTGGGACAGCGACGAGTGAAGACTTGCGGGACATGGTGTTGCTCGGGTCGAGGACCTGGGGACACGTGTCGGTGGACGGGGTGCACGGGCGGTGCATCCCCACTACAGCTTTGGTTTGGTGGTAGAGCCAGAGAAAAACCATCGGGTGGACAGTTTCCAGGTTTGGGCCACAAAACCTGGGCGTGATGCGGGTTTCCGAGTTTGGGCCACAAAACTCGGGCTGAGGACGGTTTCCAGGTTTGGGCCTCAAAACGTGGGCGCTGGCGGGTTTCCTGGTTTCGGCCTCAAAACCAGGGGATGGACTTGGCGGCTGGTTTCCCGGTTTGATCCTCAAAACCGGGGGTTGGCTGTGAAGGCTGGTTTCCCGGTTTGGGCCACAAAACCGGGGGCGGGGTCCGTGAAAAGGACGCAGAGTGGTGGCGGCATGTGGCGGCAATCGGTGAGGTTGCGTCGAGGCAACGCTACCTATTGTGCGGGTGTGGCCGTCGGATCACCACCTACCACGAGTTGGTCTAGAATAACCTTAGGGTTTAGCTTGTTCGCTCTGTAAGTAGTTAGGGGTAGAGTGGGAATTAGGAATAGTTAGAATTAGGATAAGTAGGGGGAGACACCCACCTCCCCATGCATCTCAGTCATTTGCTATTTTACCTTCTAGGTTTTCCTGCTCTCCCACTCCCCTGCGGTAGCGTACTGAGATCCACAGAGAAGAGAACAATACCTCTGTGCCCGTGAGATTTTGAGGAAGTGAGACCGTAATCTCACTGTTGTAGCGTGTGGTAGCCACACGGTTGCAAATTCGTGGTTGTGATTCGCATTTTGTTCTTGTTCTTCGCGAGTTGCTTTTCTCCACGTTTTTCCCGTCGATCGATCTCCTTGTTCGGTGCGTCTCTAACAAATCCGTTTGAACCAAGATGTTCTAGATCGTGAGGCACCTCTTTCCACCAAAGGAATTCACCTCTAACCTCACGAGCTAGTAGATCGGTCGATTTTCTTTTCGGGTCAAGTTTCTCTCCCTTCCCCTAAATTTCTTCGATTCCTCGATTTGGAGATAGGTTCGAGCCATGATCTCTTAGAGATAGCTCACTATCCTTCTTGTGACTCATCTCTCCAAGTTTGATCCCTAGAGGATTCGTTTTGGGAGAGTTTGAGTTAAATCGGTGGACGAACAGCAGATTTTCGGGGTGACCGGACTCACTCGACGGGGTGACCGGACGCAGGACCATGAGTCCGGTCGTTGATTCCCTACACTGTGCTTCACACGATCTTGATCGGACGCATTGCTTGACCAGTGACCGGACTCACTCATTCTACTGTTCATCGCTTGGTCTCTCTTTGATCGGACGCTGGACAACTGACCGGACGCACCTCTATCAAGAGTCCGGTCAGAAACAGTAAGCTCCCAAACCGAGTTTTGCTGGACCGGACGCGTCTGGTGGGTGTTGACCGGACGCTCGCAGAGTCCGGTCAATGCTGCCTCGGCACGTTTTTGTCCACAGTTTGTTCGTCCGACTTTTGATTCGAGATCCTCTTGTTGTGTTGGGTTTCTAGAGTTGTGAAGTGTCCCGCTGTGCTTCTCGGAAGCATCCACCCTACATCTAGGGTCGTGGACACATACGAGCTCTAGGTTTGCTCTTGGGGTGTTTCTCGGGACAGTGGCGACAAGTTTCCGAAAGGAAAATTTGAAGCTCCCATTCACCCTCCCTACGGCTCGGATGACGACTCCGCTTGCTCAAGCGACGACGAGTCCGAGAAGAAGAAGAGGATCGAGGACAAGCTGAACGGACACTGCTTCTTCGCCGACGATGACGGCTTCTTCACCATGGCCCTCGGCAAGGAGGTCGACGGCGAGCTGGTGAGCTCCCCTCGGAACGACGACGACGACGATGACACCTCCCAGGTAACTCTGACCCACGATGAGCTTTCTGCTGAGGTCGAGAAACTTACTGCCGCTCTCCTTAGTCAAGATAAGCTGCTTAGGCGTGCCGCTAGAGAGCGCAAGGAGTTTAGGCAGAAGTGGGAGGATACAGTGAAGGAGCTTGATTCTGTCAAGTCCACCGTAGTCGTTACTGATGAGGAGGAGTGTGAGATGTGCACCACGCACATGACTGACCTTCTCACTTAGAGAAGCAAGTATGTTGCGTTGGTAGGAGAGGTGGATGAGCTGAAGGCTAGACCCTCGCTATTGGGTGCGTGCAAGACTTGTCCTGTCTTGCAATCCGAGTTGGCAGAGAAGAATGCCAAGATTGTGTCTCTTGAGGAGGCCAGCTCGGGTAGCACTTGTGTGACTAGGTGCGCTTTGTGTGAGGGTTTGGAGATGGAGATTGCTAATGTGAAACATGACAAGATGCAAACCGAGGAAGAAAACACATACCTTCGGACCATCTTGTCATGGGTATCTTGTGGTGAGCCGCAGCTCGGGATGATGATCTCCCAATTCAAGCGAGCTGCTGGAGGTCCTGGTGTAGGTTTTGCTCCGGGTGTTGATCTTTCTGCTTTTGGGAAGATTGGAGAGTCGAGTGGTTTGAACCCGAGTTAGAAACCCAACTCCACCACTACTCCCAAACTTACCAAGCTTCCACCCAAAGAGCCTCTCAAGCCTAACACCAAGGATGGAGTGTTTGAAGAACCTCCAAGAGCTCCACCCAAGAACCAAGTGTGGCATCCCAAACCCAATCACTTGAAGAACAAGCTTGATACGATGCCACCTATCCAGGAGGAGTGTTTGCCACAGAAGGGCAAGGTGATCCACACCCACAACCATGTGTACCAACAACCCCCTTTGAGAGCGGTGAGGTACCATTGTGAGCATTGTGGGAGAGATGGACACTTGAGCGAGTTCTGCTTTCGGCGCAAGAGAGAGGCGTGCCGTGCTAGGGAGATGAACAACCCGGACATGTACCATCCTTTCCATGATGTACATGTGCCGAATGTTCAGAGGAGAGCTGCCAGGCCCAGAGGTCCAGAACCTCAAGTTCCCAGGCCTAGGCAGAGGAGTGCTCCGAGGAGGGATGCTAGGCCTAGAGGTGCAGTCCCTCAAGTTCCTAGGCCTAGGCCTCGTAGAGAGCGTGCCCGGTGGGAGCCTGCTGTTGTGGGCTATGGACCCCGTGGCGGTGGCTTTGTAGTTGAGCGTTTTCCCCCACCGCGTTTTGAGTATCGCGGTGAGCGCTCCTTCCCCAGCGGACCACGTTCTTCTAAACGTGGTGATCGCTTCCTTCGTAGGTGTGCTAGGAATGGTCTTTTCACTAACCGTTCTTTTGAGCAGCCGGCCCAACACTGGTATTCCCCTTACTCCACTTACCCCAGTGTTGGCCCGTATGCTCACCCTATGTCTTTTTATTGATGTAGGTAAAATGATTGGAGAACGTTTGGTTGGTGGATTCCGGGTGTTCGAGGCACATGACTGGAAACGCCAAGTGGTTCTCCAGTCTTAGTCTGGTCGCCGGAAAGGAGTATATCACCTTCGGCGACAACAGCAAAGGTAAGGTGCTATCTCGTGGGTCGGTGCGAGTTAATGAGCACTTTGTGTTGCGCGATGTTGCTCTTGTCTCTAACTTGCATTGTAACCTTATTTCTATTTCGCAACTATTTGATGATGACTACGAGATTCGTTTTAAACAGAATCTCAGTCGCATTTTGGATCCTCAGGGCAATCTTGTTTGTGTGATTTCGCCCTTTGGAAAAGTCTTTCGTGCAGATTTCTCGGAGTCTTTTGGCATTTTCCGTTGTCTTGTGGCTGGACCTTCCTCCTCTGATCTTTGGAAGTGGCATAGGAGACTTGGACATTTGAGCTTCGACTTGCTTGCAAGGCTTAGTTCACCTGGCCTAATCCGAGGATTGCCCAAGTTGCATATGGAGAAGGATCTTGTTTGCCACTCTTGTAGACATGGGAAGATGGTTGCCGCTCCCCACCATCCAGTGACTCAGGTCATGACCAAGCGCCCTGGAGAGCTTTTGCACATGGACCTTGTTGGTCCGGCTCGGGTGAGCTCGGTTGGGGGGAAGTGGTATGTGCTTGTTGTTGTTGATGACTTTTTGAGATATTCGTGGGTCTTCTTTTTAGCTGAGAAGACCGAGACTTTCTCCTTTGCTCGCAATCTGATTTTACGTCTTCAGAACAAGTTCCCTTTGAACTCGATGCGAGCTATTAGGAGTGATAATGGTTCCGAATTCAAGAATTCGGATTTTGAGAAGTTTTGTAACTCCTTGGGTTTAGAGCATCAGTTTTCTTCCCCCAACACACCCCCTCAGAATGGTGTTGTAGAGAGGAAGAATCGGACCCTTGTAGAGATGGCCAGGACGATGCTCGATGAGCATAGGACTCCTAGGCGATATTGGGCCGAAGCTATGAGCACTGCATGCTATATCTCCAATCGCATTTTTCTTCGAGCTTTCTTGAAAAAGACCTCTTATGAGTTGCGTTTTGGAAAACTTCCCAAGGTGAGTTATTTTAGAGTTTTTGGTTGCCATTATTTTATACTCAAAAAGGGCAACTTGGACAAGTTTGAGTCTCGCTCTTCTGACGGTGTGTTTTTGGGTTATGGCACTCACACTAGAGCTTATCGTGTACTTAACCTTGACACTAACCGAGTCATGGAGACATCCGATGTCACCTTCGATGAGACCATGGTTTGTCCTTCTTCTCGTTTTGAGCGTGCTGGTGATCACGAGGTTGGCGAGCCTCTTTTCGATGATGAAGAAGAAGGTGCTGAAGGGATAGATGACCCAACACCTCCTCCACCTGCTGTGCCGCAAAGAGCGGCTTCTACTACGACTCACGGCCCCGACACGTCTTCTTCCTGGGGGCCGTGGGATCCGCCACCCCGAGCGGTACCCTTTGTACCCGGGGAGGCACCAGCTGCTGTTGAGGGGGAGATCACTTCGGCAAGGGAGGCACCACGACACATTCAGCGTCAGCACCCGCCTCAGCAGATGATCGGTAGCATCGACGAACGCGTCACCCGGTCAAGGCAAATCTCTCACTTTGCTCATTCTGCATTTGTTGCTGATTTTGAACCCCGGGATGTTGGACACGCTTTGATGGATCCGGATTGGGTCAATGCCATGCATGAGGAGCTTGAGAACTTTGAGAGAAATCGGGTTTGGGTTCTAGTGTCTCCACCTTCTGAGTGTCACCCAATTGGGACAAAATGGGTTTTCAAAAACAAACACGGAGAAGATGGCCATGTTGTGAGAAACAAGGCCAGACTCGTAGCCCAGGGATATAGTCAGAAGGAGGGGATAGACTTTGAGGAGACTTTTGCTCCTGTAGCACGTTTGGAGGCTATTAGGATACTCTTGGCTTTTGCTGCATCCAAAGGTTTCATACTTTTTCAAATGGATGTCAAGAGTGCCTTCTTAAACGGCTACATAGAAGAGGAGGTGTATGTTAGACAACCCCCCGGTTTCGAAAATCCCAAGTTTCCAAACCATGTCTTTAAACTCCACAAAGCTTTGTATGGTTTGAAACAAGCCCCTAGAGCCTGGTATGATAGGTTGAAAACCTTTTTGCTTGCTAAGGGTTTTAAAATGGGATGTGTAGATAAAACGCTCTTTCTCCTCAAGCAAGGCACTGATACTCTCTTGGTCCAAATTTACGTGGATGATATCATTTTCGGTGGTTCTTCTCACGCTTTGGTTGCCAAGTTCGCAGATACTATGAGCAGGGAGTTTGAGATGAGCATGATGGGCGAGTTGACGTTTTTCCTCGGGTTGCAAATCAAGCAATCCCGGGAAGGGACGTGCGTGCACCAGGGTAAGTATACCAGAGACATTCTGAAGAAGTTCGATATGGGTGAGGCCAAGCCTCTTCCAACACCCATGTCGACAACGACGGCCCTGGATGCGGACAAGGAGGGAGAAGCAGTAGATCAGAAGGAGTACCGGAGTATGATCGGGTCGCTGCTGTACCTGACAGCGACACGCCCGGACATCCAGTTCGCGGTGTGTCTGTGCGCGCGATTTCAGTCATCGCCGCGCACTTCTCACCATCAGGCGGTCAAGCGCATTATGAGGAACTTATCCTTCACTCCAGAATTAGGGATTTGGTATTCTGTTTCCTCCAACCTCTCCCTTTGCGGTTATTCTGATGCCGATTTTGCTGGTTGCCGGATTGAGCGCAAGTCCACGTCTGGGACTTGCCAGTTTATTGGTTCTTCTCTTGTTTCGTGGTCTTCTCGCAAGCAGTCTAGTGTCGCCCAGTCCACCACGGAGGCTGAGTATGTTGCTGCGGCTAGCTGCTATTCCCAGTTACTCTGGATGATGGCCACTTTGCGTGATTTTGGTCTGAGCTTTTCTCGCGTTCCTTTGCTTTGTGACAGAACGAGTGCCATTAGCGTTGCTAAGAACCCCGTGCTTCACTCGAAGACCAAACACATTGATGTGCGCTTTCATTTTCTGCGAGACCACTATGAGAAGGGTGATATCGACCTTCGCCATGTCGATACTCATCATCAGTTGGCTGATATTTTCACCAAGCCTTTGGACCAATCAACTTTTAATCGGTTGAGAGGTGAGCTTGGTGTGTGTTTCCCCTTTTATATGGGGGAAACATTTTTGACTCTTGTATGATACACTGACTTTGTGTCTTTTAGTTGTTTTTGCTTCATTTTGGTTTCTTCATGCATCTTTGCATTTTAGCATACACTTTTACATTATGAGATTCATGAATATAGTCTGAAGAATGTAACAATGCTCTGTGTAGTCTTTGCTCTGATGCTTTATGTTGATGTTGTAGCTTATGCTGTTTCTGATCACTGATGCATACTGTGAGCTGAGCTATTTTTGAATGGTGAATTTGATAATGAACTTTAAACTTGAAAATGTTCACCATTGAGATATGTAACTAGCATGTGTAGGATGTGTCGAAGTCACTTATGCTATTTATATATGCTAGGTTGCTATGTCTCTAGTGTTGAGTCATTCACGTGCTTGGTCTGTCATATTCTGTTTAAAATCTGAACCAAGTTAAGAGAATTGAAAAGATCGAGATGGGTTTGCTTGTTAGCACCTCACAGTTTTGAGACTGTTTCTCATTGCACTTTGAGTTAAACATGAGCTATGTAGTGTATGACCGAAACTGTTGCTTTAAGCTTCTGATTGCTTATGCATAGGCTTCGCACAGTTGGAAAGTTAGGCAATAACAAGCATTCAACCTCTCACAGTCACATGCTGATTTCTGAACTTATGTAATTTCACCGCTGCAACTCCGATTAAAATTTGAAATCACAAGTACATGCTTCATGTTTCATTTGGTATCAGCATGATGATTGAACTGTGCTAGGGGTAGTTCACCTTGTATACATGTTTAGCACTTGTTTGACTTCCTGTCTATACATGTCTGTGCTATTTTGATGGTGAATACCTTTTTGGCTACAAACTGCTCTTTTTGCTCTCATTTTAAACTTAGTGATCAGTTTGAGCCTTTGCTATCATTCGGTGCATTTTCTGAACCATCGGATCAGAACTCTGTAGATCATCTTTGCACTCTTTTGAGTATACTCCTGAAGCTCCTAACTTGCATTTCGACTCATATGCATTTTGGAAGGGGGAGCATTGGTTCTTGATAAGTGCATTTTCAACTAAGGGGGAGAAATTGCAAATCATTACCCTTCGTTTGAACTAAGGGGGAGCTTTCCTGGTTGTTTGCACTATTCGAGGGGGAGTTTTTTTTGCTGCTTCCTGTTGGCCGTAAGGCATTAGTATCCAGCTTCTTTGCTAGTTGTGTTGAGCCTTTGTGCCTCTATCTTGAGGGACTAGCATTTTGGTTTGATATTTTCAATTGGTATTTGCTAGCGGTGTTGAGCCTGTTCTACCTCTTCTTGAGGGCTAGCTTTGCTTTGCTTGGTTGCGTCGAGCCGTTGCCTATGTCTTTGGGGACCAAGTTGTCTTGCTCTTTCCACTTGACCTTCTTCGGCTTTGCTATGCTTTTGGGTCATTTGGTTGAGTTCTCTCTTCTTCTCCTTCTTCCTTCTTCTGCTTCTATTATGATTTGTGTTGGTAGTTGACAATGCACTCATCAAGGGGGAGATTGCGGATACATGGGTGTATGCCGGGTCTTTGAGTGATGAGTGATTGTCAACTGGGATGATGCGCATGTTCTTTGGCTTGTGTTGTGTAGGTGTCGAGCACAGATACAGTGATCAGAGGCAAGGTGAAGGTCTAGTAGAGACGTGTCGTGCTGATGGACCGAGAGTGGTGAAGGGCGGACGTGAGGCTTGGACTAAGGGACCGGTGGCCCGAGGATCAGCTGTGGTGGCTGGCAGCCTGGGACAGCGACGAGCGAAGACTTGCGGTCATGTGTTGCCTGAGTCGTGGACTTGGGGACACGTGTCGGTGGACGGGGTGCATGGGAGGTGCATCCCATCTACGACGTCGGTTTGGTGGTAGAGCCAGAGAAAAACCATCGGGTGGATGGTTTCCAGGTTTGGACCTCAAAACCTGGGCATGAAGGGTTTCCGAGTTTTGCCACAAAACTCGGGCTGAGGACGGTTTCCAGGTTTGGGCCTCAAAACCTGGGCGCTGCGGGTTTGCTGAGTTTGGGCCTCAAAACTCAGATGCTGGTGGGCTGGTTTCCCGGTTTGGGCCTCAAAACTGGGGGTTGGCTGTGAAGGCTGGTTTCCCGGTTTGGGCCTCAAAACCGGGGGTGCGACGTCCAGGAAAAGGACGCAGAGCGGTGGTGGCACGTGGCGGCAATCGGGAGGTTGCGTCGAGGCAACGCTACGAGTTGTGCGGGCGTGGCCGTCGAATCTACCTACCACCGAGTTGGTCCAGAATAATCTTAGGGTTTAGCTGGCTCGCTCTGTAAGTAGAGAGGGGTAGAATAGGAATAGAGTAGGAATTAGGAATAGGTTAAGTAGGGGGAGACACCCTCCTCCCCATTGATCTCAGTCATTTTGCTCTTTTGCTTCTAGGTTTTCCTGCTCTCCCTCTCCTCTGCTGTAGCGAACCTGAGATCCACAGAGAAGAGAACAATACCTCTGTGTTCATGAGATTTTGAGGAAGTAAGACCGTAATCTCACTGTTGTAGCGTGTGGTAGCCACACGGTTGCAATCTCGTGGTTGTGATTCGCGTTTCGTTCGTGTTCTTCGCGGAATCCTTTTCTCCATGTTTTTCCCGTCGCTTGATCTTTTTGCTCAGTTCATCTTTTGCAAATCCGTTTGAACCAAGTTGTTCTAGATCGTGAGGCACGTCTTTCCACCGAAGGAATTCACTTCTAACCTCATGGCCTAGGAGATCGATCGATTTTAGTTTCAGGTCAAGCTTTTCTTCTTTCCCCTGAATTTCTTTGATTCATCGATTTGGAGATAGGATCGAGCCATTATCTCTTAGAGATAGCTCACTATCTTCCTTGTGACTCCTCTCACCAAGTTTCATCCCTAGAGGATTTGTTTTGGGTGAGATCGAGTTGAATCGGTGGGCAAACAGTTCACTGCCGGGGTGACCGGACGCTTGGTTCGTGACGACCGGACGCTAGGGCAGTGCGTCCGGTGGTTGAACACTCTCTGTGTTCATTTTGTCTTGACCGGACGCTCGACTGTCATACTGACCGGACGCTCGGTTTCTCAGTGACCGGGCGCTTTGCTTGCACTGTTCACTATCCGCGTTTTCTAGTGACCGGACGCTCGAGGTGTGACCGGACGCTCAGTGACCGTGAGTCCGGTCCAACTCAGAGAGGTCCAAAATCTGGTTTCGTCTGACCGGACGCAGGCCAGAGTCCGGTCAGTTCAGTTTCGCGTTGTCTCGTTCGCAGCTTGTCCGTTCGTTGTCGGATTTGATTTCCGTCTTTTGCGTTGGGTTTCAAGAGTTGTGTAGTGTCCCGCTGTGCTTCTTGGAAGCATCCACCCTACATCTAGGGTCGTGGATACTAGCAAGCTCTAAGGTTTGTTTTTGGGGTTGATTTTGGAACAGTTGCTACGAGTTTCCGAAAGGAAAATTTGGATCTCCCATTCACCCCCCCTCTGGTCGCTTTCTGGTAGCATTCTCGGTCCTTCACTAAACCCAATCACCTGAAAAACAAGCTGGACACAATGCCACCTATCCAGGAGGAGCTTATGCCACAAAAGGACAAAGTGATCCACACCCACAACCGTGTGTACCAACAACCCCCTGTGAGAGCGGTGAGGTACCATTGTGAGCACTGTGGGAGAGATGGACACTTGAGTGAGTTCTGCTTTCGGCGCAAGAGAGAGGCGCGCCGTGCTAGGGAGATGAACAATGCGGACATGTATCATCCTTTCCATGATATACATGCGCCGAATGTTCAGAGGCGTGCTGCTAGGCCCAGAGGTCCAGAACCTCAAGTTCCTAGGCCTAGGCAGCAGAGAGGACGTGCCCGGCGGGAGCCTGCAGTTGTAGGCTATGGACCCCGTGGCGGTGGCTTTGTTGTAGAGCGTTTTCCTCCACCGCGCTTTGAGTATCGCAATGGACGCTCTTCCCTTAGCGGACCATGTTTTCCTCAACGTGGTGATCGCTTCCCCCGTAGGCATGCTAGGAATGGTTTTTCTTCTAACTGTTCGTTTGAGCAGCCGGCCCAACACTGGTATTCTTCCTACTTCACTAACCCCAGTGTTGGACCGTATGCTCACCCTATGTCTTTTTATTGATGTAGGTAAAACGATTGGAGGACGTTTGGTTGGGGGATTCCAGTTGCTCGAGGCACATGACCGGAAACGCCAAGTGGTTCTCCAGTCTTAGCCCTGTCGCCGGAAAGGAGTTTATCACCTTCGGCGACAATAGCAAAGGTAAAGTGTTGTCTCGTGGGTCGGTGCGAGTTAATGAGCACTTTGTGTTGCGCGATGTTGCTCTTGTTTCTAACTTGCATTTTAACCTTCTTTCTGTTTCGCAACTTTTCAATGATGACTATGAGATTCGTTTTAAACAAAATCTCAGTCGTATCTTGGACCCGCAGGGCAATCTTGTTTGTGTGATTTCCCCCTTTGGGAAAGTCTTTCGTGTGGATTTCTAGGAGTCGTTTGGAATTTCTCGTTGTCTTTTGGCTGGACCTTCCTCCTCTGATCTTTGGAAGTGGCATAGGAGACTTGGTCACCTGAGCTTCGACTTGCTTGCAAGACTTAGTTCACTTGGCCTAATCCAAGGATTGCCCAAGTTGTCCATGGAGAAGGATCTTGTTTGCCATTCTTGTAGACATGGGAAGATGGTTGCCGCTCCCCACCATCAAGTGACTCAGGTCATGACCAAGCGCCCTAGAGAGCTTTTACACATGGACCTTATTGGTCCGGCTCGGGTGAGCTCGGTTGGGGGGAAGTGGTATGTGCTTCTTGTTGTTGACGACTTTTCGAGATATTCGTGGGTCTTCTTTTTACCTGAGAAGACTGAGACTTTCTCCTTTGCTCACAATCTGATTTTGCGTCTTCAGAACGAGTTCCCTTTGAACTCGATGCGAGCTATTAGGAGTGATAATGGTTCCGAATTCAAGAATTCAGATTTTGAGAAGTTTTGTAACTCTTTGGGTTTAGAGCATCAGTTTTCTTCTCCCTACACACCGCCCCAAAATGGTGTTGTAGAGAGGAAGAATCGAACCCTTGTAGAGATGGCCAGGACGATGCTCGATGAACATAGGACTCCTAGGCGATATTGGGCTGAAGCTATCAGCACTGCATGCTACATTTCCAATCGCATTTTTCTCCGAGCCTTCTTGAAAAGACTTCTTATGAGTTGCGTTTTGGAAAACTGCCCAAGGTGAGTTATTTTAGAGTCTTTCGTTGCCACTGTTTTATACTTAAGAAAGGCAACCTGGACAAATTTGAGTCTCGTTTTTCTGACGGTGTGTTTTTGGGTTATGGCACTCATACTCATGCATATCGTGTACTTAACCTTGACACTAACCGAATCATGGAGACATCCGATGTCACCTTCGACGAGACCAAGATTTGTCCTTCTTCTCGTTTTGAGCGTGCAGGTGATCATGAGGTTGGTGAGCCTCTTTTTGATGACGAGGATGAGGGTGCTGAAGGTATGGATGATCCAGCACCCCCTCCACCTGCTGTGCTGCAAGGAGCGGCTTCTACTACAACTCACAGCCCCGACACTTCTTCTTCCTGGGGGCCGTGGGATCCACCACCCCGAGCGGTACATTTTGTACCCGGGGAGGCACCAGCTGCTGTTGAGGAGGAGATCACTTCTGCACGGGAGGCGCCACGACACATCCAGCGCCAACACCCCCCTCAGCAGATGATCGGCAACATTGACGAACATGTCACTCGGTCCAGGTCTCAAATCTGTCACTTTGCTCATTCTGCTTTTGTTGCTGATTTTGAGCCCCGAGATGTTGGACACGCTTTGACGGATCCGGATTGGGTCAATGCCATGCATGAGGAGTTAGATAACTTTGAGCGAAATCGGGTTTGGGTTTTAGTTCCACCTCCTCCAGACTGTAAGCCTATTGGGACAAAATGGGTTTTCAAAAACAAGCAAGGAGAGGATGGCCACGTTGCTAGAAACAAGTACAGGCTTGTAGCGAAGGGCTATAGTCAGAAGGAAGGGATAGACTATGAGGAGACTTTTGCTCCCGTAGCTCGTTTGGAGGCTATTAGGATACTCTTGGCATTTGCAGCATCCAAAGGTTTCAAACTTTTTCAAATGGATGTCAAGAGTGCCTTCTTAAACGACTACATAGAAGAAGAAGTTTATGTTGAACAACCCCCCGGTTTTGGAAACCCCAAGTTTCCAAACCATGTTTTCAAACTCCACAAAGCTTTATATGGTTTGAAACAAGCCCCTAGAGCCTGGTATGATAGGTTGAGAACCTTTTTGCTAGCTAAGGGTTTTAAAATGGGATGTGTGGATAAAACGCTTTTTCTCCTCAAGCAAGGCAAAGACACTCTCTTGGTCCAGATTTACGTGGATGATATCATTTTCGGTGGTTCTTCTCACGCTTTGGTTGCCAAGTTTGCAGATACTATGAACAGGGAGTTCGAGATGAGTATGATGGGCGAGCTGACTTTCTTTCTCGGATTGCAAATTAAGCAATCCTGAGAAGGGAAGTTTGTGCACCAGGGCAAGTATACCAAGGACTTGCTGAAGAGGTTCGATATGGGTGAGGCCAAGCCTCTTCCAACACCCATGTCGACCACGACGGCCCTAAATACGGACAAGGATGGAGAAGCTGTGGATCAGAAGGAGTACCGAAGCATGATCGAATCGCTGCTCTACCTGACGGCGACACGCCCAGACATCCAGTTCACGGTGTGCCTGTGCGCGCGCTTTCACGCGTCGCCGCGCACTTCTCACCGTCAGGCGGTGAAGCGCATTTTCAGGTACCTTTGTTTCACACCTGAGTTCGGGATTTGGTATTCAGCTTCCTCCACCCTCTCCCTTTGCGGTTATTCCAATGCCGATTTTGCTCGTTGTCGCATTGAGCGCAAGTCCACTTCTGGGACTTGCCAATTTATTGGTTCTTCTCTTGTATCGTGGTCTTCTCGCAAGCAGTCTAGTGTCGCCCAGTCTACCACGGAGGCTGAGTATGTTGTTGCGGCTAGCTGCTGTTCCCAGCTGCTTTGGATGATGGCCACTTTGCATGATTTTGGTCTGAGCTTTTCTCGTGTTCCTTTGCTTTGTGACAACACGAGTGCGATTAGCGTTGCTAAGAACCCCGTGCTTCACTCAAAGATCAAACACATTGATGTGCACTTTCACTTTTTGCGAGACCACTATGAGAAGGGTGATATCGACCTTCGCCATGTCGATACTCATCATCAGTTAGCTGATATTTTCACCAAGCCTTTGGACGAATCAACCTTTAATCGGTTGAGGGGTGAGCTTGGTGTGTGTTTCCCTTTTTAGATGGGGGAAACATTTTGGATCTTGTATCATAGACTGACAATTTTCTCGTTTGCTTTGTTTTTTCTTTTTGCATTTCAGCATACGCTTTTATATTCTGAGCTTCATGTATATAATCTTTAAATTGTAGTTATGCTCTGTTTAGTGTGCTCCGATACTATATGCTGATGCTAGTAGCTTATGCCCTTTCTGATCACTAATACATTTTATGAGCTGAGCTTTTTTTTGAATGGTGAATCTGCTTAACAAACATAAAACTTGAAAATGTTCACCATTGAGATATCCAACTAGCATGTGTAGGATGTGTTGAACTCACTCGTGCTTTTCATATATGCTAGGTTGCTATGTCTCTAGTTCTGAGTCTGTCACTTGCTTGGTCTGTTCATATTATGTCAATAAAATCTGAAACAAGTTTTAAGTGAATTGAAAAGATCGAGATGGGATTGCTTGTCAACACATCATAGTTTCGAGACTGTTTCTCATTGCACTTTGAGTTAAACTTGAGCTGTGAAGTGTATGACCGAAACTGTTGCTTTAAGCTTCTGACTGCTTCTGCATAGGCTTCGCACAGTTGAAAAGTTAGGCAATGACAAGTTTTCAACCTCTCGCAATCACATGCTGAAATTTTAACTTGTGTAATCTTAACCGCTGCAACTCCGATGAAATTTGGATACACAAGACTATGTTTCACTCTATGGCATGATGATTGAACTGTGCTAGGGGTAGTTCACCTTGTATACATGTTTAGCACTTGACTGATTTCCTGTCTATACATGTTCTTTGGCTATTTTGATGGTGAATACCTTTTTGACCAAAAAATGCTCACTTTGCTCATAAGTTCATAATTCAGATTTGGTGATCAGTTTGAGCTTTTGCTAGCTTGTATGCTTTCTAGTGAGTCGTTGGAGCTATACTGTTTAGAGCATCTTTGCATTTTCTTGACTATATTCCTGAAGCTGCTAACGTGCACTATGACTCATATGCATTTTGGAAGGGGAAGAACTTCTCTTGTTGGCACACTTGATGGTGCATTTTCAACTAAGGGGGAGAATTTGGACAAATCATGCCTCCCATGTTCATCTAAGGGGAGAGGAATCGGTTGTGTGCACCATGCAAGGGGGAGTTTGCTCGTGATAAGTTTTTGAAATTTCCAATTGGTTCGGAGCGCTTTGCTAGTTGTGTTGAGCCTTTGCCTCTATCTTCAGGGACTAGCAGTCGCATCTTTGCTTCAGTTGGTTTTGAGCTTTTCAGTTGATGTCAAGCTTTCTGCTAGTTGTGTTGAGCCTCGGTGCCTCTGTCTTGAGGGACTAGCATTTTGCTTTGATTTTTCAATTGGTATCTGCTAGCGGTGTTGAGCCTATTCTACCTCTTCTTGAGGGCTAGCTTTGCTTTGCTTGGTTGCGTCGAGCCGTTGCCCATATCTTTGGGGACCAAGTTGTCTTGGTCTTTCCACTTGACCTTCTTCTGCTTTGCTATGCTTTTGGGTCATTTTGTCGAGTTCTCTCCTCTCTTTTCTTCCTTCTTTCTATTTCCATCATGATTTGTGTGTGTAGTTGACAATGCACTCATCAAGGGGGAGATTGCGGATACATGGGTGTATGCCGAGTCTCGAGTGATGAGTGATTGTCAACGGGTTTGATCGCAGGTTCTTTGGCTTGTGTTGTGCAGGTGTCGAGCGTGGATACAGTGATTAGAGGCAAGGTGAAGGTCAAGTAGAGACGTGCCGTGCCGATGGACCGAGAGCGGCGAAGGGCGGACGTGAGGCTTGGACTGAGGGATCGGTGGCCCGAGGATCAGCTGTGGTGGCTGACAGCCTGGGACAGCGACGAGCGAAGACTTGTGGGACATGGTGTTGCTCGGGTCGAGGACCTGGGGACACGTGTCGGTGGACGGGGTGCACGGGCGGTGCATCCCCTCTACAGCTTCAGTTTGGTGGTAGAGCCAGAGAAAAACCATTGGGTGGACGGTTTCCAGGTTTGGGCTATAAAACCTGGGCGTGCTACGGGTTTCCGAGTTTGGGCCACAAAACTCGAGCTGAGGACGGTTTCCAGGTTTGGGCCTCAAAACCTGGGCGCTGGCGGGTTTCCTGGTTTCGGCGTCAAAACCAGGTGATGGACTTGGAGGCTGGTTTCCTGGTTTGGGCCTGAATTTCCCGGTTTTGGGCCACAAAATCGGGGGCAGAGTCCGTGAAAAGGACGCAGAGCGGTGGCGGCACGTGGCGGCAATCGTTGAGGTTCCGTCGAGGCAACGCTACCTATTGTGCGGGCGTGGCCATCGAATCACCACCTACCAGGAGTTGGTCCAGAATAACCTTAGGGTTTAGCTGGTTCGCTCTTTAAGTAGTTAGGGGTAGAGTGGGAATTAGGAATAGTTAGAATTAGGATAAGTAGGGGGGGACACCCACCTCCCCATGCATCTCAGTCATTTGCTATTTTACCTTCTAGGTTTTCCTGCTCTCCCACTCCCCTGCGGTAGCGAACTGAGATCCACAGAGAAGAGAACAATACCTCTGTGCCCGTGAGATTTTGAGGAAGTGAGACTGTAATCTCACTGTTGTAGCGTGTGGTAGCCACACGGTTGCAAATTCGTGGTTGTGATTCGCATTTTGTTCTTGTTCTTCGCGGGTTGCTTTTCTCCATGTTTTTCCCGTCGATCGATCTCCTTGTTCGGCGCGTCTCTTACAAATCCGTTTGAACCAAGATGTTCTAGATCGTGAGGCACCTCTTTCCACCGAAGGAATTCACCTCTAACCTCACGAGCTAGTAGATCGGTAGATTTTCGTTTCGGGTCAAGTTTCTCTCCCTTCCCCCGAATTTCTTTGATTCCTCGATTTGGAGATAGGTTCGAGCCATGATCTCTTAGAGATAGCTCACTATCATTCTTATGACTCATCTCTCCAAGTTTGATCCCTAGAGGATTCGTTTTGGGAGAGTTTGAGTTAAATCGGTGGACGAACAGCAGATTTTCGGGGTGACCGGACTCACTCGATGGGGTGACCAGACGCAGGACCGTGAGTCCGGTCGTTGATTGCCTACACTGTGCTTCACACGATCTTGATCGGACGCATTGCTTGACCAGTGACCGGACTCACTCATTCTACTGTTCATCGCTTTGTCTCTCTTTAACCGGACGCTGGACAACTGACCGGACGCACCTCTATCAAGAGTCCGGTCAGAAACTGTAAGCTCCCAATCCGAGTTTTGTTGGACCGGACGCGTCCGGTGGGTCTTGACCGGACGCTCGCAGAGTCCGGTCAGTGCTGCCTTGGCACGTTTTTGTCCGTAGTTTGTTCGTCTGACTTTCGATTCGAGATCCGCTTGTTGCGTTGGGTTTCTAGGGTCATGAAGTGTCCCGCTGTGCTTCTCGGAAGCATCCACCATACATCTAGGGTCGTGGACACATACGAGCTCTAGGTTTGCTCTTGGGGTGTTTCTCGGGACAGCGGCGACAAGTTTCCGAAAGGAAAATTTGAAGCTCCCATTCACCCCCCCTCTGGTCGCTTTCTGGTAGCACTTTCGGTCCTTCACAATCCCGACACTAGTAGGAGCTAGCTAGAGAGATTGCAATCTACCAGGAGGAGATTCTGCAAGCGCACAGAACTATCGTAGTAGCACTTCGCCTGGGAGTACCAAGTGTCGATTTATTTGATCCCAAGGGAAGGCTAGGGTGGTGTATGAGTCGAGTCAAGGAGGGGATGAGAGTCGAAGAAAAGAGAAAAGGGAAAAGGAAAGAAGGGAAGAGAGGGGATGAAAGGCTAGAAAGAATGTATGGGTGGATAGGTAAGGATGAATGAAATGGCTAAGGTAAGGTGGATGGATAGATAGATAGGGGATAACTAGGGATAACTAATATAACTAACTAATAACTACTCCTAGATAACTACGAAGCAAGATAACTATGAAGCAAGATAACTATGAAGCAAGACAGGCAAATGTCAATAAAGCAACCAAGTTAAGTAAAGTTTTATTCCTATCTTATCAAGTATCGAGGCGTACTAGCCTTTACCACTGACTTAGGTTGAACGGTAGCACAACGAGCCTTACTGTTAAACTGGGGCAACTACGTGGTGGAATTCAAGGTGCACAGGGTTGTCACCACCTGCTTGCTACCACAACTATCCGGGGGTCCAGCCGTATCTGAAGGTAAGTCTATAACTAAGCACCATGCTTAACTATATTCTAACTATCTCTACCCTAGCTTTGAATAGAGACACCCTTGCGGACGTCAGAGCAAACACTTGACTTAATAAGATAGACACTAAACTAACTAAGCAACCTATTGGCAAAGATCAAACACTAAGCTCACTAGAGATTAACTACTATGGCTAAGTGAATTGATCTGTAGGATAGCTAGGAACTCAAGCAATCAATCAAGTATACCACTCAATACTGATAAGTTGAATAAAGTAATACTTGAAATGATGAACTAGAATATAGTAAATGCTTGAGTAACAAGAGCAAAACCTGAACTGGAGATGAAGGGAGACTCTTTCCAGCTCCAGGACCGATCACTCGCACGCCTCTACTCTTGAGCTAAGCCTTGAGCAGTGCTTCCGTGAGGGCAAAGATGCCTTGCTCTACTAGCTACCTACTTGCCTAAGATCTCTGAGCTTCTAACCTAACTCTCACTTGCTTCTCTTACTTATGTCGCTTCTTGGTGTGTGGTACTTCTCTGGGATATTGTGAAGTGATGCCTCAGGGGGGTATTTATAGTCTTGAGGAGTGAGGGGGGTACTTATAGGGGGCAGCCAGCCGACCTAGGGCTAACCCTAGTGGCGGGCGCCAGCCCTAGGTGGCGGCCACCACCCTCACAACCGTTGGATGCACCGCCTTTGCTTCAACGGCATCTAGGAGCTCCAGAGAGGCGGTTGGTAGGTCGGTTGCATGTCCAAGTAACAGCCATTCGGCCTTGATCCACGCCACTACCTCCTGAGCCATCCGATGCCACTGACCTAGTGACCAAGGGCCAAGATTTGGCCTTGGGATGGTCACACGGATCAGTGACGTGGCAAAGGGGGAGAGTTGGGCCTCTCCATGTGGCGGGCGCCACATTTGGGTGGCGGGCGCCACCTCTGGTTGGCGGGCGCCACCCCACTCGGGCCCAAATGGGTCCTGGTGAGTGGGCTCGTCTCTTGGTGGGTCCATTCTCCAAATTTGGTCCAAATCCTGCATTCAAATAAAAATCTATGGACATGTGGAATTTGGTTAGTTTGAAACCTATTTGACTACATTTCATGCCTTTTTGGTGAATGTTAGGGTAAAATGTTGATGGTAAAACAGGTGTTTAAGGACCATCAACAAGCTCCCCCAAGCTAACCTGTTGCTCGTCCTCGAGCAACAATGCGGTTTAAGCATTGAGCATGAAATAGATGGCAACTTAAGATGTATGCAAGTGCATATTGTATAGTGAGAAATAACTTAGCATAAATCATTAATCATAGCAATGTGGGGCTTATAGCTTTTCACTTCAAACATGCAAGAGTGAAATAAAGCAGTAGATAGGAAACTTTTATCTTGCTTAGGTTTGACTAGGATTCTGTCTGGAGATTTTTCAAAGTTTTCAAAAGATAACAACTTGTTTAAGTTCTCCAAGATTCACTCAGTCACTCAATGGTGTTTAAATCCTCACTTAGGCCAAAATGTAGCCTTTCCTATTTCTAAAGAATGATATGTGGAGTTATAGGAAGGCTAAGAACCATGAGCAAATTGCCTGATGTTTATTGCTAAGCTAGACACTCAGATCATAAGGAGCAGCAAATCATAAAAATTGATCAAGATGTGCATGTGTGGTTATGTGGAAGTGTATAGAGGGATATTTCATAATCCTTCCTAGTTAATTTCTGGGGTCTAGAGCTAATGATAATTCTCTCTCTCTCTTTTTTTGGATACATAGTGAGCAGACAAAAGATGTGTCCTCACATTTTCTTAGGACATAGTCCTCTTTTGAGCTACTTTGCTCACTTTTTTTTCAGGACATAGTCCTTTCTTGAGCTACTTTGCTCATTTTTTTTCTCTGTCTCTTTTTTTAGCTCTAGATTTCCCCAGGTTATCTATAGGAAAGGATTTTTGAAATGAATAGGGAAAGAGAGAGAAATGCTTATTCCCAGTGTAGGAATAGCATAAGGCTAGCAATGGGACGTTTGGCAAGGTATTGCATATCTCTAGTGTAGAGAATGAGCAATTTATTTGGTGGTTCAAACTTCCAAAGTGGAAAGTAGGCAATTTATGGTGGGTGTGTGAATCTTGATTCAAAAGATATGATAAGCTTCTCTACTAAGATCTATGAGGTCTAACAAAGCTCAACACAGACAAAGCTCTTTGTGGTTTTGACTAACAAATATTTGGCTGGTGGTGGGATGGGATAAAATCTAGGAGGAACTTTTTAGCAAGGTTTTCATAATTTTTAAAAGAAATCCTCCAGATTAGGTCCTAATTTCACCTTAGCAAGTTTAAAGAACTACTCCATTTCTTACTAACTTTACTCACTAAGCATGATTTCAGTTTAAGCATGTGCAACCCACAAAAGCTACAACTTAGATAAGACCAGTTATTCAAACCATAACAATGGCATTTGCATGACATATTTCAAATCTTATTCAGGTTTCAACTTGTTTAAGCAGATTTTATCAATTTTATTCATGGAATGGTTATTTAGGCAAGCATGTGACATTCAAAAGATATACAATTTAAGAACTGAATATAAAGTGTAGGCTTGAGACATACCTTATTGGAGCGGGAGCCTCCCCCAAGCTGGCTTCTTGCTCGGTGAAGGATCTTCTTCTTCTCAGTCGGAGCTCTTGTTCTCATTTTATTAAAAAGGGAAACTATATAATGTTGTGAAAAGGGAAACTATCCTATTATGATATTTTATTATTCTAGCTAAGTTAACATATACCTATGCATATAACTAATGATAACTGATTTTTTTTAGTTTCATGCATGACATATGTTATTTATTCAAAAAAGGAAAAATTGAAGGGAAAAATTAAAAGTAAAACCATACCTTAGGTCCATGGAGTTTCATCCTTATCGGGTGGATCTTCTTCCTTGGGTGCTTCTTCTTTAAGTACTCCATCTGGTTCTTCTTCTTTTGGCACCTCTCCCTTGTTATGTGAATTACACAACTCAGGAGGAGGTAGTTCTTTCTTTCTGCTCCACCTTGTTCTTGGACGCCTCTTCTTGGTACGAACGGGTTTTGCTTCCTGCATGTTAGCGGCATATGCGGGACCACGGGAAAAAGAGAATATTTCCTTCCTCCCTCCTAATGTCATTTGAATTTTACCACTTCCCACATATATGCAGGCATCAACAGTGTTCAAGAAGGGTCTACCTAAGATTAGAGGCACATCTTTCCTATTTCCCATATCTAGTATTATGAAATCAGCAGGAACATATGAACCTCTAATATGAACAGGTAAATCATTAACTATTCCTTCTACATAGCAAGTGGATTGATCAACTAGCACAACATAGGCAGATGTGGATGACATGGGTGGAAAGAACGAGTTTTCATAGAAATCTTTAGATAAAATGTTCACACTCGATCCTAAATCACACATGGCATTTTTAAAGACTTCACCAAAGATTGAGCATCTAATTATGGGACTACCAGGATCACCCTTTTTAACAGTCATGGTTTGATCTTCATAATAGTTAAAATGTTTTATTTGAACCATATTTGCAGTTTCCATGTCAGGTTTAGCAGGAATTTTGCCAGTTTCAAAAGATGGTATGATAGTAGCAAGTTGAGCTAATTGGGTTTCTAACATCTTATTAAAGCTTAATTGATTTTTCAGAGCAGATGAGAAATCTTCCAATTTAGCATTTATATCCTCAAGGGTTTTATCATTCGACATTAATTTCTTATTCAAAAATTCAGTAGTTCTACCTTGAGAGTAGACTAGATTCTTTAAGAACGAGAAATCATCAGAATTATGAAAATTAGAGCGGGGGAATGAATTGTTACCTTGAGAATTTGCAGGCTGATTCCATCCTTGATTCTGTTGACGGAAACTGTTGTTGTTGTTGATGAAGTTCAAATCTTCATGTAGCTCGGGGCAGTGGCTCCCAGAATGTCCGGTTTCTCCACAGACTTCACAAGTCATGTAGGATTCCAGAGATTGGACACTCTCTTGTTGGTTCATCTTCTGACAGCTATCCAGCTTCTTTACCAGCAGGTCCATCTTGGCCACGATCATGTCGGCCTCCTTAAGGGAATGTATACCTCGCTTACGGGGCTGCAGTCTCTCGTCATTCCATCCTTGGTTCGACACCATCTTCTCTATGAGAGCCTTAGCATCTGCAACATTCAGAGAAAAGAATGCACCGCTGGCGGCGGCATCCAAATGGCTTCTAGAGAGTGGGGTTAGGCCATGGTAGAAGTTCTGGATCAAAATCCAGTCCTCCATACCATGGTGTGGACAAGCAGCAACGTACTCTTGCAACCTCTCCCAAGCCTCGGGAATAGATTCCTCGGCTTGTTGCGTAAAGCTGGAGATTTTGTTGCGCAGAGCATTCGTCTTGCCCAACGGAAAGAATTTGGCGAGAAAAGCATTGGAACACTTGTCCCATGTGTCTACAGCGTTGCGACTGATATAGAACCATTGCTTCCCTTTTCCTAGCAAAGAGAAAGGAAAGAGACGAAGACGGATGGCTTCTTGGGTTATCCCCTTAATGGTGAAGGTGCCGCAAATCTCCAAAAATTGTTGGAGGTGAGCATTGGCATCCTCATGAGCTTTGCCACAGAACGGGCTAGCTTGGACCATCGTGATCAGAGCCGGTTTCAACTCAAAATTGAGGTTGGCATCGATCACGTCTGGTCGTATCGCTACATTAGCGGCAGAAGGAGCAGAAAACTCACGAATGGTCTTATTGGCCATCGTGAAGATAGAACGAGATGAGAAAGAAAGAAGTTAAAGAATGTTGACACTAGTTATCTATTAAAATTAAAGGATAAATAAATATGAAAAGGTCATGAATTCAATCACCAACAAAGGTTTAAGGTTTTAATTGATAATATTCCACGAGTTTTGGTGAATTGTGATTCTGCAGGGACTAAACCAGAAAACCAGCACTGATTGCTTCCCCTAGAAGGAAATCGACGCGAGATAACGCAACCGGCACGTCAGGAATATTCTAGAAGACTCCAGGGGACACCAGAAGACACCAGGAGGTCGGGCACCGCGGGACCATGCCAGGTGGGACCGACCGGTCTCCCCCCAGGCCCGCTGGCTTCCGTCTTCTGCAAGCTTCCTCCACCGCCTCCTAGGATGCATCTCCACCGTCCCTGAAGTTGGTTTGATCCAACGGTGGGCGATAAACGTGACGCGGATCGATGACATGACGATTCCTTGCCCCCTACTCCACCTTGGGCTATATAAGCAACCCCAGACCCCCCTCTCCAGGCATCTCCATCTTCATTATTCATCTCCACATCAAAAACTAGGGTTTTAATTAGAAGTAGAGGTCCCTCTAGATGAATCTCTTCTAGTTCATCTAGTTGTAATCAAGAGCCAGCTATCAAGTAGAAGACTAGTTACCCCTCTACTTAGCATTAAAACCTAGTCTTATACTAGAACTAGAAGAGAGAGAGAGGAAGAGATCAAGAAGGAGCTCCGGCCTGTCAGATCAACTTCTTCATCTTGTACCTGCGGATTCAAGTTCATCTTCAACTTGCTTCAACGATTGTTTCGGTAATCAACGTCTATATTTAAGTTTGAGCCATTGTTCTTATTATTCTTAAGGTTTGTGACTCTCTTTTGAGTACTTTAATTCTAAGTTGCTCTAGAGTTAAAGTAGTTGAATAGTGTAAGCGTGGTGCTTAGACTTGATAGCTCATCATAAATGCCTCCTATAACGCCGGTAGTAGTGGTTGTTCGCAAGGGTGACTCTTATAGCCTTGCTGATTCTTCTATAGTCCACTTACCCATGTGTAGGCTCGGTAGGATTATACATTTGCATAAAAGACTCATACTCTGTTTGTGACCTTTTATGGAAACTTCCCCACTAAGAATAATATAAACATATCACTCTTAAATTGGAATTAGACAGCCTTAGTGATCCCCTCTATACTTCTAGATTCTCCGTCCTTGTTAGCTACTCAGGGGATAGACTTTAAGACTTAACACTATCCGTTCCTTTGGGTTTGATATTAAAACTGGGTTACTCCGGTGAAGTGCTACATCGGTAGATCTTATCTGTGTACTTGCGGATAAAGTAGAGTGTGCATTAATTTATACCAACAAGCATTTCTGGCGTCGTTGCCGGGGAACGGTAGATCAACTTAAGTCTTAGTTTAACCTTGTAATCATACTTTTATCTTTTCCTTTTTTGTCCCAGTCTTTTCATCATTTTTGTTTTCATTCTTATGAATGTTATTTTTGAATTCCACTCTTATCTATCACTACCCCATGAACGCAAGCTATAACCAGTAGAATCCTTACACCCCATCATAATACCTGGTTATGAGCTATGCCTACCTTTCTGCTGCACTGTCCTTGTAATGAGCATAGAAATATAATTATGAAAATATTCCTTCGGGTATTCTTGTCACTAACTTTTCCAGGTCTGGAGCAGAAAAGAACAAAGGAACAACAAACACAAGGTATGTCCCACCAATCATCATGCAACATTGAATTACATTCATCCAATCTTGATTTACAAAATCCAAGCTTGGGGAATAGACTTTCTAAGAATATTTCTTGCCATGTTGCTATGTTGGTTGTCCCTACCTTTAGGATATGCTCATATACTAATTATACTCTTTCATCACCATCTGAATAAATCTCTAAATGCTTTCATGTTATCTTTATTTTCTATAGTATATACTTTGGTTTTGAAGGACCGAGAAAGCACTAGCAAGGCGACCAGTGGGGGGGGGTGAATGGGAGCCAACAAAAATTCTCTCGAAACTTTGGCCAAATGTCCCAAAATCAACCCCCGAAAGCTACGACCAAAAATGTGATGCCTACGACCCTTGGAAGAGGGTGGATGATCCCAAGGATCACAGCGAGGCAACACAAAATGATAGCAAGCCAAACACCAAAAGCACCGACACAAGTTTGCCCCTTGAAAACCGAGTCCCGAACGTAGATTGAAGGCTACGTCGAGAGATCCCTAAATACCGATGCTAACAAGTAGCAAAGATACCTAGAGAGGTTTCTTGTCTGACTATAGGGCCAAACGAGAAGTCCGAAAACCAAGTGAAAAAGACAGGAGAGCAAACGCACTAAACCGGAGGCTTCAGCCAAATCTCGGACTGTCCGGCCCTTGGGTCCCGGACTATCCGCACCAGGTCGGACTGTCCACGATTCACTGGCGGACTGTCCGCCGGCAGAAAACGCAAAACAACAGTGTTGCTGAAGTCCCCTCGACTGATCCCGGACTGTCCGCGACCCACAACTGCGGACTGTCCGCCGGTCACGAAATGTCAAATCAGCCGAAGAACACAGCCACTGACTCGGCTGATCCCCGACGCGCGGACTATCCGCGCCCCCAGTGGCGGACTGTCCGCGGATGAACAGAGAGGGCGATTTAAGTCGCCCCTCTCACGAATCCTCTCGAATCCGAAACAAAACTCAATCCCACGTTCCCAAACTTGGAGAAGATGATCACGAGGTAGTTAGGAGACTATCCCCAAGAAATCATCCGCTCAAATCAACTCAAACACCGGGAAATCGAAAAGGGGAGGAGTATGAACGAAAAAGCGCCACGAAAACGAAATCAACCCGATCTACTTGTTCGTGAGGAGTTAGATGAATTCCTTCGGTGGAAATGATCTCCTCACTATAAAGAACAAGTTGATTCAAACGGATTTCGCAAAGACGCAGTAGAGAGGGAGATCGAGTGACGGGAAAATCGTGGAGAAACGAAGAACGCGAAGAACACGAACAAAACGCGATTCAAGTCATCGATCTGCAACCGTGTGGCTACCACACGCTACAACAGTGAGGTTACGGCCTCACTTCCTCAAAATCTCCAGTACATAGAGGTATGGTTCTCTGCGGATCTCAGCTAGCTACAGCAGGGGATTGGGAGAGCAGGAAACCCTAGAAGCAAAGAGCAAATGACTGAGATACTATGGGAGAAGGGTGTCTCCCTCTACTTATCCTAATTCTAATTCCTACTCTACCCCTCTCTAATTACAGAGCGAACCAGCTAAACCCTAGGGTTATTCTGGACCAACTCGAAGATGCTGGTGATCCGACGGCCACGCCCGCACAACTGGTAGCGTTGCCTCGACGCAACCTCACCGATTGCAGCCACGTGCCGCCACCGCTCCGCTCGTCCTTTTCACGGACTTCGCCCCCGGTTTTGAGGCCCAAACCGGGAAACCAGCCTTCACGACCAACCCCCGGTTTTGAGGCCCAAACCGGGAAACCAGCCGACCGTAGCCTGAGTTTTGTGGCCCAAACTCAGCAAACCCGCAGCACCCAGGTTTTGAGGCCCAAACCTGGAAACCGTCCTCAGCCCGAGTTTTGTGGCCCAAACTCGGAAACCATCAGCGCCCAGGTTTTGAGGCCCAAACCTGGAAACCGTCCACTCGGTGGTTTTTCTGTGGCTCAACCACCAAACCGAGGCCATAGAGGGCATGCACCGCCCGTGCACCCCGTCCACCGACACATGTCCCCAGGTCCTCGACCCGAGCAACACTCTGCCCCGCAAGTCTTCGCTCGTCGCTGTCCCAGGCTGCCAGCCACCACAGCTGATCCTCAGGCCACCGGCCCTCAGTCCAAGCCTTATGTCCGCCCTTCACCGCTCCCGGTCTGTCGGCACGGCACGTCTCTACTTGACCTTCATCTTGCCCTCGATCACTGTCTCCGTGCTCGACACCTGCACAACACAAGCCAAAGAACCTGCGATCAAACCCGTTGACAATCACTCATCACTCGAGACTCGGCATACACCCATGTATCCGCAATCTCCCCCTTGATGAGTGCATTGTCAACTACACACACAAATCATAATGGAAATAGAAGAAGGAAGAAGGAGAAGAGAGAACTCGACCAAATGACCCAAAAGCATAGCAAAGCCGAAGAAGGTCAAGTGGTAAGAGCAAGACAACTTGGTCCCAAAAGACATGGGCAATGGCTCGACACAACCAAGCAAAGCAAAGCTAGCCCTCAAGAAGAGGTAGAATAGGCCCAACACCGCTAGCAGATACCAATTGAAAAATCAAAGGAAAATGCTAGTCCCTCAAGACAGAGGCACAGAGGCTCAACACAACTAGCAGAAAGCTCGACATCAACTGAAAAACTCGATACCAACCGAAGCAAAGATGCGACCGCTAGTCCCTCAAGATAGAGGCAAAGGCTCAACACAACTAGCAAAGCGCTCCGAACCAATTGGAAATTTCAAAAATTTATCACGAGCAAACTCCCCCTTGCATGGTGCACACAACTGATTCCTCTCCCCTTAGTTGAACATGGGAGGCATGATTTGTCCAAATTCTCCCCCTTAGTTGAAAATGCACCATCAAGTGAAAAATGCATCAACAAGCAATCAAGCAAGGTCTCCCCCCTGGGAAAATGCACCATCAAATGCATATGAGTCACAATGCAAGTGAGCAGCTTCAGGAATATAGTCGATAGAATGCAAAAATACTCCACAAAGTATAGCTCCAACGACTCACTGAAAAGTGTACAAGCTAGCGAAGGCTCAAACTGATCACTAAACACGATATATGAACATATGAGCAAAGTGAGCAGTTTTAGCCAAAAAGGTATTCACCATCAAAATAACACTACACATGTATAGGCAGGAATTCGAACAAGTGCTAAACATGTATACAAGGTGAACTACCCCTAGCAAAGTTCAAACATCATGCTATAGAATGAAGCATATACTTGTGATTTCAGTATTAAATCGGAGTTGCAGCGGTGAAATTTCACAAGTTCAGAATTTTGCATGTGTTTGTGAGAGGTTGAAAGCTTGTCATTGCCTAACTTTTCAACCGAGCGAAGCCTATGCAAATGCAATCAGAAACTTAAAGCATCGGTTTCGGTCATACACTACACGGCTCAAGTTTAACTCAAAGTGCAATGAGAAACCGTCTCGATACCGTGATGTGATGATAAGCAATCCCTTCTCGATCTTTTCAATGAACAGACCAAGCAAGTGACAGACTCAAAACTAGAGACATAGCAACCTAGCATATATGAAAAGCACGAGTGAATTCAACACATCCTACACATGCTAGTTGCAAATCTCAATGGTGAACATTTTTCAAGTTTGATGTTTGTTAGACAGGTTCACCATTCAAAAATAGCTCAGGTCACAACATGTATTAGTGATCAGAAGGAGCATAAGCTATAAGTATCAACATATAGCATTGGAGCATACTAAACAGAGCATAGTCACATTCTAAAGATTATATACATGAAGCTCAGAATGTAAAAGCGTATGCTGAAACGCAAAAGAAAAACAAAGCAAACGAGAAAATAGTCAGTCTATGATACAAAAACCAAAATGTTTCCCCCATCTAAAAGGGGAAACACACACCAAGCTCACCCCTCAACCGATTAAAGGTTGATTCGTCCAAAGGCTTGGTGAAAATATCAGCCAACTGATGATGAGTATCGACATGGCGAAGGTCGATATCACCCTTCTCATAATGGTCTCGCAGAAAATGAAAGCGCACATCAATATGTTTGGTCTTCGAGTGGAGCACGGGGTTCTTAGCAATGCTAATCGCACTCGTGCTGTCACAAAGCAACGACACGCGAGAAAAGCTCAGACCAAAATCACGCAAAGTGGCCAGCATCCAAAGCAACTGAGAACAGCAGCTAGCCGCAGCAACATATTCAGCCTCTGTGGTAGACTGAGCGACACTAGACTGCTTGCGAGAAGACTAAGATACAAGAGAAGAACCAATAAACTGGCAAGTCCAGGAAGTGGACTTGCGCTCAACTCGGCAACCAGCAAAATCGGCATCGGAATAACCGCAAAGGGAGAGGGTGGAGGAATCTGAATACCAAATCCCGAACTCAGGTGTGAAACGAAGGTACCTCATAATGCGCTTGACCGTCTGACGGTGAGAAGTGCGCGGCGACTCCTGAAAGCGCGCACACAGACACACCGCGAACTGGATGTCTGTGCGTGTCGCCGTCCGGTAGAGCAGCGACCCGATCATGCTTCGGTACTCCTTCTGGTCCACAGCTTCTCCATCCTTGTCCGCATCCAGGGCCGTCATGGTCGACATGGGTGTTGGAAGAGGCTTGGCCTCACCCATATCGAACCTCTTCAGCAAGTCCTTGGTGTACTTGCCCTGGTGCACAAACGTTCCTTCTCGGGATTGCTTGATTTGCAACCCGAGGAAAAATGTCAACTCGCCCATCATGCTCATCTCAAATTCCCTGCTCATAGTATCTGCAAACTTGGCAACCAAAGCGTGAGAAGAACCATCGAAAATGATATCATCCACGTAAATCTGGACCAAGAGAGTGTCTTTGCCTTGCTTGAGGAGAAAGAGCGTTTTATCCACACATCCGATTTTAAAACCCTTAGCAAGCAAAAAGGTTTTCAACCTATCATACCAGGCTCTAGGGGCTTGTTTCAAACCATATAAAGCTTTGCAGAGTTTGAAAACATGGTTTGGAAACTTGGGATTTTCAAAACCGGGGGGTTGTTCAACATAAACCTCTTCTTCTATGTAGCCGTTTAAGAAGGCACTCTTGACATCCATTTGAAAAAGTTTGAAACCTTTGGAAGCAACAAAAGCCAAGAGTATCCTAATAGCCTCCAAACGAGCTACAGGAGCAAAAGTCTCCTCATAGTCTATCCCTTCCTTCTGACTATAACCCTTGGCCACAAGTCTCGCTTTGTTCCTCACAATGTGGCCATCCTCTCCTTGTTTGTTTTTGAAAAACCATTTTGACCCAATAGGATTACAGTCTGGAGGAGGTGAACTAAAACCCGAACCCGATTTCGCTCAAAGTTTTCTAACTCCTCATGCATGGCATTGACCCAATCCGGATCTGTCAAAGCGTGTCCAACATCCCGGGGTTCAAAATCAGCAACAAATGCAGAATGAGCAAAGTGAGAGATTTGCCTAGACCGGGTGACGCGTTCGTCGATGCTGCCGATCATCTGTTGAGGCGGGTGCTGGCGCTGAATGTGTCGTGGCGCCTCCCTTGCCGAAGTGGCCTCCCCCTCAACAGCAGCTGGTGCCTCCTCGGGTACAAAAGGTACCGCTCGAGGTGGCGGATCCCACGGCCCCTAGGAAGAAGAGGTGTCGGGGCCGTGAGTCATAGTAGAAGCCGCTCCTTGCGGCACAGCAGGTGGAGGGGGTGCTGGATCATCTATACCTTCAGCACCCTCATCCTCGTCATCAAAGAGTGGCTCACCATCCTCATGATCACCTGCACGCTCAAAACGAGAAGAAGGACAAACCATGGTCTCGTCGAAGGTGACATCTGATGTCTCCATGACTCGGTTAGTGTCAAGGTTAAGTACACGATAAGCACGAGTATGAGTGCCATAACCCAAAAACACACCGTCAGAAGAACGAGACTCAAACTTGTCCAAATTGCCCTTTTTGAGTATAAAACAATGGCAACCGAAAACTCTAAAATAACTCACCTTGGGCAGTTTTCCAAAACGCAACTCATAAGAAGTCTTTTTCAAGAAAGCTCGGAGAAAAATGCGATTGGAAATGTAGCATGCAGTGCTCATCGCTTCGTCCCAATATCGCCTAGGAGTCCTATGCTCATCGAGCATCGTCCTGGCCATCTCTACAAGGGTCCGATTCTTCCTCTCTACAACGCCATTCTGTGGCAGTGTGTAGGGAGAAGAAAATTGATGCTCTAAACCCAGAGAGTTACAAAACTTCTCAAAATCCGAATTCTTGAATTCGGAACCATTATCACTTCTAATAGCTCGCATCGAGTTCAAAGGGAACTCATTCTGAAGACGCAAAATTAGATTTCGAGCAAAGGAGAAAGTCTCGGTCTTCTTAGCTAAAAAGGAGACCCACGAATATCTCGAAAAGTCATCAACAACAACAAGCACATACCACTTCCCCCCAACCGAGCTCACCCGAGCCGGACCAACAAGGTCCATGTGCAAAAGCTCTCCAGGGTGCTTGGTCATGACCTGAGTGACTGGATGGTGGGGAGCGGCAACCATCTTCCCATGTCTACAAGATTGGCAAACAAGATCCTTCTCCATAGATAACTTGGGCAATCCTCGGATTAGACCAAGTTGTTGACGGTCCTTAAACACTTGTTTTACCGTCAACATTTGACCCTAAAGTTCACCAAAAAGGCATGAAATGTAGTCAAATAGGTTTCAAACTAACCGAATTCCACATGTCCATAGAATTTTATTTGAATGGAGGATTTGAACCAAATTTGGACATTTGGACCCACGAGGAGCCAAGCCCACTCAGCAGGGCCCAAATGGGCCTAAGAGGGGTGGCGCCCGCCACCCCTAGGTGGCGCCCGCCAGCTCTAAGTGGCGCCCGCCACTTGGGTTGGCCCAAGTTGCAACCCCTGCCACGTCACCGATCCGTGTGACCTCCCCAGGGCCAAATCTTGGCCCTTGGTCACTAGGTCAGTGGCATCGGACGGCTCAGGATGAAGTGGCGTGGATCAAGGCTGAATGTCGGTTGCTAGGACATGCAACCGACCTCCAAACCGCCTTGGACAACCACCTGGATGACGTTGAAGCCAAGGCGGTGCATCCAACAGTGAGGGAGGTGGCGGCCGCCACCTAGGGCTGGCGCCCGCCACTAGGGTTAGCCCTAGGTCAGCTGGCTGCCCCCTATAAGTACCCCTCTCACTCATTTGGGCTGTAAATACCCCCTTGGAGGCACCTCTTCATTCACAACATCCCACACTTCCAAGAGAAGCAAAGCAAGAGAAGCAAGTGAGAGTTAGGTTAGAAGCTTAGAGAGCTTAGGCAAGTAGGTAACTAGTAGAGCAAGGCATCTTCGCCCTCACGGTAGCGCTGCTCAAGGGTTAGCTCAAGAGTAGAGGCGTGCGAGTGATCGGCTCTGGAGCTGGGAAGAGTCTTCCTTCATCTCTAGTTCAGGTTTTGCTCTTGTTACTCAAGCATTTACTATATTCTAGTTCATCATTTCAAGTATTACTTTATTCTACTTATCAGTATTGAGTGGTATACTTGATTGATTGCTTGAGTTCCTAGCTATCCTACAGATCAATTCACTTAGCCATAGTAGTTAATCTCTAGTGAGCTTAGTGTTTGATCTTTGCCAATAGGTTGCTTAGTTAGTTTAGTGTTTATCTTATTAAGTCAAGTGTTTGCTCTGACGTCCGCAAGGGTGTCTCTATTCAAAGCTAGGGTAGAGATAGTTAGAATATAGTTAAGCGTGGTGCTTAGTTATAGACTTACCTTCAGATACGGCTGGACCCCCAGATAGCTGTGGTAGCAAGAAGGTGGTGATAGCCCTGTGCGCCTTGAATTCCACCACGTAGTTGGCCCAATTTAACAGTAAGGCTCGTTGTGCTAGCGTTCTACCTAAGTAAGTGGTAAAGGCTAGTACGCCTCGATACTTGACAAGATAGGAATAAAACTTTACTCAACTTAGTTGCTTTATTGTCTTTTGCCTGCCTTGCTTCGTAACTATCTCGCTTCGTAGTTATCTTGCTTTGTAGTTATCTAGGATTAGTTATCTAGGATTAGTTAGTAGTTAGTAATATCTTAGTTATCCTTTAGTTACCCTTTATCTACCTATCTATTCACCTTACCTTAACCATCCACTTCATCCTTACCTATCCACCCATATATTCTTTCTAGCCTTTCATCTTCTCTTCTCCCCTTTTCTTTTCTCTTTTCTTCGACTCTCATCCCCTCCTTGACTCAACTCATACACCACCCTAGCCTTCCCTTGGGATCAAATAAATCAACACCTGGTACTCCCAGGCAAAGTGCTACTACGATAGTTCTGTGCGCTTGCAGAATCTCCTCTTGGTAGATTGCATTCTCGCTAGCTAGCTCCTACTAGTGTCGGGACTAACAACCCCGCTTGGCATTAGTAGATAGCTACTTTAGTTACCCTATCTTAGGTGTAGCTAAGAACTACCAACAAGCATTTCTGGCGCCGTTGCCGGGGATAGATTCCATAGTCTACTCCTAGTAATGATGTTAGCAAGTGTCAACACAAGTGAACTAAGCCTTGCAAGCAAGTCGAAGCTCAGGTGAACAAGTCTCCTATGCCACTTCCAAAGATCAGAGGAGGAAGGTCCAGCCAAAAGACAACGAGAAATTCCAAACAACTCCGAGAAATCCGCATGAAAGACTTTTCCAAACGGCGAAATCACGCAAACAAGATTGCCCTAAGGATCCAAAATGCGACTGAGATTCGGTTTAAAACGAATCTCTTAGTCATCATCGAAAAGTTGTGAAACAGAAAGAAGGTTAAAATGCAAGTTAGAAACAAGAGCAACATCGTGCAACACAAAGTGCTCATTAACTCGCACCGACCCACGAGACAATACCTTACCTTTGCTATTGTCGCCGAAGGTGATAAACTCCTTTCCGGTGACCGGACTAAGACTGGAGAACCACTTGGCGTTTCCGGTCATGTGCCTCGAACACCCGGAATCCACCAACCAAACGTTCTCCAATCGATTTACCTACATCAATAAAAAGACATAGGGTGAGCATACGGTCCAACACTGGGGTTAGTGAAGTAGGGAGAATACCAGTGTTGGGCCGGCTGCTCAAAAGAACGGTTAGCAGAAAAACCATTCCTAGCATGCCTACGAGAAGAGCGATCACCACGTAGAGGAAAACGTGGTCCGCTAAGGAAGGAGCGTCCATCGCGATACTCAAAACGCGGTGGAGGGAAACACTCAACTACAAAGCCACCGCCACGGGGTCCATAGCCTACAACTGCAGGCTCCCGCCGGGCACGCTCTCTTCGTGGTCTAGGCCTAGGAACTTGAGGTTTCGGACCTCTAGGCCTAGCAGCACGCCTCTGAACGTTCGACACATGTACATCATGGAAAGGATGGTACATGTCCGGATTGTTCATCTCCTTTGCGCGGCGCGCCTCTCTCTTGCGCCGAAAGCAAAACTCGCTCAAGTGTCCATCTCGCCCACTGTGCTCACAATGGTACCTCACGGCTCTCAAAGGGGGTTGTTGGTACTCACGGTAGTGGGTATGGATCACTTTGCTCTTCTGTGGCTTAAGCTCCTCTTGGATGGGTGGCATGATGTCAAGCTTGTTCTTGAGGTGGTTTGGTTTTGGAGCCCATAATTGTTTCTTTGGTGGAGCTCTCGGAGGTTCAACAAAGACCCCATCCTTGGTGTTAGGCTTGAGAGGCTCTTTGGGTGGAATCTTAGTAAGCTTGGGAGTAGTGGTGGAGTTGGGCTTCTCACATGGGTTCAGACCACTCGACTCTCCAATCTTTCCAAAAGACGAAACATCAAGACCCGAAGCAAAACGTACACCAGGACCTCCAGCAGCTCGCTTGAATTGGGAGATCATCATCCTGAGCTGTGGCTCACCACTCGACACCCATGACAAGATGGTCCGAAGGTATGTGTTTTCCTCCTCGGTTTGCATCTTGTCATGCTTCACATTGGCTATCTCCATCTCCAAACCCTCACAAAGAACACACCTAGCCACACATGTGCTACCTGAGTTGGCCCCTTCAAGAGACACAATCTTGGCATTCTTCTCTGCCAACTCAGATTGCAAGCCCGCACAGGACTTGCACGCACCCAACAGCGAGGATCTAGCCTTCAGCTCATCCACCTCTCCTACCAACGCAACATACTTACCTCTCAAAGTGAGAAGGTCAGTCATGTGTGTGGTGCACATCTCACACTCCTCCTCATCGGTAACAACTACGGTGGACTTGACAGATTCAAGTTCCTTCACTGTATCCTCCCACTTCTGCCTAAACTCCTTGCGCTCTCTAGCAGCACGCCTAAGCAACTTATCCTGTCTAAGGAGCGCGGCAGTAAGCTTCTCGACCTCAGCAGAAAGCTCGTTAGGGGTCTGAGATACCCGGGAGGTGTCGTCGTCATTGTCGTTCCGAGGAGTTTCCTCCAGCTCGCCGTCGACCTCCTTGCCGAGGGCCATGGTGCAGAAGCCGTCGTCATCGGCGAAGAAGCAGAGTCCGTTCAGCTTGTCCTCGATCCTCTTCTTCTTCTCAGACTCGTCATCACTTGAAGAAGCGGAGTCGTCATCTGAGTCGTTGACGTCACTAAGCGTGGCGAAGAACGCACGCTGCTCAGCCTGGGCCTTCTCCAAGTACTTCGTCTTGATGTACTCCTTGTTGAAGCCGCCCTTCTGCTTGTGCTTCGCGGGGACGTACTTCTCCTTGCGCTTGCCAGAGTCATACTTGTGCCCATGTTCCGCCTTGCCGAAGGTCTGCTTGTTCTTCTTTGGGCAATTGGCGATGAAGTGGTTGGGGTCGCCGCACTCGTAGCATCCCGAGCGCCCTCCTCCGCGGCGACGGTTCATGCGGTTGTTGTGAAACCGCGAGAACCGGTTGGCGAGCAATGCCAGCTCGTCATCCCCCAAAAACTCCAGCTGCTCCTCTATGACAGAAAAGAGAGAAGAAAGTGCAAATCCTCTAGAGGGGTTAGCAGAAGAGCCAGAAACCAAAGCCAAAGTCGGGCCAGAAGGATTTTCATAAGAAGCCCTCGACATGGCGTCAATCTCACTAGACTTGAGCTTACTGAAGAGCTCGTCACAAGTGAGGGTCTCATAGTTAGACGATTCAATGATCGCCTAGACCTTTGAGTCCCACACCGACCGATCGAGAGTATGCAAAAGCTTCAAAGCCCTCTCATGATCGTCGAAAGGCAACAACTCCTTGTTCGCTCTCATCTTGTTGACAATGACCAGAAAGCGAGCGAATAAACTCTCTATGCTCTCGCCAGGCATATGTCAAAAGTTCTCATACTCCCGCTTGTGCGACTCGTAGAGACGGGATTTGACTTGAGTGGTTCCCTCATGGAAGCGCATGAGGGTCGCCCAAATCTCACGAGCCGTGGGGAGGTGAGAAACGCTATCAAACTCAGACATGCTCAGACAGGAGAACAAAGCGTTACGCGCTCGGCTATTGGCTTCGTGCTCATCTATCTGAAGCTGAGTGACACGAGCAGCCAAGACAACGTAATCCGCCTTGTTGCAAATCTCCCAAACCGAAGAGCCCATGCTCTGGAGATAGGCCGACATGCGTATCATCCAATACGCATAGTTGGTCCCATCGAAAAATGGTGGTTTGCCCACGCCGCGATCCATGTCGCCTTCGGTGGATCTGGAACCGGCTAAGGTGGAAGATCCTTAACCCGCTCCGATACCAATTGAAGGACCGAGAAAGCACTAGCAAGGCGACCAGAGGGGGGGTGAATGGGAGCCAACAAAAATTCTCTTGAAACTTTGGCCAAATGTCCCAAAATCAACCTCCGAAAGCTACGACCGAAAATGTGATGCCTACGACCCTTGGAAGAGGGTGGATGATCCCAAGGATCACAGCGAGGCACCACAAAACGATAGCAAGCCAAACACCAAAAGCACCGGCACAAGTTTGCCCCTTGAAAACCGAGTCCCAAACGTAGATTGAAGGCTACGTCGAGAGATCCCTAAATACCGATGCTAACAAGTAGCAAAGATACCTAGAGAGGTTTCTTGGTTGACTATAGGGCCAAACGAGAAGTCCGAAAACCAAGCGAAAAAGACAGGAGAGCAAACGCACTAAACCGGAGGCTTCAGCCAAATCCCAGACTGTCCGGCCCTGGGGTCCCGGACTGTCCGCACCAGGTCGGACTGTCCGCGGTTCATTGGCGGGCTGTCCGCCGGCAGAAAACGCAAAATAGTAGTGTTGCTTAAGTCCCCTAGACTGATCCCGGACTATCCGCGACCCACAACTGCGGACTGTCCGCCAGTCATGAAAAGTCAAATCGGCCGAAGAACACAGCCACTGACTCGGCTGATCCCCGACGCGCGGACTGTCCGCGCCCCTAGTGGCGGACTGTCCGCGGATAAAGAGAGAGGGCGATTTCAGTCGCCCCTCTCACGAATCCTCTCGAATCCGAAACAAAACTCAATCCCACGTTCCCAAACTTGGAGAAGATGATCACGAGGTAGTTAGGAGACTATCCCCAAGAAATCATCCGCTCAAATCAACTCAAACACCGGGAAATCGAAAAGGGGAGGAGTATGAACGAAAAAGCGCCACGAAAATGAAATCAACCCGATCTACTTGTTCATGAGGAGTTAGATGAATTCCTTCGGTGGAAATGATCTCCTCACTATAAAGAACAAGTTGATTCAAATGAATTTTGCAAAGACGCAGTAGAGAGGGAGATCGAGTGATGGGAAAATTGCGGAGAAACAAAGAACGCGAAGAACACGAATCAAAACGCGAATTGACACATCGATCTGCAACCGTGTGGCTACCACACGCTACAACAGTGAGGTTACGGCCTCACTTCCTCAAAATCTCCAGTACACAGAGGTATGGTTCTCTGCGGATCTCAGTAGCTACAGCAGGGGATTGGGAGAGCAGGAAACCCTAGAAGCAAAGAGCAAATGACTGAGATAGAATGGGAGGAGGGTGTCTCCCTCTACTTATCCTAATTCTAATTCCTACTCTACCCCTCTCTAATTACAGAGCGAACCAGCTAAACCCTAGGGTTATTCTGGACCAACTCGAAGATGCTGGTGATCCGACGGCCACGCCCGCACAACTGGTAGCGTTGCCTCGACGCAACCTCACCGATTGCCGCCACGTGCCGCCACCGCTCCGCTCGTCGTTTTCACGGACTTCGCCCCCGGTTTTGAGGCCCAAACCGGGAAACCAGCCTTCACGACCAACCCCCGGTTTTGATGCCCGAACCGGGAAACCAGCCGACCGTAGCCTGAGTTTTGTGGCCCAAACTCAGCAAACCCACAGCACCTAGGTTTTGAGGCCCAAACCTGAAAACCGTCCTCAGCCCGAGTTTTGTGGCCCAAACTCGGAAACCATCAATGCCCAGGTTTTGAGGCCCAAACCTGGAAACCGTCCACTCGGTGGTTTTTCTGTGGCTCAACCACCAAACCGAGGCCGTAGAGGGGATGCACCGCCCGTGCACCCGTCCACTGACACGTGTCCCCAGGTCCTCGACCCGAGCAACACCGTGCCCTGCAAGTGTTCGCTCGTCACTGTCCCAGGCTGTCAGCCACCACAGCTGATCCTCAGGCCATCGGGCCCTCAGTCCAAGCCTCACGTCCGCCCTTCACCGCTCCCGGTCCATCGGCACGGCACGTCTCTACTTGACCTTCACCTTGCCCTCGATCACTGTCTCCGTGCTCGACACCTGCACAACACAAGCCAAAGAACCTGCGATCAAACCCGTTGACAATCACTCATCACTCGAGACTCGGCATACACCCATGTATCCGCAGGTTTTGAAGTATTATCATACACCTTTTAAATTAGGCATGGAGCTTATTTTAACTGTTTTCATGAATTAAAGTAAGACATGGTGTCTTGTTTGATTCTTGAGCTAAAAGGTGTGCTGATTTTACCTCTAAAGGCTTTTAAATTAAGTATGGTGCTTAGGTTAAAATGCCTTCCTAAATCAAATTAGACGTGGTGTCTATGTTGATTTCTGAACTGATAGTATGCTATAGTAGATATTGGATATTTTGTTGGACTAACCCCTGCAGGGAAACTTTCAATATTAATTTGGGAAAGTCCGGAGATGAACTCACACTGGAGATGAAGCAAGGCGTACAATGAACTTCAACAACTTTGCACAATGAAGACTCAGCTCATTCATCATGGATGAAACAACTGTGAGTATCAAAGTTTATTTATTTTGTCTTCTACTGCAAGTTATCTTTTGCCTTGAATCATGTTAAAGTGCAGCCGACGCATAAAATACTAGTCTATGCTAAAATAATCCTAAAAAAATCTCCTTATTAGAATAGATGCAAAATACATATGTTGTGGACAACAACCCATGCTTCAAATTCTTGCAATCCTTCGGGTATATATCCACTAGCGTTACGCAGGAGAGATTTTGTTCATCCATGGTTTGGTCTGAACATTGAAGATCCAAAACCCAAACCATAGACACAAACCTACTCTCAGATCACAAACGGTGCTAGCCTAGCTTTGAGTCTTGCTTGGGCACCGATGACAAACAGGATGCAACCTACCTCATATGAGACAACCTATGCCTGCAATCATCATTATCCAAGACATCAAGACAAGAAGTGAGAAGTTATCCTCTTTTCTAATCAAGAGCTAGCTTGGGAGACAAGATGGTACCACTACAATAATAACAAGATCTACAAGTCAAACACATGAACATGTTGTTGGGAGTCCATCTACATCACAAGCCAGCTTGGAAGAGACAATTCCGTTGTCTAGATGTGTTTCACAATGAAAAGGAGGAAGGAGAAAACCACTTCAAGACATATTGATCTTCTACTCACCACTTTGATCAGTACAAACCACTAGACACTGTCCCAGTCGAAAAGAAGAATATGATCCACCACTCATCCTTGGAAGATCTTTCTTGAACACCATCAATGTTATCATCTTTGCCAGACCTGGAGAAGTCAACTTTTGGATTTTTTGCTGCATCTTCAACTTCTACATTACTCATGAGCAGCCAAAGAGAACCAAGAGAAGACCTGGAAGGGAGAGCCAACTGCCAAGAATTGAGGAGGGCATAATGAAGGATGAAGCCACTGGACCACAAGAGTTAGAAGATGAAGAAATTACCTGAGTTAGCAAATCAAGAAGAACAGCCGATAAGATCTCCATCATCTAGACACTGTTGAGAGGACAAGTCTCAGTTGTGACAATATAAGACAAAGACTATCATAGAGGCACTCGAGTAGCAGCTCTAATTTCAAGTCTCTTGTCAACCCAATAATTAAAAGGAAAACAAGAAAGGTTGACAAGAGAAGAATGCAAAATTGTCCCTACATCCTCATAGTACAGAATTAATACAAGAAAGAGAGAGGATCCTAGTCAGCATACTCGAGGAACAATACACCTTCACTGATAAGTTGACACAGGAGAAGAAAGATCGATACCTCTAAAGATGATTCCACTATGATCTTCCTCCTCTCAATCACACTATGAGACGAGCAAGAGAAGACAAGCCAGCTAGACAAGAGAAGCTTCCACAAGATGGTTCAGCACAATCACTTTCCAATGACAAAGTAATATTTCAAGGTAAGTGACCATCACTTTAAAAAGTTTCTCTTTGTTTCTGGTATGAACATAAATAAAGAACAAAACATGTTTAAGTTGCACCTCACTTGATCCAACCTAATCAACTCAACATGTTTAGTCCTTTGATCTTTGCTTTACTCTCCTGAACCTCACTGACTTAACTAAATGAGCTAAAATATTGTGCATCTAACCTATGGAAGATGACATATCTCAATTATAAAAAGATCAACACTTTATGCATAGATTATCCTTCCTTGGGTTAAGTAATTTGATCTATTAAATATTTTAAGATGCTACTTTCATGCTCATCCTCTGATCCTATCACTCATATAAAGATTGAATAGAACATATAAACAACTAGTTTGTCTTGTGCAATGTGCCTAAGGTTAAAGGGGAATAAACAAAACTTTTGGTTTTGTTGGTGTTTTTCCACCAACAGAGCCCATGCACTTGATCTCTACCTTGTCTTTATGAGCAGGACACACTCTTGAGCAAACACGGAGAAGTTTATGACTCCCAAATTCCACAAAGTAAAGGTCCTAGATCCACAAGAACATGCACACTGAGCAAGATGCTGCCAGCATCCACAATTAACGCTTCACTTCAAACTGCTGGACGAACAAATGACATGAGTGACACCATATCAAGAGGTATAAACAAGAAGGAATGATGGAAGACGTCGTAGTCAGAATTAGAGGTCATCAAGTCCCCACAGACTTCTTGATCCTTGACATGAGAAGACATTGATGTCCACCTCATCCTAGGAAGACCATTCCTCTACGCTACAAGTACAATCATTTACAAGAGGAAATCCATTCTCACTTCCCTGGAGAAAAGACACGATGCAACTTCATCAACTACATACCCAATGATGCACCCAAGAAGAACAGAAGTGAAAGACACCGCTCTCAATGCCAAGAAAGACAAACTATCAAGAATAGGGACGCCAATCACGAAGAAGAAGCTATCGACACTGTCCCAGAAAAGAAAGAACAAGAGAAACCTCAAGAACGGTGAACCACAGGAAGTGAAGACTCAGACCAAGAAAGTATGAAAGAAAAAGTCTGCACCTCAGAGATACAATCAATAACAACTTTCCAAACGTCTGGCATACCTTGAGAGGTCTAAACCAAGGGAAGGTCCGGTTCATCGGACCTAAATATCCGAACCTTCGCCAAAAGGTAAAAATTGGTAGTTATCCTCATATTTATTTTCCTGCATATTTCTCATATTTAATTCTTAGTTATTTATTGCATCATCATATTTAATCATTGCATCATCATATTTAATTCACAAACATTTTAATTTCTGCATTGCATTAGAAAAGAAAATATTGCATTTGTTACACTACATCGTAAACCATGAAGCCCCATGTGAATAATTCTATGGTGTGTAAAAACCCACAGGAATATTCACCGTGGTGGCATATAAAAATATAATAATAATAATAATAATAATACTAAAAATAAATATGCATACATTCATCCTGTTGCATTTTCTCTTGCATCATAAAAATATAAAAACATAAAGAGATCTTACTGAAATTCTGGACAACTAAGGCTTGAGTGGCCAACCGCTAATGCTTAATCTGTTCCACAAGTTTTGCTGTCTATTTGAGTTTCACAGGATTTAAAAGGCCAAGAAAAGCTGACGAGCAAGTGAATGTTTCATCAACTACTAAAGCACTATTTCAACAACCATCAACCTCAATCAAAGCTCTAATAGAGGAAGGACATATCCACTGGCAGTCTGCTACATTACAAGATCGAACGACTACGTCAACATTCAGCTTGGGGGAAGGCGCCCCCATGTATCCACGTAAGTATCTTTATCCTCTTAAGTTTTTCATTCTATAAATAAATTCAAAACACCAAAAATATGTGAGCACATGAAGGCTCACCCCTAAAAAGAAAAGAACAAAAATATGTGGGCACATGAAGGCTCACCATTAATTAAAAAAAAGAGACAAAAATATATGGGCACATGAAGGATCAACACTAGTAAGGGAACCAGCTTGGGGGAGACGCACCCCCGTTATCTTCACGATTCACATATGTCTTTATTATTATTATTATTACTACTACTACTATTATTAGCTTTTATTTTATATCTTAAAGTGTGTCAGATTAAATAAATAAAATAGTATGTAAGAAGCTGATGACCAAAGGAGAACCTGCTCTCTCTAATCTGTTGCATGGAAATGATGAATAGTTGCTCTATCTAATTTCTTTCAAGTACCTAGCCTTCAAAGCATGAGTTCTCCTCATTAATAATGATGCCTTAAAATAAAATTAAATGCATGGTTGGCAAATACTTAATCTAAGGTCTAGGTAATTGGGATATGACATGTGATGATCTGAGCTGCTATTATCTTGTTCTAAACAACACTAAAATTCCAGAGATTTCTAAATATGAATATGACTAATAATTGCATTGAGTTAAATTAAGCTTTGTGACCCTGTGAGATGTTATCTTGCCATTGAATTGAGATCACTTACACATTTCATCCATCTTCCACATAAATGCTCATAATTATCTGTTGCTACCCTCTAAGAAGTTTGTTGGAAGCATGTGGCTATTAAAAGAAAAAAAGAAAAAAAAAGAGAGAAAAGAAAAGAAAAAAAAGAGATCCGAGGAAATAAAAAGGGACAAGTGTCCGAAACCTCAAAAAGATAGATCCCGAGGAAATAAAAAGGGACAAGTGTCCGGAACCTCGAAATAAAAAAAAAGAAAGAAAAAGAAAAAATGTCAGAAAAAATGGGCACGTGCCCGACAGTAGAATTAGCCTAATAGCCATATGTCTCTGACAAACAGAAGAGAGTGAGTACATTCAAAAGCATCCGACTCTATTTTTCCATACACATGCACTTCTTGATTCAATGGTTGGTTGACTTTATCTTTGGATCTATTGTTTAATTTGACAACACATGTATTAAAGCTTTTGAAAATCAATTAAAACTCTGGGATAAAGGTGAAGTGAAAGAACTAGAGACATAGTGCTTGATTTGATCATTCAATCTCTCAATTATTCAAGATCTAAGGTAAAAATAATAAGCCCCATGAAGAATAACATGATATGTTTTTGGAGAATTTTTGTTTAACAACAGGTGTACTTGTTGGAAGTAAAGATATTGTAGCAACTCCTGATCCATTGTTGAGTTTTGGTTTTGCTAAGGGACTAGCAAAAGGTAAGCTTGGGGGAATCGTTAACACTGGTTATCTATTAAAATTAAAGGATAAATAAATATGAAAAGGGCATGAATTCAATCACCAACAAAGGTTTAGGGTTTTAATTGACAATATTCCACGAGTTTTGGTGAATTATGATTCTGCAGGGACTAGACCAGGAAACCAGCACTGATTGCTTCCCCTAGAAGGAAAACGACGCGAGATAACGCAATCGGCACGTCTGGAATATTCTAGAAGACTCCAGAGGACACCAGAAGACACCAGGAGGTCGGGCACCGCGGGACCCTGCCAGGTGGGACCGACCGGTCCCACAACGAGACAGACCGGTCTCCCCCGAGCCCGCTGGCTTCCGTCTTCTTCAAGCTTCCTCCACCACCTCCTAGGATGCATCTCCACCGTCCCTGAAGTCGGTTTGATCCAACGGTGGGCGATAAACGTGACGCGGATCGATGACATGGCGATTCCTTGCCCCTTACTCCACCTCGGGCTATATAAGCAACCCCAGACCCCCCTCTCCAGGCATCTCCATCTTCATTATTCATCTCCACATCAGAAACTAGGGTTTCAATTAGAAGTAGAGGTCCCTCTAGATGAATCTCTTCTAGTTCATCTAGAATTAGATCTAGTTCATCTAGTTGTAATCAAGAGCCAGCTATCAAGTAGAAGACTAGTTACCCCTCTATTTAGGATTAAAACCTAGTCTTATACTAGAACTAGAAGAGAGAGAGAGGAAGAGATCAAGAAGGAGCTTCGGCCTGTCAGATCAACTTCTTCATCTTGTACCTGCGGATTCAAGTTCATCTTCAACTTGCTTCAGCGATTGTTTCGGTAATCAACGTCTATATTTAAGTTTAAGCCATTGTTCTTATTATTCTTAAGGTTTGTGACTCTCTTTTGAGTACTTTAATTCTAAGTTGCTCTAGAGTTGAAGTAGTTGGATAGTGTAAGCGTGGTGCTTAGACTTGATAGCTCATCATAAATGCCTCCTATAACGCCGGTAGTAGTGGTTGTTCGCAAGGGTGACTCTTATAGCCTTGCTGATTCTTCTATAGTCCACTTACCCGTGTGTAGGCTCGGTAGGATTATACATTTGCATAAAAGACTCATACTCTGTTTGTGACCTTTTATGGCAACTTCCCCACTAAGAATAATATAAACATAGTACATCACTTTCGGGGATAGTGGTAGTGGTAAGGTTGTTTCTCATGGAGCTATTCGGCTTAATGAGAATTTCGTTCTCAAGGATGTTGCTTTGGTTTCTAACTTGCATTTTAATTTGCTTTCGGTTTCGCAACTCCTTGAAGATGATTTTGAAGTGCGCTTTAAGAAGGGTTTGAGTCGTGTTTTAGACTCTCGGGGAGACCTTGTTTGTTGGGTTGTCCCTTTCGGACGTGTTTTCAGAGCCGATTTTTCTCGTTCTTTTGGCTCTGCTAGATGTTTGATGGCTGCTCCTTCTTCTGATTTGTGGAAGTGGCATAGGAGGCTTGGTCACTTGAGCTTTGACTTGCTTGCAAGACTTAGTTCACTTGGCCTAATCCAAGTATTGCCCAAGCTTAAATTTTAGAAGGGCCTTGTTTGCCATCCTTGTCATCACGGAAAGATGGTTGCTGCTTCTCACCCACCTGTTAATCAGGTGAAGTCCAAGCGACCCGGCGAGCTTTTACACATGGACACTATTGGTCCAGCTCAGGTTTGCTCAGTGGGTGGGAAGTGGTACGTTCTAGTGATCATTGATGATTTTTTGAGGTACTCTTGGGTGTTCTTCATGGAGGCTAAGGATGAGGCTTTTTTTTGCTCGTGATTTGATTCTGAGGTTGAAACGAGTTCCCCCTGATACTATTAGAGCTATTCATAGTGATAATGGTACTGAGTTTGTTAACTCCCAGTTTGCCACTTTTTGTTCTTCTCATGGAATCGAGCATAAGTTGTCTTCTCCTTATGTCCCCCGGCAGAACGATGTTGTTGAGCGCAAGAACTAGACCCTTGTTGAGATGGCCAGGACGATGCTCGATGAGCATAGGACTCCTAGGCGTTTTTGGGCCGAGGCGATCAACACCGCTTCCATGTTTCAAATCGCATCTTTCTTCGAGCTTTCATGAAAAAGACTTCTTATGAGTTGCGTTTTGGACGGGCACCCAAGGTTTCTCATTCTAGGGTGTTTAGGTGCAAGTGCTTTATCCTGAAGCAAGGCAATTTGGACAAATTTGAATCTCGCTCTTCTGACGGTGTGTTTCTTGGTTATTCTTTGCATTCGCGTGCTTATCGAGTTCTTAACCTTGAGACTAACCGGATAGTGGAGACCTGTGAGGTCACATTCGACGAGACTATGCCTTGTGTCTCTTCTGCTTTTGATGTTGTAGGAGAACAGGAGCTAGGAGAGACGATCTTTGTGGAGGAGGAGCAGGACGATGCCGATTGGGGTGATCCCGAGCCAACTCCACTGGCTGCCCTCGTCAACCCTGCGACGACTACTTCAACTCGAGGACCCGATCCCACTACTTCGTCTTCTTGGCGTCCTCTTGAGCCACCTCTCCAGCGAGCACCAGCTGCACTTGAGGGAGTGAAAGCATCTGGCGAGGGGGAGGCTACTTCGGCGAGGCAAGCACCCTGAAGCATTCACTAGGCCCATCCCCTGCAGCAGATGATCGGCGGCATCGACCAACGAGTCACGTGGTTGCGAGCGTATGAGATCTCACACTTTGCTCATTCTGCATTCGTTGCTTCTTTTGAGAACAAGGATGTTGGACACACTCTTTCTGATCCTAACTGGGTTAATGCCATGCATGAGTAGTTAGAGAACTTTGAGCGAAACCAAGTTTCGACCCTAGATCCTCCATCACCAGAATGTCACCCTATAGGTACCAAATGGGTTTTCAAAAACAAACAGGGTGAGGATGGGATGATAGTGAGGAACAAGGCTAGGCTAGTAGCCCAGGGTTTTTACCAAAAAGAGGGGATAGACTATGAGGAAACCTTTGCCCCTGTAGCCCGTTTAGAAGCCATTAGGATTCTTCTAGCTTTTGCTGCTTCGAAAGGTTTCAAGCTTTACCAAATGGATGTCAAGAGTCCTTTCTTGAATGGGTATATAGAGGAAGTGGTCTATGTTAGACAACCCCTGGTTTCGAGGATCCCATGTTTCCAAACCATGTCTTTAAACTTTCAAAAGCTTTGTATGGTTTGAAACAAGCCCCGAGAGCGTGGTATGAGTGTTTGAAAACTTTTTTGCTCTCCAAGGGTTTCAAAATGGGACGGGTAGATAAGACTTTGTTTCTCCTAAAGCAAGGCAATGACACCCTTTTAGTTCAGATTTACGTGGATGATATCATATTTGGTGGCTCCTCTCACGCACTTGTTGCCAAGTTTGCAGATACTATGAGTAGGGAGTTTGAGATGAGTATGATGGGTGAGTTGACCTTCTTCCTCGGGTTGCAAATCAAGCAAACCTGAGACGGGACGTTCGTGCATCAAGGCAAATACACGAAGGACATCCTGAAAAAGTTTGACATGGGCGAGGCCAAGCCTCTTACGACGCCCATGGTGATGACTATTAAGATGGACGTGGACAAGGACAGAGAGGCAGTTGACCAAAAGGAGTATAGGAGCATGATCGGCTCACTTCTGTACCTGACGGCAACGAGGCTAGACATACAGTTCTCTGTGTGCCTGTGCGCTCGCTTCCAGGTGTTGGCGCAAAATGTGGTGCACCGCGCCTCACACACAGCAAGCCGGAAAGCGTGGCTTCAATCGGGTGCCCGGATAGTTTGAAATCCGGAGACGTGCTAGTCGGTTTGACCTGAAGACCAACAAGGGATAAATCTGTGAGAGTAAAACTGGAACATGTCGGGTGAGACCAGACAGTTCCATATTTACGGCCATGAAGCCAATCACAATGGCACACAGCTATAGAAGCTGTCTGTCAACAGGTTTGAGGGTCATTCGGCTAACTCTGAACATAAACATACGTAAGCAGCTGGTTGCCGAACGCACATACATGAAAAAGACATGCTTCGACGAATAAAGGTAAATTATGAATTGACGTGTAACCAAGCTCGGCAAGCTAGCCGAATTGGGATCCATGAGGAAGGAACATACAAACAAGCATGATCAAACCAATCTAAAACCTGCATCTGCCGCACAATACCTAGTTTTATCTAAGCCTAAACATGATTGACATCATGAACCCACAACATGTAACAATCTAGATTAGAAATTAATTCGGCCATAATAATCATGCAATGAAGAACCACAATTATTGAAAGGTATGAATAAACTTGTAAAGCAAGGCCGAACAAAGATCAATCTAGATTGGGCAAAAGAGTGTTACAAAATTAATTAAAACATGCAACACATGATAACTTAATGAATCTATTAGATCTGCCAAATCTAATAGAGCCGATAACTATCTCGCTTTTGCTAAACATATGAATAAACGCCTGCCGCACGGTATCTACTCATAAGCAAAGCATAAGCAAAGACTTCTTGATCATTAACAAGGGTCCGCCGCACGACCATTGGAAACAAACAAGACTACTTGCATCATATCTAAATCCACTGCATGATACTAGACATGATAACAAGGTTGTCGGGACTTACGGAGGTCGACGGATTGATGATTCCTCTCGAAGAACTCGACGACACGACTAAGGACTCGAAGGTGGCACGGGGCCGGTTTGTATTGATATGGTTGTGAACAATTTTACAATGGCCGAGGGTTTATATTTATACCCTGGGCGAAATACGAATCTTGGAAGATTACGATTTACACAATAAAACTTGGAAAATACGAGTCCTATTCCTATTTTCCTCTTGGTGTCCTCCATCGCCACGTGTCTTCTCGTGCAAGTCGGCTCCACTTGCCATATTTTCTTCCCGAATAGAATCACCGCCTTGAAAGATAGCCGACCGCAAAGGCACTTGCCGAAACTCCGAAAATTAACCGACCTTGGTCATCTGCCGAATGCATCATACGACCATCTCTCGCACACTGGCCCATCTATCGTTTCCTTGTGCGTGCGAAAATCTGGTGTTAACACATGCCCCCTAATTTTGGGATAAATATTGAAAGGACCTAAGATGTCGCCTAGAGGGGGGGTGAATAGGCTTTTCTGAAAATTTACAACTTATAATGCGGAAGCAATTAGTATGCGAGTTTCCAATTACTTAGAAACTCCCAATCGGAGTATAAACAACCCCTCAAGAGACAAACACAAAGTATATGACTAGAAATTAATCACCTAGAAGGCAATACCCTGCACCACAGAGGTTAGCTCAAGGATTAAACAAATTGGGCACAGTCAGTAAATACCGGACATGTCCGGTATCAATACCGGACATGTCCGGTATCAATACCGGACAAGTCCGGTATGCACGGGTTGTGCGGGACTGCTCCTTTTCTTCTCCAATTTCTCACACAACCTGCAATCACTATGTATGATGTATATATAAAACTGATTGCTTGCAAAACAACTAGCACAACGAAGAATAACAAATAGCCGAAAGTAAAGCACAAAGGAATGACACGGTATTTGTTTCACCGAAGTTCGGCACCCCCTCGGGTCCTACTCTCCGTTGAGCCGGCTGCGAGCTACCACAAAGGTGGGCTCTAGAGGACACCACGGGTCACTCTAGCCGCGGTCTATTTCACCCGCTATGCTCCTTCCACTAGTTGATCTCTTTTGAGGAGAGATCGAACCTTCACAAACTTTCCGAGGCACTCCACAAATCTCTTGGGTGCTCAACGGCGACGCCTAACCGTCTAGGACCGTAGAGTCCAAGACTAACGAATGCGCACAACAAGATCGACGATTTGCACAAGTGCTCAAGAGATGGCTTGCTCTCTAATTTTGAATCTCTCTCAACCCACAAATAGATTTGGCAATTAGAGGACAATCACTCACTAAGAGAGGGTTGGAAAGTGTTTTGAAAGGCTTAGAATGAGTGTGGGAACCAGTAGAATCAGCAGCCTCCAAAGGTGGAGGTTTGGGGGTATTTATAAGCCCACATTCGAAACTAGCCGTTTTCTAGCCGTTGGCTGAGTCAGCTCATACCGGACATGTCCGGTATGACTTTACTGCGTGAGGAACACACTGAACAGACCAACTTTCAAACTTCCCAACAGATCTCGGTAGTACCGACCACAAGGTTGGTAGTACCGCTAGTTGTAAAGGGGGTTTTCACAACCTCTCTGGAAGTAGCCAATTTTGACCTACCGGTCGTACCGCTATAACCCCGGTGGTAACTCTCGGTGGTACCGACCCAAGCGTCGGTAGTACCGCCTATCACAAAGATACTGTTAGCCACAAATCCGCAAATACCGGACATGTCCGGTATGCATACCGGACATGTCCGATATGACTTGACTGCGCGAGAAGCACTCTTAACCAACCATCTTTCAAAACCCCGAACACAAGCTGCGAGACAGAACTCCGCTAATACCGGACATGTCCGGTATGCATACCGGACATGTCCGGTATGGACTCCACAAGAGCGCCCGAGGCCGAGGCCTGGCTCAGAGGCTCGGGCGAGACGGAGCTTGAGCGCCGAGGCCGAGGCCTGGCGCAGAGGCTCGGGCGAGACGGAGCTTGAGCGCCCGAGGCCGAGGCTGGCTCGGGCGGGACGGAGCTTGAGCGCCGAGGCCGAGGCCTGGCGCAAAGGCTCGGGCGAGACGGAGCTTGAGCGCCGAGGCCGAGGCCTGGCGCAAAGGCTCGGGCGAGACGGATGGCCGCACTGCTGTGGGCTCATACCGGACATGTCCGGTATGGACAGACAGTGCAACACTCAGCTGAAAGTTAGCTCTAGCTCTCTCATGTCTCACTTAGGTTGGATTGAGCACTTATGAAGAATCATCTACTATATGTTGCATCCCTCTTAATAGTACGGCTTTCCTATTTACTCAAGATAAATTGAGATACGAATTTTAAACCTCTTGAGTTGATCTCCATTTGAAACCAAGCCGCTTCTCTTCATTTTCTATATTGGAAGGAATGCTTGTCATGTTTAGAAGTAGATATCCCTCAAGCAAAGCCATCTTGAGCATGTGACTTGACTCCATTCAAGTGATATAATGGAATTCCAAATGTGCCAAGTCAATCCAATCAATATTGTTGCTAGGAATGTCGATTCTCCACTAGATGCGATCTTCAAGCTTGATTGATCCTTCGACTAAATGCAAGTACTTTCTTCTTCACTCTAGCTAGGTTCTTCGGCCGCCAAGCCGTCGCTTGCCCTTCACCCTTGCTTAGTACCTCAAAGACTCTTTCCTTGCTATCTTCACCATTTCAAGCCATTCAACCATGCTTCATTTTGAATTGTTTCTTAGCAAACATAAATGCACTATGATTATCCCACAATACGATAACCCTTTATATCAATATCATTCTCATTGTTGTTTTGTGCTTGTGACATGATCTTCATACAACAATCCTTCATTTTGGCTTTGCATTACATTTCAAGTACATGGTGAGATAATCATTTCCCTGTGTCACACTTAGCAAACATATTAGATCTTTAATCAACATTGTCATCAAATCATCCAAAATCACACTTAAGTGCAACATGCACTTTCATTATTCCAAAATTCCTTTCTCCAGTAGACTGACGTGGAACCTCCGGAAGCATCCACCTTCGCGTGCCATAATTGCCTTACCTGCCGATTCATCTCCCGATGCACCCTTTGAGATCCTTTTAAGTCACCCTTTACTTCGTTTCGGCTTACCCCCTCAAGCTCCCCTGTTTTAATCTCAACACCAAGAAAAACCCTTCTTCCTCCTATCATCACCCAATCCAATCCAATTTAAAAGATGTCTTCCTTGGCGAGCATACGTAGCTCTGAGCTCGGTGTTTCCAGCACCTCCAGGAAGAGGTCGCTCTCTTCTATTTTATTTCACAATGAAGCAGTTGTTCTCACCTCGTTACTTTTGTTTAAGAGGATTGACGAAGATTTCCCCGAAAATCTGACTCAACAGGTCATAGACCTTTAGTTTGATCTGGAGGAGAAGGACCAGGAGATCACTCGAGTCTCCCGGGAGCGTGATGTCGCTCGGAATCGGGCCGCTGGTAAATATTTTCATCACTTCTGTCTTCGTTTTCCGCCTCTTGCCTTTACTCACTCTTCTTCCTTTCAGCTTTGGAGGCAAAACTTCACGCTCTTGAAATTGCCGTCGCCAAGCTTGCCATCACGGCTAATGTGGCGGGTACGACGGCCTTGAATCGGGTAGATGAGGTCAACCGAATCCTCCCTGACATTTCCAGGGCCGGCATGGGATATGGCGCAGCGCTCGCCTTCAACGTCGTACGGATTCACTCCGGTGCCGATTATCGCAGATTTGACGTCTGTGAGCGGGGTTTGGAATATAGGGTAGCGCACTCTGTAGATGATATGAAGGAAGCTGGAACAGATCTGGCTGATTCCTTCGACCATGATCTCCCGATTAGGAGTAGGATAGAGTGGACGAACTGATTTTTCACTGTAATTTTGTACCCCCTTCTTGTAAATAAAAGTCTTTCCGTTTGACCCTTGAAATCAATCTGTGACTGATCCTTCGAGATCAATGCGTGCTCTGTTTTATGCATTAATCATTGACTTTTATTTTGCTCCAACGGCGATGTATATCACATCGGCTATCACTGACAATCATGTCAATCATCTCTGTCCTGTAGGTGATTGCTATAATCAGCTATTTCAGATCTAATGTTTCAGACTTTTCGAATCCATGACGATGTCAGGATAGCGCCTCTTAAGGGATTTTTTATCTTCAGCTTCTTTGAAGACTTCTCCATTAAAACTTCATTGCCTGGAATAAAATATCATCCTTCCCAATTCGATGACCATTCGTCAAACTTCCTGCCTTCGGTGTCAATCGGTAATATGAGTTCCCAGACAATCAACCGAAACTGAGCTCTATATGCAGTAACAATCCTTAGCCGAATCCATCATTTTCCCGATTCTGGAGTCACGATCTCCACAAGTCAGCAAAAATCCAGCCTGGCCCAATAATGGCTCATAAACTGTGAAAACCCTACTCCAATGCTCGGCTTCCCAGTGTGCAAGTCACGGTTCCATAAATATGACCCTACGTATGCCATCACCCTCAACTTCCAATTGAACTCCACTTCTCGGCTCTTAGCTCAAGCCAGAGAGAAAGAATCCTTGCCTGTATTTTCATCAATGGTAGGCAATGGTGACCACAGCAAACGTCCTACTAGAGATGAAGCGGAAGGAAACCAAGCACCGACTCGTCAGTGTTATGGGTGAAAATTGGTCCTCTGCCCCCTTTCGGTAGCTTTCTTGTCCATCCATTCCTGATTCAGTATTCACTTTCCTTCCGGGGTGAGGGCCTTCTCCAGCCAAACCCGGATTCTTTTTCCAGAAACAGCAACTCCAATGGCCTCTCCCAATCCTTTTCTTGGGTCACTAGATTCTTTCGAGTCCAACGATTCACCTCGACACACCCGTTTGGATACTCTCCGGTACCGTGAGGAGAGGGATAAAGCCCAGAAGGAGTTCGAAGACGTATCCAAGAAGTACGACATCAAGGAAGATGAATGGGAAGACCAGCGAAAGCAGCTTTGCAACGTTATCACAGGTTAGTGAAATCCTCGCTCGATTCCCTCCTTCTGATTGGGCTTGCTTTGCCTGACGCATCTTTTCCTTTCGCCAGCTCTTTCTGCAGAGAATGACCGTCTGAGAACGGCAGCGAACAGAGTTGCCGACAAGGTGAATGCCCATGGGAACTCAGCTGAAGCGCGCCTTGACGCCACAGACGGTCGCATAGATCAGGTCGTCGTCCAAGGTGTGCACTTTGGCGTCTCCCTTGGTTTAGCGGCGATGAGCTCTTGGACCAACGAGGACTACTCCTTTCTACCAATTGGCTTCGCAGACGGATGTCTAGATGAAATCAAAGGCATTGAAGTTTATCATGATCATGCCGCTGCTCTCGCCAGGGTCACCAATCCTCAGTCCGTTCTGAATAGATTATTCCAGGAGTAGTTTGTACTAGGACGGATCCGCAAATGAATAAAAGATGTTGTTTTTCTGAATAATGTCTATTTGCGTTCCCTGATTATCCCAGCGATTTTTCCGATTGCAACATTTCCTCAGAAAAACACTTCCCGAATGCATGACGTCATATTAGCCGACCAGATCTTGTTTTGACATGTCATATCACTCGGCATCTTATTTACTACACTTCACCTTTCTCTCCTCCCTATAAACCTGCTAACTTGAAAAATGTTAGGGTCACCAGGGTCATCAACATTTTTGTACTAAAGGCGATATAAACAATATCGGCTATATTCTAAACTCTTGGAGTATTTTCCGCTAAACGTGATGCTTTACATCGGCTATTTTTGTATACAAATATTCTTGAATCTGCTCATGTACCGACTATCTCCTCACATCAAATTCAGAAACTATCAATGCGTTCGACATTTAATAAGTAGTGCCGAAGCTTGGTACATGAGTAATGCACATATGAACAAAATTTTTCTGTAGCCGAATACCTCGTCTCTGGGTCTAACATCTTTCGGCTATTACTCTGTCTTTCCTTTTGAATTCTTGTATAAGGGCCGATTTTATTATTAGGTTATCGGCCGTCACATACAACTTGAAAGATCTACCAAGCTGTGGAGGTACCAATCATCGGTGGTGCCTTCATGTATCGTTTTAATTCCATCAAAAGCTTTCTGTTGTACGTCACCTCACGCGAACCTTTAATCTTCCTTTAGCTTCAGCAACGGAGGAAAAAGGTAAAATTCTTTCAGAAGGTTTATCAATTTCAACCTGTACTCCGGATCTAGATTTGTACTGACACATATCAGTCTCGTCTTCGGCCTTATCAATATTTACTTCTTCTAACTCATCAACCGATACGAAACCTTGTCCCAATTCTCCTCAGTTACCATCAATCGGATTATTCAAGTATTGCTCTGAGAGCCGATCGCTTGAATCGGCTGTTGGTCCTTGTCAAAAACATTCACAGGACCTACTTCCCAAACTCTTCCAGAGAAGCACTCGACACCATCATATTCCAAATAGATAGGTTCTGCAGTAGCAACACTCACTGAATCATCAGCATGGACAATTTCGACGTCATCTCCAATCCACTGGATGAGGATTGGATGCATAGTTGACGGAACACAGCAGTTTGCATGTATCCAATCCCTTCCTAAAAGCAAACTATATGCCCCCTTGCCATCGATGACGAAGAAGGTAGTAATCAAAGTTTTTGACCCGATCATCAATTCAACATGATCTGCTCCTCGAGTATCAGAAGAATTGCCAGCAAAGTCCCTCAACACCATGTCAGTCTTCAATAAATCCTCACTTGCCATCTCGAGTTTCCTGAAGGTAGTATATGGCATGATATTTATGGCAGCTCCTCCATCAATAAACATTTTGGTTAGTGGCTTGCCATTAACATACCCCCTCATATAAAGTGGCTTCAAATGTCGATGCTTAGCTGGTTTATCAAAGACTGCCCGTTGAGCCAAAACGAGTTGAGCCATCAGATCATGGTAATCGTCTTCGTCAAAATCCGAATACACTTCTTCTTGGACGTCTTGATCTCCGGGAGCTATGAATTCTGATGGGAGAAAGAATGGCATGCACATATCAGCCGAACGATCATCTTCATCAGGCTTTTCCTTAGGACGCCAGATTTGTTCTGTCTTAGCGCCTGCCTGCGCCAATTCTCTGTTCCTTAGGCGCTGCACTCTTCTTTTCTGGCTCCGTCTCAACCCTGGTGGACACCACTGTCCTTTCTTCCAAACATATTCACGATATTCTTCTTCTTCAGTGCGAGCCCAACTTTGATTGGCAAATCTTCTCCCTTGCCGATTCTCGGAATTGTCTATTTTTAAGCGCCGATCGTCCTCAGGGATTCGCACCCCAAGCCTTTCATGGACCGAACGGCGGTTGACTCGAGACTGCCTATATTCAGAATATTGATCACTGCATTCAGGGCAATTGTTCTTAATAGGCAGCTTCAAGCCTTCATTCCAACAATATTTGAAGAATGAGCACTCCCAATGAGACTGCTCTTGCTCTCTCATATATTCTCGTTCTTCTCAGTACATCTCCTCTTCGTACCTCCGTTGCTTTTCTATGAACTTCTGTTCCTCATAAAACTTCTGCTTATGGTACCGTTCTTGCTCTCGACGCCATTTGTTTAATAAAATGTGTGTCGTGACTCTGGGCCTGGAAGCCTCACCCCTTTCATTTCGGCTATTCTGGAAACGAACTTGTTGCCGAAATTCTTCATTTGTGATTTGTCGATTGGGGTCAACAGCACCGGTCTCTCTTGCTCTATCAGAGGTTAACACCTTCATCTTGCTTTTACCCTGGGGTCATCTGCATTGACCATGTTAACAGAGAAAGACACGATATTCTGTCCAAAAGGGTTACCATCAATTTTCATTTTTCCATCGAACTTCAAATGCCCTTCCTGGATAGCCTTCTGGATCTGCACTCTGAACACTCGATAATCATTTATAGAGTGAGATCTGGTATTATGGAAACCACAATACCTCTTGTCTTTAACCCCTTCAGGGTGCAACATGGGATGGCCTTCCGGCAACTTGATGCGTCCTTCCTTAAATAACAATTCAAATAGCTTATCTGATTTGGAAACATCAAAATCATAGGTACCTTTTTGCTGCCTCAACCATCGTTGATTGACTTGAGTCGGCTCTTTTGCCCAGACTAACTCAGCTGCAGCTACCTCATCTTCATCATCATACTCTGCTGGTTCTTCTAAGAAAGCCTGATACATTTCGCTAGCCACATCACCTTTCTGGAATTGATTATTTCTCCTAAACCCCTGAGCTTGACTAATCATTATTGCCAATCGTTGTGATAGCTACCCAAGATCATCAAACTCCATGCCGAACAGCTCTTCCCTGATATTCGGCAACATACCAGCTATAGCTATCCCTAGCAATTGATCATCTGGTAAATTTAGGGAATAGCAGAGATTTTTAGTCTCCCTGAATCTGCGTAAATATTCTTGCGGTGTCTCATTAGCTCTCATCCTCAGACTCATGAGATCGACCAACTTCTTCTCATTGGTACCCGTAAAGAAATACGTGTGGAACTTCTGTTCTAACTCTGCCCATGTATTAATAGAGTTTGCTGGCAGAGATGTTAACCATGAGAAAGCTGGTCCCGTTAATGACAGTGGGAAATACCAAATTCTCCAAGCCTCATCTGCAGATGCTTCTCCACGTTGCATCAAGTAACGGCTGATGTGTTCAACAGTACTGGTAACATCTTGGCCTGAGAACTTAGTAAGATCAGTAGGAGGTTTCACCCTTGGAGGAAGTGCCACTCGGTTGTACCACTCCGGGTAAGGAGACTTGTAGGCATAAGATTGATTCTTTGGCTTCAGGCCGAATTGATTCTGCATCATGTCGGCCATCCTATGCATGATGAGGTCGACGCTTGAGTCTGGAGCAGCCTGTGCCTGACCCCCAAGAAATGCCCCTGCTGAATTTTTATAGCCCGGATTCGGGAGAGCATTAATTGCACTGTAATCAACGAACTCTTGATATCCATCTCCAAACATGTTCTTCTGCAACCTATTCATTGCCGGAGATACTCTAAAAGTAGATGGTGGGATGTTTCCTGTCGTGCCGAATGCAAGTTGGCCATGAGTCATGTGAGGTTGCTGCTCCTGATGCAGGACCATCCCACCTTTGCTTGAACCAACTCTGTTGTCTTCAGCAGTTTTCCTCTGATGTTGGGAAACGGGGAATAACAGTGGCCCCTGCATCGGACCAGTGGCTTCTTCAAAACATTTATCTATTGCCGGGCCAAAAATACCAACCATGACTACACGAAAGGTGTTTAAGAAAGCTGATTGATGATTGGTCATGGCCTCCGATACAGTCTTGTACATAAGTTCGGACATTTTTTGATTATCTTCCTCATCAGTGCTATCAGATTGATGAGGAAGGAGAGTCCTTGGTAGTGACTGCTTCTGGAAAACCTTGTTGCTCTTGTTCTTAGAGAAGGACATCAAGCATTTGCGCTGAAACTCATCGCATGCTTGTTGTACTAGATCTTTCAAGTTTGGTGGCAACTCATCCATGGTCACTTCCAGGATTTGAGTGTTGTCGAACTCAGGCATCTTGGAATGAAAGGTCCCACCGGGCGTGCCAAAAAGTGTGTTGGCACAAAATGTGGTGCACCACGCCTCACACACAGCAAGCCGGAAAGCGTGGCTTCAATCGGGTGCCCGGACAGCTTGAAATCCGGAGACGTGCCTGTCGGTTTGACCTGAAGACCAACAAGGGATAAAATTGTGAGAGTAAAACTGGAACATGCCGGGTGAGACCAGACAGTTCCATATTTATGGCCTTGAATCCAATCACAATGGCACATAGCTATAGAAGTTGTCTGTCAACAGGATTAAGGGTCATTCGGCTAACTCTGAACATAAACATACGTAAGCAGTTGGTTGCCAAACACACATACATGAAAAAGACATGCTTGGACGAATAAAGATAAATTATGAATTGACGTGTAACCAAGCTCGGCAAGCTAGCCGAATTTGGATCCATGAGGAAGGAACATACAAACAAGCATGATCAAACCAATCTAAAACATGCATCTGCCGCACGATACCTAGTTTTATCTAAGCCTAAACATGATTGACATGCATGAACCCACAACATGTAACAATCTTGATTAGAAATTAATTCGGCAATCATAATCATGCAATGAAGAACCACAATTATTGAAAGGTATAAATAAACTTGTAAAGCAAGGCTGAACAAAGATCAATCTAGATTGGGCAAAAGAGTGTTACAAAATTAATTAAAACATGCAACACATGATAACTTAATGAATCTATTAGATCTGCCAAATCTAATAGAGCCGATAACTATCTTGCTTTTGCTAAACATATGAATAAACGCCTGCCGCACGGTATCTACTCATAAGCAAAGCATAAGCAAAGACTTCTTGATCATTAACAAGGGTCCGCCGCACGAACATTGGAAACAAACAAGACTACTTGCATCATATCTAAATCCACCGCATGATACTAGACATGATAACAAGGTTGTAGGGACTTACGGAGGTCGACGGATCAATGATTCCTCTCGAAGAACTCGACGACACAACTAAGGACTCGAAGGTGGCACGGGGCCGGATTGTATTGATATGGTTGTGAACAATTTTACAATGGCCGAGGGTTTATATTTATACCCTGGGCGAAATACGAATCTTGGAAGATTACGATTTACACAATAAAACTTGGAAAATACAAGTCCTATTCCTATTTTCCTCTTGGCGTCCTCCATCGCCACGTGTCTTCTCGTGCAAGTCGGCTCCACTTGCCATATTTGCTTCTCGAATAGAACCACCGCCTTGCAAGATAGCCGACCGCACAGTCACTTGCCGAAACTCCGAGAATTAACGGACCTTGGTCATCTACCTAATGCATCATACGACCACCTCTCGCACACTGGCCCATCTGTCGTTTCCTTGTGCGTGCGAAAATCTGGTGTTAACACCAGGCATCCCCTCGGACATCCCACAAGCAAGCGGTCAAGCGCATCATGAGGTACCTCCGATACACTCCTGAGTTCGGACTTTGGTACTCTTCTTCTTCGACCCTTTCGCTTTGTGGTTATTCCGATGAGGATTTTGCCGGTTGTCCGCTTGAGCGTAAGTCTACTTCTGGGACTTGTCAGTTTCTTGGTTCTTCTCTGGTTTCGTGGTCTTCTCGCAAGCAATCAAACGTTGCCCAGTGTACTACTGAAGCCGAGTATGTTGCCGCTGCTTCTTGTGCTTCACAGCTTTTATGGATGGTTGCTACATTGCATGATTTTGGTCTAGATTTCAGTCGGGTCCCTTTGCTTTGCGATAGCACTTCTGCCATTAATGTAGCAAAGAACCCTGTTCTTCACTCCAAGACCAAACACATCGATGTTCGCTTTCACTTTCTTCATGATCACTACGAGAAAGGTGACATTGATCTTAGGCATGTAGACACCCATAACCAGGTTGCAGATATTTTCACCAAGCCTTTGGACCTCTCAACTTTTGCTAGGTTGAGAGGTGAGCTTGGTGTGTGTTTCCCTTTTTAGATGGGGGAAGCATTTTGTTTGATGTACCATAGACTGACTTTCTGATTCCTTTTTTGTTTTGGGTCTTGAGTCTTTTTAGTTGTGTCTTTGCTCTGATACTTACTTCTGCATGCATTTCATCATGTACATACTTCACCTTTTTGAGCTTCATGTCTATAATTGTTAGATTGAATCTATGCTCTATTTAGTGTATGCTCCGATGATATTTGATGATGCTTGTAGCTTAGGCTCTTTTTTGATCACATTATACATGTTGTGAGCTGAGCTACTTTTCAGAATGGTGAATATGCATAATTAACATAAAACTTGATACATGTTCACCATTGAGATTTGCAACTAGCATGTTTAGAATGTTTTGAGGTTACTTGTGCTATTTCATATATGTTAGGTTGCTATGTCTCTAGTTCTGAGTCATTCACTTGCTTGGTATGTTCATATATTGCTTAATCTAAACCAAGTTGAAGTGAATTTGAAAAGATCGAGATGGGATTGCTTGTCAGCACATCACAGTATCGAGACTATTTCTCATCGCACATTGAGTTAAACTTGAGCCGTGTAGTGCAAGACCAAAACCGATGCTTTAAGCTTCTGATTGCTTATGCATAGGCTTAGCTCGGTTGAAAAGTTAGGCAATGACAAGCTTTCAACCTCTCGCAATCTCATGCTGAATTTGAACTTGTGTAATAACCGCTGCAACTTCTCCAATAAAATCTGAATACACAAGTCTATGTATGATTCTATAGCATGATGTTTGAACTTTGCTAGGGGTAGTGCACCTTGTATACATGTTTAGCACTTGTTTGACTTCCTATCTATACATGTTCAGTGTTATTTTGATGGTGAAATCCCTTTCTGAATGGCTTAAAACTGCTCACTAAGCTCATAAGTTCATATTTCGTATTATGTGATCAGTTTGAGCCTTTGCTAGCATTTTTGCTTGTTGCTTAGTAATCGGATCAGCACTCTTTAGAGCATTCGTTCACTCTATCGATTATATACCTGAAGCTGCTAACATGCATTTTTGACTCATATGCATTTGCTTGACTCCGATAGGCACGGTCTAGCTCCATTTCGCTTGATTAAGCTCTTTTTCCTTCTCTTTTGATTGCAAATTGCCCCTAAGGGGGAGAATTTTCCAAGGGGGGGAACTTTAAATTTTTATGTTGTGGTGAAAATTTGCAATTTTTGTATTTCACATGTTGAGGGGGAGTTCTTATAGTGAGGGGAGCTTTTCTGCTTTGCTTTGAGTCAGTTTTCTATTGGTGTTGAGCTTTCAGAGTAACAGCTAGTTGTGTCGAGCCTCTGTGCCTCTGTCTTGAGGGACTAGCTATTTATCGCCAATTTTTAGTGTTTGTCGATTGGTATCGAGCTTACTGCTAGTTGTTTTGAGCCTCTGTGCCTCTATCTTGAGGGACTAGCAGTTTTTGCCTTTGAATGCGATTGTTCAGCCTCATTTGGTAATTGAGCTTTCAGCTAGTGGTGTTGAGCCCTTTTAGCCACTTCTTGAGGACTAGCTTGATTTTGACTTGGCTGCGTCGAGCCGTTGCCCATGTCTTTGGGAACAAAGTCTTTTGGTCCGATTTGATCGAGTTTTGCTCTTTGATGAGTTTTTGCTCCAATCCTTTGCTTGGTTGTCTCAAACCATTGCCCATGTCTTTGGGGACCAAGGTTTGCTTATCTCGATTTGTTCTTCTTCGGCCTTTCTCTTGGCTTTTGGACATCATGAGTGAGTTTTCTCCTTCTATCTATCTCTGTTTTCTTTTTATTTTGATTATGGTTACTATGAGTTGACGATGCACTCATCAAGGGGGAGATTGCGAACACAAGGTTGATATGTGCCCTTGTGGTTCCCTTCGTGAGTGATGAGTGGTCGGTCAACGGGCAACATGTGTCTTGGATGTGTTGATGTGCAGGTGCGGAGCTCCGAGACAGTGGTAGAAGGTGAGGTGAAGGTCGAGTAGAGACGTGTCGTGCCGACAGACCGGGAGCGGTGAAGGGCGGACGTGAGACTTGGACCGACGGACCGGGATACCTGAGGACCAGCTGTGGTAGCTGGCACGTGGCATCGGCAAGCAAGAGCACATGGGGATGTGCGGTGCATCGGCCGAGTCGGGAGGAAGGTGATGGCATCGTGACACTTGGCGGGAGGCCGAGAAGGAAGGCGAATACACTATGCCCGGCGTGGAGGCTGGACATGCTCCGGCATCGGTGCCAGAACTCAGGGTGTGCGAACCACATCCCGTCTACGGTGCGGGTTTGGTAGTTGAGCCTCAAAAAACTACCCTCGACGGTTTCCGAGTTTGGGCCTCAAAACTCATGGTGGTGGGTTTCCGAGTTTGGGCCTCAAAGCTCGGTGTGGACGGTTTCCAGGTTTGGGCCTCAAAACTTGGGCTGGCGGGCTTCTGAGTTTGGGCCACAAAACTCAGCCGTAGGACAGGTTTCCCGGTTTCAGCCTCAAAACCGAGGGGAGGTCCAAAAGGACGGTCAACACGTGGCGGCGTGGAGAGGCTGGCGCGGCGGCAAAGCTATCCACGAGGAAGGTGCGGCGGTCGACAGGACGGCACGTGGTGGTATCCTGAGGCTTGCGTCGAGGCGAAGCAAATGATGAGGAAGGCGCGTGGCCGTTGGATCGACACTCAGCAGAGTTGGACCAGGATACCCCTAGGGTTGGCCGCTTCACTCTCGTATCTAGGGGAAGAAGGGGACTATTGTACATAGGCTATAAATAAGAGAGGCGCCCCTCCTCTCTCCCTATCCTTGCAGCCACAATTGCCTGAGCTCTCTCTCTAGCCCTTGCTTAGGTTCTAATCATACCTCGCTGCATGTGATCCGCAGAGTGAGCAATACCTCTGTGTACTGGAGATTTTGAGGAAATGAGACCGTAATCTCACCTCTTGTCTCGTGGGTTCGAGATACGGTTGAAATCCCGATCGATTCGCGTTTTGTGTTCGTGTTCTTCGCGTTTCCGTTTTTCCTCTTCCTGAGATTTGTCTCGTTCTCCCTCTCCGTGAGATGTTTTTCGATTCTGCTTGAATCAGTTTGTTCTATGTCATGAGCTCCGTCTTTCCACCGAAGAATTTCTCTCCTAACCTCACAAAGACTTAGATCAGGCAGAAATCGCGTCCGTTCTCCATTCTCCCCCCTTTTTGAGTGTTCTTCGGATATCTTGTGAATGACTTGATTTGGTGCGATGATTTCATAGGACCCATGGGAGGAGTTTGATTTGGTGAAGAACACATGGGAGGAGTTTGATCGAAGCTGCTTTTGATTTGGTGAAGATCTGAAGGACCAAAAATTCTACACAAAGGCAAATAGAGGGGGGTGAATGGGAGCTTTAAATTTCTTTTCAGAAACTTATAGCCAATGTCCCGAGAATCAACCCCAAAGGCAAACCTAGAGCTTGATAGTGTCCACGACCCTAGATGTAGGGTGGATGCTTCCAAGAAGCACAACGAGACACTATGCAACTTTAAAAACCAATGCAAAAACTGGAAACCAAAACTAACAACGAACGAACGAGCTGCGGATGAAAACGTGCTAAACTGCACTGATCAGTACTGACCAGACTCTCCCTGTGTCCAATAAGTTGGGATCGGACACGTTCGGTCAGAGCAAACCTGATTTCAGAACTCTCTGTGTTGGACCGGACTCTCAAGGGAAGAGCGTCCGGTCACAGTACCAACAGCGTCTGATCAATTCAAAACGAGTGAACAGTAACAGCTGCGTGTCCGGTCAATCAGAGATAGTGAGTCCGGTCAAGTTTGCGTAGACTGATCTTGCTCGGCCTTCAACGACCGGACACACGAGATAGAGTCCGGTCGATGCGAAGGATGGGTCCGGTCACCCTGATTTGCAACAGTTCGTTCACCGAATCAACTCGATCTCAGCCAAAACGAAACCTCTGGAGTTCAAACTTGGTGAGATGAGTCACAAGGAGGATAGTGAGCTACTCCTACGAGATCATGGCTTGAACCTATCTTCAAATCGATGAATTGAAAAAGTTCAGGGAAAGATAAGAGAAAAGTCGATCCAAAACGAAAACCAATTGATCTACTTGCTTGTGAGGTTTGAGTCGAATTCCTTCGGTGGAAATGTTTCCCTCACCGTAAAGAACAAGTAGCAACAAACAGAATCAAAAACGAACAACCGTAGAGAGAGATCGATCGACGGGAAAAACATGGAGAAAGAGTGAACGTGAAGAACAGCTCAAGAACACGAATCACGACCACAATTTCCAGCTGAAAATTGTCCCCACGAGGAGACAACGGGAATCCGGTCCCGTTTCCGCAAAATCCAAATACACAGAGGTATGATTCACCGTTTCTGCGGATCTCAGTAGCTACAGCAGGGATGTGGCAGAACAGGAAACCCTAGGTGAAAGTAGCAAATGGCTGAGATAGTCTGGAGGGAGGGTTGGCGTCTCCTTATATAGCCTAATACAATTATTCCCCTTCTACCCTTACAGCTAATGAGCGAGCAGGCTAACCCTAAGGGTATTCCTGACCAACTCGAGGTTGAAGTTGATCCGTCGGCCACGCCCGCACATCAGGTAGCTTCGCCTCGACGCGACCTCACCGGATGTCGCCATGTGCCGCCCCGCACCGTTCGTCCTTTTCACCGACCTCCCCCTAGTTTTGAGGCTGAAACCAGGAAACCAGTCGTCCATCGGCTGAGTTTTGTGGCCCAAACTCAGAAACCTGCCAGCGCCCAGGTTTTGAGGCCCAAACCTGGAAACCGTCCTCAGCCCGAGTTTTGTGGTCCAAACTCGGAAACCGGCCACACCTAGGTTTTGAGGCCCAAACCTGGAAATCGTCCATTCGGTGGTTTTTCTGTGGCTCAACCACCAAACCGACGCCATAGAGGGATGCACCACCCGTGCACCCCATCCACCCACAAGTCTTCACTTGTCGCCATCAGCCTAAGTTTTGAGGCCCAAACTCGGAAACCGGCCATCCAGTGGTTTTTCTGGGGCTCTACGACCAAACCGAAGCCGTAGAGGGATGCACCGCCTGTGAACCCTGTCCACCGACACGTGTCCTCAGGTCCACGACTCAAACCACACCATGTCCCGCAAGTCTTCGCTCGTCGCTGTCCCAGCATGTCAGCCACCATGGCCGATCCTCCGGCCACCGGTCCGTCAGTTTAAGTCCAACTTCACCCTTCACCGCTCTTGGTCCATCAGCATGGCACCCCAGCACTTGACCTTCACCTTGACTTTGATCATGGTTTCCGAGCTCGACACCTACACAACACAAGCCAAAGAACATGCGCATCAAATCCGTTGACAATCACTCATCACAAGACCCGGATCACAGCCTGTGCATCCGCAATCTCCACCTTGATGAGTGCATTGTCAACTACCAACCACAAATCATATAGAGTAAAATGAAAATAAGAAAGAAGGTAGAACAAAGAGAGAACTCATCCAAATGACCAAAAGTGATGTAAAGCCGAGAGAAGGTCAAGTGGAGTGAGCAAGACAACTTGGTCCCCAAAGACATGGGCAACGGCTCGACGCAACCAAGCAAAGCAAAGCTAGCCCTCAAGAAGAGGCAGAATGGGCTCAACACCACTAGCTCCAATCCAAACCAACAGAAAACTCGACAAGCAAAGCGAGCAAACTCCCCCTGGACACAAGCACAACAAGTTTACTCCCCAATGATTAATGCATCACCACCAAGTTATGATTTGTCAAAATTTCTCCCCCTTAGTTGAGAATGCACTTATCAAGAACAAACATGGGAGCCTGAAGGTGACTAAATGAATGCAAAAGCTTCGAGAGTATGCTATCCAGAGTGACAAAATGCTCTGTTTGCACAAGTGAGAAAGTAAAGAGCCCTAATGCTAGCATAAGCTCATCATGATTATACAACCTAACAAGATTGGCAAAGCAGTTTTAGATATGAAATTTAGGGAAAAGATCAAGTTCACCATAGAAATAACATCTAGTATGAAAATAGACATGTCATCGACTAGAGCTAACAAAACTATACTAGTGAACTACCTCAAAGCAAGTGTTAATCAACAAGCCATATACAACTCATTTCATTTTGGAATTAAGCAACTTTTACAAGAGTTATACATGTCAAGTGAATGCGAGGGGTTGAGAGCACCACATGTCTAACTTTTCAACCAAGCGAAGCCTAAGTCAACGACTATCACAAGCTTAAAGCTATGGTTTCGGTTATACACTACACTGCTCAAGTTCTTCCCAAAGTGCAAAGGGAAGCAGTCTCGATATAGTGAGGTGTCGTAGTGCAATCCCACCTCGATCTTTTCATTATCTCTTAGCTTGGATTTCAGATTTTAGCATTTTAGCGCATCGAAGTATATACAATGGAAGCAACCAACTCCAAGCTAGAGACATAGCAACCTAGTATAGCAAAGCAAGCTCAAGAATGACAAGACCTACACATATTAGTTGCCAAAGCTAATGGTGAACTATTTTAAGATTTGACATTTATTAAGCAATTTCGTCATTACAAAATCATACTTAGCTCATCAGGATAAGTTACATGATCAGAACGAGCTCAAACTGCATAAACTAAGTATCATACAAGCATGTGAAAACAGAGCATAGTATCAATCTAGACAGAATATAATTGAAGCTCAAAATGCAAATATGATACATATGCAGATGCAGAAAAGATATGAAAGAACCTAGACTGTACATCATATGATACAACAAAGTGATCCCACATCTAAAATGGGAAACACACACCAAGCTCACCTCTCAACCTAGCAAAGGTTGATTGGTCCAATGGCTTGGTAAAAATATCGGCCAACTGATTATGAGTGTCAACATTCTTAAGGTCGATATCACCCTTCTCATAATGGTCTCGCAGAAAATGAAAGCGCACATCTATGTGTTTGGTCTTAGAATCCAACACGGGGTTCTTAGCAACGCTAATCGCACTCGTGCTGTCACAAAGCAAAGGTACTCGAGAAAAGCTTAGACCAAAATCACGCAAAGTGGCTATCATCCACAACAACTAGGACCAGCAGCTAGCTGCAGCAACACATTCAGCCTCTGGGGTAGACTGGGTGACATTATACTATTTGCGAGAAGACCATGAAACAAGGGAAGAGCGCAAACAACTGACAAGTCCCAGAAGTGGACTTGCGATCAATACGGCAACTAGCAAAATCAGAATCAGAGTAACCGCAAAGCGAGAGGGTGGAAGAAGCAGAATACCACAGTCCAAACTCAGGTGTGAATTGAAGGTACCTCATAATGCGCTTGACCGCCTGACGCTGAGAAATGCGCGAAGACGCCTGAAAGCGTGCGCAAAGACACACCACAAGCTGAATGTCCGGTCGTGTAGCCGTTAGGTATAGTAGCGAGCCGATCATACTCCGGTACTCCTTCCGGTCTGCAGCTTCTCCATCCTCATCCTCATCCAGGGCCGTCGTGGTTGACATGGGTGTCAAAAGAGGGTTAGCCTCACCCATATCGAACTTCTTCATGATGTCCTTTGTATACTTTCCCTGGTGCACAAACATCCCCTCTCGGGATTGCTTAATTTGCAAACCAAGAAATAAAGTCAACTCGCCCATCATGCTCATCTCGAATTCCCTGCTCATAGTATCTGCAAACTTGGCAACCAAAGCATGAGATGAACCACTGAAAATGATATCATCCATGTAAATCTATACCAAGAGAGAATCAGTGCCTTGCTTGAGGAGAAAAAGCGTTTTGTCAACACTCCCCATTTTAAAACCCTTAGCAAGCAAAAAGGTTTTCAAACGCTCGTACCAGGCTCTAGGGGCTTGTTTCAAGCCATATAAAGTTTTGTGAAGTTTAGACACATGGTTAGGAAACTTGGGATTTTCAAAACTGGGGGGTTATTTCACATACACTTCTTCTTCAATGTAGCCATTTACGAAGGCACTCTTGACATCCATTTGAAAAAGTTTAAATGTTTTGGAAGCAGCAAATGCCAAGAGGATCCTAATTGCCTCCAAATGAGCTACAAGAGCAAATGTCTCCTTGTTGACACTGGTTATCTATCAAAATTAAAGGATAAATAAATATGAAAATGGCATGAATTCAATCACCAATAAAGGTTTAGGGTTTTAATTAACAATATTCCATGAGTTTTGGTGAATTGTGATTCTGCAGGGACTAAATAGAAAAACCAGCACATATTACTTCTCCTAGAACGAAACCGACGGAAGATTATGGAACTGGCACGTTAGGAATACTCCAGAAGGACCTAGAGGACACCACGATGCGGGACACCCCGAGAGCCTTCCAGGTGGGACCGACCGGACCCACCCCATGACCGTCCGGTGGGCCCAGGGAGCCACCGGCCTCCCCCTTCTGGAACCTTCCTCTACCGCCTTTGAGGATCCATCTCAGCCCTATGTGAGTCGGTTTGATCTAACGGTCGTGGTTGATCCCTCAGGGCTATATATACAGGCCCCCAGGCCCCAGGGAGGAACAAGTCTCTCTTCAGAAAAGTCTACGCCTCATTCAGAAACCCTAGAAGAAGACTTCAAGAGCCAGCTTTCAAGTAGAAGACTAGTTACCCCTCTAGTTTTGGTTTAGAACTTAGTCATATACTAGAACTAGAAGAGAGAGAGAGAGAGAGAGAGAGAGAGAGAGGAAGAGATCAAGAAGGAGCTCCGGCCTGTCAGATCAACTTCTTCATCTTATACCTGCGGATTCAAGTTCATCTTCAACTTGCTTCAGCGATTGTTTCGGTAATCAACGTCTATATTTAAGTTTGAGCCATTGTTCTTATTATTCTTAAGGTTTATGACTCTCTTTTGAGTACTTTAATTCTAGTTGTGCTTGAGTTAGAGTAGTTGGATAGTGTAAGCGTGGTGCTTAGACTTGATAGCTGATAAATGCCTCCTATAACGTCGGTAGTAGTGGTTGTTCTCAAGGGTGACTCTTATAGCCTTGTTGATTCTTCAATAGTCCACTTACCCATGTGTAGGCTCGGTAGGATTATACATTTGCATAAAAGACTCATACTCTGTTTCTGACCTTTTATGGCAACTTCCCCATTAAGAATAATATAAACATATCACTCTTAAATTGGAATTAGACAACCTTAGTCATCCCCTCTATACTTCTAGATTCTCCGTCCATGTTATCTACTTAGGGATTAGACTTTAAGACTTAACACTATCCGTTCCTTTGGGTTCGATATTAAAACTGGGTTACTCCGGTGAAGTGCTACATCAGTAGATTTTATCTGTGCGCTTGCGGATAGAGTAGAGTGTGCGTTAATTTATACCAACAAGCATTTATGGCGCCGCTGCTGGGGAACGGTAGATCATCTTAAGTCTTAGTTTAACCTTGTATTATACTTTTATCTTTTTCTTTTTTGTCCCAGCCTTTTCATTATTTGTGTTCATTCTTATGAATGTTGTTTTTGAATTCCACTCCTATCTGTTACTACCCCATGAGCACAAGCTATAACTAGTAGAATATTTAATCCTATCATAATACATGGTTATGTGCTACGCCTACATTTCGGGAATATTCTGTTCTGGAAACATTTCTTTTTGGGAGTCTGCATTTTAGACAACAAGATAAATAATCTCTTGGCTCATTGTGGGATGATTTTAATAGCCTCATCATGTAATCCCTTAATGCTGCTATTAGAGAGCGTTGCTCTGTTTTGTCTTCTAGTGCACAAGGTTTATGTTTCACTGTATTACTAGAAAAGCCCCCTTGCCTTAGTTTTCTCACCAACTCACTAAAAGAAGATAGTACCACCCGAACATGAGTGTTCACCTTTCTACTGCACTGTCCTTGTAATGAACATAGAAATATAATTATGAAAATATTCCTTCGGGTATTCTTGTCACTAACCTTTCCAAATCTGGAGCAGAAAAGAATGAAGGAACAACAAACACAAGGTATGTCTAACCAATCATCATGTAACATTGAATTACATTCATCCAATCTTGATTTGCAAAATCCAAGCTTGGGGAATAGACTTTCTAAGAGCATCTCTTGTCGTGATGCTATGTTGGTTGTCCCTACCTTTAAGATATGCTCATATACTAATCATGCTCTTTCATCACCATCTGAATAAATCTCTACAATGCTTTCATGTTACCTTTACCTGCTATAGTATATGTATGGGTTTGAAGTACAGTCATACATCTCTTTAAATTAGGCATGGTGTTTAGTTTAAACCACGAGGTGTGTTGATTTCGCTTCAGAAGGATTTTAAATTGAGCATGGTGCTTAGGTTAGAATACCTTCCTAAGTCAAATTAGACGTGGTGTCTAGGTTGATTTCTGAACTGATAGTATGCTATAGTAGATATTGGATATTTTGTTGGACTAACCCCTGCGGGAAAACTTTCATTATTAATTTGGGAAAGTGCAGAGATGAACTCACACTGGAGATGAAGAGACACATGAACTTCAACAACTCTTGCACAATGAAGACTCAGCTCATTCATCATGTATGAAAGAACTGTGAGTATCAAAGTTTATTTATTTTGTCTTCTACTGCAAGTTATCTTTTGCCTTGAATCATGTTAAAGTGCAGCCAACACATAAAATACTAGTCTATGCTAAAATAATCCTAAAAACATCTTTTATTAGCATAGATGCAAAATACATAAGTTGTGGATAATAACCCATGCTTCAAATTCTTGCAATCCTTCGGGTATATGTCCACTAACATTACGCAGGAGAGAGATTTTGTTCATCCATGGTTTGGTCTGAACATTGAAGATCCAAATCTCAAACCATAGACACACAAACCTAATCTCATATCATGAATGGTGCTGGCAATAGCTTAGCTTTGAGTCTTGCTTGGGCACTGATGACAAACAGGATGCAACTTACCTCGTATGAGACAACCTATGCCTGCAACCATCATTGTCCAAGACATCAAGACAAGAAGTGGGGAGTTATCTTATCTTCTAATCAAGACCTAGCTTGGGAGACAAGATGGTACCACTACAACAATAACAAGATCTACAAATCCAACACATGAACATGCTGTTTGGGAATCCATCTACATCACAAGCCAGCATGGGAGAGAATTCCGTTGTCTAGATGTGTTTCACAATCAAAGGGAGGAAGGAGAAACTTTGCTGATTCTTCAACAACTACATCACTTATGAGCAGCCAAAGAGAACCTAGAGAAGACGTCAAGGGAAGAACCAACTGCCAAGAATTGAGGAGGGCATTATGAAGGATGAAGCCACTACACCACAAGAACTAGAAGATGGAGAGATAACACCTAAGCTAGCAAATCAAGAAGAACAGCCGATAAGATCTCCATCATCTAGACACTTTTGAGAGGACAAGTCTCAGTTGAGACACTAAAAGACAAAGACTATCATGGAGGCACTCGAGTAACAGTTATAACTTCAAGTCTCTTATCAACCCAATAATTACAGAAAAACAAGAAAGGTTGACAAGAGAAGAATGCGGAACTGTGCCTACATCCTCATAGTACAAAATTGATACAAGAAATAGAGAGGATCCTAGAAAGCATACTGGAGGAACAATGTGCCTTCACTGATAAGTCGACACATAGAGAAAGAAGGTTGATACCTATAAAGATGATTCCACTGTGATCTTCTTCCTCTCAAGCACACTGTGAGACAAGCAAGAGAAGACAAGCTAGCTAGACAAGAGAAGCTTCCACAAGGTGGTTCGACACATCACTCTTCAATCACAAAGTAACCTTTCAAGATAAGTAACCATCACTTTAAAAGCTTCTTCTTGATTCTAGTATAAATAAAGAACAAAACAAGTTTAAGTTGCACCTCACTTGATACAACCTAATCAACTCAACATGTTTAGTCCTTTGATCTTTGTTCCTAGCTTTACTCTCTTGAATCTCACTGTCTTAACTAAATGACCTAAAATGTTGTGCATCTAACCTTTGGAAGATGATATATCTCAATCATAAAAAGATCAACACATTATGCATAGATTATCCTTCCTTGGGTTAAGTAATCTGATCTGTTAAATATTTTAAGATGCTACTTTCATGCTCATCCTCTGATCCTATCACTCATGTTAAGACTGAATAGGACACATAGACAACAAGTTTGTCTTGTGCAATGTGCCTAAGGTTAGAGGGGAATAAACAAAACTTTTGGTTCTATTGGTGTTTTCCACCAACAGAGCCCATGCACTTGATCTCTACCTTGTCTTTATGAGCAGGACACACTCTTAAGCAAAACATGGAGAAGTTTGTCACTCCCAAATTCTATGGAGTGAAGGTCCTAGACCTATAAGAACATGCACACTGAGCAAGATGCTGCCAGCGTCCACAATTAATGCTTCACTTCAAGCTGTTGGACGAACAAATGACATGGGTGACACCATATCAAGAGGCATAAACAAGAAGGAATGATGGAAGATGTCGTAGTCAGAATTAGAGGTCATGAAGTCCCCACAGACTTCTTGATCCTCGACATGAGAAGACGATGATGTCCACCTCATCCTAGGAAGACCATTCCTCTACGCTACAAGTACAATCATCTACAAGAGGAAATCCATTTTCACTTTCCTGGAGAAAAGGCACGATGCAACTTCATCAACTACATGCCCAATGAAGCACCCAAGAAGAATAGAAGTGAAAGACAACGCTCTCAAAGCCAAAGAAGACAAGCTATCAAGAATAGAGAGGTCAATCACGAAGAAGAAGCTATCAACACTGTCCCAGAAAAGAAAGGATAGAAACCTCAAGACAGTGAACCACATGAAATGAAGACTCAGACCAAGAAAGTATGGGAGAAAATGTCTGCACCTAAGAGGTACAATCAATAACAACTTTCCAAACATCTGACATACCTTGGGAGGTCTGAACCAAGGGAAGGTCCGGTTCGTCGGACCTAAATATGTGAACCTTCGCCAAAAGGTAAAAATCAGTAGTTATCATTATATTTACTTTGCTGCATATTTCTCATATTTAATTCATAATCATTTCTTATATCATCATATTTAATTCACAAACATTTTAGTTAGAAAACAAAATAAAAAAATTACTGCATCATAAACCATGAAGCCCCATATGAATAATTCTATGGTGTGTAAAAACCCATAGGAATGTTCACCGTGGTGGCATAAAAAAATAAAAATAAATACGCATACATTCATCCTGTTGCATTTTTTCTCTTGCATCGTAAAAATATTAAAATACAAAAATATTGAGAAAGAGATCTTACTGAAATTCTGGACAACTAAGGCTTGAGTGGCCAACCATTAATGCTTAATCTGTTCCACAAGTTTTGTTGTCTATTTGAGTTTCACAGGATTTGAAAAGGCCAAGAAAAGCTGATGAGCAAGTGAATGCTCCATCCACTGTTGGAGCACTGTCTCAACAAACATTAACATCAATCAAAGCTCTAATAGAGGAAGGACATATCCACTGCCAGTCTGCTACATTGCAAGATTGAACGACTACGTCAACATTCAGCTTGGGGGAAGGCACCCTGTGTATCCACGTAAGTATCTTTATCCTTATAATTTTTTTTTATTGAGAACATATATGATGAATGATTGACATTTATGAGGAAGGTTTGAGGCTTTTCCCGGTTGAGTCCATATCTCGTTATGCGCTTAATGTTTATGACTAACCGGTGGCGTTGAGTTGTGGTGTGTTACTGTGTTGGCGTGCGTGTGCAACATGTGTCTCTTGGCTGTGTTGATGTGCAGGTGTGGAGCTCGGATACAGTGGTCAATGGCGAGGTGAAGGTCAAGTAGAGACGTGTCGTGCCGACGGACTGGGAGCGGTCAAGGATGGGCGTGCCGTGCGGCGGACGTGCCATGTCGATGTACCTAGAGCGGTGAAGGGGGACGTGAGGCTTGGACCGACGGACCGGAGAGCCGGAGGACCAGCTGTGGTAGCTGGCACGTTGCATCGGCGAGCAGGAGCACATGGGGATGTGCGATGCATCAGCCGTGTCAGGAGAAAGACGATGGCGTCATGGCACTTGGCGGGAGGTCGCACACGGGCTTCCGTGCGGCGCAAGTGTCGTCGGCCGAGTCAAGAAGGAAGGCAAAGGTGTTGTGCCCGGCGTGGAGGCTGGACATGCATCGGCATCAGTGCCGGTGGTCGGGGTGTGCGAACCACATCCGGTCTACGGTGCGGGTTTGGTAGCTGAGCCTCAAAAAGCTACCCTCGACGGTTTCCGAGTTTGGGCCTCAAAACTCGGGGTGGCGGGTCTCCGAGTTTGGGCCTCAAAACTCGGGGTGACCGGTTTTCGAGTTTGGGCCTCAAAACTCGGGGGTGGACGGTTTCCAAGGTTGGGCCTCAAAACCTGGGCTGGCGGGTTTACTGGTTTGGGCCTCAAAACCGGGCGGAGGTTCCTATGCGGAACGGTCGACGCGTGGCGGCACCGAGAGGCTTGCATTGCGACGAAGCTATCGGTGAGGAAGGCGCGGTGGTCGACGGTGACGGCACGTGGCGGCATCCTGGAGCTTGCGTCGAGGCAAAGCGAAGGATGAGAAGGCGTGTGGCCGTCGGATGAAAATTGACAGGACTGGACGGTTTTACCCCCAGGGGGTATTTGGTCAGTGCTTCATGTGAGGGCGTTTTGGTCTTCAGACGTGCACCTATATATATGAAGGGGGCTGGTTAGGGCAGCCTATCCTTGGAGGTGTCACTCTCATTTTGTTCATTTAAGAGGAGGCTAGGGTAAGGAGGAGAGACCGGCTCTTATTCTTGAGCTTTTTGCCATCCGCGTTTTGTACTGCGAGGAGTGGCTTGTAACCTGACACAGAGTGCTACACAGTTCATCATCTAGTAGCAATCAAAGGATCAATTTCTTCCTCTCTTGTCTTGGCTGAAATTTGGATCGAATCGCGTTTTTGTTCTTCGCGTTTTGGTTTTTCCTTTCTCGGAGATTTGCCTCGTTCTCCCTCTCCATGCGACGATTTGCGATTCCGTTTGAATCATATTGTTTGTTGCCATGAGCTCCTTCTTTCCACTGAAGGATTTCTACTCTAACCTCACGAGCACATAGATCTGGTCGAAATCGCGTTCGTTCTTCGTTCTTCCCCCTTTTCTAGTGTTCTTCGGATTTCTCATGGATTAGTTTGTTTGGAGTGATGATTGAAGGACCGAGAATGCAAAAGCAAGGCGACCAGAGGGGGGTGAATGGGAGCCTAAAAATTTCTCTTGAAACTTTGCCCTTTGTCCCAAAAATCAACCCCAAAAACTTCGACCAAAACGTGATGCCTACGACCCTTGGAAGAGGGTGGATGATCCCTAGGATCACGGTGAGGCACCACCAAGCAAGAGCGAACCAAGTACCAAAAGCTTCGGCTCAAGTTCGACCCAAAAACCGACCCTCGGACGTAGATGGAAGGCTCCGTCGAGAAATCTCCAAATACCTATGCTAACAAGTAGCAAAGATACCTAATGAGGTTTCTTGGTTAACTCAAGGTCAAACGAGAAGTTTAAAAACCAAACGGAAAAGCCGGGAGGCAATTTGCACTGACCAGGACAAGTCTGCGAAGTCCTGGACAGTCCGCGGGTACGGCCCCGAACTGTCCGTGGTACTGCCGGACTATCCGCGAGGAAGGTGCGGACTATCCGCTGGCAAAAACCCCCCAAACAGCAAGTCTGCTAAACCTCCCTGGTTGACTCGCAAACTATCCGCGATCGACTACGGCGCACTGTCCGCCGTTCAACCAAAAGCAAAACAACCGAAGAACATAGCCACTGATCTGGCTCGTCCCCGATGCACGGACTGTCCGCGGGGTGGATGGCGGACTGTCCGCGACCACCCAGTGAGGGCGATTTCGGTCGCCCTCAACTCCAATCTCCCGAAATCTGATCCAAGTCGAAATCCCTTGTTCTCAAACTTGAAGAAGATGATCACGAGGTAGTTAGGAGACTATCCCCAAGAAATCATCCGCTCAAATCAACTCAATCAACGGGAAATCGAAAGGGATGGTATATGAACCGAAAAAGCGCCATGAAACTTGAATCGACCCGATCTACTTGTTCGTGAGGAGTTAAATGAATTCCTTCGGTGGAAATGATCTCCTCACATCAAAGAACAAGTTGATTCAAGTGGATTTCAAGAAGACGCAGTAGAGAGGGAGATCGAGTGACGTGAAAATCGTGGAGAAACGAAGAACGCGGAGACGAAATTCAAAACGCGAATCAAACCACGAATTTGCAACCGTGTGTCTACCACACGCTACAACAGTGAGATTACGGTCTCACTTCCTCAAAATCTCATGAACACAGAGGTATGGTTCTCTGTGGATATCAGTAGCTACAGCAGGGATGTGGGAGAGTAGGAAAAACCCTAAGTGGAAAATAGCAAATGACTGAGATAGTTTGGGAGGTGGGTGTCTCCCCCTACTTATCCTAATTGTAGTTCCCACTTTACCCCTACTAATTACAAAGCGAACCAGCTAAACCCTAATGTTATTCTGGACCAACTCGAAGTAGATGCTGATCCGACGGCCACGCCCGCATAATAGGTAGCTTCGCATCGACGCGACCTCACCGATTGCCGCCACGTGCCGCCAACGCTCTCCTCGTCCTTTTCACGGACCTCGCCCCCGGTTTTGAGGCCGAAACCGGGAAACCTGTCTTCACGACCAACCCCCGGTTTTGAAGCCCAAACCGGGAAACCCGCCGTCCATCGCCTGAGTTTTGTGGCCCAAACTTAGAAACCCGCCAGCGCCCAGGTTTTGAGGCCCAAACCTGGAAACCGTCCTCAGCCCGAGTTTTGTGGCCCAAACTCGGCAAACCCGCAGCACCCAGGTTTTGTGGCCCAAACCTGGAAACCGTCCACTGGTGGTTTTTCTGTGGCTCAACCACCAAACCGACGCTGTAGAGGGGATGCACCGCCCGTGCACCCCGTCCACTGACACGTCTCCCCAGGTCCTCGACCCGAGCAACACCGTGCCCTGCAAGTCTCCGCTCATCGTTGTCCCAGGCTGTCAGCCACCACAGCTGATTCTCAAGCCACCAGTCCCTCAGTCCAAGCCTCACGTCCGCCCTTCACCGCTCTGGGCCCATTGGCACGACACGTTTCTACTTGACCTTCACCTTGCCTTCGATCACTGTCTCCGTGCTCGACACCTGCACAACACAAGCCAAAGAACATGCGCATCAAACTAGTTGACAATCACTTATCACTCAAGATCTGGCATACACCCATGTATCCGCATTCTCCCCCTTGATGAGTGCATTGTCAACTACCATCATAAATCATAATGAAGGTAGAAGAAAGAAGGAAGAAAGAGAAGTAGAGAACTCGTCCAAATGACCCAAAAGCATAGCAAAGCCAGAAGAAGGCCAAGTGAAGGAGCAAAACAACTTGGTCCCCAAAGATATGGGCAACGGCTCGAAGCAACCAAGCAAAGCAAAGCTAGCCCTCAAGAAGAGGTAGAATAGACTCAACACCACTAGCGAGAAAGCTCAACACCAATTGAAATACCAATTGAAATTCAAGCAAAATGGAGCTAGCCCTCAAGAAGAGGCAGAACGGGCTCAACACCGCTAGCGAGAAAGCTCGATACCAACTGAAAAGCAAAAGAGCTCGAAACCAAGTGAAGAGCATATAGGCAAAGTCGCTAGTCCCTCAAGAAAGAGGTAGAGGCTCAACACAACTAGCTACTAAAAATGCTCTGAAGAAATTGGAAAAAATGCCCCAAACCAAACGAGCAAACTCCCCCTTCAATAGTGCACATAACTAGGACCATGATTTGTCAAATTTCTCCCCCTTAGTTGATAATGCAATATCAAGCAAATTTCTCCCCTCCAAAAAGCATATGAGTCAAAAATGCAAGTTAGTAGCTTCAGGAATATACTCAATAGAATGAAAAGATGCTCTACAAAGTGTTGATCCGATGACTCAACAATAAGCATGCAGGCCAGCAAAGGCTCAAACTGATCACTAAATACGAAATATGAACATATGAGCAAAGTGAGCAGTTTTAGCCATTCAGAAAAGAATGTTCACCACAAAAAAATAGCACTGAAACATGTATAGACAGGAAGTCAAATAAGTGCTAAACATGTATACAAGGTAAACTACCCCTAGCAAAGTTCAATCATCATGCTATGTAATGAAGCATAGACTTGTGTTTTTCAGATTTTATTGGAGTTGCAGCGGTGAAATTAAACAAGTTCAAAATTTAGGATGTGATTGCGAGAGGTTGAAAGCTTGTCATTGCCTAACTTTCCAACCTAGCTAAGCCTATGCATATGCAATCTGAAGCTTAAAGCAAAGGTTTCGGTCAAACACTACAAAGCTGAAGTTTAACTCAATGTGCAATGAGAAACAGTCTCGAAACCGTGATGTGTTGACAAGCAATCCCATCTTGATCTTTTCAATTCACTTAAAACTTGGTTCAATTTTTATGACAGAAAATGAACATACCAAGCAAGTGAATGACTCAGAACTAGAGACATAGCAACCTAGCATATATGACAAGCACAAGTGATTTCAACACATTCTACACATGCTAGTTGCCAATCTCAATGGTGCGGATACATGGGTGTATGCCGAGTCTCGAGTGATGAGTGATTGTCAACTGGGATAATGCGCATGTTCTTTGGCTTGTGTTGTGCAGGTGTTGAGCAAGGATACAGTGATCGAAGGCAAGGTGAAGGTCAAGTAGAGACGTGCCGTGCCGATGGACCGGGAGCGGTGAAGGGCGGACGTGAGGCTTGGACTGAGGGACCGGTGGCCTGAGGATCAGCTGTGGTGGCTGACAGCCTGGGACAGTGACGAGCGAAGACTTGCGGGGCACAGTGTTGCTCGGGTCGAGGACCTAGGGACATGTGTCGTTGGACGGGGTGCACGAGTGGTGCATCCCCTCTACAGCGTCGGTTTGATGGTTGAGCCACAGAAAAACCATCGAGTGGACGGTTTCCAGGTTTGGCCCTCAAAACCTGGGCTTTGATGGTTTCCGAGTTTGGGCCACAAAACTCGGGCTGAGGACGGTTTCTAGGTTTGGGCCTCAAAACCTGGGCGCTGCGGGTTCTGAGTTTGGGCCATAAAACTCAGGTGATGGACGGCTGGTTTCCCGGTTTGGGCCTCAAAACCGGGGGTTGGTCGTGAAGGCGGTTTCCTGGTTTGGGCCTCAAAACCGGGGGCGAGGTCCGTGAAAAGGACGAGCAGAGCGGTGGCGGCACGTGGCGGCAATCGGTGAGGTTGCGTCGAGGCAATGCTGCCAGTTGTGCGGGCATAGCCGTCGGATCACCACCTACCAGGAGTAGGTCTAGAATAACCTTAGGGTTTAGCTGGTTCGCTCTATAATTAGTTAGGGGTAGAGTGGGAACTAGAATTATGATAAGTAGAGGGAGACACCCACCTCCCATCCTATCTCAGTCATTTGCTCTTTGCCTTCTAGGTTTTCCTGCTCTCCCAATCCCCTGTTGTAGCAACTAAGATCCGCAGAGAACGATACCTCTGTGTACTTGAGATTTTGAGGAAGTTAGACCATAATCTCACTGTTGTAGCATGTGGTAGCCACACGGTTGCAGATCGATGTCTCAATTCGTGTTTTGACTTTGTTCTTCGCGTTCTTTGTTTCTCCGCGATTTTCCCGTCACTCGATCTCCCTCACTACTGCGTCTTTTTGAAATCTACTTGAATCAACTTGTTCTTTATAGTGAGGAAATCATTTCCACCGAAGGAATTCATCTAACTCCTCACGAACAAGTAGATCGAGTCGATTCAATTTTTGTGGCGCTTTTTCGGTTCATATTCCCTTCTCTTCGATTCCTGTTGATTGAGTTGTTTTCAGCGGATGATTTCTTGGGGATAGTCTCCTAACTACCTCGTTATCATCTTCTCCAAGTTTGGGATCAAGGGATTTTGATTTGGAAAGGATTTGGGGAGATTTGGGTTGAGGGCGACCGAAATCGCCCTCACTAGGTGGTCGCAGACAGTCCGCCACCCACCCCGCGGACAGTCCGCGCGTCGTGGACTTGGCCAGATCAGTGGCCGCGAGTCTCTACTGTTGGAGTCCAGGTTGACCGGCGGACAGTCCGCCGTTGCAACCTGCGGACAGTCCGGGACTGTCCAGAGCCGTTTCAGCAACATTGTTGTTTGCTCTTTTGGCCGGTGGACAGTCCGCCACCTGACCCCGGACAGTCCGCCGTTGAGCAGACAGTCCGCGGTCTGAACCTCGGACAGTCCGCGACTCGGCTGTAGGCTGAGTTTTAGTGCTTTTGCTCTCCCGGCTTCTTCGCTTTGGTTCCGGACTTTTCGTTTGGCCCTAGAGTTGACCTAGGAACCTCTCTAGGTATCTTTGCTACTTGTTAGCATTGGTATTTGGGGGTTTCTCGACGTAGCCTTCAATCTACGTTCGGGACTCGTTTTTTAAGTGTCAAGCTTGTGCCGGTGTTTTTGGTGTCTTGCTCGCTCTTGCTTTGTGGTGCCTCGCTGTGATCCTAGGGATCATCCACCCTCTTCCAAGGGTCGTGGGCATCACGTTTCGGTGAAAGCTTTCAGGGGTTGACTTTTGGGACAAAGGCCGATGTTTCGAGAGAAATTTTTTAGGCTCCCATTCGCCCCCCCCTCTAGTCGCCTTGCTTTTGCATTCTCGGTCCTTCAATTGGTATCGGAGCGGGTTAAGGATCTTCCACCTTAGCCGGTTCCAGATCCACCGAAGGCGACATGGATCGCGGCGTGGGCAAACCGCCGTTTTTCGATGGGACGAACTATGCGTATTGGAAGATACGCATGTCGGCCTATCTTCAGAGCATGGGTGCTTCTGTCTGGGAGATTTGCAACAAGGATGATTATGTGGTCTTGGCTGCTCGTGTTACTCAGCTGCAGATCGATGAGCATGATGCCAGTAGCCGAGCCCGCAATGCTCTTTTCTCATGCTTGAGTGTTTCTGAGTTTGATCACGTTTCTCATCTCCCCACGGCTTGTGAGATTTGGGTGACCCTCATGTGCTTTCATGAGGGAACCTCTCAAGTCAAATCTCATCTCTACGAGTCGCACAAGCGGGAATATGAGAACTTTCGACACATGCCTGGCGAGAGCATAGAGAATTTATTCGCTAACTTTCAGGTGATTGTCAACAGGATGAGAGCTAACAAGGAGCTGTTGCCTTTTGAAGATCATGAGAGAGCTTTGAATCTTTTAAATACTCTCGATCAGTCGGTGTGGGACTCAAAGGTCCAGGCGATCATCGAATCGTCTAACTATGAGACCCTCACATGCGACGAGCTCTTCAGTAAGCTCAATTCTAGTGAGATTGATGCCATGGCGAGGGCTTCTTATGAAAATCCTTCTGGCCCGTCGATGGCTTTGCTTTCTGGCTCTTGTGCTAACCCCTCTGGAGGCTTTGCTTTGTCTTCTCTTCTTTCTGTCACAAAGGAGCAGTTGGAGTTCATGGGAGACGACGAGTCAGCTTTGCTCGCCAACCGGTTCTCGCGGTTTCACAACAACCGCATGAACCGTCGTCGTGGAGGAGGACGCGATGGGTGCTTTGATTGTGGCGACCCGGATCACTTCATCGCCAACTGCCCCAAGAAGAACAAGCAAGTGGTGGGCAAGGGCGATCGTGGCCACAAGTACGACTCCGGCTGGCACAAGGAGAAGCACGTTCCTCCCAAGCACAAGCGGAAGGGCGGCTTCAACAAGGAGTACATCAAGAAGAAGTACATGGAGAGAGCCCAAGCCGAGCAGCGTGCTCTCTTCGCCACGCTCAGCGACGTCGACGACTCGGATGACGACTCCGCTTCCTCAAGCGACGACGAGTCCGAGAAGAAGAAGAAGATCGAGGATAAGCGGAACGGCCTCTGCTTCTTCGCCGACAACGAGGGCTTTTGTACCATGGCCCTCGGCAAGGAGGTCGACAGTCAGCTGGAGGAGCCCCTCGGAACGACGACGACGACGACACCTCCCAGGTATCTCAGACCCTGTTGACGCTCACTAATGCTCATAATTATACCATCAACTATTGCATGAATTAACATGAAATAAACCATAAAGCATAGTTGTAGGGTTTATTCTAACGAGTTCCACAAGTTTTGGTGATCTCCGTTGTTTTACAGGATATTGAATTTTCACTGAATAAAACTATCTCAGATGGTGAATTGGAATACACCATTGCGTAGAGCTCGTCGCGCTGATCAAAATGGATATATTATTTGCTATTTTTGGAGCAAGGAATAAATAAATAAAAAAGATATAAAATTTCCAAATTAAAAAGGAACGTTGACGTCATGCTGACGTCAGCGCCCCCAAGGTCAACGACAACAACGGATTGTTGGCGTGCAGGCCCTGTCGGGCACAACACCAGCTCGACCGCACGTTACCAGCTCTTCCCAATCGTGTGATGCCACATGGCCACGGGAGGGTGCAATGCGCTGCGCGGGACGCTCTGGCGGGAGCGCGCGGACGCCCGTACGGCTGGGAGGACAGGTGGCACGCGTGGACTGGAGGCCAATGGCGATGGCGCGGTCTGCTTGCGCCAGGCACAATTGGGCCGGCCCAACCGGCCAGTTCAGCTGGCCACAAAGGCCATGTCCACATGGCGAAGGATTTAGTACCACATCGCTTGCTCAAGGTGGAGGGGACGCCAGGAGCCCCTATATAATAAACCCAGGACCCCCCCTGAGGCAACACAACATCATTAGGGAGTATTTGTAGAGGCGTCCCTCGAAGGACAACCTCTCCTCTCTATGTAATTAGGTTTAGATTTTCCAATGTAATAGCTTAGCTCTAGTCGGGAGTTAGGGAGAGCGGAGGTGCGCTCCGGTTCTGGAGGAGTCTTCAGAGATTCGGTATGCCTTTGTATCTTTTTTTAAGACTTATACTTTAATATATTTACCTTCTCTAATTACTTTATGCCTTTCATATATGATTAGTATAGTTGTTATATCTTGGCATCGGATCTTTGCTCGTATTGAGTGCTCTAGTTATAGGCCATAATTAGAGTAGTAATCGATAGATTAGACATGGTGTTTAGTCTATAGGTTACCTGAGGTTGCGCTCAATCCCAAGGAATAGTTGTGGTAGCCCCAAGGGTGACAGCTCTGCTAGGCCTTTGTAGTCCACCACGTTCGGATTGATGTTTTCGTAGAGCTTTTGGCAGCCTTCCCCTGACTACCTTCTTCCCAGTCTTTTTCGAGAGTCAGAAAAGTACTATTGCTCCAAAGTGCCAATGTTTATAAATGCTATATCTTTTCATCCTTGTTACCTTAGAACCCAAGTAATAGAGAAGTGCATATGAACCTTGATTTCTCCCGTTGTCCTCCCACTATAGTTATCTAGTTATCATTGAATTATCTTTTATGTGCTTTCATTCATATCATATATTATTTACTCTTGCTTTAGTCTAATTAGTACTCTGAGTTAGTAGATGCATGATAGTGAATTATCAGATTCTTGACCCTAGCTTCCCTGTGGTAAAATATAAATAACGATCCTGGAATAGTCCTGGTAAAATGCTACGATGGTGTTCTGTGCGCTTGCGGAATCTTTCATATTCTATTTGCACTAACAAACGTCAACAAACATTTTTTGCGCCGTTGCCGAGGAAGCAATTGGTGTAAAGATTTTGATAATGATCTTGATGTCTGCTAATTTAGTGTACCACTAGCTTTAGTAGGATTACCCCTTGTTCTGTTGAGTGTGGAATAGACATGACATCAGATGTCGTTTCAACCTTATGGCAAGCTTCCACAAAGAATGAAGAACCAAGGGTGCTTGAACATTCAAGATCCATCATTAGCTTTGGAACCCTACCATCTCACAGGTTTGTGTATATATATATATATTATTTATTCTAACCATGTGTAGATTGGAGAAAAGGTCGCTGTCACAAGAATTCAACTCCCATCCCATGTGACGGCTATTTATGCTGCGCCACTCACAAATCCCCAGTTGTGAGTCATGGTAAGTATGATCAAGGTGAGACAATCTTGCTCATAGACTTTAAACTTTATGAGTAGTTATCTTTTTAATTTCTTGCATTTCACTGCATGTTTACTTTGAATCATCCTTGCATCCACTCCGTTTAGTTTAGGTTTTCTTTTATCAAATCCTCATCATGTTTAGTTCCTTGCATGCATTCATATCATCTGCATCTAAACAGAAAAAAATATTAAAAAAAGAAAAAAAAAGAGAAAAAAATATCCCTCACTGTGATCATACTCTTTCATCTCTTTTTGGATAAATCTCTTTTCTGCTTTCATGCTACCTTTGTTTATGCTAGTATATTTTTGGTTTAAAGGTACTTCCCTGGGGTACTTTCATAGGCTTTTTAAATTAAGCATGGTGCTTAGGTTAAATAGTCTACCTTAATCAAATTAGACACGGAGTTTAGTTTGATTAATGATCTGAAATTAGCTTGTGTAGACATTGGATATTTTGTTGGACTAACCCTTGCAGAAAACTCTCAAATACGATATGGGAAAGTCCTGAGATGAATTCACATCAGAGATGAAGCAAGGCATACGATGAACTGCACAAAGAAGACTCAGCTCATTCATCATGGATGAAAGAACTGTGAGTATTAAAGTTTATTTAAATTCATCTTCTACTGCAGGTTATCTTGTGCCTTGAACCATGTTAAAATGCAGCCAACACATAAAATGCTAGTCTATGCTAAAGTAATCTTAAAATCATTTTTTTCATTAGCATGGATGAATAACACATAAGTTGTGGATAACAACCCATGTTTCAAATTCAGTACAATGCTTCGGGTATATGTCCATTAACATTTTGTAGGAGATGAGATTTGCTTGTTCATGGTGTGAACTTAAAGGTCCAAAACCCAACCCGTGGATAGACAAAACTCATCATCAGACACGTCACTAGTGATGTCGAAGGCAGCCAAGCTTTGAGCCATCCCAAGGTCTAAGCAAGGACACTGATGACGAGCAGGATGCAACTCACCCCGTATGGGACAATCTATGCCTATGTTCAACATTGTCGAAGACATCAACACTTACACCCACAACAAATATCAGGGTGACGATATGCCACTACATTATAACATCTATGAGTCATCCAAAGGAAGTATGTTGGTGGTTCACTATGAAGACAAGCAGTGGAAGTTCTTCTCACTTCTAATCATTGCAACACAAGAGCTAGTTTGGGGTATGAGGTGGAACGACTTCAACAACAACAAAGTATACAAATTCAACTCATGAACATGTTGTTAAAGAAATCTAGACATCCACCTACTTCACAAGCTAGCTTGGGGAGACACAATTCCGTTGTCTAGATTTGCTTCACGATCAAGGAGAGGAAGGAGTAATCCAGCTTTAACACTTTGATCAGTACAAGCCACGGGACGCTATCCCAATGAAGGAGAAGAATATGATCCATCACTCATTCTTGGAAGATCATTCTTGAACACCACCAATGTGTCATCTATGTCGGACCTGGAGACGTCCACTTTTGGATCTTCGATCAAAAGGTTCGCTTCTTCATCAACAGCTACACCATTTATGAGCAGCCGAAGGAAACCAAGAGAAGACATTGAGTCAGTCGACAATGGAAGAACCATCTGCCAGGAATTGAGGGGGACATCATGAACGATGAAGCCACAGCACTGCAAGAATTCAGACATGGAGAGATAGTACCTGAACCTACAAATTGAAGGACCGAGAATGCAATCAGAAAGCGACCAGAGGGGGGGGGGGGTAAATGGGAGCTCCAAATTTTCCTTCCGAAAACTCGTTGCCACTGTCCCAAAATCAATCCCCAAGAGCAAACCCTAGAGCTTGCTAGTGTCCACAACCCTAGATGTACTGTGGATGCTTCCAAGAAGCACAGCGAGACACTAGGCACTCGAGAAACCCAACGCAAAAGCCAGAATCGAAAACCGACAAGGAACGAGCAATCCGCGGACGAAACTGCACAGAACAACAGTGACCGGACTCTGGGTGCGTCTGGTCAGGAGGCACCGGACGCGTCCGGTCTGGCAGAACACGGTTTTGGAACTCTCTATTCCTGACCGGACTCAGTGAAGAAGAGCGTCCGGTCAGTTACAGTGCGTCCGGTCACAAACCCAAAAGCCGATGAACAGTGTGAGGAGAGCGTCCGGTCAGAGACCACCTGTGCGTCCGATCAAGTCACAGCAAAAACAAAACGAACACATTCATCGACCGGACTCAGGTCCTGTGTGTCCGGTCAGCCCGACCCAGCGTCCGGTCACCCCGAAAACTCACGGTTCGTTCACGGATTCCACTCAATCTCACCCAAAATGAATCCTCTAGGGATCAAACTTGGTGAGTAGAGTCACAAGGAGGATAGTGAGCTATCTCTAAGAGATCATGGCTCGAACCTATCTCCAAATCGAGGAATCGAAGAAATTTGGGGAAGGGAGAGAAACTTGACCCGAAACCAAAATTGATCGATCTCCTAGACCGTGAGGTTAGAGATGAATTCCTTCGGTGGAAAGAAATGCCTCATGACCTAGAACAACTTGGTTCAAACGGATTTGCAAAAGATGAACCGAGCAAAGAGATCAAGCGACGGGAAAACGAGGAGAAAAAGGATTCCGCGAAGAACACAAACAAAACGCGAATCACAGGCACCAAATTGCAACCGTGTGGCTACCACACGCTACAACAGTGAGGTTACGGCCTCACTTCCTCAAAATCTCCAGTACACAGAGGTATGGTTCTCTACGGATCTCAGCTAGCTACAGCAGGGGATTGGGAGAGCAGGAAACCCTAGAAGCGAAGAGCAAATGAACTGAGATAGTTGGGGAGGAGGGTGTCTCCCCTTACTTAACCTATTCCTAATTCCTACTCTATTCCTATTCTACCCCTCTCTACTTACAGAGCGAACCAGCTAAACCCTAAGGTTATTCTGGACCAACTCAGTGGTAGGTAGATCCGACGGCCACGCCCGCACAACTCGTAGCGTTGCCTCGACGCAACCTCCCGATTGCCGCCACGTGCCGCCACCGCTCCGCGTCATTTTCCTGGACGTCGCACCCCCGGTTTTGAGGCCCAAACCGGGAATCCAGCCTTCACAGCCAACCCCCAGTTTTGAGGCCCAAACCGTGAAACCAGCCCACCAGCATCTGAGTTTTGAGGCCCAAACTCAGTAAACCCGCAGCGCCCAGGTTTTGAGGCCCAAACCTGGAAACCGTCCTCAGCCCGAGTTTTGTGGCCAAACTCGGAAACCATCCGCACCCAGGTTTTGAGGCCCAAACCTGGAAACCGTCCACCCGATGGTTTTTCTCTGGCTCTACCACCAAACCGACGTCGTAGAAGGGATGCACCGCCCGTGCACCCCGTCCACCGACACGTGTCCCCAAGTCCACGACTCAGGCAACACATGACCGCAAGTCTTCGCTCGTCGTTGTCCCAGGCTGCCAGCCACCACAGCTGATCCTTGGGCCACCAGTCCCTCAGTCCAAGCCTCACGTCGGCCCTTCGCCACTCTCGGTCCATCGGCACGGCACGTCTCTACTTGACCTTCACCTTGCCTTTGATCACTGCATCCGTGCTCGACACCTGCACAACACAAGCCAAAGAACATGCGCATCATCCCAGTTGACAATCACTCATCACTTAGACACTCGGCATACACCCATGTATCTGCAATCTCCCCCTTGATGAGTGCATTGTCAACTACCAATACAAATCATATCGGAGTAGAAGAAGGAAGGAAGAAGGAGAAGAGAGAACTCAACCAAATGACCCAAAAGCATAGCAAAGCCGAAGAAGGTCAAGTGGAAAGAGCGAAACAACTTGGTCCCCAAAGACATGGGCAACGGCTCGACGCAACCAAGCAAAGCAAAGCTAGCCCTCAAGAAGAGGTAGAACAGGCTCAACACCGCTAGCAAATACCAATTGAGAATATCAAAGCAAAATGCTAGTCCCTCAAGATAGAGGCACAGAGGCTCAACACAACTAGCAAGAAAGCTCGATACCAAAACCTCATGGTCAACCTAAAGCAGAAGAACTCCCCCTCGAATAGTGCAAACAACCAGGAATGCTCCCCCTAAGCAAATGGAAGGTTATGATTTGCAATTTCTCCCCCTTAGTTGAAAATGCACCTATCAAGAAACAGTGCTCCCCCTCAGAAAATGCACCATCAAAAGATGCCAACATGCAGATTTCTCCCCTTCCACAATGCATATGAGTCAAAATGCAAGTTGGGAGCTTCAGGAGTATACTCAAAAGAGTGCAAAGACAGGATGCTTAGCAAAGGCTCAAACTGATCACTAAGTATGAAATATGAACATGGGAGCAGAAAGAGCAGTTTTTAGCCAAAAAGGTGGTCACCATCAAAATAGCACAGGACATGTAAAGACAGGAAGTCAAACAAGTGCTAATCATGTATACAAGGTGAACTACCCCTAGCACAGTTCAATCATCAAGCTGATAACAATTGAAAAATGAAGCATGGACTTGTGATTTCATAATTTTAATCGGAGTTGCAGCGGTGAAATTTCACAAGTTCGGGAAACATCATGTGACTGCGAGAGGTTGAATGCCTGTTATTGCCTAACTTTTCAACTGTGCGAAGCCTATGCAGAAGCAATCAAAAGCTTAAAGCAAACAGTTTCGGTCATACACTACACAGCTCAAGTTTAACTCAAAGTGCAATGAGAAACAGTCTCGAAACTGTGAGGTGCTAACAAGCAAACCCATCTCGATCTTTTCAATTCACTTAACTTGGTTCAGATTTTAAACAGAATATGACCTACCAAGCAAGTGAATGACTCAACACTAGAGACATAGCAACCTAGCATACATACATAGCATAAGTGACTTCGACACATTCTACACATGCTAGTTGCATATCTCAATGATGGACATTTTCAAGTTTTAAGTTCATTAATCAAATTCACCATTCAAAAATAGCTCAGCTCACAGTATGTATCAGTGATCAGAAAGAGCATAAGCTACAACATCTACATAAAGCATCGGAGCAAAGACTACACAGAGCATAGTTACATTCTTCAGACTATATTCATGAAGCTCAGAATGTAAAAGCGTATGCTGAAATGCAAAGATGCATGAAGAAACCAAAAGGAAGCAAAAACAACTGAAAAACACAAAGTCAGTGTATCATACAAGAGTAAAAAATGTTTCCCCCATCTAAAAGGGGAAACACACACCAAGCTCACCTCTCAACCGATTAAAAGTTGATTGGTCCAAAGGCTTGGTGAAAATATCAGCCAACTGATGATGAGTATCGACATGGAGAAGGTCGATATCACCCTTTTCATAGTGGTCTCGCAGAAAATGAAAGCGCACATCAATGTGTTTGGTCTTCGAGTGAAGCACGGGGTTCTTAGCAACGCTAATGGCACTCGTGTTGTCACAAAGCAAAGGGACGCGAGAAAAGCTCAGACCAAAATCACGCAATGTGGCCATCATCCAGAGTAACTAGGAACAACAGCTAGCCACAGCAACATACTCAGCCTCCGTGGTAGACTGGGCGACACTAGACTGCTTGCGAGAAGACCACGATACAAGAGAAGAACCAATAAACTGGCAAGTCCCAGAAGTAGACTTGCGAGCAATACGGCAACCAGCAAAATCGGCATCCGAATAACAGCAAAGCGAGAGGGTGGAGGAAGCAGAATACCAAATCCCAAATTCTGGAGTGAAGGATAAGTACCTCATTATGCGCTTGACCGCCTGTCGGTGAGAAGTGCGTGGCGACGACTGAAATCGCGCGCACAGACACACCGCGAACTGGATGTCCGGGCGAGTCGCCGTCAGGTAGAGCAGCGATCCGATCATACTCCGGTACTCCTTCTGGTCCACTGCTTCTCCCTCCTTGTCCGCATCTAGGGCCGTCGTGGTCGCCATGGGTGTTGGAAGAGGCTTGGCCTCACCCATGTTGAATTTCTTCAAAATGTCCCAGGTGTACTTGCCTTGGTGCACGAACGTCCCTTCCCAGGATTGCTTGATTTGCAACCCGAGGAAAAACGTCAACTCGCCCATCATGCTCATCTCGAGCTCCCTGCTCATAGTATCTGCGAACTTGGCAACCAAAGCGTGAGAAGAACCACCAAAAATGATATCATCCACGTAAATTTGGACCAAGAGAGTGTCAGTGCCTTGCTTGAGGAGAAAGAGCATTTTATCTACACATCCCATTTTAAAACCCTTAGCAAGAAAAAAGGTTTTCAATCTATCATACCAGGCTCTAGGGGCTTGTTTCAAACCATACAAAGCTTTGTGAAGATTAAAGACATGATTTGGAAACTTGGAATTTTCGAAACCTGGGGGTTGTCTAACATACACCTCCTCTTCTATGTAGTCGTTTAAGAAGGAACTCTTGACATCCATTTGAAAAAGTTTGAAACCTTTGGATGCAGCAAAAGCCAAGAGTATCCTAATTGCCTCCAAACGAGCTACAGGAGCAAACGTCTCCTCATAGTCTATCCCTTCCTTCTGACTATATCCCTGGGCTACGAGTCTGGCCTTGTTTCTCACAACATGGCCATCTTCTCTTTGTTTGTTTTTGAAAACCCATTTTGTCCCAACTGGATGACACTCAGAAGGTGGAGACACTAGAACCCAAACCCGATTTCTCTCAATGTTCTCAAGCTCCTCATGCATGGCATTGACCCAATCCGGATCCGTCAAAGCGTGTCCAACATCCTGGGGTTCAAAATCAGCAACAAATGCAGAATGAGCAAAGTGAGAGATTTGCCTTGACCGGGTGACGCGTTCGTCGATGCTGCCGATCATCTACTGAGGCGGGTGCTGGCGCTGAATGTGTCATGGCACCTCCCTCGCCAAAGTGTTCTCCCCCTCAGCAGCAGCTGGTGCCTCCCCGGGTACAAAGGGTACCGCTCGGGGTGGCGCATCCCACGGCCCCCAGGAAGAAGATGTGTCGGGGCCGTGAGTCGTCGTAGAAGCCGCTCTTGGCGGCACAGCAGGTGGAGGAGGTGCTGGGTCATCTATCCCTTCAGCACCTTCTTCTTCATCATCGAAAAGAGGCTCGCCAACCTCGTGATCACCTGCATGCTCAAAATGAGAAGGACAAACCATGGTCTCGTCGAAGGTGACATCGGATGTCTCCATGACTCGGTTAGTGTCAAGGTTAAGTACACGATAAGCTCGAGTGTGAGTGCCATAACCCAAAAACACACCGTCAGAAAAACGAGACTCAAACTTGTCCAAGTTGCCCTTTTTGAGTATAAAACAGTGGCAACCAAAAACTCGAAAATAACTCACCTTGGGCAGTTTTCCAAAACGCAACTCATAAGAAGTCTTTTTCAAGAAGGCTCGGAGAAAAATGCGATTGGAAATGTAGCATGCAGTGCTCATGGCTTTGGCCCAATATCGCCTAGGAGTCCTATGCTCATCGAGCATCGTCCTGGCCATCTCTACAAGGGTCCGATTCTTCCTCTCTACAACACCATTCTGTGGCGGTGTGTAGGGGGAAGAAAACTGATGCTCTAAAGCCAAAGAGTTACAAAACTTCTCAAAATCCGAATTCTTGAATTCGGAACCATTATCACTCCTAATATCTCGCATCGAGATCAAAGGGAACTCGTTCTGAAGACGCAAAATCAGATTGCAAGCAAAGGAGAAAGTCTCGGTCTTCTCAGCTAAAAAGAAGACCCACGAATATCTCGAAAAGTCATCAACAACAACAAGCACATACCACTTCCCCCCAACCGAGCTCACCCGAGCCGGACCAACAAGGTCCATGTGCAAAAGCTCTCTAGGGCGCTTGGTCATGACCTGAGTCACTGGATGGTGGGGAGCGGCAACCATCTTCCCATGTCTACAAGAGTGGCAAACAAGATCCTTCTCCATATGCATCTTGGGCAATCCTCGGATTAGGCCAAGTGAACTAAGCCTTGCAAGCAAGTCAAAGCTCTAATGTCCAAGTCTCCTATGCCACTTCCAAAGATCAGAAGAGGAAGGTCCAGCCACAAGACAACGAGAAATGCCAAAAGACTCCGAGAAATCCGCATGAAAGACTTTTCCAAAGGGCGAAATCAAACACATAAGATTGCCCTGAGGATCCAAAATACGACTGAGATTCGGTTTAAAACGAATCTCATAGTCATCATCGAAAAGTTGCGAAACAGAAAGAAGGTTAAAATGCAAGTTGGAAACAAGAGCAACATCGCGCAACACAAAGTGCTCATTAACTTGCACAGACCCATGAGACAGCACCTTACCTTTGCTATTGTCGCCGAAGGTGATATACTCCTTTCCGGCGACCGGACTAAGACTGGAGAACCACTTAGCGTTTCCGCTCATGTGCCTCGAACACCCGGAATCCACCAACCAAACGTTCTCCAATCGTTTTACCTAAATCAATAAAAAGACATAGGGTGAGCATACGGGCCAACACTGGGGTTAGTGAAGTAAGGGGAATAACAGTGTTGGTCCGGCTGCTCAAAAGAACGGTTAGCGAAAAAACCATTCCAAGCACACCTACGAAGGAAGCGATCACCACGCTTAGAAGAACGTGGTCTGCTAAGGGAGGAGCGTCCATCGCGATACTCAAAACGCGGTGGGGGAAAACGCTCAACTACAAAGCCTCCTCCATGGGGTCCATAGCCTACAACAGGAGGCTCCGCCGGGCACGCTCTCTACGAGGCCTAGGCCTAGGAATTTGAGGCATTGCACCTCTAGGCCTAGCATCTCTCCTCGGATCTCTCCTCTGCCTAGGCCTGGGAACTTGAGGTTCTGGACCTCTGGGCCTAGCAGCACGTCTCTGAACATTTGGGGCATGTACATCATGCAGAGGTTGGTACATGTCCGCATTGTTCATCTCCCTGGCACGGCGCGCCTCTCTCTTGCGCCGAAAGCAGAACTCACTCAAGTGTCCATCTCTCCCACAATGCTCACAATGGTACCTCACCGCTCTCAAAGGGAGTTGTTGGTACACAGGGTTGTGGGTGTGGATCACCTTGCCCTTCTGTGGCAAACACTCCTCCTGGATAGGTGGCATCGTATCAAGCTTGTTCTTCAAGTGATTGAGTTTGGGATGCCACACTTGGTTCTTGGGTGGAGCTCTCGGAGGTTCTTCAAACACTCCATCCTTGGTGTTAGGCTTGATAGGCTCTTTGGGTGGAAGCTTGGTAAGTTTGGGAGTAGTGGTGGAGTTGGGCTTCTCACTCGGGTTCAAATCACTCGATTCTCCAATCTTCCCAAAAGCAGAAAGATCAACACCCGGAGCAAAACCTACACCAGGACCTCCAGCAGCTCGCTTGAATTGGGAGATCATCATCCCGAGCTGTGGCTCACCACAAGATACCCATGACAAGATGGTCCGAAGGTATGTGTTTTCCTCCTCGGTTTGCATCTTGTCATGCCTCACATTTGCAATATCCATCTCCAAACCCTCACACAAAGCGCACCTAGTCACACAAGTGCTACCCGAGCTGGCCTCCTCAAGAGACACAATCTTGACATTCTTCTCTGCCAACTCGGATTGCAAGACAGGACAAGTCTTGCACGCACCCAACAGCGAGGGTCTAGCCTTCAGCTCATCCACCTCTCCTACCAACGCAACATACTTGCTTCTCAAAGTGAGAAGGTCAGTCATGTGCGTGGTGCACATCTCACACTCAACCTCCTCAGAAACGACCACGGTGGACTTAGCAAACTCTAGCTCCCTCACCGTGTCCTCCCACTTCTGCCTAAACTCCTTGCGCTCTCTAGCGGCACGCCTAAGCAGCTTATCCTGACTAAGCAAGGCGGCAGTAAGCTTCTCGACCTCAGCAGAAAGCTCGTCATGGGTGAGGGATACCTGGGAGGTGTCGTCGTCGTCGTCGTTCCGAGGGGAGTTCACCAGCTCGCCGTCGACCTCCTTGCCGAGGGCCATGGTGCAGAGGCTGTTGTCGTCGGCGAAGAAGCAGAGACGGTTCAGCTTGTCCTCGATCCTCTTCTTCTTCTCGGACTCGTCGTCGCTTGAGGAAGCGGAGTCGTCGTCCGAGTCATCGACGTCGCTGAGCGTGGTGAAAAACGCACGCTGCTCAGCCTGGGCCTTCTCCAAGTACTTGGTTTTTATGTACTCCTTATTGAAGCCGCCCTTCCGCTTGTGCCTCGCGGGGACGTACTTCTCCTCGCGCTTGCCAGAGTCGTACTTGTGCCCATGATCGCCCTTCCCAGAATGCTTGTTCTTCTTGGGACAGTTGGCGATGAAGTGGTCGGGGTCGCCGCACTCGTAGCATCCAGAGCGTCCTCCTCCGCGGCGACGGTTCATGCGGTTGTTGTGGAACCGTGAGAACCGATTGGCAAGCAAAGCCAACTCGTCGTCTCCTAGAGACTCCAACTGCTCCTCTGTGACAGAAAGAAGAGAATGCAAAGCAAAGCCTCCAGAGGGGTTAGCAGAAGAGCCAGAAAGCAAAGCCATTGACAGGCCAGAAGGATTTTCATAAGAAGCCCTCGCCATGGCATCGATCTCACTGGACTTGAGCTTACTGAAGAGCTCGTCGCACGTGAGGGTCTCATAGTTAGGTGATTCGATGATCGCCTGAACTTTGGAATCCCACACCGACCGATCAAGAGTATGCAAAAGCTTCAAAGCCCTCTCATGATCATCGAAAGGCAACAGCTCCTTGTTAGCCCTCATCCTGTTGACAATCACTTGAAAGCGAGCGAATAAACTTTCTATGCTCTCGCCAGGCATATGTCGAAACTTCTCATACTCTCGCTTGAATGACTCGTAGAGTCAGGTTTTGACTTGAGAGGTTCCCTCATGAAAGCGCATGAGGGTAGCCCAAATCTCTCAAGCCGTAGCGAGGTGAGAGACACGATCAAACTCACTCATGCTCAAACATGAGAAAAGAGCATTACGTGCTCAGCTATTGGCATCATGCTCATCGATCTCAAGCTGAGAGACACGAGCAGCCAAGACCACGTAATCGACAGAGTTCCAAATATCCCAGATGGAAGCACCGAAACTCTGCAGATAGGCCGACATGCGTATCTTCCAATACGCATAGTTCATCTCATCAAAGAACGGCGGTTTGCCCACGCCGCGATCCATGTCGCCTTCGGTGGATCTGGAACCGGCTAAGGTGGAAGATCCTTAACCCGCTCCGATACCAATTGAAGGACCGAGAATGCAATCAGAAAGCGACCAGAAGGGGTTGAATGGGAGCTCCAAATTTTCCTTCCAGAAACTCGTTGCCACTGTCCCAAAATCAATCCCCAAGAGCAAACCCTAGAGCTTGCTAGTGTGCACCACCGTAGATGTAGGGTGGATGCTTCCAAGAAGCACAGCGAGACACTAGGCAACTCGAGAAACCCAACGCAAAAGCCGGAATCGAAAACCGACAAGGAACGAGCAATCCGCGGACGAAACAGCACAGAACAGCAGTGACCGGACTCTGGGTGCGTCCGGTCAGGAGGCACCGGACGCGTCCGGTCTGGCAGAACACGGTTTTGGAACTCTCTGTTCCAGACCGGACTCAGTGAAGAAGAGCGTCCGGTCAGTTACAGTGCGTCCGGTCACAAACCCAAAAGCCGATGAACAGTGTGAGGAGAGCGTCCGGTCAGAGACCACCTGTGCGTCCGATGAAGTCACAGGAAAACACAACGAACACATTCATCGACCGGACTCAGGTCCTGTGCGTCCGGTCAGCCCGACCCAGCGTCCGGTCACCCCGAAAACTCACGGTTTGTTCACGGATTCCACTCAATCTCACCCAAAACGAATCCTCTAGGGATCAAACTTGGTGAGTAGAGTCACAAGGAGGATAGTGAGCTATCTCTAAGAGATCATGGCTCGAACCTATCTCCAAATCGAGGAATCGAAGAAATTCGGGGAAGGGAGAGAAACTTGACCCGAAACCAAAATCGATCGATCTCCTAGACCGTGAGGTTAGAGATGAATTCCTTCGGTGGAAAGAAATGCCTCATGACCTAGAACAACTTGGTTCAAACGGATTTGCAAAAGATGAACCGAGCAAAGAGATCGAGCGACGGGAAAACGAGGAGAAAAAGGATTCCGCGAAGAACACAAACAAAACGCCAATCACAGGCACCAAATTGCAACCGTGTGGCTACCACACGCTACAACAGTGAGGTTACGGCCTCACTTCCTCAAAATCTCCAGTACACAGAGGTATGGTTCTCTACGGATCTCAGCTAGCTACAGCAGGGGATTGGGAGAGCAGGAAACCCTAGAAGCGAAGAGCAAATAAACTGAGATAGTTGGGGAGGAGGGTGTCTCCCCCTACTTAACCTATTCCAAAATTCCTACTCTATTCCTATTCTACCCCTCTCTACTTACAGAGCGAACCAGCTAAACCCTAAGGTTATTCTGGACTAACTCAGTGGTAGGTAGATCCGACGGCCACGCCCGCACAACTCGTAGCGTTGCCTCGACGCAACCTCCCGATTGCCGCCACGTGCCGCCACCGCTCCGCGTCCTTTTCCTGGACGTCGCACCCCCAGTTTTGAGGCCCAAACCGGGAAACCAGCCTTCATAGCCAACCCCCGGTTTTGAGGCCCAAACCGGGAAACCAGCCCACCAGCATCTGAGTTTTGAGGCCCAAACTCAGCAAACCCGCAGCGCCCAGGTTTTAAGGCCCAAACCTGGAAACCGTCCTCAGCCCGAGTTTTGTGGCCAAACTCGGAAACCATCCGCACCCAGATTTTGAGGCCCGAACCTGGAAACCGTCCACCCGATAGTTTTTCTCTGGCTCTACCACCAAACCGACGTCGTAGAGGGGATGCACCGCCCGTCCACCCCGTCCACCGACACGTGTCCCCAAGTCCACGACTTAAGCAACACATGACCGCAAGTCTTCGCTCGTCGCTATCCCAGGCTGCCAGCCACCACAGCTGATCCTCGGGCCACCAGTCCCTCAGTCCAAGCCTCACGTCCAGCCTTCGCCACTCTCGGTCCATCGGCAAGGCACGTCTCTACTTGACCTTCACCTTGCCTTTGATCACTGCATCCGTGCTCGACACCTGCACAACAGAAGCCAAAGAACATGCACACCATCCCAGTTGACAATCACTCATAACTTAGAGACTCGGCATACACCCATGTATCCGCACAAATCAAGACAATAGCTGACAAAGTCTCCATCATCTGAACCTGTTGAGAGCAAGACTCATCTGACCCAGCTTCCACAAGAACCAGCTAGGCAAGAGAAGCTTCCACAAGATGGTTTGACACAATCACTCTTTAATGATAAATAACATTTCAAGGTAAGTGACCATCACTTTAAAAGCTTCTCTTTAATTCTGGTATGCGCATAAATAAAGAACTAAACATGTTTAAGTTGCACCTCAGTTGATCCAACCTAATCAACTCAACATGTTTAGTTCTTTACTCTTTATTCATGGCTTTACTCTCTTGAATCTCACTATCTCACATATCTAAATGAGCTAAAATGTTGTGCATCTAACCTTTGGAAGATGATATATCACAATCATGAAAAGATCGACACACTATACATAGATTATCCTTCCTTGGGTTAAGTAATATGATCTATTAAATATTTTTAAGATGCTACTTTCATGCTCTTCTTCTGGTCTTATCACTCATGTTATGATTGAATAGAACACATAAACAACAAGTTTATCTTATGCAATGTGTCTAAGGTCAGAGAGGAATGAACAAACTTTTGGTTCTGTTGGTGTTTTTCCACCAACAGAGCCTATGCACTTGATCTCTACCTTGTCTTTATGAGTAGGACACACTCTTGAGCAAAACATGGAGGGGTTTGTCAACTCCCACATTCTACAGAGTGAAGGTCCTGGATCTACAAGAACATGCACATTGAGCAAGATGCCGCCAGCTTCCACAATTAATGTTTCACTTCAAGTTGCTGGGCGAGCGAAGAACATGGGTGACACCATATCAAGAGATGTAGTTACCAAGGTCTACATATTGGGATCAAATGATGCACCTCAGGAATGAACATGGTGAGAAGTCCTGTTCTGAGGACTTAAAACATTGAACCCTCGCCGAAAGGTAAATCGGTAGTTATCCATATTTATCTTTTCTGCATTAGTTTCCATTTTGCATATTTACTTTCCATCATCATCTCTCCATAGCATTATTACTTTTCTACATTAGCATTGCATAAAAAAAATAAAATAAAAATATTTTACCTATTGCATTTCATCTTTAAACCTAAACCCCATGTGAATAATTCTGTGGTATGTAAAAACCCACATGAAATATTCACCGTGGTGGCATAAAAATAAAAATAAATATGCATACATTCATCTTGTTGCATTTTCTTCTGCATCATAAAAAAATATAAAAATACAAAAATATTGAGAAAGAGATCTTACTGAAACTCTGGACAACTAAGGCTTGAGTGGCCAACCACTAACGCTTAATCTATTCCACAAGTTTTGTTGTCTATTTGAGTTTCACAGGATTGAAAGACTAAGAAAAGCTGACGAGCAAGTGGATGTTCTATCCACTGTTGGAGCACTATTTCAACAACCATCAACATCAATCAATGCTCCGATAGAGGAAGAATATTTTCACTACCAGTCCGCTACATTGCAAGATCGAACGACTACGTCAACATTCAGCTTGGAGGAAAGCACCTCTGTGTATCCAGGTAAGTATCTTAATCCTCTTAAGTTTTTATTTTTATAAATAAATTCAAAATACAAAAAAAAATGTGAGCACATGAAGGCTCACCCTTAAAAAGAAAAGAACAAAAATATTCGGGCACATGAAGGCTCGATGTGATCGAAGGGATTAGCTTGGGGGAGACGCACCCCCGTTATCTTCGTGATTCAGGTATGTCATACTACTATCTTAGTGTTTTTTTAGTAATAGGTTATAATGTGTGTTAGATTAAATAAATAAAGCATGTCTAATCTGAAGAACTCTCTCCCTAATTTCTTAAAATGGAAATGATGAATAGTTGCTCTATTGTATTGCTCTCTAGTACCTAGCCTTCAAGCATGAGTTCTCTTAAGATTAACAATTAATGATGCCTTAAAATGAAATTAAATTTATGGGTAGCAAATGCTTGATCTAGAGTCGAGGTAATTGACAGATATGATATGTGATGATCTGAGCTACTGTTATCTTGTTCTAAAACAACACTAGAGTTTCGGAGAGATTCTAATATTAATATGGCAAATAATTGCATTGAGTTAAATTAAGCTTTGTTGACCCTATGAGAAGTTATCATGCTATTAAATTGAGATCACCTACATATTTCATCCATCTTCCGCATAAATGCTCATGATTATCTGTTCCTATCCTCTCAAAAGTTTGTTGGAAGCATATGGCTATTGAAAAAAAATCCAAGGAAATAAAAAGGGACAAGTGTCCGAAACCTCAAAAAGGTAGATCCCGAGGAAATAAAAAGGGACAAGTGTCCGAAACCTTGAAAAAAAGAAAGAAAAAAAAAGAGAGAAAAAAAACATGAATATCAGAAAAAATGGGCACGTGCCCGCTAGTAGAATTAGCCTGATAGCCATGTGTTTCTAATATACAAAAGAAAGTGATATATTCAAAAGAGCATCCGCTTCCATTTTTCCATACACATGCACTTCTCGATTCAATAGTGTGGTTGATTTTCTCAGTGGATCCATTGTTTAATTTGGCAACATATGTTTTTAATCTTTTTGAAAATTCATAAAAACTCCAGGATAATGGTGAAGTGAAAGAGCAAGAGACATAGTGCTTGATTTGATCGTTCTATCTTTCAATTACTCAAGATTCAAGCTAAAGTACTAAGCCCCGTAATAAATAATATGATATATTTATGAGAACTTGTTTGAATGCTTGTGTGCTTGTTAAGAAATACAGATATTGCAGCAACTCCTGATCCATTGTTGAGATTGGCTTTGCTCGGGACTAGCAAAGGGTAAGCTTGGGGGAACTTGTTGACGCTCACTAATGCTCATAATTATACCATCAACTATTGCATGAATTAACATGAAATAAACCATAAACATAGTTGTAGGGTTTATTCTAACGAGTTCCACGAGTTTTGGTGATCTCCGTTGTTTTACAGGATATTGAATTTTTCACCGAATAAAACTATCTCAGATGGTGAATTGGAATACACCATTGTGTAGAGCTCGTCACGCTGATCAAAATGGATATATTATTTGCTATTTTTGGAGCAAGGAATAAATAAATTAAAAAGATATAAAATTTCCAAATTAAAAAGGAACGCTGACATCATGTTGACGTCAGCGCCCCCAAGGTCAACGACAACAACGGACTGTTGCCGTGCAGGCCCTGTCGGGCACAACACCAGCACGACCGCACGTAACCAGCTCTTCCCAATCGTGTGATGCCACATGGCCACGGGAGGGTGCAATGCGCTGCGCGGGACGCTCTAGTGGGAGCGCGCGGACGCCCGTACGGCTGGGAGGACAGGTGGCACGCGTGGACTGGAGGCCAATGGCGATGGCACGGTCTTCTTGCGCCAGGCACAGTTGGGCCGGCCCAACCGACCGGTTCAGCTGGCCACAAAGGCCATGTGCACATGGCGAAGGATTTAGTACTACATCGCTTGCTCAAGGTGGAGGGGACGCTAGGAGCCCCTATATAATAAACCTAGGACCGCCCTGAGGCAACACAACATCATTAGAGAGTATTTGTAGAGGCGTCCCTCGAAGGACAACCTCTCCTCTCTATGTAATTAGGTTTAGATTTTCCAATGTAATAGCTTAGGTCTAGTCGGGAATTAGGGAGAGCGGAGCTGCGCTCCTGTTCCGGAGGAGTCTTCAGAGATTCGGTATGCCTTTGTATCTTTTATTTGTAAGACTTATACTTTAATATATTTATCTTCTCTAATTACTTTATGCCTTTCATATTTGATTAGTATAGTTGTTATATCTTGGCATGTGATCTTTGCTCGTATTGAGTGCTCTAGTTATAGGCCATAATTAGAGTAGTAATCGATAGATTAGACATGGTGTTTAGTCTATAGGTTACCTGAGGTTGCGCTCAATCCCACGGAATAGTTGTGGTAGCCCCAGGGGTGACAGCTCTGTTAGGCCTTCGTAGTTCACCACGTTCGGATTGATGTTTTCGTAGAGCTTTTGGCAGCCTTCCCCTGACTACCTTCTTCCCAGTCTTTTTCGAGAGTCCGAAAGGTACTGTTGCTCCAAAGTGCCTATGTTTATAACTGCTATATCTTTTCATCCTTGTTACCTTAGAACCCAAGTAATAGAGAAGTGCATATGAACCTTGATCTCTCCCGTTGTCCTCCCACTATAGTTATCTAGTTATCATTGAATTATCTTTTATGCTTTCATTTCATATCATATATTATTTACTCTTGCTTTAGTCTAATTAGTACTCTAGTTAGTAGATGCATGATAGTGAATTATCAGATTCTTGACCCTAGCTTCCCTGTGGTAAAATATAAATAACGATCCTGGGATACTCCCGGTAAAATGCTACGATGGTGTTCTGTGCGCTTGCGGAATCTTTCATATTCTATTTGCACTAACAAATGTCAACAGACCCCCGATGAGCTTTCTGCTGAGGTCGAGAAACTTACTGCCGCCCTTCTTAGTCAAGACAAGCTGCTTAGGCGTTCTGCTAGAGAGCGGAAGGAGTTTAGGCAGAAGTGGGAGGATACGGTGAAGGAGCTTGAGTTTGCCAAGTCCACCATAGTTGTCTCTGAGGACGGTGAGTGCGAGATGTGCACCACACACATGACTGACCTTCTCACTTTGAGAGGTAAGTATGCTGTGCTGGTAGGAGAGGTGGTTGAGCTTAGCGCTAGATCTTCGATGCTTGGTGCGTGCAAGTCTTGTGCAGGCTTGCAATCCGAGTTGCCCTTGAGAAGGCCAGCTTGGGTAGCACTTGTGTGTCTAGATGCGCTTTGTGTGAGGGCTTGGAGATGGAGATAGCCAATGTGAAGCATGACAAGATGCAAACCGAGGAAGAAAACACATACCTTCGGACCATCTTGTCGTGGGCGTCTTGTGGTGAGCCGCAGCTTGGGACATTTCACTCGCCCCAGTGTTGGACCGTATGCTCACCCTATGTCTTTTTATTGATGTAGGTAAAACAATTGGAGAATGTTTGGTTGGTGGATTCCGGGTGTTCGAGGCACATGACCGGAAACGCAAAGTGGTTCTCCAGTCTTAGTCCAGTCGCCGGAAAGAGTTTATCACCTTTGGCGACAATAGCAAGGTAAAGTGTTGTTCTTGTGGGTCGGTGCGAGTTAATGAGCACTTTGTGTTGCGTGATGTTGCTCTTGTTTCTAACTTGCATTTTAACCTTCTTTCTGTTTGCAACTTTTCGATGATGACTATGAGATCGTTTTAAGCCGAATCTCAGTCATAGTTTGGATCCCTCAGGGCAATCTTGTATGTTTTTGATTTCGCCCTTTGGGAAGTCTTTCGTGTGAATTTCTCGGAGTCGTTGAATTTCTCGTTGTCTTTTGGCTGGACCTTCCTCTCTGTTTCTTTGGAAGTGGCATAGGAGACTTGGTCCCCTGAGCTTCGACTTGCTTGCAAGGCTTAGTTCACTTGGCCTAATCCGAGGATTGCCCAAGTTGTCCATGGAGAAGGATCTTGTTTGCCATTCTTGTAGACATTGGAAGATGGTTGCCGCTCCCCACCATCAGTGACTCAGGTCATGACTAAGCGCCCTGGAGAGCTTTTGCATATGGATCTGTTGGTCCGGCTCAGGTGAGCTCGGTTGGAGGGAAGTGGTATGTGCTTGTTGTTGTTGACACTTTTCGAGATATTCGTGGGTTTTCTTTTTAGCTGAGAAAATGAGACTTCTCTTTTGCTCGCAATCTGATTTTGCGTCTTCAGAATGAGTTTCCTTTGAACTCAATGCGAGCTATTCGTAGTGATATGTTTTCCGAATTCAAGAATTCGGACTTGAGAAGTTTTGTAACTCTTTGGGTTTAGAGCATCAGTTTCTTCCCCCTACAACACCGCCACAAAATGGTGTTGTAGAGAGGAAGAATTGGACCCTTGTAGAGATGGCCAGGACGATGCTCGATGAGCATAGGACTCCTAGGCGATATTGGGCCAAAGCTATGAACACTGCGTGCTATATTTCCATCACATTTTTCTCTGAGCTTTCTTGAAAAAGACTTCTTATAAGTTGCATTTTGGAAAACAACCCAAAGTGAGTTATTATAGAGTTTTTGGTTGCCACTGTTTTATACTCAAAAAAGGCAACTTGGACAAGTTTGAGTCTCGTTCTTCTGACGGTGTATTTTTGGGTTATGGCACTCATACTCGTGCGTATCGTGTACTTATCCTTGATACTAACCGAGTCATGGAGACATCCGATGTCACCATCGACGAGACCATGGTTTATCCATCTTCTTGTTTTGAGCGTGTAGGTGATCATGAGGTTGATGAGCCTCCTTTTGATGACGAGGACGAGGGTGCTGAAGGGATGGATGATCCAGCACTACCTCCACCTGCTGTGCCGCAAGCATCGGCTTCTACTACGATGACTCACGGCCCCAACCCCTCTTCAACGACCACTTGGGGGTCGTGGGATCCGCCACCTCGAGCAGTACCTTTTGTACCCGATGAGGCACCAGCTGCTGTTGAGGGGGGAGATCTCTTCAGCTCGGGAGGCGCCACAACTCATTCAGTGCCAACACCCGCCTCAACAGATGATCGGCAGCATCGGAGAACGTGTCACTCGGTCATGGTCACAACAAATCTCAAACTTCGCTCATTCTGCATTTGTTGCTGATTTTGAACCCCGAGATGTTTGGCATGCTTTACCTTATCCAGATTGGGTCAATGCCATGCATGAGAGTTAGAAAACTTTGAAAGAAACGGGTTTGGGTTTGGGTTCCATCTGCTCTGAGTGTCACCCTATTGGTACAAATGATTTTCAAAAACAAACAAGGAGAGGATGGCCATGTTGTGACAAACAAGGCCAGACTTTAGTAGCCCAGGGGTATAGTCAGAAGCAGGGATAGACTATGAGGATACTTTTGCTCCTGTAGCTCATTTGGAGGCAATTAGGATACTCTTGGCTTTTGCTGCATCCAAAGGGTTTAAACTTTTTCAAATGGATGTCAAGAGTGCCTTCTTAAACAGCTACAAAAGAAGAGGTGTATGTGAAACAACCCCCCGTTTCGAAAATCCCAAATTTCCAAACCATCTTTTTTAAACTTCACAAAGCTTTGTATGGTTTGAAACATGCCCCTAGAGCCTGGTATGATAGGTTGAAAACCTTTTTGCTTGCTAATGGTTTAAAATGGGATGTGTGGATAAAACGCTTTTTTCTCCTCAAGCAAGACAATGACACTCTCTTGGTCTAGATTTACGTGGATGATATCATTTTCAGTGGTTCTTCACACGCTTTGGTTGCCAAGTTTGCAGACACTATGAGCAGAGAGTTTGAGATGAGCATGATGGGCGAGTTGACATTTTTCCTTGGGTTGCAAATCAAGCAATCCTGAGAGGGGACGTTTGTGCACCAGGGTAAGTATACCAAGGACATCGTGAAGAAATTCGATATGGGTGAGGCCAAGCCTCTTCCAACACCCATGTCGACCACGACGGCCCTGGATGCGGACAAGGATGGAGAAGTTGTGGATCAGAAGGAGTACTGGAGTATGATCGGGTCGCTGCTGTACCTGACGGCGACACACCCGGACATTCAGTTCGCGGTGTGTCTTTGCGCATGATTTCAGTCGTTGCCGCGCACCTCTCACCGTCAGGCGGTCAAGCGCATTATGAGGTTCTTGGTCTTCTCGCAAGCAGTCTAGTGTCGCCCAGTCTACCACAGAGGCTGAGTATGTTGCTGCGGCTAGCTGCTGTTCTCAATTGCTTTGGATGATGGCCACTTTGCGTGATTTTGGTCTGAGCTTTTCTCGCATTCCTCTACTTTGTGATAGCACGAGTGCTATTATCGTTGCTAAGAACCCCGTGCTGCATTCTAAGACCAAACACATTGATGTGCGCTTTCATTTTCTGCGAGACCACTATGAGAAGGGTGATATCGACCTTCGCCATGTTGATACTCATCATCAGTTGGAACATATTTTTACCAAGCCTTTGGACAATCAACTTTTGCTAGGTTGAGAGGTGAGCTTGGTGTGTTGTCCCCTTTTAGATGGGGGAAACATTTTGGTTACTGTATCATAGCGGATTCTTTTTCATTTTTGTTTTCGTTTTTGGTTTGTTAGTCTTTGCATCTCATCATGCATCTTTATTTTCTAAAGCTTCATGTATATAATCTTTAGAATGTGATTATGCTCTGTCTAGTGTACTCCAATGCTATATGATGATGCTTGTAGCTTATGCTCTTTCTGATCACTGATACAAGTTATGAGCTGAGCTATTTTATGAATGGTGAATTTGCTTAATCAACATAAAACTTGAATTTGTTCAGCAATGAAATATGCAACTAGCATGTGTAGAATGTGTTGAATTCACTTGTGCTTCTCATATATGCTAGGTTGCTATGTCTCTAGTTCTGAGTCATTCACTTGCTTGATATATTCATATTCTGTCTAAAAATTGAACAAGATAAGTGAATTAGAAAGATCGAGATGAGATTGCTTGTTAACACATCATGGTATCGAGACTGTTTCTCATTGCACTTTTGAGTTAAACTTGAGCCGTGTAGTGTATGACCGAAACCGGCGCTTTAAGCTTCTAATTGCTTCTGCATAGGCTTAGCTCGGTTGAAAAGTTAGGCAGTGACAAGCCTTCAACCTCTCTCAATCACATGCTGAATTTTGAACTTGTGTAATTTCACCGCTCACCTCAACCCGATTAAAATCTGAAATCACAAGTATATGTCTCTTCTGCAGCATGATGCTTGAACTTTTCTAGGGGTAGTTCACCTTGTATACATGATTAGCCCTTGTTTGACTTCCTGTCTATACATGTTCAGTGCTATTTTATGGTGAACATCCTTTTCTGAATGGCTAAAAACTGCTCACTTTGCTCATATGTTCATATTTCGTATTTGGTGTTCAGTTTGAGCCTTTGCTGGCATGTATGCTTCTTGTTGAGTCATTGAAGTTATACTATGTAGAGCATCTTTTCATTCTCTAGACTATATTCCTGAAGCTACTAGCTTGCATTTTTGACTCATATGCATTTGGAAGGGAGAAAGTTTGCTTGATATTGCATTATCAACTAAGGGGGAGAAATTTTGTCAAATCATGTGCACTATTGGAGGGGGAGTTTGCCTCGGACCTTGTCTAATGAATTGTTAATTGGTTCAGAGCATTGCTCGGACATTGTCTAATGAATTGTCAATTGGATCGGAGCATTTTCCTAATTGGTTCAGAGCATTTTTGGTAGCTAGCTGTGTTGAGCCTTTGCCTCCTTCTTGAGGGACTAGCGACTTTGCCTATTTGCTCTCCATTTGGTATTGAGCTCTTCTGTTTTTCAGTTGGCATTCTTTCAGTTGGTGTCGAGTTTTATCGCTAGCGTGTTGTTGAGCCTGTTCTACCTCTCTTGAGGGCTAGCTTTGCTTTGCTTGGTTTGCGTCGAGCCGTTGCCCATGTCTTTTGGGACCAAGTTGTTTTTGCTCTTTCATTTGACCTTCTTCTGGCTTTGTTATGCTTTGGTCATTTGGACACATTTGGACGAGTTTTCTACTTCTTCTTCTTCCTTCTTCTACTTCATTATGATTTGTGTGTGTAGATGACAATGCACTCATCAAGGGGGAGATTGCGGATACATGGGTGTATGCCGAGTCTTGAGTGATGAGTGATTGTCAACTGGGATAATGCGCATGTTCTTTGGCTTGTGTTGTGCAGGTTTCAAGCATAGATACAGTGATTGAAGGTGATGTGAAGGTCAAGTAGAGAAGTGTTGTGCCGATGGACCGGGAGCAGTGAAGGGCGGACGTGAGGCTTGGACTCAGGGACCGGTGGCCCGAGGATCAGTTGTGGTGGCTGACAGCCTGGGACAACGATGAGCGAAGACTTGCGGGGCACAGTGTTGCTCGGGTCGAGGACCTGGGGACATGTGTCGGTGGACGGGGTGCACGGGCGGTGCATCCCCTCTACAGCGTCGGTTTGATGGTTGAGCCATAGAAAAACCATCGAGTGGACGGTTTCCAGGTTTGGCCTCAAACCTGGGCGTTGATGGTTTCCGATTTGGCCACAAACCGGCTGAGGGCTGGTTTGCGTTTTCCAGGTTTGGGCCTCAAACCTGGGCGCTGCGGGTTTCTGTGATTGGGCCACAAAACTAAGGCGATGGACGGCTGGTTTCCCGGTTTGGGCCTCAAAACCGGGTTGGTCGTGAAGGCTGGTTTCCCGGTTTGGGCCTCGAAACCGGGGGGCGAGGTCCGTGAAAAGGACGCCGAGCAGCGGTGGCGGCACGTGGCGGCAATCGGTGAGGTTGCGTCGAGGCAACGCTACTATTGTGTGTGCATGGCCGTCGGATCACCACCTACCACGAGTGGGTCCAGAATAACCATAGGGTTTAGCTGGTTCGCTCTGTAATTAGTTAGGGGTAGAGTGGAAACAAGAATAGGATAAGTAGAGGGAGACACCCCCACTCCCATCCTATCTCAGTCATTTGCTCTTTGCCTTCTAGGTTTTCCTGCTCTTCCCAATCCCCTGCGTAGCAACTGAGATCCGCAGAGAACCATACCTCTGTGTACTTGAGATTTTGAGGGAATGAGACCGTAATCTCACTGTTGTAGCGTGTCGTAGCCGCACGGTTGCAGATCAATGTCTCAATTCGTGTTTTGACTTTGTTCTTCGCGTTCTTCGTTTCTCTGTGATTTTCCCGTCACTCGATCTCCCTCTCTACTGCGTCTTTTTGAAATCCACTTGAATCAACTTTTTCTTTATAGTGAGGAGATCATTTCCACCGAAGGAATTCATCTAACTCCTCACAAACAGTAGATCAGGTCGATTCAGTTTTCGTGGCGCTTTTTCGTTTCATATTCCCTTGTCTTCAATTATCGTTGATTGAGTTGTTTTCAGCGGATGATTTTTTGGGGATAGTCTCCTAACTACCTCGTGATCATCTTCTCCAAGTTTGGGATCAATGGATTTTGATTTGGAAAGGATTTGGGGAGATTTGGGTTGAGGGCGACCGAAATCGCCCTCACTGGGTGGTCGCGGACAGTCCGCCACCCACCCCTCGAACAGTCCGCGCGTCGGGGACTTGGCCAGATCAGTGGCCGCGAGTCTCTGCTGTTGGAGTCCAGGTTGACCGGCGGACAGTCCGCCGTTGCAACTTGTAGATAGTTCGGGACTGTCCAGAGCCATTTCAGCAACGTTGCTGTTTTGCTCTTTTGGCCGGCGGACAGTCCGCCACCTGAGCCCTTACAGTCCGCCGTTGGGCAGACAGTCCGCGGTCTGAACCCCGGACAGTCCGCGACTCGGCCGTGGGCTGAGTTTTAGTGCGTTTGCTCTCCCGGCTTCTTCGCTTTGTTTCCGGACTTTTCGTTTGGCCCTAGAGTTGACCTAGGAACCTCTCTAGGTATCTTTGCTACTTGTTAGCATCGGTATTTGGGGGTTTCTCAATGTAGCCTTCAATCTACGTTCGGGACTCATTTTTTAAGGGTCAAGCTTGTGCCGTTGTTTTTGGTGTCTTGCTCGCTCTTGGTTTGTGGTGCCTCGCTGTGATCCTAGGGATCATCCACCCTCTTCCAAGGGGCGTGGGCATCACGTTTCAGTGAAAGCTTTCAGGGGTTGACTTTTGGGACAAAGGCCGAAGTTTCGAGAGAAATTTTTTAGGCTCCCATTTCACCCCCCCCCTCTGGTCGCCTTGCTTTTGCATTATCGGTCCTTCAAATGGTGAACAATTGCAAATTTTTAGTTCATTAAGCATATTCACCATATACAAAATAGCTTAGCTCACAACATGTATCAGTGATCAGAAAGAGCATAAGCTATAAGCATCATCATATAGCATCGGCATACTAGACATAGATTCATTCTATGGACTATAGTTATGAAGCTCAAAAAGTAAAGATGCATGATGAAATGCAAAGACTAACCTACTAGAAACGTAAACAAAATGAAGAAAAAGAGTCAGTCTATGATACTATAGACAAAAGGTTTCCCCCATCTAAAAGGGGAAACACACACCAAGCTCACCTCTCAACCTGGCAAAGGTTGATTGGTCCAAAGGCTTGGTAAAAATATCTACCAAGTGATGATGAGTATCGACATGGCTAAGGTCGATGTCACCCTTCTCATAGTGGTCTTGCAGAAAATGAAAGCGCACATCAATGTGTTTGGTCTTAGAATGCAGCACGGGGTTCCTAGCAACGCTAATAGCACTCGTGCTGTCACAAAGAAAAGGAACGTGAGAAAAGCTCAGACCAAATCACGCAAAGTGGCCATCATCCAAAGCAATTGAGAGCAGCAGCTAGCCACAGCAACATACTCAGCCTCTGTGGTAGACTCGGCGACACTAGACTGCTTGCGAGAAGACCAAGATACCAGAGAAGAACCAATAAACTGACAAGTCCTAGAAGTGGACTTGCGATCAAGTCGGTAACCAGCAAAATCAGCATCCGAGTAACCGCAAAGGGAGAGGGTGGAAGAAGCCGAATACCAAATCCCAAACTCAGGTCTGAAGCATAAGTACCTCATAATGCCGTTAACCGCCTGACGGTGAGAAGTGCGTGGTGACGACTGAAATCGTGCGCAAAGACACACCGCGAACTGGATGTCCGGGCGTGTTGCCGTTAGGTACAGCAGCGACCCGATCATACTCCGGTACTCCTTCTGGTCCATAGCTTCTCCATCCTTGTCCGCGTCCAGGGCCGTCGTGGTCGACATGGGTGTTGGAAGAGGCTTGGCCTCACCCATATCGAACTTCTTCAAAATTTTCTTGGTGTACTTGCCCTGGTGCACGAACGTCCCTTCTCGGGATTGCTTGATTTGCAACCCGAGGAAGAATGTCAACTCGCCCATCATGCTCATCTCAAACTCCCTGCTCATAAGATCTGCAAACTTGGCAACCAAAGCGTGAGAAGAACCACCGAAAATGATATCATCCACGTAAATTTGGACCAAGAGAGTGTCATTGCCTTGCTTGAGGAGAAAAAGCGTTTTATCCACACATCCCATTTTAAAACCTTAGCAAGCAAAAAGGTTTTCAGCTTATCATACCAGGCTCTAGGGGCTTGTTTCAAATCATACAAAGCTTTGTGAAGTTTAAAAACATGGTTTGGAGACTTGGAATTTTCAAAACCGGGGGGTTGTTTCACATACACCTCTACTTCTATGTAGCCGTTTTGGAAGGCACTCTTGACATCCATTTGAAAAAGTTTAAACCCTTTGGATGTAGCAAAAGCCAAGAGAATCCTAATTGCCTCCAAACGAGCTACAAGAGCAAAAGTCTCCTCATAGTCTATCCCCTCCTTCTGACTATACCCCTGGGCTACATGTCTGGCCTTGTTTCTCACAATGTGGCCATCCTCTTCTTGTTTGTTTTTGAAAACCCATTTTGTACAATAGGGTGACACTCAGGAGGAGGTGGAACCAAACCGAACCTGATTTCTCTCAAAATTTTCTAACTCCTCATGCATGGCATTGACCCAATCTAGATCAGATAAAGCTTGTCCAACATCTTGGGGATCAAAATCAGCAACAAATGCAGAATGAGCAAAGTGATAGATTTGTTGTGACCTTGACCGAGTGACACGTTCATCGATGCTGCCGATCATCTGTTGAGGCGGGTGTTGACGCTGAATGTGTCATGGCGCCTACCGAGCTGATGAAACCTCCCCCTCAACAGCAGCTGGTGCCTCCTTGGGTACAAATGGTATAGCCCGAGGTGGCGAATCCCACGACCCCCAAGTAGTCGATGAAGAGGGGTTGGGGCCGTGAGTCGTTGTAGTAGAAGCCGATCCTTGCGGCACAACAGGTGGAGGTGGTGCTGGATCATCCATCCCTTCAGCACCCTCGTCCTCGTCATCAAAAAGAGGTTCACCAACCTCATGATCACCTGCACGCTCAAATCTAGAAGAGGGACAAACCATGGTCTCGTCGAAGGTGACATCGGATGTCTCCATGACTCGGTTAGTATCAAGGTTAAGTACACGATATGCACGAGTATGAGTGCCATAACCCAAGAATGCACTGTCAGAGAACGAGACTCAAATTGTCCAGGTTGCCTTTCTTGAGTATAAAACAATGGCAACCAAAACTCTAAAATAACTCACTTTGTGTTGTTTTCCAAAACACAAGTCATAAGAAGTCTTTTCAAGAAAGCTCGGAGAAAAATGCGATTGGAAATATAGCATGCAGTGTTCATAGTCTCGGCCCAATACCGCCTAGGAGTCCTATGCTCATCGAGCGCGTTCTGGCCATCTCAACAAGGGTCCGATTCTTCCTTTCTACTACAACCCCATTTTTGTGGTGGTGTGTAGGGGGACTGATGCTCCAAACCCAATGAATCACAAAACTTCTCAAAATTTGAGTTCTTAAACTCGGAACCATTATCACTTCTAATAGCTCGAATCGAGTTCTTAGGGAACTTCTTCTGAAGACGCAAAATCAGATTGCGAGCAAAAGAGAAAGTCTCAGTTTTCTCAGCTAAAAAAAACCCACGAATATCTCGAAAGTCATCAACACCAACAAGCACATACCACTTCCCACCAACCGAGCTCACCCAAGCCGGACCAACAAGGTCCATTGCAAAGCTCTCTAGGGCGCTTGGTCTAACTTGATTCACAGGATGGTGGGTAGAAGCAACCATTTCCCATGTCTACAAGAATGGCAAACAAGATCCTTCTCCATGCACAACTTGGGCAATCCTCGGATTAGGCCAAGTGAACTAAGCCTTGCAAGCAAGTCAAAGCTTAGGTGACCTAGTCTCCTATGCCACTTCCAAAGATCAGAGAGGAAGGTCCAGCCAAAAGACAACGAGAAATTTCAAACGACTCCGAGAAATTCGCACGAAAGACTTTCCCAAAGGGCGAAATCAAACATACAAGATTGCCCTGAGGATCTGAAATACGATTGAGATTCGGCATAAAACGAATCTCATAGTCATCATCGAAAAGTTGCAAAACAGAAAGAAGGTTAAAATGCAAGTTAGAAACAAGAGCAACATCACGCAACACAAAGTGCTCATTAACTCGCACCGACCCACGGGACAACACTTTACCTTTGCTATTGTCACTGAAGGTGATAAACTCCTTTCCGGCGACTGGACTAAGACTGGAGAACCACTTGGCATTTCCGGTCATGTGCCTCGAACACCCGGAATCCACCAACCAGATGTCCTCCAATCATTTTACCTATATCAATAAAAAGATATAGGGCGAACAAACGGTCCAACACTGGGGTGAGTAAAATGGGAATTATACCAGTGTTGGGCCGGCTGCTCAAAAGAACGGTTAGTAGCAAAACCATTCCTAGCACGCCTACGGGGAAAGCGATCACCACGCACAGGAAAACGTGGTCCGCTAAGGGAAGAGCGTCCATCGCGATACTCAAAACGCGGTGGAGGGTAATGCTCAACAAAGCCACCACCATGGGATCCATATCCTACAAAGCTAGGATCCCGCCGGGCAAAACCTCCCTAAGGCCTATGACCTTGAGGTACTCTACCTCTAGGCCTAGCAGCTCTCCTCTGAACATTCGGCACATGTACATCATGGAAAGGATGGTACATGTCTGCATTGTTCATCTCCCTGGCATGACGCTCCTCTCTCTTGCGCCGAAAGCAAAACTCCCTCAAGTGTCCATCTCTCCCACAATGCTCACAATGGTACCTCACCGCTCTCATAAGGGTTGTTGGTACTCACGGTAGTGGGTGTGGATCACTTTGCCCTTCTGTGGCATGAGCTCCTCTTGGATATGTGGCATGGTGTCTAGCTTGTTCTTGAGGTGGTTTGGTTTTGGAGCCCATGTCTGTTTCTTGGGTGGAGCTCTTGGAGGTTTTGCAAACACCCCATCCTCGGTATTAGGCTTGAAAGGCTCTTTGGGTGGAATCTTGGTCAGTTTGGGAGTGGTGGTGGAGTTGGGCTTCTCACTCGGGTTAAGACCACTCGACTCTCCAATCTTACCAAAAGACGAAGCATACTCAACACCCTGAGCAAATCCTACACCTGCGCCTCCAGCAGCACGCTTGAATTGGGCAATCATCATCCCAAGCTGCGGCTCACCACAAGACACCCATGACAAGATGGTCCGAAGGTATGTGTTTTCTTCCTCGGTTTGCATCTTGTCATGCTTCACATTAGCAATATCCATCTCCCAAACCTTCACACAAAGCACCTAGCACACAGACACACAAGTGCTACCCGAGCTGGCCTTCTCAAGAGACACAATCTTGGCATTCTTTCTCTGCCAACTCGGATTGCAAGCTTGCACAAGACTTGCATGCACCAAGCACTAAGATCTAGCTCTAAGCTCATCCACCTCTCCAACCAAAGCAACATACTTCCCCCTCAAAATGAGAAGGTCAGTCATGTGCTTGGAGCACATCTCACACTCATCCTCCTCAGTCACGGCAATGGTGGACTTGACAGACTCAAGTTCCTTCACCGTATCCTCCCACTTCTGCCTAAACTCCTTTCGCTCTCTAGCAGCACGCCTAAGCAACTTATCTTGACTAAGAAGAGCGACAGTAAGCTTATCGACCTCAGCAGCAAGTTCATCAGGGGTCTGAGATACCTGGGAGGTGTCATCGTCGTTGTCGTCGTTTCGAGGAGTCTCCCTCCAGCTGACTGTCAACCTCCTTGCCGAGGGCCATGGTGCAAATGCCCTCATTGTCGGCGATGAAGGACCATAAGTGCTACCAGAAAGCGACCAGAGGGGGGTGAATGGGAGCTTCAAAATTTCTTTTCAGAAACTTATCACCACTGTCCCGAGAATCAACCCCAAACACAAACCGATGTGCGTGATGTCCTCCACCCAAGAGAATGGGTGGATGTTCCCTAGGAACACAGCGCGACACCAAAAAAGATCCCTTGCTCAAGTTCACGCCGGTTAACTAGTGACAGGATGGACTTTGGGTAACCTCAACCTCTCCCGAGCAACGCGAGGGGGATTCAGGTTATTTCACAAAGCGGGAAGCCCGATTTCTGTAGAACACAAATGTTGGAATCACACTTGCCCTACCTCCGCACACGTGCAGGGGAGTGGCGAAGGTGGCCAATCGTCAGAACCAAGAGCGAAGGTACGAGGGAAAATGGAACGGTGGAGCTGTAGCTCTATTCCCAAAAAACTGTCCCCATTACACTGTTCACCCCCTGGTATTTATAGGGGATACCAAGGGGCACTGACCAAATTACAAAAGGGTACAAGAAAGATTCCTCTTCGCTATACAACGGAAGGGCAGAATCGCACAAACACAAACAATATAGAAACCCTAGCTTGCCCCCCATATGTCCGCCACCACCTGGCTTGCGCACACCTTCGCAGGGACGCGAAGGTTGACTTCTTAGCTTCGTCAGTCGAGAGGCACGCGTTAGCGTGCCACCCGTTGAGCTTGACCCTCCTTGCGAAGGTGCGCAGCACGCGCGAGGGTCATTCCTTGTTCTTCCCACGCTTCTTTCGTGCAAGATCCGTAAGACGACCCGAAGGCCGAGTCGGTATCCCAGGGTTAGGAAATGAGGCCCGGGGGGGGGCGTATCTGCGGATACATGGGTGTATGCCGAGTCTCTGAGTGATGAGTGATTGTCAACTGGGATGATGCGCATGTTCTTTGGCTTGTGTTGTGCAGGTGTCGAGCACGGATACAGTGATCGAGGGCAAGGTTAAGGTCAAGTAGAGATGTGCCGTGCCGAGGGACCAATAGTGGCGAAGGGTAGACGTGAGGCTTGGACTGAGGGACTGGTGGCCTGAGGATCAGCTGTGGTGGCTGACAGCCTGGGACAACGACGAGCGAAGACTTGCGGTCACGGTTTGCTCGATCGAGGACCTGGGACACACGTGTCGGTGGACGGGGTGCACGGGCGGTGCATCCCCTCTACGGTACGGTTTGGTGGTTGAGCCACAGAAAAACCACCGAGTGGACGGTTTCCAGGTTTAGGCCTCAAAACCTGGGTGCTGATGGTTTTCGAGTTTGGGCCACAAAACTCGGGCTGATGATGGTTTCCAGGTTTGGGCCTCAAAACCTGGTTGCTGCGGGTTTGCTGAGTTTGGGCCACAAAACTCAGGCTACGGTCGGCTAGTTTCCCGGTTTGGGCCTCAAAACCGGGGGTTGGCTGTGAAGGCTGGTTTCCCGGTTTAGGCCACAAAACCGGAGGTGCGACGTCCAGGAAAAGGACAAGCAGAGCGGTGGCGGCACGTGGCGGCGATCGGTGAGGTTGCGTCGAGGCAACGCTACCAGTTGTTCGGGCGTGGCAGTCGGATCACCACCTACCTTGAGTTGGTCCAGAATAACCCTAGGGTTTAGCTGGTTCGCTCTGTAATTAGAGAGGGGTAGAGTAGGAATTAGAATTAGGATAAGTAGAGGGAGACACCCTCCTCCCTATCTATCTCAGTCATTTGCTCTTTGCTTCTAGGGTTTCCTGCACTCCCAATCCCCTGTTGTAGCTAGCTGAGATCCGCAGAGAACCATACCTCTGTGTACTGGAGATTTTGAGGAAGTGAGGCCGTAACCTCACTATTGTAGCGTGTGGTAGCCACACGGTTGCAGATCAATGACTTGATTTGCGTTTTGTTCGTGTTCTTCGCGTTCTTCGTTTCTCAGCGATTTTCCCGTCACTCGATCTCCCTCTCTACTGCATCTTTGCGAAATCCGTTTGAATCAACTTGTTCTTTATAGTGAGGAGATCATTTCCACCGAAGGAATTCATCTAACTCCTCACGAACAAGTAGATCGGGTTGATTTAGTTTTTGTGGCGCTTTTTCGTTCATACTCCTCCCCTTTCGATTTCCTGGTGTTTGAGTTGATTTGAGCGGATGATTTATTGAGGATAGTCTCCTAACTACCTCGTGATCATCTTCTCCAAGTTTGGGAAAGTGGGATTGAGTTTTATTTCGGATTCGAGAGGATTCATGAGAGGGGCGACTGAAATCGCCCTCTCTGTTCATCCGCGGACAGTCCGCCACTGGGGGCGCGGACAGTCCGCGCGTCGGGGATGAGCCGAGTCAGTGGCTGTGTTCTTTGGCCGATTTGACTTTTCATGACCGGCGGACAGTCCGCAGTTGTGGGTCGCGGATAGTCCGGGATCAGTCCAGGGGACTTCAGCAACACTGTTGTTTTGCGTTTTCTGCTGGTCGACAGTCCGCCAGTGAACCATGGACAGTCCGGCTTGGTGCGGACAGTCCGGGACCCCAGGGCCGGACAGTCCGGGATTTGGCTGAAGCCTCCGGTTTAGTGCGTTTGCTCTCCCGTCTTTTCCGCTTGGTTTTCGGACTTCTCGTTTGGTCCTATAGTCAACCAAGAAACCTCTCTAGGTATCTTTGCTACTTGTTAGCATCGGTATTTAGGGATCTCTCGACGTAGCCTTCAATCTACGTTCGGGACTCGGTTTTCATGGGCAAACTTGTGCCGGTGCTTTTGGTGTTGGCTTGCTATCGTTTTGTGGTGCCTCGCTGGGATCCTTGGGTCATCACCCTCTTCCAAGGGTCGTAGGCATCACGTTTTCGGTCGTAGCTCGGGGATTGATTTTGGGACTTTGGCCAAATTTTGAGAGAATTTTTGTTGGCTCCCATTCACCCCCTCTGGTCGCCTGCTAGTGCTTTCTCGGTCCTTCAATTGGTATCAGAGCGGGTTAAGGATCTTCCACCTTAGCTGGTTCCAGATCTACCGAAGCCGACATGGATCGCGGTGTGGGCAAACCACCGTTTTTCGATGGGACGAACTATGCGTATTGTAAGATACGCATGTCGGCCTATCTGTAGAGTATGGGTGCTTCCATCTGGGATATTTGCAACTCTGCTGATTATGTGGTCTTGGCTGCACATGTGACTCAGCGTCAGATCGATGATCACGATGCCAATAGCCGAGCCCATAATGCTCTTTTCTCATGCTTGAGCATGACGGAGTTTGATCGTGTTTCTCACCTCGCTACGGCTCGGGAGATTTGGGCATCCCTCATGCATTTCCATGAGGGAACCTCTCAAGTCAAAACCCGTCTCTATGAGTCGCACAAGCGAGAGTACGAGAACTTTCGACATATGCCTAGCGAGAGCATAGAGAGTTTATTCGCTCGCTTTCAGGTGATTGTCAACAAGATGAGGGCTAACAAGGAGCTGTTGCCTTTCGACGATCATGAGAGAGCTTTGAAGCTTTTGCATACTCTCGATCGGTCGGTGTGGGATTCCAAGGTTCAGGCGATCATCGAATCGCCTAACTATGAGACCCTCACGTGCGACGAGCTCTTCAGTAAGCTCAAGTCCAGTGAGATCGATGCCATGGCGAGGCTTCTTATGAAAATCCTTCTGGCCCATCGATGGCTTTGCTTTCTGGCTCTCCTGCTAACCCCTCTGGAGGTTTTGCACTCTCTTCTCTCTCTTTTCTGTCATAGAGGAGGCAGCTGGAGTCTTTGGAGGATGACGAGTTGGCTATGCTCGCCAACCGTTTCTCGTGGTTCCACAACAACCGCATGAACCATCGCCGCGGAGGAGGACGCTCAGGATGCTTTGGAGTGCGGCGACCCCCCAACCACTTCATCGCCAATTGCCCGAAGAAGAACAAGCAAATCTTCGGCAAGGCGGATCATGGGCACAAGTACGACTCCGGCAGCGCAAGGAGATGTTACGTCCCAGCGAAGCACAAGCGGAAGGGCGGCTTCAACAAGGAGTACATCAAGATGAAGTACTGGAGAAGGCCCAGGCTGAGCAACGTGCGTTCTTCGCCACGCTCAGCGACGTCGATGACTCGGATGACGACTCCGCTTCCTCAAGTGACGACGAGTCCGAGAAGAAGAAGAGGATCGAGGACAAGCTGAACGGCCTCTGCTTCTTCGCCGACGACGACGGCTTCTGCACCATGGCCTTCGGCAAGGAGGTCGACGGTGAGCTGGAGGACACTCCTCGGAACGACGACGACGACGATGACACCTCCCAGGTATCTCAGACCCCTGACGAGCTTTCTGCTGAGGTCGAGAAGCTTACTACCGTGCTCCTTAGTCAGGATAAGTTGCTTAGGCGTGCTGCTAGAGAGCGCAAGGAGTTTAGGCAGAAGTGGAGGATACGATGAAGAACTTGAATCTGTCAAGTCCACCGTAGTTGTTACCGATGAGGAGGAGTGTGAGATGTGCACCACACACATGACTAACCTTATCACTTTGAGAGGTAAGTATGTTGCGTTGGTAGGAGAGGTGGATGAGCTGAAGGCTAGATCCTCACTGTTGGGTGCGTGCAAGTCCTGTGCGGGCTTGCAATCTGAGTTGGCAGAGAAGAATGCCAAGATTGTGTCTCTTGAAGAGGCCAACTCAGGTAGCACATGTGTGGCTAGGTGTCTTCTTTGTGAGTTTTGGAGATGGAGATAGCCAATGTGAAGCATGACAAGATGCAAACCGAGGAGGAAAACCATACCTTACCTTCGGACCATCTTGTCATGGGTGTCGAGTGGTGAGCCACAGCTCGGGATGATGATCTCCCAATTCAAGCGAGCTGCTGGAGGTCCTGGTGTAGGTTTGCTCCGGGTTTGATGTTTCATCTTTCGCAAGATTGGAGAGTCGAGTGGTTTGAACCCATGTGAGAAGCCCAACTCCACACTACTTCGAAGCTTACCAATTCCACCCAAAGAGCCTCTCAGCCTAACACCAAGGATGGGGTCTTTGTTGAACCTCCGAGAGCTCCACCCAAGAAACAATCATGGGCTCCCAAACAAACCCCTCAAGAACAAGCTGGACACCATGCCACCCATCCAGGAGGAGCTTATGCCACAGAAGGGCAAAGTGATCCATACCCACTACCGTGAGTACCAACAACCCCCTTTGAGAGCGGTGAGGTACCATTGTGAGCACTGTGGGCGAGATGGACACTTGAGCAAGTTTGCTTTCGGCGCAAGAGAGAGGCGCGCCGCGCAAAGGAGATGAACAATCCGGACATGTACCAATCCTTTCCATGATGTACATGTGCCGAACGTTCAGAGGCGTGCTGCTAGGCTAGAGGTCCAGAACCTCAAGTTCCTAGCCTAGCAGCGGAGAGGACGTGCCCGGCGGGAGCCTGCAGTTGTAGGCTATGGACCCCGTGGCGGTGGCTTTGTAGTTAGCGTTTTCCACCACCGCGTTTTGAGTATCGCGATGGATGCTCCTCCCTTAGCGGACCACGTTTTCCTCTACGTGGTGATCCCTCCTCTCGTAGGCGTGCTAGGAATGGTTTTTCTGCTAACCATTCTTTTGAGCAGCCGGCCCAACACTGGTATTCTCTCTACTTCACTAACCCCAGTGTTGGACCATATGCTCACCCTATGTCTTTTTATTAATGTAGGTAAAACGATTGGAGAACGTTTGGTTGGTGGATTCTGGGTGTTCGAGGAACATGACCGGAAACGCCAAGTGGTTCTCCAGTCTTAGTCCGGTCGCCGAAAGAGTTTATCACCACCTTCGGTGACAACAGCAAAGTTAAGGTGCTGTCTCGTGGGTCTGTACGAGTTAATGAGCACTTTGTGTTGCGCGATGTTGCTCTTGTTCTAACTTGCATTTTAACCTTCTTCCTGTTTTGCAACTTTTCGATGATGACTATGAGATTCGTTTTAAACCGAATCTCAGTCAAATTTTGAATCCTCAGGGCAATCTTGTTTGTGTGATTCTCCCCTTGGTAAAGTCTTTCGTGCGGATTTCTCGGAGGTCTTTTGTATTTCTCGTTGTCTGTGGCTGGACCTTCCTCCTCTGATCTTTGGAATGTGCAATAGGAGACTTGGACATTTGAGCTTCGACTTGCTTGCAAGGCTTAGTTCACATGGCCTTAATCCGAGGATTGCCCAAGTTATCCATGGAGAGGATCTTGTTGCCATTCTTTAGACTGGGAAGATGGTTACCGCTCCCCACCATCCAGTGACTCAGGTCATGACAAGCACCCTGGCGAGCTTTTACACATGGACCATGTTGCCGGCTCTGGTGAGCTCGATTGGGGGGAGTGGTATGTGTTGTTATTGTTGATGATTTTTCGAGATATCGTGTCTTCTTTTTAGCTGAGAAGACCGAGACTTTCTCCTTTTGCTCGCAATCTGATTTGGCCGTCTTCAGAACGAGTTCCCTTTGAACTTGATGCGAGCTATTAAAAGTGATATGGTTCCAAATTCAAGAATTCGGATTTTGAGATTTGTAACTCTCTGGGTTTAGAGCATCAGCTTTCTTCTCCTACACACCGCCACACAGAATGGTGTTGTAGAGAGGAAGAATCGGACCTTGTAGAGATAGCCAGGACGATGCTCGATGAGCATAGGACTCCTAGGTGATATTGGGCTGAAGCGATGAGCACTGCATGCTACATTTCCAATCGCATTTTCTCCGAGCTTTCTTGAAAAAGACTCTTATGAGTTGCATTTTGGAAAACTGCCCAAAGTGAGTATTTTAGAGTTATCGGTTGCCATTTTTTTATACTCAAAAAGGGCAATTGGACAAGTTGAGTCTCGTTTTTGTGACAGTGTGTTTTTGGGTTTGGGCACTCATACTCGTGCTTTCGTGTACTTAACCTTGACACTAACCGAGAGTCATGGAGACATCCGATGTCACCTTCGATGAGACCATGGTTTGTCCTTCTTCTTGTTTTGAGCGTGTAGGTGATCATGAGGTTGGCGAGCCTCTTTTCGATGATGAGGACGAAGGTGCTGAAGGGATGGATGACCCAGCACCCCCTCCACCTGCCGTGCCACAAAGAGCGGCTTCTACTACGACTCACGACCCCGATCCCTCTTCCTCGACGACTTGGGGGCCGTGGGATCCGCCACCTCGAGCGGTACCCTTTGTACCCGAGGAGGCACCAGCTACTGTTGAGGGGGAGGCCACTTCAGCAAGGGAGGCGCCACGACACATTCAGTGCCAACACCCGCCTCCGCAGATGATCGGCAGCATCGGCGAACGCGTCACTCGGTCAAGGTCACAACAAATCTCTCACTTTGCTCATTCTGCATTTGTTGCTGATTTTGAACCCCGAGATGTTGGACACGCTTTGACGGATCCAGATTGGGTCAATGCCAAGCATGAGGAGTTAGAAAATTTTGAAAGAAATCGGATTTGGGTTCTAGTTTCTCCTCCCTTGAGTGTCACCCAATTGGGACAAAATGGGTTTTAAAAAACAAACAAGGAGAGGATGGCCATGTAGTGAGAAACAAGGCCAGACTTGTAGCCCAGGGGTATAGTGAGAAGGAGGGGATAGACTATGAGGATACTTTTGCTCCTGTAGCTCGTTTGGAGACAATTAGGATACTCTTGGCTTTTGCTGCATCCAAAGGTTTCAAACTTTTTCAAATGGATGTCAAGAGTGCCTTCTTAAACGGCTACATAGAAGAGGAGGTGTATGTTAGACAACCCCCCAGTTTTGAAAATCCCAAGTTTCCAAACCACGTTTTTAAACTTCACAAAGCGTTGTATGGTTTGAAACAAGCCCCTAGAGCCTGGTATGATAGGTTGAAAACCTTTTTGCTTGCTAAGGGTTTTAAATGGGATGTGTGGATAAAACGCTCTTTCTCCTCAAGCAAGGCACTGATACTCTCTTGGTCCAGATTTACGTGGATGATATCATTTTTGGTGGTTCATCTCACGCTTTGGTTGCCAAGTTTGCAGACACTATGAGCAGGGAATTTGAGATGAGCATGATGGGCAAGTTGACGTTTTTCCTCGGGTTGCAAATCAAGCAATCCTGGGAAGGGACGTTCGTGCACCAGGTTAAGTATACCAAGGACATCTTGAAGAAATTCGATATGGGTGAGGCCAAGCCTCTTCCAACACCCATGTCGACCACGATGGCCCAGGATGCGGATGTGGATGGAGAAGCTGTGGACCAGAAGGAGTACCGGAGTATGATCGGGTCGTTGCTGTACCTAACGGCGACACGCCCGGACATTCAGTTCGCAGTGTGTGTTTCCGCGCGCTTTCAGTCATCACCGCGCACTTCTCACCGTCAGGCGGTCAAGCGCATTATGAGGTACTTATCCTTCACTCCAGAATTGGGATTTGGTATTCTGCTTCCTCCACCCTTTCCCTTTGTGGTTATTCCGATGCCGATTTTGCTGGCGGCCGCATTGATCGCAAGTCCACATCCGGGACTTGCTAGTTTATTGGATCTTCTCTTGTTCTGGTCGTGTCCTCTCGCAAGCAGTCTAGTGTCGCCCAGTCTACCACGGAGGCTGAGTATGTTGCTGCGGCTAGCTGCTGTTCCTAGTTACTCTGGATGATGGCCACTTTGCATGATTTTGGTCTGAGCTTTTCTCGTGTTCCTTGCTTGTGATAGCACGAGTGCGATTAGCTTGCTAAGAACCCCATGCTGCACTCTAAGACCAAACACATTGATGTGCGCTTTCATTTTCTGCGAGACCACTATGAGAAGGGTGATATCGACCTTCGCCATGTCGATACTCATCATCAGTTGGCTGATATTTTCACCAAGCCTTTGGACCAATCAACTTTTGCTAGGTTGAGAGGTGAGCTTGGTGTGTGTTCCCCTTTTAGATGGGGGAAACATTTTGGTTCTTCTACCATAAACTGACTATTTTTCATTGTCTTGTTCTCTTTTGCATTTCAGCATACGCTTTACATTCAGAGCTTCATGTATATAATCTAAAGAATGTAACTATGCTCTGTATAGGATTTGCTCCATGCTTTATGATGATGCTGTAGCTTATGCTCTTTCTGATCACTAATACATGTGTGAGAGTAGAGCTATTTTATGAATGGTAAATTGATTAATGAACAAAAAACTTGCAAATGTTCACCATTGAGATATGCAACTAGCATGTGTAGAATGTGCTGAAGTCACTTGTGCTTTTCATATATGCTAGGTTACTATGTCTCTAGTGTTGAGTCTTTCACTTGCTTGGTATGTTCATATTCTACTTTAAAAATCTGAACCAGGTTAAGTGAATTGGAAAGATCGAGATGGGATTGATTGTCACCACATCACAGTTTCGAGACTGTTTCTCATTGCACTGTTGAGTTAAACTTGAGCTGTGTAGTGTATGACCGAAACTGTTGCTTTAAGCTTCTGATTGCTTCTGCATAGGCTTCGCACAGTTGAAAAGTTAGGCGATGACAAGCTCTCAACCTCTCGCAATCACATGCTGAAATTTAAACTTGTGTAATTTAACCGCTGCAACTCCGATAAAATTTGGATACACAAGTCTATGTTTCATTCTATAGCATGATGATTGAACTATGCTAGGGGTAGTTCACCTTGTATACATGTTCAGCACTTGTCGAATATCCTATCTATACATGTGTTGTGCTATCTTGATGGTGAGTGAACCCTTTTTGGATGAAAACTGCTCATTTTTCTCTCATGATTCATATTTGTATTTAGTGATCAGTTGAGCCTTTGCTAGCTTCTTATGAATGTTGTTGAGTCATCGGATCAGAACTGTGTAGAGCATCTCTGCACTCTCTTGATTATATTCCTGAAGCTGCTAACTTGCATTTTGACTCATATGCATTTTGGAAGGGGAGAAATTTGCTTGTTGGCACATTGATGGTGCATTTTCTAAGGGGGATCAATCTTTGGTGATGGTGCATTTCAACTAAGGGGGAGAAGTTGCAAATCATGTTTTCCCTGAGTTGTGTGCACTAGTTGAGGGGGAATTTGCTAGTTGTGTTGAGCCTTGCCTCTTTCTTGAGGGACTAGCAAAGTTTTCAGCTCATTTCAGCTCTTCAATTGGTATCGAACTCTTTTGGTTTTGAGTTGGTAACAGTTGGTATCGAGTTGCTTCGCTAGCGTGTGTCGAGCCGTTCTGCCTCTTCTTGAGGGCTAGCTCTGTTTTGCTTGAATTTCAGTTGATCTTTCAATTAGTATCAAGTTTTCTTGCTAGTGGTGTTGAGCCTGTTCTACCTCTTCTTGAGGGCTAGCTTTGCTTTGCTTGGTTGCGTCGAGCCGTTGCCCATGTCTTTGGGAACCAAGTTGTCTTGCTCTTTCCACTTGACCTTCTTCGGCTTTTCTATGCTTTTGGGTCATTTGGTCGAGTTCTCTCTCTTTCTTCCTTCCTTTCTCTATTCTATTATGATTTGTGTTGGTAGTTAACAATGCACTCATCAAGGGGGAGATTGCGGATACATGGGTGTATGCCGAGTCTCTGAGTGATGAGTGATTGTCAACTGGGATGATGCGCATGTTCTTTGGCTTGTGTTGTGCAGGTGTCGAGCACGGATACAGTGATCGAGGGCAAGGTGAAGGTCAAGTAGAGACGTGCCGTGCCGAGGGACCAAGAGTGGTGAAGGGTAGACGTGAGGCTTGGACTGAGGGACTGGTGGCCTGAGGATCAGCTGTGGTGGCTGACAGCCTGGGACAGCGACGAGCGAAGACTTGCGGTCACGGTGTTGCTCGGGTCGAGGACCTGGGGACACGTGTCGGTGGACGGGGTGCACGGGCGGTGCATCCCCTCTACCGTACGGTTTGGTGGTTGAGCCACAAAAAAACCACCGAGTGGACGGTTTCCAGGTTTGGGCCTCAAAACCTGGGTGCTGATGGTTTCCGAGTTTGGGCCACAAAACTCGGGCAGATGACGGTTTCCAGGTTTGGGCCTCAAAACCTGGGTGGTGCGGGTTTGCTGAGTTTGGGCCACAAAACTCAGGCTACGATCGGCTGGTTCCCGGTTTGGGCCTCAAAACGGGGGTTGGCTGTGAAGGCTGGTTTCCCGGTTTAGGCCACAAAACCGGGGGTGCGACGTCCGGGAAAAGGACAAGCAGAGCGGTGGCGGCACGTCGCGGTGATCGGTAAGGCTGCGTCGAGGCAATGCTACCAGTTGTGCGGGCGTGGCCGTCGGATCACCACCTACCTTGAGTTGGTCCAGAATAACCCTAGGGTTTAGCTGGTTCGCTCTGTAATTAGAGAGGGTGTAGAGTAGGAATAGTAGAATAGGATAACTAGAGGGAGACACCCTCCTCCCTATCTATCTCCGTCATTTGCTCTTTGCTTCTAGGGTTTCCTGCTATCCCAATCCCCTGCTGTAGCTAGCTGAGATCCGCAGAGAACCATACCTCTGTGTACTGGAGATTTTGAGGAAGCGAGGCCGTGACCTCACTATTGTAGTGTGTGGTAGCCACACGGTTGCAGATCGATGACTTGATTCGCGTTTTGTTCGTGTTCTTCGTTTCTCAGCGATTTTCCCGTCACTCGAACTCCCTCTCTACTGCGTCTTTGCGAAATCCGTTTGAATCAACTTGTTCTTTATAGTGAGGAGATCATTTCCACCGAAGGAATTCATCTAACTCCTCACGAACAAGTAGATCGTGTTGATTTCGTTTTCGTGGCGCTTTTTCGTTCATACTCCTCCCCTTTTGATTTCCCGGTGTTTGAGTTGATTTGAGCGATGATTTCTTGGGGATAGTCTCCTAACTACCTCGTGATCATCTTCTCCAAGTTTGGGAACGTGGGATTGAGTTTTGTTTCGGATTCGAGAGGATTCGTGAGAGGGGCGACTGAAATCGGCCTCTCTGTTGAACCGCGGACAGTCCGCCACTGGGGGCGCAGACAGTCCGCGCATCAGGGATCAGCCGAGTCAGTGGCTGTGTTCTTCGGCCGATTTGACTTTTCGTAACCGACGGACAGTCCACAGTTGTGGGTCGCGGATAGTCCGGGATCAGTCCAGGGGACTTCAGCAACACTGCTGTTTTGCGTTTTCTGTCGGCGGATAGTCCGCCAGTGAACTGCGGACAGTCCGGCCTGGTGCGGACAGTCCGGGTCCCCAGGGCCGGACAGTCCGGGATTTGGCTGAAGCCTCCTATTTAGTGCGTTTGCTCTCCCGTCTTTTCCGCTTGGTTTTCGGACTTCTCGTTTGGTCCTATAGTCAACCAAGAAACCTCTCTAGGTATCTTTGCTACTTGTTAGCATCGGTATTTAGGGATCTCTCGACGTAGCCTTCAATCTACGTTCGGGACTCGGTTTTCAAGGGGCAAACTTGTGCCGGTGCTTTTGGTGTTTGGCTTGCTATCGTTTGGTGGTGCCTCGCTGTGATCCTTGGGATCATCCACCCTCTTCCAAGGGTCGTAGGCTTCACATTTTCGGTCATAGCTTTTGGGGATTGAGTTTGGGACATTTGGCCAAACTTTCGAGAGAAATTTTGTTGGCTCCCATTCACCGCCCCTTGAATATCGAGTGACTTGGCTTATAAATAGGGTTTTCTCGAGGGTTCTTTCCCCCAACTGTAGCCCCTAAAAATAGGGTTTAGGGTTTAGGGTTTATGGTTAGGGTTTAGGGTTTAGGGTTTAGGGTTTAGGGTTTAGGGTTTTAGGGTTAGGGTTTAGGGGTTAGGGTTTAGGGTTTAGGGTTTAGGGTTTTAGGGTTTAGGGTTAGGGGTTTAGGGTTTAGGGTTTAGGGTCGTAGGCTTCACGTTTTCGGTCATAGCTTTTTGGGATTGATTTTGGGACATTTGCTAGTGCTTTCTCGGTCCTTCAATATCGAGTGACGAGGGTTTTCTCGATGGAACACGGGGCATTGCGAGGGTTGTCTCCTGACTCAGCCTGCGCGACGTCACTTCCGAGGGTTCTTTCCCCCAACAGTAGCCCCTCGATGGCTTGGATCTAAAAATGATCGGTCTTTAGGCCCAAGCAGCGCCTTTGCTTGGAAATGAACAGTGTCCCTCGACAGTGACGCCCGCGGCTGCTTGTGGGCCGGGCGTTTGTTTTTTGCTTGTGGTGTTTTAGGTCCACTTCATTTCTTGTGCCGTGATTCTTGGGATCCGTGCCGATTTTGTCGGGCTGGATGGTTCGTGCCTTGGCTTATAAATAGGTGCGGTTGGTGGACGCTTTGAACTTGTGCCATCCTTTTGCTATAGCCAACCTGCTGTTGTGATTTGCTTGTAGCGAGGGGTTGTTTTAGTTTGTTTGCGAAGGTTGAGCTAGGCGCTCGTTGTTCGAAGTTAGAGTTAGCTAACAAGATGGCTAGGTTGAAACAGACTGCTCGTGTTGCTTCTCCGTCTGTTGCGGATGAAGGAGTGACGTTTGAGTTTGGACTTAGCCGGGTTTGCAGCTCGAAATTGGCAGCTTATGTCAAAACAGGTTGGATTGAGGATGCAAAAGCGAGGACCAGTGCTGGGGAGACTGTCCCGAAGCCAGACGCTGATGAGATTGTTTTGTTTGAGGAGTTCTTTGTGGCTGGTCTGCGTTTTCCGGTTGCTTCTTTTGTGACTTCGGTTTTGCAACAGTTCAATTTGAGGTTTCACCAGCTGATGCCATCGTGCTTTATGAAGCTTTCAGTATATGTCTGGGCATGCCGCTCCCAGGGCATTGTCCCTCACGTCGAGGGTTTTGTTCGTACTCACCGAGTGCATATGCAGCCTCGCAAGATTGTGGATGGCGAAGGTAAGACCAGCCTTGGCCAGTTTGCAGTGTACACATTTTGCCATCGCGCTGGATCCGAGTTGCCAGTGCAAGCTCAGAAGAACAAGTGGACCAGTGGGTGGCAAGAGTTTTGGTTCTACTACAAGCTTGGCGGCGTAGCCGAACTTTGTGGCGATCTTCTGCCTCTTGGTGACGTGAGTGCGGAGGCTTAGATGAATGCCGAGGCGCATGCTTCAGTTGACTGTCTGAGGGTGGTTGCGCGCTCTCAGTGTGCTCGCAACCTGGTGGAGGAGTATTGCTGTGCTAAAGCGTTGCCCCTTAGCCGGAAACAAATCTGGTTTGCGGTTGAGGATGACCCCAAGTACGAGGGTAGGGGTTTGAAGAGGCCGAAGTTGGATTTGAACAAGGTTTGGGAGGCTGTCCTTAGGAAGTTTCCTCGACGAGAAGATGGCGTCGAAGCGATTTATAAGCGGGTTCAGCAGAGGGCGGAAGACCTTGTTGGTAAGCTCTCTACACTAGACGTTAAAGCTATCCACGGCTCGGTGGGCAGCGGAGGTCGGGTTAACAGACTGTTTGATATTCTCCAGATTTCGTATCCTGATTGGCCCTCACCTTCGAGTGAGGATGCACTGAAAAAGAGGAAGCACACGTCCATGGAGGAGAAAGGGGTCGTCTCACGGCCGAAGAGGGGTCGTGGTCGGGGCCATGGCAGCGCTGGCGGCCGAACCAAGACACTCGCGACGAAGGTTGCAATGGCGTCGGGCGCTGCCAGTACCTCTTCTTCCTCGGCCGTCATATCAGTGACGGGTGGCCAAGGTGTCGTGAGGGTCGGTGGTCAAGTTCCGCGCGTCGGCGGAATTGGAGCTTTGATCCGGATTTCAGACGACGAGGGGGCCTCCGATGACGATGACAAGGAAGAAGAGAAAGAAGACGAGAAGGGTGCCGATTCTGAAGACGATTTGTCTGATGAGGCTAGTGACACCTTCGGCAACGAGGGCGACTCGGACGAAGAAGTGTCTATCGGTGATGACCGTGGGAAAGCGATTGTCTCGTCGAGCGCTGATGCTGAAGGTGCCCTAAGTAATGATGAGATGCTGTGGGAGCTCGAGCCTGAGAGCCCCGCGCGAGGGCTAGTGCCCGAGTTCGCGGGGTCACACATCTGGGTTGACGGTTTTGAGGTTAAGGGTGAGCTTGAATCTGAACGAAATCCTGGTAAGAGGCCATATGGCGAAGCTAGCCGCTGTAGCCTTCCTTACTTTGCCAAGAAGGTTGGGGTTTCAGATTCGGCTACAGAGCTTTTCACAAGTCCGGACCTTCGAGAGTGCCATCTGCAATGCACTCCGGAGGAAAGGCGTTTTCTTGGACGTGTGTTTAGTTGGGTTTGTGTGCCGGAAGCTGAGCTTCGATTAGTCAACCAGCCATTGGACGAGCTTCACGATGATATTGACGTTAAGTTGGCTGAGTTGATGCTTCTCAGTCGCTCTGCGTGCCGAAGGGCTAGTATAAACGATGATTTTTTAAGGAGACGGTTGCCGAGTTGAGAAAGAGAATAAAGACCTTCGGCGAAGCTTGGAGAATAAGTAAATTGAGCTTAAAGGGGCTTTGGAGAAAGTTAAGAAGACCCAAGAAGAGGTGGCTGCAGGGTGGCGGCACAAACCGTACGCTGAGCTGTTAATGGCTGCCGTGATTAGGATAAGGACTCTTAAATTCCGCGAGGAAGTGAAACGCATAGAAGAAATAACCTCGAATTTGCTTCACGGTCTGGAGGCGTGCGTACTGGCAGTAGAGCATGGGCAAAAATTAAGGTCAAAGTTGTGCCTGCTTGACTGAAGGCGGTGGCTTCTGCCGGGAACCGCTGACCGCTGCTACTGCGGAGGCCTTCGAAAGCTGGCTAAGTGTGACGGAACCTCCTGAATTATTAGGGCCCACGTGTACCTGTCCTTGTCGTACAGACCTCAGACAGTCATACACTGTGCCCCAATAGCCCAAAAGACCCACCACGTGTCATCGGGTAACCCGACTCATCCACGTTTCTTACACTCCAGGATCATTGCAAGAGTCATTGCGGTATTACAACATTTCACAAATAATGTACATCGGAGATAAAGTGCGGAAGTAGTACACCATACGTTTACAAACCAGTTGTTCAAACTTGCGTCGTTATTACAAACCATAGTTTCAAACTTTATCCTAGGTAGTGGAGACAACATTAATAAAACAGTATTTCACCAAAACAACCCCGCCTAAGGGTTGCATTACTCCTCTCCGGACACGTCCTCCTCAATAACGGTCACGCAACAAGCCTTAAAACAGGGCTGCTCGTGAACGTCGCCTGCAACAGGGGATTAACAAACCCTGAGTACAAAGGTACTAAACAAGGCTTAACCGACAAGATAAGAGAAGGATCAGATATGCTGGCTTGGGTAGGCTCCACAGTATTTTTCATTTGCATAAAAGCTTACTAAAGTAGTTCCAGATCCAAATTTTTACTTAATCATTTAAGTACTTGGTAAGAACTGAAAATGAATAGTTATGAAATATCATTATCCTTCTTTCTTCAGCAAGTTCCCTTTATTCTACGATGTGGGTGCCAAAGATTGAGTCTCCTTAACCGAGGAGCACGACGATTCGAAACCGATCAACCAGATCTGGGAGTTTTCCACGATCATACGATATATGTAGACCCGTGTTCACACATATACCAACCCAACCTCGGATCCTCCAAACAGACCAGGTCCGCGCCACCCGAGAGTACTTGTACACCTCCAATCCGGGACTTTACCCACGAGGGTAGCTAGTACATTCGCCATCTCTCCACTCCCAGTGCGCGATTAGCCGTTCTCTTTTAAGAACCACCAAGGTAGGGCTTACCGTAGCATATGATCGGTACTTCACAGTTTCTCAATCTAGCAGGCCAACAACGGTTAACGCTAAACTGACACATCCGGGTCACCATACATCGATCCAAGGGTCGATGCATGTGCCCGTCTGGTCTTAACCATCATTCTTTCTCATTATCATTCCAAAACGATAAGTATCGAAAACATTTACCAAAGCTTCATAAAGCAAGGCTAAGCATTTCTTTCAGTTTGCATAAATAGGTATCAAGGAATGATATATTGATAACAAGGTTGATCATGCATCAACAGGTTTTAAAACATTTATTTGATAAACATCTAATGCATCTGGTTATCGAAAGTAAGTGTAATTGTAAATCCAAGGGAAATGGTTCAATGAACCGGGCTTGCCTTCGTTGATCGAAAAGTCGCAAACTCCTGAATATTCTTGATCTGAATCACCGGACACTCCGAACTCCTTGGACCAACCTCGTCCGGACAATCGACAACTTCGGAAGCTACATGATAACATAGTGCATGCTTGATGAGATGCTCATGTCATGATCATGGTAAAGTGTTGGCGCAAAAAGTGGCGCTCTGCGCCAAGCACACCGCAAGCCGGAGAAGCTGGCTTCAATCGTGGCCCGGGTGCTCAGAAGTCCGGTGCGTGCCAGTCAGTTTGACCTGCAACTAACAAGGGAGATAAACCATTAAATACAAAGCTGGAACGTGCGATTATGACCAGAAGTTCCAAGATGTACGGCCCTGAAGCCACTTACAACGACATATAGCTATGAAGCTATCTGCCAACAGGTTTAAAGATATTCGGCAATATGAACAGATTACGTGAATAACAGGTTGCCGAACACGTTTGCATGAGACGTACTCGCATGACGTATTATATATAAGTTAAAACTTAACCAATCTCGATTGTACAACCGAGTTGGGGGTCCATGGAGATTTGACCATACAAGCTAAGCATGACTAAGCTAATGTAAAGCCTGCGCCTGCCGCACGACACCTAGCCTGTCAGATCAACACGCTAAACATGCGTGAACCCTCACCACGTGGCAACCCAGATACGATCCATTCGGCTATTACGAACAGTAGATCTACTGCATACAGACCTTCCATAATAAGCGTGAAAGAACAGAGCAGATCATAAGATGGAGCCGAACCGGACGGTATCTAGACTGGGCAAAAGTGTTATGATAGAATAAACGTACCAACATATAACACAAGGTAACTTAATGAATCTATCAGATTGCCAAATCTAACAGAGCCGATAACTATCTTTACTCATGTCTCAATCCGCCGCACGATACAAGACATAAACAAAGACTCCCGTCATAAGCTTAAATCCGCCGCACGATACTAAGCTTAACGTACGAGACTACTTGCACCATATCTAAATCGCCTCGATACTAGACATGATAGCAGGTTGCCGGAACTTTACGGAGGTCGACGGATCGATGGCCCCTCTCGAGAACCGACACACGACTTGGACTCGAAGACGGCACGGGGCCGGGGTTGGTTGTATTGATTGTGAACAGATTTACAATAGTCTCAGGGTTTTATATTTATACCCTGGTGTCCTACGAGTCCTAGGAGGACACGATTACAACGATAAAACAGGAAACCTATCTGAGTCCTAGAAGAACACGATTACAATGATAAATTAGGAACTATCAAAAACATGATGCCTTTTGCTCCAAGCTTCCTTTAATAACCGGCATGCGCTAAAATGATGAGATTCCCGTCGCCAAATCTTCTTGATGATGTCGTATTCGTCGCAAACCGACTTGGCTTGAGGTAACCGACCGTAGCGTTACGTTGCCGAATCTGCTCGCCGTTGACTAATCGCTTTCACAGCCTTGCCGAATCCATTGAGTTAGCCGACCGCGTCCGCCGTCTGCCGAATCCTTCAAGCGGCGGCGTTCGCCGAATCATCATAGTGCCGGTCCACTTGTCATAGTGCGAAAACTCGGTGTTAACACATGCCCCCTAATTTTGGGATAAATGTTTTATTCTAAAATTCATTTTCTCCTTTTCGCACCACTGTAGAGTTTCTGGAAGCATCCGACTTCCTTTGTCATTAATCATCACAGCTGCCGACTCGCCTTCCGACGCACTCGAGATCCTTTAAAAATTCCCATGTACTTTGGCCATTTGTAACATATCTGCATTTTGCATCCAATCGGTTACCGTTCTGATGACATCATGTTTAACCGTGTGAACCTGTTCGGCAATCTGGCCAAAGTTTGTCTCGAACATCTAAATCGGCAGTTTTGCCGAAGACAGGCGCTCTATTCTCCGCCGAACCGTACGTGAGTGCACTCAGACGGCCTACGCAGCCCATTACTGTAGAAGCCCATCTTGGGAAATGGAAAAACCCAATCCGTCGGTTGGCATTCGACATAAATCGTCCCTAGAGACCCGCCTTCTCCCAATCTTGCATCCGCCCCTTTAGTACTCTCGCCGCCTCGGCTTCCTTGTTCGTTCCGCCCCAGAAAACCCTAACTTTCCGAGTGCAATGGCGAGCCATGATGACCGCGGCAAACGCCCGGCGACCGAGGAAGCCGAAGGGAGCTGCGCTCGGCGCCTCCGTCGGCGCGGGTAGGACTCCTCGCTTACGTCCTTTGTGGCAGTTTCTTGAAGATTTCGCTCATGCTCGGTTGCTGCTTGCTGACAGGGTCCCCGTTATTTCCTCCGCCGGCGGGCATGCCCGGCCTTCTTCAGCGTCGGGGAGGCCAGAGGTTCCACCATCAGATTCGTCAAGCTCCTCCGACAGCCTTTCCTACCACTCCCATCCTGGGAGGCGAGCCCGGACCGGGATTCCGACGGCGGCCTTTACGACCACAACGACGCCTTGAACTTCATGGCGCTGCGGGACGAGTCCCGGGAAGAGCTGGCCGCCGTCTCGAAGCAGTATGGATAGATCAGCTGGAGTGGGAGGACCAGCGCCGGCAGTTCTGCGACGCAATCACGGGTATGAATACCCAATCCTAGATCGGTTTTCGGTCGTTCTTGCTGATCTTTTAACCGATCCATTTCAACTTGTCGTTCATAGCACTGTCTGAAGAGCTAGAGCGCCTGAAGATGGCGGCGAACGCCGTCGCAGACCGGGTGAACGCCCAGGGCGACACCGCCGAGGCGCGCCTGGCCAATGTACACGGCCGCGTCGAGCAGGTCGCCCTGCAGGGTGTGCACCATGGCGTGGCGCTGGGGCTGTCGGCGCTAACGGTCCGCGCAGAGGAGGACTTCTCCGTGACGCCGGTTGGCTTCCCCGGCGGAGCAGGTCCGAGGACGTCGAGCAGATTGATGATCTTCTGGACTCCTACGAGGATCATGCTCGCGCCCTCGCCGCGTCACCAACCCGCAGACGGTCATCAACAGGATGTTCGATAACTGATCTGCACCTTTTGCACATTCCCCACTACGAACAATATTCTATTTTGCTATGTTTATACGCACAACCTGTTCTCCTGTCCTGCGCTTGTTGAGCGTTTGATTTATCTAGCCGATTGCACAGCACCGCGTGCACCTGGCCCTGTATTTCTGCGTTTTTTGTGCTAGAGGCGACACATGCCGTGCCGGCTGTTTTTTGTTCTAAGGACGATAGAATCTATCGGCCATTTTTTGCGCTAAGGGCGACACCATTTGTATCGGCCATCGGTGCCCGCTAGTCCTTGATTCCGTTATGCACCGACCTCCACGCTAGGATGAAACCTCTTTAGATAACGTCCATTAATTGCCCTAGCAAACTCTTCTCCTTGGAGGGTTTTCAGAACATACGCATTACCCGGAGCACGTCTCAGAATCCGAAAAGGCCCTTCCCAGTTAGGGGACCATTTGCCGAATACCTGTCTTTGGTACCGATTGGCAAGATAATTTTCCAACCAAGTCTCCCTCTTCGAATCCTTTTTCTCTCACTTTCGAGTTGTAGTACTTGGCAACGCGTATCTTATTCTTCTCAATATTTTCCAAGGCCTTGAGACGAATCAAATGCAAATCCTCTAGCTCATCCATCATCAAATCCTTATAATTTTCTTTAGCCAGATCGTTCTGCAATGTAACTCGTCTTGACCCCGACTGCAACTCCCACGGTAGCACTGCGTGATGCCCGTAGACCAACTCGTATGGCGACGTCTGAGTCGACCCATGAAAGCCATTCGGTACGCCCACAAAGCTTCGTTGAGTACCAAGTGCCACCTTTTAGGTTTCTCTTCGATCTTCTTTTGAATGATTTTAACCATGATTTTGTTAGAAGCCTCTGCCTGCCCATTGGCCTGTGCATAGTAAGGAGAAGAATTATATAGTTTAATCCCCATCTCTTCGGCAAAGTCACAAAACTCCGAGGAAGTGAACTGAGTCCCCTGATCGGTGGTGATGGACTGAGGAATGCCGAATCGGTAAATGATATGCTCCCTGACGAAAGACACCATGTTTTCTGACGTCACCTTCTTCAATGGGATGGCTTCAACCCACTTGGTGAAGTAATCCGTGGCCAACAGGACAAACTTATGTCCTTTGCTAGATGGAGGGTGAATCTGGCCGATCAAATCAATGCCCCATCCTCTGAAAGGCCAAGGCTTAACGATCGGATTCATGGCCGATGCTGGAGCCTTTGCACATTGCCGAATCGCTGACAATCCTGACAACCTCTGTAATACTTAAAGCAATCTTCGAGCATAGTCGGCCAAAAATATCCAGTCCTCCTGATTAACCATCTCATACGGTGAGCCGACTGTGTGCACCACATACGCCTTCGTGCACCTCATACATCAGTTTCTTAGCCCCGTCTTGGTTCAGGCATTTAAGCAAACCCCATCTATGGATTTGTAGTACAATTGATTGTCCAAGAGCGTGAACTTAAGAGCCTTGTACCTGAGTTTTTGGGAGACTTTCCTGGATGGGTCCCTGAGGTAATCGGCAATGTTGTCTCTCCAATCTTCAATTGCCTGATTATCACTTGGGACTGCTTGATCACCTTCTGGTATTGTTTGCTCTCCCTCAAGTGCAAAAATGTTTTGATTCTCCCTATACCCGGAAGCTGCCTGAGCCAACTGGTTTGCTTCTTCGTTTTGCCCCCTAGGAATATGTTGCAAGGTTGCCGATCGAAACTGTCTGAGGAGCTCTTGGCAACCTTCGAGATATTCCTGCAGCGTGTCGTTCTTGCACTCGTATTTGCCGGTCAATTGCTTGATCACCAATTCCGAGTCACCGAAGATCTCCACGGCGTCTGCCTTAATGTCCACAAGCAACCGCAGTCCTCGGAGCAGTGCTTCGTACTCTGCTTGATTATTAGTTACCGGGTACTCGATCGGTATAGAGTACTTGAAGGGTGCCCCCTTGGGAGAAATCAACACTCCCGACTCCACCACCTTTGCTGCACGAGGATCCATCAAAAAACAATGCCCAAGGGATAATGGCTACCATGTTAGCATTAGGATCACGGTGGTGAGTGACAAAATCAGCCATAATCTGGCCTTTAACAGCCTTTGCCGATTCAAAACGCAAATCAAATTCAGAAAGGGCCAAACCCATTTACCGATCCTTCCACTTAAAATCGGCATTAATAACATGTGCTTGATTACATCAAATTCTGATACTACCACGCATTCGGCATTCAGTAGATAGTGCCGAAACTTGGTACAGGAAGAAAAACGCACAAGCACAACTTTTCCGTAGCCGAATACCTTGTCTCGGGGTCCAGTAGCTTTCGGCTAAGATAGGCTATGACTCTCTCTTTCCCTTCGAATTCTTGCATGAGGGCCGACCCTATCGTTAGGTTGTCGGCCGCCACGTACAACTTGAAAGGCTTGTCGAGTTGTGGAGGAACCAATACTGGTGGTGCCTTCATGTACTCCTTGATCTCATCGAAAGCCTTTTGTTGCACGTCACCCCACACGAACTCCTGATCTTTCTTGAGCTTCAATAGTGGAGAAAATGGCAACACGCGCTCAGACAAGTTGGATATAACCTTCTGACAAAGTTGATCTTGCCGAGCAGTGATTGAAGTTCTTTGAGATTGGTCGGCGGCACTACCTTATCAATTGCTTCCATGCTCTTCCTACCGACTTCGATCCCCTTTTTGTGGACCAGAATCCCAGAAACTCACCAGCCGACACCCCAAATGCACACTTGGTTGGATTCATCTTTAAACCATGTTTCCTCGTGCACTCCAAGGTCTTCCTTAAATCGGCTAAGTGTCTTTCCTTGCTTCTGGATTTGACCACCACATCATCAATGTAGATCTCTACGATCTTGCCGATCAGCTCATGGAATATGTAATTCATGGCTCGCTGGTAAGTGGCACCGGCATTTTTCAAACCAAAAGTCATAACCATCCATTCAAAAAACCTATATGGCCGGGGCACCTGAAGGCGGTCTTCGCCACATCCTCTGCAGCCATGAAGATCTGATTGTAACCTGCGTTGCCGTCCATAAAGCTTATGATTTCAAACCGGCCGAAGCATCTACTAGCAAATCGGCCACCGGCATTGGATAACCGTCCATAGGAGTGGCTTTGTTGAGGTTCCTGAAGTCGATGCAGACCCTCATCTTCCCGTTTTTCTTGTACACCGGGACAATATTGGAGATCCACTCCGCATATCGACACGGCCGAATGAAGTTAGCTTCTAGTAATCTTTCCACTTCTCTTTTCACGTCGGCCAATACCTCCTCCTTGTAGATCCTGCGCGGAGGTTGTTTGTATGGGCGGTATCCAGGCTTGATCGGCAACTTATGCTCAACAATGGACCGATCCAATCCGGGCATCTCTGTGTAGTCCCCAAGCGAAACAATCTTTGAACTCTTTTAGAGATCTACTAGCTGCACTCTGAAAGCAGGGTCTAAATTAGAACTTATAACATCGGCCTTCTTTTACTTGTGTCGCCAACATCCACTTCTTCCAGTTGGTCGGCCGATGCGAAGCCACGTCCCAGTTTGCCCTCGCTGCTGTCAGTTGGGTTGTCCATCTAAAAGAAACTTTGAGAGCCGACTGCTTGGATCGGCTGTTGATCTCTGTCGTAGATGTTGACAGGACCTTCTCCCCACACACGATCGGAGAAGCAATCTACTCCGTCAAATTCCCAGTAAGTGGGCTCAATGGTAGCAACACTCACCGAGTCATCAGCTTGGACAATCTCGATGTCATCTCCAACCCACTGGATGAGTATTTGGTGCATGGTCGAAGGTATGCAACAGTTGGCATGGATCCAATCCCTGCCCAAAAGCAGGCTGTATGCCCCTTTGCCGTCAATGACAAAGAAGGTCGTGATGAGCGTCTTGGATCCTATCATCAGTTCCACGTGCACGGCACGAGTGTCAGAGGGATTGCCGGCAAAGTCACGGAGTATCATGTCCGTTTTGAGCAGATCTTCATCGTTCATGCCCAGCTTTCTGAAGGGGCGTAAGGCATGATGTTGATCGCTGCACCGCCATCGACAAACATCTTGGTTAGCGGCTTTCCTTGACGTACCCCTTGACATACAACGGCTTCAAATGCCGATGCTTAGCTGGCTTGTCAAATGCTGCCTTCTGAGACAACACGAGCTGTGCCGCGAGCTCGTTGTGCTCGGCCTCGTCGGAGTCCGAACGCGCTTCGTCCTGTGCCCCCTGGCCGATTGGAGCCATGAATTCCAGGGGAGGAGAAAGTCATGGTCCCACGCCAGCGCCTTTGCCATTGTTGTCTGGCTTTTCCTTCGGACGCCACTCTTGCTTCTTCCCACCGGCGGCTGCTTCTTCCAACTCCCTATTCCGGCGGCGTTGTGCACTCTCCTTTTCTGGCTTTTCCTGAGCCCTGGTGGGCACCATTGCCCCTTTTGCCACCTATATGGGCGGGGCTGTACCTCCTCGCTGTCGTCCCGGTGATGCACCCACTCCTGGTCGGCACATCTTTTGGCTTGCCGACCCGGGCTCCTCATTTTTAGGCGCCGATCGTCCATTGGGATGCGTGCTCCCAACCTTTCATGGACGGGACGGCGGTTGACCCGATCCTGCCTATACCCCTGGTACTGATCGCTGCATTCGGGGCAGTTGTTGACGGCAGGCAGTTTCAAGCCTTCGTTCCAGCAATGGCGGAAGAACGGACAGCCCCAGTGAGCTTGCTCCCGCTCTTGGCGGCGTTCTTGCTCCCAGCGATGGGCCTGTTCTCTGTGGTAAGCCCTCTCCTCCAGACGATACCGGTGCTCTCCCCTGTGTATCGTCTTCGCGCTGATGCTCCCTCGTGAGCTCCTGTTCTTCGGTGTGGAGACGCCTCTGCTCTTTCTCCTTTTGCCGGCGCCACTTGTTAAGGAGATCTCTGTGGGTAGGCCTGCGCCTGGAAGACTCTCCGTGCTCGTATCGGCTATTCGCGACTTGGGCGTGCTGCCGGAGCTCATCACCAGTGATTTGCCGATCGGGATCCACTGCGCCAGACTCGCGCGCCTTGTTGGAGGTGAGGACCTTGACCTTGCCCTTGCCTTTGGGATCCTCCGGGGCTACCATGTTCACTGAGACGAACACGGAGTTCTGGGCGAAGGGGTTGGCATCGATCTTCATCTTGCCATTGAATTTGATGTGCCCATCCTGGATGGCCTTCTGGATCCTGGTCCTGAACACGCGGCAATCATTAATAGAATGAGTTTAGTGTTGTGGAAGCCGCAGTATTTCTTGTCTTTGACCCTCCAGGACGTAGCATCGGGTGATCCGGGGGTAGCCTGACTCTCCCTTCGGCAATCAGAAACTCGAAGAGTTTGTCGGCCTTGGTGACGTCGAAGTCGTATGCCCCTTTCTGCTGGCGCAGCCACTGCTTGTTGGCCTGGGTCGGTTCTTTGTCCCAGTTGAACTCTGCAGCGGCCACCTCATCTTCGGCATCGGAATAGTCATCGGCTTCGTCCAGGAAAGCTTGATACATCTGGGCCGCGACATTGTCCCTCTGGAAGCGCCCTTCCCTCCGGAAGCCTTGCGCCTGGATAGTCATTTCATTCAGCCGGCGAGAGAGATGACCCAGGTCCTCGAACTCCTGGCCGAAGAGCTTGTCTCTGATGCTTGGGAGCATGCCCGCCACGGCCAATGGTGGAAGCTGGTCGTCCGGCAGGTACATGCCGAAGCACTGGCTTTTGACTTCCCTAAACCTGCGCAGGTAGTCCTGCGGTGTCTCATTCGGCCTCTGGCGCACATACATGATGTCCACCAGCTTCTTCTCCTTGGTGCCCGTGTAGAAGTGCGTATGGAACTTCTGTTCCAAGTCTGCCCAAGAGAGAATAGAGCCCGTGGCAGAGACGTGAACCAGCGAACGCCGGCCCAGTGAGCGAAGACGGGAAGTACCGAACCCTGAAGGCATCCTCGGTATTGGCCTCTCCAAGCTGGAGCAGATAGCGACTGATGTGCTCCACCGTGCTAGTGTCGTCTAAGCTGGAGAACTTGGACAGGTCTGTCGGCACTTGACTCTGGGAGGTAGAGCCACACGGTGGAACCATTCGGGGAACGGAGATCTGTAAGCATAAGTGCCCTTAGGCTTCAGGCCGAAAGTGCGCTGCATCATATCTGCCATCCTCTCTAGCATGACATCGACATTAGAGTCGGCGGTTTTCTCGGCCGTCGGCTTCCCGTATCCTGGATGTGGGGCACCCTCTATGTTGTGAGGCTCAAGCATCTCATGGTACCCGTTTCCATAGTAGTCCTTTATGAGCCTGTAGGTTTGCGGGGAGATCTTGCGTGTTGACTCTGGCGGCTGACCCTTAGCGCCGAACGTGAGCTGACCCATGGTCGGCAACTGGCCCTGGCGTGTGCTTCTCTTGAATGGTCATCCCGCTCGATTGAGCCTTAGGCGGGGTCTCCTCACCAGCAGCTCCTGCCCCCTTGAGGTGATTCGGCAGATTGAAAATTGTGGTCCTGCTATAGGGCCAAACTCGGCCTCCATAAGTTCATCGGCCTTGGGCCGAATTGGGCGATCATGATGGTGCGGAAGGTGTTGAGAAACGCCCCATGCATGCGACCGATGGCACCAGAGACAGCTTCGTTGATCATATGAGACATTTTCAACACTGCCTCCGCTTCCCCGGGATCATTCGGGTTGGGCTGGACGGGTTTCGGCAGATCGTGCAGACGGCGAACCTTTCCGCTCTTGTTCTTGGAAAAGGCTTCTAGGCACTTGGCCTGGAATTCGGCACAAGCATCCTCCACCTGCTCTCTGTACTCGTCGGGTAGTTCGGTGAGCTGCACCTGCACGAGCCCCGCCTTGTTGCTGGCCTCGGCTTCAGTGACTTCGACCATTGCTGCAGGAAAAAGTGTTTGTCCCACCGGGCGTGCCAAAAAGTGTGTTGGCGCAAAAAGTGGCGCTCTGCGCCAAGCACACGGCAAGCCGGAGAAGCTGGCTTCAATCGTGGCCCGGGTGCTCAGAAGTCCGGTGCGTGCCAGTCAGTTTGACCTGCAACTAACAAGGGAGATAAACTGTTAAATACAAAGCTGGAACGTGCCGGGTATGACCAGACAGTTCCAAGATGTACGGCCCTGAAGCCACTTACGACGACATATAGCTATGAAAGCTATCTGCCAACAGGTTTAAAGATTATTCGGCAATATGAACAGAGTTACGTGAATAACAGGTTGCCGAACACGTTTGCATGAGAATACTCGCATGACGTATTATATATAAGTTAAAACTTAACCAATCTCGATTGTACAACCGAGTTGGGGTCCATGGAGATTGAACATACAAGCTAAGCATGACTAAGCTAATCTAAAGCCTGCGCCTGCCGCACGACACCTAGCCTTGTCATAGATCAAACACACTTAACATGCATGAACCCTCACCACGTGGCAACCAGATACGATCCAATTCGGCTATTACGACAGTAGATCTACTGCATAACAGACCTTCCATAATAAGTGAAAGAACAGAGCAGATCTATAAAGATGGAGCCGAACCGGACGGTATCTAGATTGGGCAAAAGTGTTTGATAAGATAAACGTAACAAAACATATAACACAAGGTAACTTAATGAATCTATCAGATTGCCAAATCTACAGAGCCGATAACTATCTTTACTCATGTCTCAATCCGCCACGATACAAGACATAAACAAAGACCTCCCGTCATAAGCTTAAATCCGCCGCACGATACTAAGCTTAACGTACGAGACTACTTGCACCATATCTAAATCCGCCGCACGATACTAGACATGATAGCAAGGTTGCCGGAACTTACGGAGGTCGACGGATCGATGGCCCCTCTCGAAGAACACGACGACACGACTTGGACTCGAAGACGGCACGGGGCCGGGGTTGGTTGTATTGATTGTGAACAGATTTACAATAGTCTCAGGGTTTATATTTATACCCTGGTGTCCTACGAGTCCTAGGAGGACACGATTACAACGATAAAACAGGAAACCTATCTGAGTCCTAGAAGAACACGATTACAATGATAAATTAGGAACTATCAAAACATGATGCCTTTTGCTCCAAGCTTCTTTATACCGGCAGCGCTAAAATGAGATTCCCGTCGCCAAATCTTCTTGAATATTCGTATCGTCGCAAACCGACTGGCTTGAGGTAACCGACCGTAGCGTTTACATTGCCGAATTGTCTGCTCGCGTTGACTAATCGCTTTCACAGCCTTGCCGAATACATTGAGTTAGCCGACCGCGTCCGCCGTCTGCCGAATCCTTCAAGCGGCGGCGTTCGCCGAATCATCATAGTGCCGGTCCACTTGTCATAGTGCGAAAACTCGGTGTTAACATTAAAGATAGAATTTTCTAAGCTATATATAAACATTTATTTGCCAACAGCTTTCCACGGTACCGTTTTCAACCAACAAAGCCAATTTGTATAAACATACATGGTTTAATGAATGACACTGCCTGCATCAAAGCAGCAGATCAAAGATAATTCACTTATTCTTAACCTTTAAATCTATCAAAAAAACAACTTAGGTTTTATGTTTCAAACTTGTTTATGCATAAAGAAAGCAATTTAATTCGCTGGGAAATTAAAGTTGTGAAGCAAACTAGGCTCAAATTATTCAAACTTGGTACACAGATTGGTTATGAATCCAAACAGTGCACAAAATAAATTCAGCATTTGGAGTTAACTTGATTTTATAAAATCATTGAATCCTTATTCAAGAATTAAGAGGCATAATTTTTACGCAAAACAAAATACAGAAAACATGCACATATTATATTTTTCATAAAACTACACATTTCATAGAAACATGTACAAAATTTTTTATGATTTTTGGATCAACAGATTAATTCATACAAAAATTAACAAAAACCAGCATTAGTATGCACATATCAGAAGAATAGATTAAAACGTTTAAATAAAGAAACCTCGTTGGGCCGAAACAACCCAGCTCGCCCATCCCGCGCACAAGCCGGCCCAACTCGGGCCTGCCCGCGCCTGCACTGCCGGTTTTGCAGAAAGCCCTCTCTGGCTTTAACAAAACTTACAACCAAGCCCTTGACCTATTGAGCACTAATTCCTCTGAGTCAGGACTTTGCACTTAGGCCCTCGGGTTTAGTCGAATGTCTCGTCGACACCATCCCCGATGCCAAGGCTGCCCCCGGCGAGCTCGGCTCGCGCACGGGCCGGAAGAGACAACGCGACCTTCTCCGGCCAACCAACCGGCTCGCGCCTTCCCCTTCACCACACGGCTCTGAAAACCCTCAACTCCCTCCCCCGACCTCTCTCTCTACTCCGACGACGACAGCGGCGGACGCGACGGCACCGCGGCGGCCGCCGGCCAACTGGTAACTCTACCAACCTCGCAACGTGCGCATCAGCATAAAAGGCTCACCACGACCCTAGCGGGCTCTGGTCTCCGAGGTTGACGCGGCTCCGAACGGTGAGGACGACGACGACGGCGGGTTCCAGCGGTGCGGCTCGACGCGACGACCCGTTCCGGCTGTGTCAGAGGGGAACAAGACCAAGACATGGTGTTAGAGCATCAGGAAGAGATAGGAGATAGAACGATGCTCAGGTTAGGATGGAAGGACCCCCGAGCTTGCTGACCACGGTGGCGGCGTCGATGGTGGTGCTTTCACCGGCGGCAACCTCCGTGGAATGCTCAAGCCAGAGTGGTAGAGACCTCAAACGCGAGCCGACCGTAACTAGCACATCAAGGAGAAGAGGTAGGTGTAGATGGTTTGGCCAACAAGGCCCCGAGCTCACCTGCCAACGGTGAACTTGATCTCGGCGGGAAAAAAAATTGGCCGGCAGGGAGGAAGACTTCGGTCGCCGGGCTGATGCGGAAGCGAGAGGAGCTGCAACCTAGCGCTATCGCTCCGCAACGACGAGGCAAGCGTGTTCGTGCAAACAAAAGGAGCGGTGGAGCTCTCAGATGGCTGGCATAACCGAGCAAAGCGACGGCGGCACCGGCGAGCAAGCAGAGGAGAAAGGCGTGATACGGTGCTTCTGCGGTGCGATAGGGGTGAAGGAGAGGGCGGCAACGTGTTGAACTCGTGCGCAAAGCTAGCAAGCAGCTCGCTTGCGCAGGGCATGCTCCCCAGCGCGAGTGCGGCGCTGGCGAAGCAGCTCGCTGGCGAGCTCTGGACGCTTCCCCCCTTGGCACTGTTCATTGCTCAATTCCCCCTTTTCTGAATTTTCGAAATTACTTTTGAAATTTGAACTATACTTCAAGTTTTGCCAAAATATGAAATGTAGAGTTTGAAAAGTTGTACAACTTTGCTTTAACACCCTATGGCTGATTTCAACTGGAAATAGGTCAATTGGATCAAAACAGTTCAAATCCATTTCAAATTGGAAATTTGAAAAGGGGACAGAACTAGGGTTTGCAGTAGAAGTAAAATTACTTTTGATTTTACATTGACACTTGAAAAATGGTCAATGTATGAAATGTTCCTTTTGAAATTCTCTACAACTTTGATGTAGATCTCAAACTCAGATCTCAAATAGTTTTTTGAAATGCAAGTTTAAAGTCAAAAAGGGACCATTTTCAGGGTTTGAATAGATTCAAAATTACTTTAAATTTTTTACAGAAACTTTGAAAACTTTGAGTACCAAAGTTGTACTTCTCCTCAAGATCTACCAAAAAGCTTTAAGGGTCAGCCCCTAAATATGCACAGATTTTGAGTTAACTAGAAAGGGCTAATTAACTTATATAGGAAATTAAATGATTTTCCCATTTTTAAGCTAGATGAATTTTGTATTCTTTTGAATTGTTGAACCTGGTTTCATGCCTTTACATGACTTTAGTCAAATAGGAATGAACACAAGTTATTTCATAATGACATTCCAAATTAGGGTTTTGAGCTACATCACAAGCATAAACAAAATGCTCACACATTAGGAATTAAACTCATTTTAGTGAATGCATCTCAAGGTGAGCTAGCACATGATGCTATGAAATGCTTATGATGGCATGACAATATTTTATTCATGTAAACACCTGAGGTGTTACACTAAGTAATGAGCTTGATGTCTTTAGCTCATTTGTTGGTAATGCAGCCGACTTTGGGGGCTATGCCGGAGCTTTAGCGATGGCCGGCACACTTCGCCAAGCAGATTGTGAGCACCTTCGCAAGGTAAAAAAACCTAACCACGTTTTCCCAACGGTTGACGAAGTGCACAGGTTCGGAATTGTGCGATGCGCTTGCTTTGCAAATTTTGGATTGCTGGTGGGGGCCGTGCTCTTGCCTTCGAAGAGGCTGCCGAGGCTACACGTCAGGTTTGTGAAATCAGAAATATTTGGTTTGTTGGTTTTTTAGGTAGGAAATTGCTAATATTCATTTCTGTGTTCGTCCTCAATTTTTCCTTGCAGGCTCGGAGGGACGCGATGCCTTCGCCGTCAGCAGATGATGATGTTGCTGGTTGCTCCCAGGCCGCGCCTGCGCGTGGCACTGCGGAGGTTCCAGCTATTGAAGCTGTGTCCTTGGACAGGAATGCCCCTCTTGCTGGAGAGGCTGTTGTAGAGGAGGTAGCGACGGTCGAAACGCCTGTTGCTGAACAACCTTTGGCGAAGGCTGCTGCATCTGGGGAGGGTTTGAACACTTTGGCTGGTGAAGCTGATGCAGAAGAGCATGGGGGAGCCGAGCAGGTGTGAAAAGCGTGGGTGGTTTTTGGAGTGGTTCGTCTTGTAATATTTTGTGAGGGGAAGTTGCTGATGTAAGATACTGTTATTTTGTTTTGGTTATTTGACAATGCAGGTTCCTGATGGAACCGTGCTTGAGGTTTATGACGTGACGCCTCTCAGGTTGAATTATCAGGATGTTTTTATTACTGGTGAATCTTGGGCTCGGGCGAGGCTCAAGCACCCTTCGCTGTCTTTCTAACATTTTTGGTGGTCTAAAGTGCAAAGATACGATTTGAAGAATAGCCGATCAAGCCAATTTTGGCGTAACGCGGACTATGCGGATCGGCAAGCTGCACGGTTTTTGTTTGGTTCTTCTTCTTCTTCTTCTTCGCTGCCAGTTGTCGAAGATGACATCGATGAGAAAACGGCCCTGGACTATTTGTTTGGGTGAAGCAATTTTGATCTGGGTCCGGACGGTTCACTTGTGATTCCGAAGGAGGAGCCTTCGGAAGTTAGTGATATAGGTCGGAGATATATGTATAGGGTGAGGGTTCTGTCCGGAGAACTGCCAATTGTTCCTGTGACTCCTTTGTTGTGGGGACCCATAGTTCCGGTGGAAACAGGATTTGAGGAGTGTAGCGAGGGTTTGGATGATTTGATGTTGATCGAAGATGGTGATGCTTCCTTGTAATTTTATTCTTTTGTATTGAGTGTGTGCTATACTGCGTTTGATTTGTATATAAATGAAAAAGCTGTGCAGATGCGATTCATCCTTGTAGTTTTTTGATAGAGTACATTTGGCCCTCGCTATCTATTGGCGAGGTCCGTTTGTTGTTTGTGTAAGCAAAATTGTTTGTGTATGCTATTTGGGTAATGTTTGGTAAAAAACAGCGACGCCCCCTTTTCATTTTAGCAAGGCTCGCTTTTCGCTTAAGATAGATGTTTTGTAAAAAACAGCGACACTCCCTTTTCTTTTTAGCGATGCTCGCTTTTCGCTTAAGAGAGATGTTTGGTAAAAAACAGTGACGCCTCCTTTTCTTTTTAACGAGGCTCGCTTTTCTCTTAAGAGAGATGTTTTGTAAAAAACAGCGACGCCCCCTTTTCTTTTTAGCGAGGCTCGTTTTCCGTTTAAGAGTGGTGTTTGGTAAAAAACAGCGATGCCCCCTTTTCTTTTTAGCGAGGCACGGTTTTCGCTTAAGAGAGATGTTTGGTAAAAAACAGCGACGCCCCCTTATCTTTTTAGCGAGGCTCGTTTTCCGTTTAAGAGAGATGTTTGGTAAAAAACAGCGATGTCCCCTTTTCTTTTTAGCGAGGCTCGTTTTCCGTTTAAGAGTGGTGTTTGGTAAAAAACAGCGACGTCCCCTTTTCTTTTTAGCGTGGGTGGTTTTTCGCTTAAGAGAGATGTTTTGTAAAAAACAGCGATGCCCCTTTTCTTTTTAGCGAGGCTCGGTTTTCACTTAAGAGAGATGTTTTGTAAAAAACAGCGACGCCCCCTTTTCTTTTTAGCGAGGCTCGGTTTTCGCTTAAGAGAGATGTTTTAGGTGAAGGTGAAGTTTGCTTTGCGAGCCCCTGGCGTTTTTTGCGAGGGTGCTCAACTTTTTTGAACTTCGCGCCTCCCCTTGTCTTAGGTGGAGGTGAAGTTTGCTTTGCGAACCCCTGGCGTTTTTTGCGAGGGTGCTCGACTTTTTTGGACTTCGCGCCTCCCCTTGTCTTAGGTGGAGGTGAAGTTTGCTTTGCGAGCCCCTGGCGTTTTTTTGAGGGTCCTCGACTTTTTTGGACTTCGTGCCTCCCCTTGTCTTAGGTGGAGGTGAAGTTTGCTTTGCGAGCCCCTGTCGTTTTTTGCGAGGGTGCTCAACTTTTTTGGACTTCGCGCCTCCCCTTGTCTTAGGTGGAGGTGAAGTTTGCTTTGCGAGCCCCTTGCGTTTTTTTTGCGAGGGTGCTCGACTTTTTTGGACTTCGTGCCTCCCCTTGTCTTAGGTGGAGGTGAAGTTTGCTTTGCGAGCCCCTGGCGTTTTTTGCGAGGGTGCTCGACTTTTTTGGACTTCGCGCCTCCCCTTGTCTTAGGTGGAGGTGAAGTTTGCTTTGTGAGCCCCCTGGCGTTTTTGCGAGGGTGCTCGACTTTTTTGGACTTCGCGCCTCCCCTTGTCTTAGGTGGAGGTGAAGTTTGCTTTGCGAGCCCCTGACATTTTTTTCGAGGGTGCTCAACTTTTTTGGACTTCGCGCCTCCCCTTGTCTTAGGTGGAGGTGAAGTTTGCTTTGCTAGCCGCTGGCGTTTTTTGCGAGGGTGCTCGACTTTTTTGGACTTCGCGCCTCCCCTTGTCTTAGGTGGAGGTGAAGTTTGCTTTGCGAGCCCCTGGCTTTTTTTTTGCGAGGGTGCTCGACATTCTTGGACTTCGCGCCTCCCCTTGTCTTAGGTGAAGGTGAAGTTTGCTTTGCGAGCCCCTGGCGTTTTTTGCGATGGTGCTCGACTTTTTTGGACTTCGCGCCTCCCCTTGTCTTAGGTGGAGGTGAAGTTTGCTTTGCGAGCCCCTGGCGTTTTTTGCGAGGGTGCTCGACTTTTTTGGACTTCGCGGCTCCCCTTGTCTTAGGTGGAGGTGAAGTTTGCTTTTCCCAAGTTTGTTTCGAAAAGATTTGTGTTTCATCGGGCGAAGCAATCTTCGGTGTTTTTCATCGATTATAGGCGCTCTTGGACAAGAGCTGCTTTTATCGATGTTTATGGAAAACTGAAAAAGGACTATAGAGTTTTGTTTTTTCGGGGGTTGATGCCTTTATTAAGGACTAAGAAACTGCCTCGTGAAAAACCTTACGCCCCTTCGTAAGGAAAAGAGTGCAGCTCCTTTGTTTTGGTTACAAGTATGGTGCTGAAAGAAAAAAAAAGACTGAAGGCGGATTACATGTTGCGAGAGCTCGCTAAGGCTCCGCTATGGGTAGAATTTGCGAAGGTCGTCAACATTCCAGGTGTGAGGTAGGCGGTTTCCTTCGCTGTCAGAGAGATGGTAGGACCCTGGACGATTGCATTCTACGATCAGGTATGGTCCCGTCCATGTTGGCTGGAATTTTCCCGCCATGTTGGCATTTTGTTTCTAAATGAGGACGAGGTCACCCTTTTTCAAATCTTTGATTTTCACCTTTTTGTCTCTCCATTTTTTGGTCACTTCTTGATACTTGCGAAGGTTGTGCACTGCGTTGCATCTCGTTTCCTTGAGCAAATCTTTATCAAGCAGCTGGTTTTGTTCATCTGATTCGAGGGTTGTTCTGAGAGAGCCATATTTCAGTTCTTCTGGCAACACAGCTTCTTCTTCCCCAAATAGTAGCCTGAAAGGTGTGAATTTGGTAGCTCTGCATTTCGAAGTGTTATGGGACCAGGTGACCGAGGTTAGCTCTTCCGCCCACTTTCCCTTGGGCCTGCCTTGTAATTTTTTGGATATGGCTTGAAAATTGTTGCATTAGCTCTTTCAACTAAGCCATTGGACTGAGGGTGCCGGACTGAGGCGAAGCACAAGATTGTTCCAATTTGGGCGCAGAATTCCTTGAAAACCTCACTGTCAAACAGAGTGCCATTGTCGACGGTTAGGTGTTTGGGAACTCCGAATCGACAAACTATTTGCTGCCAGAAAAACCTTTTGACGATTAGAGAGGTGATGGAAGACAACGGTCTAGTTTCAATCCACTTCGTGAAGTATTCCACAGCTACCACTGTGTAGCGGAGGTTTCCTGGAGCTGTTGGTAGCGGACCGACGAGGTCCATCGCCCATCTTTGCAGGGGCCATGTTGGGCATATCAGAGTTATTGGAGCGCCTGAGGCTTTTTGCATTTTTGCTGTTAGTTGGCATCCCTCGCAGTGCTTGACGATGTCTTCTGCATCTTGCAATACGGTAGGCCAGAAGAAAACTTGGCAGTAAGCTTTTCCAACTAGCGCCCTTGGGCCATTGTGGGAGCCACAGATACCTTCATGGATGAGTTTGATTATGTCCTTTCCTTGGTCCTGTGACACGCATTTTAGCCATGGAGAGGTCACCGAGGCTTTGAACAAAGTTTCGTTCATGATTTTGTACCCTCGGGCTCTTTGGCTGAGTCTGTTTTCTTCTTCTTTGGAGTCGAGCTCGTGCAACCCGTTGATATAGGCCATGATTGGGGCTCTCCAATCTTCGCTCTGAATTGCATTGATCAGCTTCGCTGTTATGTCGGTGGCCTCGATGGCTGACTGTATTGCTGCTTCATAGAAGACGTCTGGCGGCAACTATAGTTGTTGTGCTGCTGCTTTGGCCAGGTTGTCTGCCTCGCTGTTCTCGGATCTCGGTATTGCTTTTACTGTTATGCCGAGGAAGAAAGATTCTAACCTTCGGACATATTGTAAATACTTTTGCAGCTCTACATCTTTTGCTTTGTAATTTTTCTCAATGTGACCCGCAAAGACTTGGGAGTCTGTGTTGATGACCGCCCTTCGAACTGATAATGCCCAAAGCTTTGAAATCGCCAGGATTACAGCTTCATATTCTGCGGAATTGTTTGTGCATTTGAAGTTGAGTCTCTTTGCGTAGCACAGCCTTGACCCAGATGGCGAAACTAGGATAGCCGAGGCTCCTGCTCCAGCTGCTCCCCAGGCTCCGTCGACGTACACTGTCCAAAATGGATTTGTTTCGGCTCTGTCTCTGCGAGGGTCTAGAGTCCATTCGGCTATGAAGTCTGCTAGAGCCTGTGATTTGATTGATGTTCTGCCGACGAAGGTTATGGTGTAGCTGTTCAATTCGACTGCTCATTTTGCTATTCTGTCGACTGCCTCATTGTTCTTGAAAATGGATTCGAGGGGGTATGCTGAAGGTATATGGATCCCGTGTGCCTGGAAATAATGTTTTAGCTTTCTTGACGCCATGACCACATCGTATGCTATCTTCTTGAGCTCTGAGTAGTTTCGTTTGGGACCGTCGAGGGTTTCTGATACATAGTAGATTGGGGCCTGCCTGGTTCTGTTATTTTTGTGCAGCTCTTTGATCAGTACTGCGCTGGCTGCGTGAGGCGAAGCTACCACGTACAGCAGTAGTAGGTCCCCTTTGCTAGGGCTGGTCAAGACGGTCAAGCTGGTGAGATACTTTTTTAGATCCTTGAAAGCTTTCTGCTGCCAAGGTCCCCAATTGAATGGAGCGGTGCTTCTCAAAGTTTCGAAGAAAGGCAACCCTCGCTCAGCTCATCTAGAAATGAATCTGTTGAGCGCTGCTAAGCGGCCTGACAAATGCTAAGCTGCTTTTTTTGTTGTCGGGGGTTCCATGTTAATGATGGCGTCAATTTTCTCAGGGTTGGCTTCAATTCCCCTTGCTGAGACGATGCAACCTAGAAGTTTTCCTTCGCTTACCCCGAATACACATTTGTCGGGGTTTAGTTTTAATCTGGCTGACCGAAGGTTGTCGAACACTCTTGCCAAGTCTGAAATGTGGTTCTCTTTTTGTTCGCTTTGAACAATCATATCATCGACGTAGGCAGAGATTGCATGTTCATCTTTGAAGACTTCGGATGTCATGCGGGCAAAGGTGGATCCTGCGTTTCTCAAGCCTTCTGCCATTCTTCGAAAGCAAAAGGTGCCCGAAGGTGTGATGAAGCTTGTTTTCTTCTCTCTCATCTTCTTCATTCCAGATTTGATGGTACCCCGAGAAACAGTCGAGGAGAGAAAACATTTGGCAACCAGCTGCTCTGTCAACCAAGGTGCTTATGTTTGGCAGGGGAAAGTCATCCTTCCGGCAGGCTTTCTTCAAGCACGTGAAATCTACGCACATTCTCCATTTCTTGTTCTTTTTCTGGACTAGGACCACATTTGAGAGCCATGTTGGGTATTTGACTGGGCGGATGACCCCTGCGTCCAAGAGTCTTTTTACCTCTGCCCTCGCTGCCTCTTTCCTTTCTTCTGACATTTTGCGAAGCTTTTGCTTAACTGGGCGATAACCTTGCTTTATGTTTAGGCTATGCTCGATCAAAGTTCTGTTTACTCCCTTGAGGTCCTCCGCAGACCAAGTGAAGGTGTCGGAGTTTTCCTTGAGGAAACGGATGAGGTTATTTTCTGTCAGGGAGTCTAAGTTGGCTGAGATGAACACTTTCCTTTTTGAGTTGCCCTCAAAGAGTTGGACTTGTTTGGTTTCTTCTTTGGGTGATGCTTTTCTTTGGTCATTGCAAACTTCACCTTCGGTGTTGAGGTTTGTTACTCGAGGCTTTGACAGGTTGTGGACATTGCATTGTCCAAGTGCTATTGTTCCCTCAGCTGCCCTTGCAGTGTCTTGATCTCCATATACTGCAACAACTCCCTTCGGGGCAGGAAGCTTCATGCAGAGGTATGCAGGATGGATGACAGCGTTGAATCTGTTGGTGACCCCTCGGCCAAAGATTGCATTGTAAGGATAAAACATGTCAACCACGTCGAAGGTTATGTGCTCAGTTCTGCAGTTTACTTGATCTCCGAAGGTTACGGGTAAAGAGATTTTTCCGATGGCTCTTACTTGCTGACCACCAAAGCCGTATAGGGGGTTGCCAGCGGGTTGCAAGAGGTTTCTGTCAAGTTTCATGCTGTCGATGGTTGTGGCGAACAGGATGTCTGCGGAGCTTCCTATGTCGACCAAGATTTTGGTGACTGTCCACCCAGCTAGATTAGTTTCGATTACCATAGCGTCAGTGTGAGGGTAATCCCTTAATTTCATATCACCGGAGTCGAAGGTTATTGGGATGTGGGACCATCGCCCAAATTTGTGTGGTCCTTCGACGGCTATGTGGTGCACTCTTCTAGTATGTTCTTTCCTCTGCCTTTTGTTGCCATGATATTCGTTGGAGCATTCGGTGATGGCTAGTATCACACCGAAGGTTGATGTTAGGTTGTTGATGGTAGTCTGGGTTTGGGCTTCGGATTTGACAGGTTGGGGAGCTGGCAAGGCTGGTATTGGTAGTGGTGGTGGTAGAGTGTGGCTCACTTGTTGGTTGGTTTGGGTTTGAGGGGTTGTTGGGTATGTGACAGTGTATGGTACATTTTGTCGTTGAGGAATCGAGGTTGGCTGATATGAGGTGTGGTTGTAGTGTGGGTGTTGAGCGTAGAGAGGTTGGTGCGAAGGTAGGCCATAGTTTATAGGTGTGTAGTGGTATGGAGGATGGGTTGAGTTGAAACTTGACTTTCTCGTATGATTGATGGTTCTGTTTTCGGCCGAAGTGGCTCTTTTGGACTCTTGGTACTCCTTTCCTTTTGGCAAACACTCGCATTGCTTTGTTGTGTGCCCCTTTCCTTGCCCACAAAAATGACAGTACATTTTGGCCGGGTCCCTCTGCTGGTTTCTTTGGTCAGGCGGGGGTGGGAATCCTTGGGGATTTTGGTTGCCCGAGGGCTGAGTGCCCCTTCTCTGATCTTCGAGTGGATTTGCCTTGTTGATCGCGCCAATGTTGCTTTGATCTTGGCGAGGGTTGTTCTCTCTTGCTTGGGGCCTCAACTGTGGTTTGTGTTGTAACCTTCGAGCGTCGGACTTTGCCCGGAAGTCCGTGTACGCTCTACAGTATCTTTCCATTGTATCATGAAGCTCTTCGATTGTGTTTGCTGGTTTCCTGGCAAACTTTGAGGAACATGGACCTGGACGCAGGCCGCTGACTGCAGCGAGGACCACGGCCTCGTCGGATATCCCCGGAGTTCTCACTCTGATCTGGATGAACCTTCGCCAGTAGTCTTGCAGCGGTTCGCGCTCTTCTTGTTTGCAATTGAACAACTCGATGGGGTTTGATGGGGCTGCTGTGATGCCCTTGAAGTTTGTGCAGAGTCTGTCTCTGAGGTTGGCCCAGGACTCCACAGTTCCGGGGCGAAGGTTGTTGTACCAAGTCTGCGCAATGTCACGAAGGATGATTATGAAAGACTTCGCCATTGTTAATTCATCTCCCCCTGCTGCGGCGACTGCCGCTTCATAGCTCATTATGAATTGGCGAGGGTCAGTGAGTCCGTCATAACAGGGCAGATTTTGTGGATTGTAGCATGGTGGCCAGGGTTGGGTTTGCAGTATCTGGGAGAGTGGTGATCCTGGGTCGTAGGGCATCTGGTGTTGTTGGGCCCTTCGCTGCATGCGAAGGTTTGGCTCTCGCTCTTCTGGGTAAAGTTGGCAAAAATTTGGAGGTGGTGGGGATGGTGGTGGCTGACGGGCGTTACCCTGACCCAACTCCTCATTCCCCTCTTGAAGGGGCAGTATTTCTCTATCATTCCAAACCTCAGCTTCGGCTTCAGCTGCCGCGAGGGACTCTTCCATTCGGCGAAGCTGTTCCCTTGCTTCATCCGCCTTTTGCCTGATGGCGCGCAGCCGGTTATGCCTTTCAAACTGGTCTAGGCGCCTTTTCTTTTCCTGCAATTCAGCTTGAAGCCTGTCCAGAGCCTCGAGGCCCAACTCTTCTTCATCTCCTCTTCCACCTTCTCCGGAGGTGTGCGGGTGTGGTTGTGGCACTAACCGAGTGTGAGGGCCCAGGACCTCTGTTCCTAGAGTAACTTCTTCTTCCCCCGAGGGTTCCACATTTTCTTCCACGGTTTGAACCGTCACCGTGGCCTCTCTGGTCGCGCGATGGTCTCTGGTTGAGGATGCTCTTCTATTTCCAGCCATCACGTTCTTCGATCCCCATGGACGGCGCCAAACTGTTGGAATCACACTTGCCCTACCTCCGCACACGTGCAGGGGAGTGGCGAAGGTGGCCAATCGTCAGAACCAAGAGCGAAGGTACGAGGGAAAATGGAACAGTGGTGCTGTAGCTCTATTCCCAAAAAACCGTCCCCATTACACTGTTCACCCCCTGGTATTTATTGGGGATACCAAGGGGCACTGACCAAATTACAAAAGGGTACAAGAAAGATTCCTCTTCGCTATACAACGGAAGGGCAGAATCATACAAACACAGACAGTATACCGGCCCATGTTGCTTTCTCCCCCCCTTCTCCGTTTACCCTTCTTTGCCGATTCTCCTGCTATCTTCCCTTCTCAGCTCGTCATCGCAAGCATCGTGGTTGCTCTTGCCCCCCGTTGAGCTTGACCCTCCTTGCGAAGGTGCGCGGCACGCGCGAGGGTCGTTCCTTGTTCTTCCCACGCTTCTTTCCTGCAAGATTCGTAAGATGACCCGAAGGCTAAGTCGGTATCTGAGGGTTAGTAAATGAGGCCCCGGGGGGCTTATCGAGTGACGAGGGTTTTCTCGATGGAACATGGGGCATTGCGAGGGTTGTCTCCTGACTCAGCCTGCGCGACGTCACTGTCGAGGGTTCTTTCCTCCAACAACGAAGTCGGAAATCCAACGCAAAAAGCGGATCTCAAATCGGAAGTCGAACGAATGAACTGCGGACGAAAAACGTGACAAGCAGCACTTACCGTACTCACTGGAGCGTCCGGTCAGTCAGGATCGGACGCGTCCGGTCCAACGAAAATCGTTCTAGACCCTTACTGTTCGTGACCGGACTCTGCACTAGGGAGCATCCGGTCATGTGAACAGTGCGTCCGATCACAGTGTAGCCACAGTGAACAGTGCTACCTGTGCGTCCGGTCACGTTGGCCAAGTGCGTCCGGTCAGAAATGAAACGAGCACAGTGAACGAGTTCAACAACCGGACTCACAACCTAGCGTCCGGTCGGCCCGACGCCAGAGTCCGGTCATCTCGAAAAGAGCTGTTCGTCCACCGATTTGACTCGATCTCACCCAAAACAAAACCTCTAGGGTTCAAACTTGGTGAGTAGAGTCACAAGGAGGATAGTGAGCTACTCCTAAGAGATCATGGCTCGAACCTATTCCCAAATCGATGAATCGAAGAAATTCGGGAAGAGAGGAGAAAAATTGATCCAAAACGAAAACCAATCGATCTACTTGTTCATGAGGTTTGAGTTGAATTCCTTCGGTGGAAATGATCCCCTCACAGTAAAGAACAAGTTGATTCAAATGGTTTTGCAAACGAAGCAATGTAGAGAGAGAATAATTGACGGGAAACTTGAGGCGAAAAGCAAAACACGAAGAACAACCAAGAAAGAACGCGATTCGATCTCAATTTCCAGCCGAAACTCCTCCACACGAGGAGACAACGAGATTACGGTCTCGTTTCCTCAAAAAACAAATACACAGAGGTATTGTTCACCGTCTCTGCGGATCTCAGTAGCTACAACAGGGGATTGGGAGAGCAGGAAAACCCTAAGTGGAGAATAGCAAATGACTGAGATAGGATGGGAGGTGGGTGTCTCCCTCTACTTATCCTAATTCTAGTTCCCACTCTACCCCTAACTAATTACAGAGTAAACCAGCTAAACCCTAGGGTTATTCTGGACCAACTCGTGGTAGGTGGTGATCCGACGGCCACGCCCGCACAACTGGTAGCGTTGCCTCAACGCAACCTCACCGATTGCCGCCACGTGCCGCCACCACTCTGCTTGTCCTTTTCCTGGACTTCGCCCTCGGTTTTGAGGCCCAAACCGGGAAACTAGCCTTCACGACCAACCCCCGGTTTTGAGGCCCAAACCGGGAAACCAGCCGTCCATTGCCTGAGTTTTAAGGCCCAAACTCAGAAGCCCGCAGCACCCAGGTTTTGAGGCCCAAACCTGGAAACCATCCTTAGCCCGAGTTTTGTGGCCCAAACTCGGAAACCATCAGCGCCTAGGTTTTGAGGCCCAAACCTAGAAACCGTCCACTCGGTGGTTTTTCTGTGGCTCAACCACCAAACCGAGCCGTAGAGGGGATGCACCGTCCGTGCACCCCATCCACCGACACGTGTCCCCAGGTCCTCGACCCAAGCAACACCGTGCCCGCAAGTCTTCGCTCGTCGCTGTCCCAGGCTGTCAGCCACCACAGCTGATCCTCAGTCCACCGGTCCCTCAGTCCAAGCCTCACATCCGCCCTTCGCCACTCTCGGTTCATCGGCACGGCACGTCTCTACTTGACTTTCACCTTGCCTTTGATCACTGTATCCGTGCTGGACACCTGCACAACACAAGCCAAAGAACATGCGCATTATCCTAGTTGACAATCACTCATCACTTAGAGACTCGGCATACACCCATGTATCCGCAATCTCCCCCTTGATGAGTGCATTGTCAACTACCAACACAAATCATAATGGAATAGAGGAAGGGAGGAAGAAGAAGAGAGAACTCGACCAAATGACCCAAAAGCATAACAAAGTCGAAGAAGGTCAAGTGGAAAGAGCAAAACAACTTGGTTCCCAAGGACATGGGCAACGGCTCGACGCAACCAAGCAAAGCAAAGCTAGCCCTCAAGAAGCGGTAGAACAGGCTCAACACCGCTAGCGAGAAAACATGATACCAATTGAAAGATCAACTGAAATTCAAGCAAAACAGAGCTAGCCCTCAAGAAGAGGCAGAATGGGCTCAACACCGCTAGCGAGGAAGCTCGATACCAACTGAAGAAAGATTGATACCAACTGAAGAGCATAAAGACAAGGTTGTAGTCCCTCAAGAAAGAGGCAAAGGGTCAACACAACTAGCTACCAAAAATGCTCCAAACCAATTGTTACCAGCTAGCCTAGCAAACTCCCCCTCAAATAGTGCACACAACCAGGAAATCTCCCCTTATGTTCAACTCTGAAAGCCAAGATTTGAAGATATTTTCTCCCCCTTAGTCGAACACAGAGAGCACACATGATTTGTCAATATTTTCTCCCCCTTAGTTGAAAATGCACCATCAAGTATCTCCCCTCCAAATGCATATGAGTCAAAAAATGCAAGTTAGCAGCTTCAGAAATATAGTCGATAGAATGAGAAGATGCTCGAGAGAGTGCTGATCCGATGACTCATAAAATGCACAGAATGCTTGCAAAGGCTCAAACTGATCACTAAATACGAAATCTGAACATTTGAGCAATAACAACAGTTTTCAGCCAAAAAGGTATTCACCATCAAAATAGCACTACACATGTATAGACAGGAAGTCAAACACGTGCTAAACATGTATACAAGGTGAACTACCCCTAGCACAGATCAACCATCATGCTATAGAATGAAACATAGACTTGTGTATCCAAATTTTATCGGAGTTGCAGCAGTTAAATTACACAAGTTCAAATTTCAGCATGTGACTGCGAGAGGTTGAAAGCTTGTCATTGCCTAACTTTTCAATTGTGCGAAGCCTATGCAGAAGCAATCAGAAGCTTAAGGCAACAGTTTTGGTCATACACTACACAGCTCAAGTTTAACTCAAAGTGTAATGAGAAACAGTCTCGAAACTATGATGTGCTGACAAGCAATCCCATCTCGATCTTTCCAATTCACTTAACTTGGTTCAAAATTAAAGCAGAATATGAGCATACCAAGTAAGTGAATGACTCAGAACTAGAGACATAGCAACCTAGCATATATGAAAAGCACAAGTGAATTCAACACATTCTACACATGCTAGTTGCATATCTCAATGGTGAACATTTTCAAGTTTTATGTTCATTAAGCAAATTCACCATTCATAAAATAGCTCCGCTCATAACATGTATCAGTGATCAGAAAAAGCATATGCTACAAGCATCATCATAAAGCATCAGAGCAAATACTATACAGAGCATAATCACATTCTAAGGAATATATACATGAATCTCTGAATGTAAATATGCAAGATGAAATGCAAAGATGCAAGATGAAACCAAATGAAAAACACAAAGTCAGTTTATAATACAAGAGTCAAAATGTTTCCCATATCTAAAAGGGAAACACACACCAAGCTCACCTCTCAACCTAACAAAAGTTGATTGGTCCAGAGGCTTGGTGAAAATATCAGCCAACTCATGATGAGTATCGACATGACGAAGGTCGATATCAGCCTTCTCATAGTGGTCTCGCAGAAAATGAAAGCGCACATCAATGTGTTTGGTCTTAGAGTGCAGCACGGGGTTCTTAGCAACGCTAATCGCACTCGTGTTGTCACAAAGCAAAGGAACGCAAGAAAAGCTCAGACCAAAATCACGCAAAGTGGCCATCATCCAGAGTAACTAGGAACAACAGCTAGCCGCAGCAACATACTCAGCCTCCATGGTAGACTGGGTGACACTAGACTGCTTGCGAGAGGACCACGAAACAAGAGAAGAACCAATAAACTGGCAAGTCCCAGAAGTGGACTTGCGATCAATGCGACAACCAGCAAAATCGGCATCGGAATAACCGCAAAGGGAGAGAGTGGAGGAAGCAGAATACCAAATCCCAAATTCTAGAGTGAAGGATAAGTACCTCATAATGCGCTTGACCGCCTGACGGTGCGAGGTGCGCGGCGACGACTGAAATCACACGCAAAGACACACCGCGAACTGGATGTCCGGGCGTGTCGCTGTCAGGTACAGCAACGACCCGATCATACTCCTGTACTCCTTCTGGTCCACAACTTTTCCATCCACATCCGCATCCAGGGCCGTCGTGGTCGACATGGGCATTGGAAGAGGCTTGGCCTCACCCATATCGAACTTCTTCAATATGTCCTTGGTATACATACCCTGGTGCACGAATGTCCCCTCTCGGGATTGCTTGATTTGAAACCCGAGGAAAAATGTCAACTCGCCCATCATGCTCATCTCAAACACCCTGCTCATAGTGTCTACGAACTTGGCAACCAAAGCGTGAGAGGAACCACCGAAAATGATATCATCCACGTAAATCTGGACCAAGAGAGTGTCATTGCCTTGCTTGAGGAGAAAAAAGCGTTTTATCCACACATCCCATTTTAAAACCCTTAGCAAGCAAAAAGGTTTTCAACCTATCATACCAGGCTCTAGGGGCTTGTTTCAAACCATACAAAGCTTTGTGAAGTTTAAAAATATGGTTTGGAAACTTGGGATTTTTGAAACCAGGGGGTTGTTTCACATACACCTCCTCTTCTATGTAGCCGTTTAAGAAGGCACTCTTGACATCCATTTGAAAAAGTTTAAACCCTTTGGATGTAGCAAAGTCCAAGAGTATCCTAATCGCCTCCAAATGAGCTACAGGAGCAAAAGTTTCCTCATAGTCTATCCCCTCCTTCTGACTATACCCCTGGGCTACAAGTCTGACCTTGTTTCTCACAACGTGGCCATCTTCTCCTTGTTTGTTTTTGAAAACCCATTTTGTCCCAATATGATGACACTCAGGATGAAGAGGAACAAGAACCCAAACCCGATTTCTCTCAAAGTTTTCTAGCTCCTCATGCATGGCATTGACCCAATCTGGATCCGTCAAAGCGTGTCCAACATCTCAGGGTTCAAAATCAGCAACAAATGCAGAATGAGCAAAGTGAGAGATTTGTTGTGACCTTGATCGAGTGACACGTTCAACGATGTTGCCGATCATCTATTGAGGCAGATGTTGGCGCTGGATGTGTCGTGGCGCCTCCCGAGCTGAAGAAATCTCCCCCCTAAACAGCAGCTGGTGCCTCCTCGGGTACAAAAGGTACCGCTCGAGGTGGCGGATCCCACGGCCCCCAAGTGGTCGACGAAGAGGGGTTGGGGCCGTGAGTCGTCGTAGTAGAAGCCAACGCTTGCGGCACAGTAGGTGGAGGTGGTGTTGGATCATCCATTCCTTCAGCACCTTCGTCCTTGTCATCAAAAAGAGGCTTACCAACCTCATGATCACCTGCACGCTCAAAACAAGAAGAAGGACAAACCATGGTCTCGTCGAAGGTGACATCGGATGTCTCCATGATTCGGTTAGTATCAAGGTTAAGTACACGATATGCGCGAGTATGAGTGCCATAACCCAAAAATACCCCGTCAGAAGAACGAGACTCAAATTTGTCTAGGTTGCCTTTCTTGAGTATAAAACGATGACAACCAAAAACTCTAAAATAACTCACTTTGAGTTGTTTTCCAAAATGCAACTCATATGAAGTCTTTTTCAAGAACGATCGGAGAAAAATGCGATCGGAAATATAGCATGCAGTGCTCATAGCTTCGGCCCAATATCACCTAGGAGTCCTATGCTCATCGAGCATCATCCTGACCATCTCTACAAGGGTCCGATTCTTCCTTTCTGCAACACCATTCTGTGGCGGTGTGTAGGGAGAAGAAAACTGATGCTCTAAACCCAAAGTGTCACAAAACTTCTCAAAATCCGAGTTTTTGAACTCAAAACCATTATCACTTCTAATAGCTCACATTGAGTTCAAAGGGAACTCATTCTGAAGACGCAAAATCAGATTGCGAGCAAAAGAGAAAGTCTCAGTTTTCTCAGCTAAAAAGAAAACCCACGAATATCTCGAAAAGTCGTCAACAACAACCAGCACATACCACTTCCCCCCAACCGAGCTCACCCGAGCCGGACCAACAAGGTCCATGTGCAAAAGCTCTCCAGGGCGCTTAGTCATGACCTGAGTCACTAGATGGTGGGGAGCGGCAACCATCTTCCCATGTCTACAAGAATTGCAAACAAGATCCTTGTCCATGCACAACTTGGGCAATCCTCGGATTAGGCCAAGTGAACTAAGCCTTGCAAGCAAGTTGAAGCTCAAATGTCCTAGTCTCCTATGCCACTTCCAAAGATCAGAGGAGGAAGGTCCAGCCAAAAGACAACGAGAAACTCCAAACAACTCCGAGAAATTCGCACGAAAGACTTTCCCAAAGGGCGAAATCACGCAAACAAGATTGCCCTAAGGATCCAAAATACGACTGAGATTCGGTTTAAAACGAATCTCATAGTCATCATCGAAAAGTTGCGAAACAGAAAGAAGGTTAAAATGCAAGTTAGAAACAAGAGCAACATCGCGCAACACAAAGTGCTCATTAACTCGCACCGACCCACGAGACAACACCTTACCTTTGCTATTGTCGCCGAAGGCGATAAACTCGTTTCCGGCGACTGGACTAAGACTGGAGAACCACTTGGCGTTTCCGGTCATATGACTTGAGCACCCAGAATCCACCAACCAAACGTTCTCCAATCGTTTTACCTACATCAATAAAAAGACATTGGGTGAGCATACAGTCCAACACTGGGGTGAGTAAAATGGGAATTATACCAGTGTTGGGCCGGCTGCTCAAAAGAACGGTTAGCAGAAAAATCATTCCTAGCACGCCTATGGGAAGAGCGATCACCACGTAGAGGAAAACATGGTCCGCTAAGTGAGGAGCGTCCATTGCGATACTCAAAATGCAATGGGGGAAAACGCTCAACTACAAAGCCACCGCCACGGGGTCCATAGCCCACAACTGCAGGCTCCCGCCGGGCACGACCTCCTCGCGGCCTAGGCCTAGGAACTTGAGGTTATGGACCTCTAGGCCTAGCAGCACGCCTCTGAACATTCGGCACATGTACATCATGAAAAGGATGGTACATGTCCATGTTGTTCATCTCCTTTGCACGGCGCGCCTCTCTCTTGCGCCAAAAGCAAAACTCACTCAAGTGTCCATCTCTCCCACAGTGCTCACAATGGTACCTCACCGCTCTCATAGGGGGTTGTTGGTTCTCACGGTAGTGGGTGTGGATCTCTTTGCCCTTCTGTGGCATAAGCTCCTTGGATGGGTGGCATGGTGTCTAGCTTGTTCTTGAGGTGGTTTGGTTTTGGAGCCCATGATTGTTTCTTGGGTGGAGCTCTCGGAGGTTCCACAAATACACCATCCTTGGTGTTAGGCTTTAGAGGCTCTTTGGGTGGAATCTTGGTAAGCTTGGGAGTAGTGGTGGAGTTGGGCTTCTCACATGGGTTCAGACCACTCGACTCTCCAATGTTCCCAAAAGATGAAGCGCACTCAACACCCAGAGCAAAACCTACACCTGGACCTCCAGCAGCACGCTTGAACTGGGAGATCATCATCCCAAGCTGCGGCTCACCACTAGAAACCCATGACAAGATGGTCCGAAGGTATGTGTTTTCCTCCTCGGTTTGCATCTTGTCATGCTTCACATTAGCAATCTCCATCTCCAAACCCTCGCACAAAGGGCACCTAGACACACAAGTGCTACCCGAGCTGGCCTTCTCAAGAGACACAATCTTGGCATTCTTCTCTGCCAACTCAGATTGCAAGCCTGCACAAGACTTGCACGCACCAAGCACCGAGGATCTAGCTCTAAGCTCATCCACCTCTCCTACCAACGCAGCATACTTACCTCTCAAAGTGAGAATGTCAGTCATGTGCGTGGTGCACATCTCGCACTCAGCCTCCTCAGAAACAACCACGGTGGATCTAGCAAACTCAAGCTCTCTCACCGTATCCTCCCACTTCTGCCTAAACTCCTTCCGCTCTCTAGCAGCATGCCTAAGCAACTTATCTTGACTCAGAAGGGTGGCAGTAAGTTTCTCGACCTCAGCAGAAAGCTCATCGGGGGTCTGAGATACCTAGGAGGTGTCGTCGTTGTCATCGCCGTTCTGAGGGATGTCCTCCAGCTCGCCGTCGACCTCCTTGCCGAGGGCCATGGTGCAGAAGCCCTCGTCGTCGGCGAAGAAGCAGAGGCCGTTCAGCTTGTCCTCGATCCTCTTCTTCTTCTTGGACTCGTCGTCGCTTGAGGAATCGGAGTCGTCATCCGAGTTTCGACGTCGCTGAGCGTGGCGAAGAACGCACGCTGCTTAGCCTGGGCCTTCTCCAAGTACTTCGTCTTGATGTACTCCTTGTTCAAGCCGCCCTTTTGCTTGTGCTTTGCGGGGACGTACTTCTCCTTGCGCTTGCTGGAGTCATACTTGTGCCCACGATCTGCCTTGCCGAAGGTCTGCTTGTTCTTCTTCGGGCAATTGGCGATGAAGTGGTTGGGGTCGCCGCACTCGAAACATCCCGAGCGTCCTCCTCTGCGGCGACGGTTCATGCGGTTGTTGTGGAACCGCGAGAACCGGTTGGCGAGCAAAGCAACCTCGTCATCCCCCATGAACTCCAACTGCTGCTTTGTGACAGAAAGAAGAGAAGAAAGTGCAAAGCCTCCAGAGGGGTTAGCAGTAGAGCCAGAAACCAAAGTCATCGACGGGCTAGAAGGATTTTCATAAGAAGCCCTCGTCATGGCGTCAATCTCACTGTACTTGAGCTTACCGAAGAGCTCGTCGCATGCGAGAGTCTCATAGTTAGGCGATTCGATGATCGCCTGAACCTTGGAGTCCCACACCGATCGATCAAGAGTATGCAAAAGCTTCAAAGCTCTCTCATGATCGTCGAAAGGCAACAGCTCCTTGTTAGCCCTCATCCTGTTGACAATCACCTGAAAGCGAGCGAATAAATTTCTATGCTCTCGCCAGGCATATGTCGAAAGTTCTCATACTCTCGCTTGTGCGACTCATAGAGACGGGTTTTGACTTGAGTGGTTCCCTCATGGAAACGCATGAGGGTAGCCCAAATCTCCCAAGCCATAGCGAGGTGAGAAACGCGATCAAACTCCGTCATGCTCAAGCATGAGAAAAGAGCATTACGGGCTCGGCTATTGGCATCGTGCTCATTGATCTGACGCTGAGTAACACGAGCAGCCACGACCACGTAATCGGCAGAGTTGCAAATATCCCAAATGGAAGCACCAATACTCTGCAGATAGGCCGACATGCGTATCTTCCAATACGCATAGTTCATCCCATCAAAAAACGGCGGTTTGCCCATGCCGCGATCCATGTCGTCTTCTGTAGATCTGGAACCGGCTAAGGTGGAAGATCCTTAACCTGCTGCGATACCAATTGAAGGACCGGAAGTGCTACCAGGGGTGAATGGGAGCTTCAAAATTTCTTTTCAGAAACTTATCACCACTGTCCCGAGAATCAACCCCAAACACAAAACCGATGTGCGTGATGTCCTCGACCCAAGAGAATGGGTGGATGTTCCCTAGGAACACAGCGGGACACCACAAAAGATCCCTTGCCCAAGTTCACGCCGGTTAACTAGTGACAGGATGGACTTTGGGTAACCTCAACCTCTCCCGAGCAACGCGAGGGGGATTCAGGCTATTTCACAAAGCGGGAAGCCCGATTTCTGTAGAACACGATGTTGGAAATCCAACGCAAAAAGTGGATCTCAAATCGGAAGTCGAAGGAACGAACTGCGGACGAAAAACGTGGCAAGCAGCACTGACCGGACTCACTGGAGCGTCCGGTCAGTCAGGATCGGACGCGTCCGGTCCAACGAAAATCGTTCTGGACCCATAGTGTTCGTGACCGGACTCTGCACTAGGGAGGGTCTGGTCAAGTGAATAGTGCATCCGGTCATAGTGTAGCCACAGTGAACAGTGCTACCTGTGCATCCGGTCACGTTGGCCAAGTGCATCCGGTCAAAAACGAAACGAGCACAGCGAACGAGTTCAACGACCGGACTCACAACCTAGCGTCCGGTCGGCCCGACGCCAGAGTCCGCTCATCCCGAAAACAGCTGTTCGTCCACCGATTTGACTCGATCTCACCCAAAACTAAACCTCTAGGGTTCAAACTTGGTGTGTAGAGTCACAAATAGGATAGTGAGCTACCCCGAAGAGATCATGGCTCGAACCTATTACCAAATCAATGAATCAAAGAAATTCGGGAAGAGAGGAGAAAAATTGATCCAAAACGAAAACCAATCGATCTACTTGTTCATGAGGTTTGAGTTGAATTCCTTTGGTGGAAATGATCCCCTCACAGTAAAGAACAAGTTGATTCAAATGGTTTTGCAAACGAAGCAACGTAGAGAGAGAACAATCGACGGGAAACTTGAGGCGAAAAGCAAAACGCGAAGAACAACCAAGCAAGAACGCGATTCGATCTCAATTTCCTGCCGAAACTCCTCCACACGAGGAGACAACAAGATTATGGTCTCGTTTCCTCAAAAAGCAAATACACAGAGGTATTGTTCACCATCTATGCGGATATCAGTAGCTATAGTAGGGAATTGGGAGAGCAGGAAAACCCTATGTGGAGAATAGCAAATGACTGAGATAGGATGGGAGGTGGCTGTCTCCCTCTACTTATCCTAATTCTAGTTCCCACTCGACCGCTAACTAATTACAGAGCGAACCAACTAAACCCTAGGGTTATTCTGGACCAACTCGTGGTAGGTGGTGATCCAACGGCCACGCCCGCACAACTGGTAGCATTGCCTCAACGCAACCTCACCGATTGCCGCAACGTGCCACCACCGCTCTGCTTGTTCTTTTCCCGGACTTCCCCCCGGTTTTGAGGCCCAAACCGGGAAACCAGCCTTCACGACCAACCCCTGGTTTTGAGGCCGAAACCGGGAAACCTGCCGTCCATTGCCTGAGTTTTGTGGCCCAAACTCAGAAACCCGCAGCACCCAGGTTGTGAGGCCCAAACCTGGAAACCGTCCTCAGCCGGAGTTTTGTGGCCCAAACTCAGAAACCATCAGCGCCCAGGTTTTGAGGCCCAAACCGGGAAACCATCCACTCGGTGGTTTTTCTGTGGCTCAACCACCAAACCGAGCCGTAGAGGGGATGCACCGTCCGTGCACCCCGTCCACCGACACGTGTCCCCAGGTCCTCGACCCAAGCAACACCGTGCCCGCAAGTCTTCGCTCATCGCTGTCCCAGGCTGTCAGCCACCACAGCTGATCCTCAGGCCACCGGTACCTCAGGCCAAGCCTCACGTCCGCCCTTCGCCACTCTCGGTTCATCAGCATGACATGTCTCTACTTGACTTTCACGTTGCCTTTCATCACTGTATCCATGCTCGACACCTGCACAACACAAGCCAAAGAACATGCACATTGTCCCAGTTGACAATCACTCATCACTCAGAGACTCGGTATACACCCATGTATCCGTAGGCGAAGAAGCAGAGGCTGTTCAGCTTGTCCTCGATATTCTTCTTCTTCTCGGACTCGTCGTCGCTTGAGGCAGCGGATTCGTCATCCGAGTCATCGACGTTGCTGAGCGTGGCAAAGAAAGCACGCTGCTCAGCCTGGGCCTTCTCCTAGTACTTCTTCTTGATGTACTCCTTGTTGAAGCCGCCCTTCTGCTTGTGCTTCGCAGGGATTGACTTCTCCTTGCGCTTCCCGGAGTCGTACTTGTGCCCATGATCGCCCCTCCCAAAAGTTTGCTTGTTCTTCTTGGGACAGTTGGCGATGAAGTGGTCGGGGTCGCCGCACTCGAAACATCCAGAGCGTCCTCCTCCGCGGCGACGGTTCATGTGGTTGTTGTGAAACCGCGAGAACCGATTGGCGAGCAAGGCCAACTCATCATCTCCCAAGAACTCCAGCTGCTCCTCTATGACAGAAAGAAGAGAGGAAACTGCAAAGCCTCCAGAGGGGTTAGCAGAAGATCCAGAAAGCAAAGCCATCGACGGGCCAGAAGGATTTTCATAAGAAGCCCTCGCCATGGCATCAATCTCACTGGACTTGAGCTTACTAAAGAGCTCGTCGCACGTGAGAGTCTCATAGTTAGGCGATTCGATGATCGCCTGAACCTTTGAGTCCCACACCGACCGATCGAGATTATGCAAAAGCTTGAGAGCCCTCTCATGATCGTCGAAAGGCAACAACTCCTTGTTAGCCGTCATCCTGTTGACAATCACCTGAAAGCGAGCGAATAAACTTTCTATGCTCTCGCCAGGCATGTGTCGAAAATTCTCATACTCTCGCTTGTGCGACTCGTAGAGACGGGTTTTGACTTGAGTAGTTCCCTCATGGAAACGCATGAGGGTAGCCCAAATCTCCCGAGTCGTAGCGAGGTGAGAAACGCGATCAAACTCCGTCATGCTCAAGCATGAGAAAAGAGCATTACGGGCTTGGCTATTGGCATCGTGCTCATCAATCTGATGCTGAGTCGCACGAGCAGCCAAGACAACGTAATCAACAGAGTTGCAAAAATCCCAAATGGAAGCACCCAAACTCTAAAGATAGGCCGACATGCGTATCTTCCAATACGCATAATTCGTCCCATCGAAGAACGACGGTTTGCCCACACCGCGATTCATGTCGCCTTCTGTGGATCTGGAACCGGCTAAGGTGGAAGATCCTTAACCTGCTCCGATACCAATTGAAGGACCAAGAATGCAAAAGGAAGGCGACCAGAGGGGGTGAATGGGAGCCTAACAATTTCTCTCAAAACTTTGCCCTTTGTCCCAAAAATCAACCCCAAAAACTTCGACTAAAACGTGATGCCTACGACCCTTGGAAGACGGTGGATGATCCCTAGGATCACAGCAAGGCACCACCAAGCAAGAGCGAACCAAGTACCAAAAGCTTCAGCTCAAGTTCGACCCAAAAACCGACCCTCGGACGTAGATGGAAGGCTATGTCGAGAAATCTCCAAATACCTTTGCTAACAAGTAGCAATGATACCTAACGAGGTTTCTTGGTTAACTCAAGGGTCAAACGAGAAGTCCAAAAACCAAACGGAAAAGCCGGGAGGCAATTTGCAATGTCCAGGACAAGTCTGCGAAGTCCCGGACAGTCCGCGGGTATGGTCCCGGACTGTCTGCGAGGAAGGGGCGGACTGTCCGCCGGCAAAAACCCCAAAACAGCAAGTCTGTTGAACCTCCCTGGGACTGTCCGCCGGCAAAAACCCCAAAACAGCAAGTCAGCTGAACCTCCCTGGTTGACTCGCGTACTGTCCGTGATCGACTACGGCGGATTGTCCGCCGTTCAACCAAAAGCAAAAGAGCCGAAGAACACAACCACTGATCTGACTCGTCCCCGATGCGCGGACTGTCCGCGGGGTGGATGGCGGACTGTCCGCGACCACCTAGTGATGGCGATTTCAGTCGCCCTCAACTCAAATCTCCCCAAAGAAGATGATCACGAGGTAGTTAGGAGACTATCCCCAAGAAATCATCCGTTCAAATCAACTCAATCAATGGGAAATCGGAAAGGATGGTATATGAACCGAAAAAGCACCACGAAACTTGAATCGACCCGATCTACTTGTTCGTGAGGAGTTAGATGAATTCCTTCGGTGGAAATGATCTCCTCACATCAAAGAACAAGTTGATTCAAGTGGATTTCAAGAAGACGCAGTAGAGAGGAAGGTCGAGTGATGGGAAAATCATGGAGAAATAAAGAACGCGAAGAAGAAATTCAAAACGCGAATCAAACCGCGAATTTGCAACCATGCGTCTACCACACTCTACAATAGTGAGATTACGGTCTCACTTCCTCAAAATCTCATGAACACAGAGGTATGGTTCTCTGCGGATCTCAGTAGCTACAGCAGGGATGTGGGAGAGCAGGAAAAACACTAAGTGAAAAATAGCAAATGACTGAGATAGTTTGGGAGGTGGGTGTCTCCCCTACTTATCCTAATTCTAGTTCCCACTCTACCCCTACTAATTACAGAGCGAACCAGCTAAACCCTAAGGTTATTCTGGACCAACTCGAAGTAGATGCTGATCCGACGGCCATGCCTCGACGCGACCTCACCGATTGCCGCCACGTGCCACCACCGCTCTGCTCGTCCTTTTCACGGACCTCGCCCCCGGTTTTGAGGCCAAAACCGGGAAACCTGTCTTCACGACCAACCCCCGGTTTTGAGGCCCAAACCGGGAAACCCGCCGTCCATCGCTTGAGTTTTGTGGCCCAAACGCAGAAGCCCGCCAGCACCCAGGTTTTGAGGCCCAAACTTGGAAACCGTCCTCAGCCCGAGTTTTGTGGCCCAAACTCGGCAAACCCGCAGCACCCAGGTTTTGTGGCCCAAACCTGGAAACCGTCCACTGGTGGTTTTTCTAGGGCTCAACCACCAAACCGAAGCCGTAGAGGGTATGCACCGCCCGTGCACCCCGTGCACTGACACGTGTCCCCAGGTCCTCGACCCGAGCAACACCGTGCCCTGCAAGTCTCCGCTCATCGCTGTCCCAGGCTGTCAGCCACCACAGCTAATCCTCAGGCCACTAGTCCCTCAGTCCAAGCCTCACATCCGCCCTTCACCGCTCTTGGTCCATCGGCGCGACACGTTTCTACTTGACCTTCACCTTGCCTTCGATCATTGTCTCTGTGCTCGACACCTGCACAACACAAGCCAAAGAACATGCGCATCAAACCAGTTGACAATCACTCATCACTCAAGATTCGGCATACACCCATGTATCCACAATGATATCCAAGGATTAGCTTCCCAACACGTAGAAGAACAGTTGGGAGAAGTTTGTTTGCAGCCCCGTTCGATTCGGTGAAGATCCAATCGATTTTGGTTTTGTCCCGTGCTGTTTTTGGGCATTCTGGATAGTGGCGGACTGTCCGCCCCTTGGTGGCGGACGGTCCGACCATCGGGGCTCGGCTAGAGCAGTCCAGCGCAGCGAGCATTGTGCGCGGTCTGGTGATCGGCGGACAGTCTAGGAAGGAACCACGGACAGTCCGCAAGTCGCACAGGGAGGGATCATCAGACTTGCTGTTTTTGCTTCTTAGCCAGCGGACAGTCCGAGACGAGCAGTCCGGACAGTCCGGGAATCGGCTGTAGGTTTTGTTTTAGTGCGTTTGCTCTCCCGGCTTTTCGGCTTCATTTCCGGACTTCTCGTTTTCTCCTAGAGTTCACCTAGGAACCTCTCTACCTATCTTTGCTACGTGTTAGCATCGGTATTTGGAGGAATCCTGACGTAGCCCTCAATCTACGTTTGGGAGTGGGTCTTTTAGGTAAGAACATGACTCAGAGTTTTGAGAGTTTTGGATTGCTCTCATGTGTGGTGCCTCGCTATGATCCTGAAGGACCGAGAAAGCACTAGCAAGACGACCAGAGGGGGGGGTGAATGGGAGCTCAAAAATTTCTCTCGAAACTTTGACCAAATGTCCCAAAATCAACCCCCGAAAGCTACGACCGAAACCGTGATGCCTACGACCCTTGGAAGAGGGTGGATGATCCCTAGGATCATAGCGAGGCACCACAAAGTGATAGCAAACCAAACACCAAAAGCTCTGGCATAAGTTTGCCTCTCAGAAACCAAGTCTCGAACGTAGATAGACGGCTACGTCGAGAAATCCCCAAATACAAATGCTAACAAGTAGCAAAGATATCTAAAGAGGTTCCTTGGTCAACTCTAGGGCCAAACGAGAAGTCCGGAAACCAAGCAAGGAAGCCGGGAGAGCAAACGCACAAAACCGGAGACTTCAGCCAATCCGCGGACTGTCCGGCCCTGGGGTCCCGGACTGTCCGCCCCTACTGCGGACTGTCCGCGAGGGAATGGCGGACTGTCCGCCGGCAGAAAACGAGAAACAGCAACTCTGCTGGAACCTCCCTGGACAGTCCCGGACTGTCTGCGGTTTTCACCTGCGGACTGTCCGCCGGTCAACCGAGACCAAAAACACAGAGACTCGCGGCCACTGCTCCGGCCAAGTCCCCGACGCGCGGACTGTCCGCGCCTAGGGTGGCAAACTGTCCGCCAACACCCAGTGAGGGCGATTTCGGTCGCCCTTCACCCAAATCTTCTCCAAATTGATTCAAACCAAAATCCCACGTTCCCAAACTTGGAGGAGATGATCACGGAGTAGTTAGGAGACTATCCCCAAGAAATCATCCGCTCAAATCAACTCAAACACCGGGAAATCAAAAAGGGAGGAGGATGAACCAAAAAGCGCCACGAAAACGAAATCAACCCGATCTACTTGTTCGTAAGGAGTTAGATAAATTCCTTCAGTGGAAATGATCTCCTTTCAAATACGAACAAGTTGATTCAAACGGATTTCGCAAAGACTCACGATAGAGGGAGATCGAGTGACGGGAAAATCGCGGAGAAATGAAGAACGCGAAGAACACGAACAAAACGCGAATCATAGGCACCAAATTGCAACCGTGTGGCTACCACACGCTACAACAGTGAGGTTATGGCCTCACTTCCTCAAAATTTCCAGTACACAGAGGTATGATTCTCTGCGGATCTCAGCTAGCTACAGCAGAGTATTGGGAGAGCAGGAAACCCTAGAAGCAAAGAGCAAAATGAACTGAGATAGTTGGGGAGGAGGGTATCTCCCCCTACATAACCTCTTCCTAATTCCTACTCTATTCCTATTCTACCCCTCTCTACTTACAGAGTGAACCAGCTAAACCCTAAGGTTATTCTGGACCAACTCAGTGGTAGGTAGATCCGACGGCCACGCCCGCACAACTCGTAGCGTTGCCTCGACGCAACCTCCCGATTGCCGCCACGTGCCGCCACCGCTCTGCACCCCCGGTTTTGTGGCCCAAACCGGGAAACCAGCCTTTCCAGCCAACCCCCGGTTTTGAGGCCCAAACCGGGAAACCAGCCCACCAGCATCTGAGTTTTGAGGCCCAAACTCAGCAAACCCGCAGCACCTAGGTTTTGAGGCCCAAATCTGGAAACCGTCCTCAGCACGAGTTTTGTGGCCAAACTCGGAAACCCTCAGCACCCAGGTTTTGAGGCCCAAACCTGGAAACCGTCCACCCGATGGTTTTTCTCTGGCTCTACCACCAAACCGACGCCGTAGATGGGATGCACCACCCGTGCACCCCGTCCACCGACATGTGTCCCCAAGTCCACGACTCAGGCAACACATGACCGCAAGTCTTCGCTCGTCGCTGTCCCAGGCTGCCAGCCACCACAGCTGATGCTCGGGCCACCGGTCCCTCAGTCCAAGCCTCACGTCCGCCCTTCGCCACTCTCGGTCCATCGGCACAGCACGTCTCTACTTGACCTTCACCTTGCCTTTGATCACTGTATCCGTGCTCGACACCTGCACAACACAAGCCAAAGAACATGCGCATCATCCCAGTTGACAATCACTCATCACTCAGAGACTCGGCATACACCCATGTATCCGCAATCTCCCCCTTGATGAGTGCATTGCCAACTACCAACACAAATCATAATGGAAGCAGAAGAAGGAAGAAGGAGAAAGAGAGAGAACTCAACCAAATGACCCAAAAGCATAGCAAAGCCGAAGAAGGTCAAGTGGAAAGAGCGAAACAACTTGGTTCCCAAAGACATGGGCAATGGCTCGACGCAACCAAGCAAAGCAAAGCTAGCCCTCAAGAAGAGGTAGAATAGGCTCAACACCGCTAGCAAATACCAATTAAGAAATCGAAGCAAAATGCTAGTCCCTCAAGATAGAGGCACAGAGGCGCAACACAACTAGCAAAGAAAGCTCGATACCAATGCCTTACGGCCAACAGGAAGTAGCAAAAACTCCCCCTCGAATAGTGCAAACAACCAGGAAAGCTCCCCCTTAGTTCAAACGGAGGGTAATGATTTGCAATTTCTCCCCCTTAGTTGAAAATGCACTTATCAAGAACCAATGCCCCCTCAGAAAATGCACCATCAAAAAGTGCCAACCAGAGAAGTTCTCCCCCTTCCAAAATGCATATGAGTCAAAATGCATGTCAGGTGCTTCAGGAGTATAATCAAAAGAGTGCAAAGATGCTCTACAGAGTTCTGATCCGATGACTCAGAAAAATGCACAGAATGCTAGCAAAGGCTCAAACTGATCACTAAGTCTAAAATGAGAGCAAAAAGAGCAGTTTGTAGCCGAAAAGATATTCACCATCAAAATAGCACAGACATGTATAGACAGGAAGTCAAACAAGTGCTAAACATGTATACAAGGTGAACTACCCCTAGCACCGTTCAATCATCATGCTGATATCAAATGAAACATGAAGCATGTACTTGTGATTTCAAAGTTTAATCGGAGTTGCAGCGGTGAAATTACACAAGTCCAGAAATCAGCATGTGACTGCGAGAGGTTGAATGCTTGTTATTGCCTAACTTTCCAACTGTGCGAAGCCTATGCATAAGCAATCAGAAGCTTAAAGCAACAGTTTCGGTCATACACTACACAGCTCAAGTTTAACTCAAAGTGCAATGAGAAACAGTCTCGAAACTGTGAGGTGCTAACAAGCAAACCCATCTCGATCTTTTCAATTCACTTAACTTGGTTCAGATTTTAAACAGATTATGACATACCAAGCAAGTGAATGACTCAACACTAGAGATATAGCAACCTAGCATACATAAATAGCATAAGTGACTTCGACACATCCTACACATGCTAGTTGCATATCTCAATGGTGAACATTTTCAAGTTTTAAGTTCATTATCAAATTCACCATTCAAAAATAGCTCAGCTCACAGTATGTTTCAGTGATCAGAAAGAGCATAAGCAACAACATCAACATAAAGCATCGGAGCAAAGACTACACAGAGCATAGTTACATTCTTCAGACTATATTCATGAAGCTCAGAATGTAAAAGCGTATGCTGAAATGCAAAGATGCATGAAGAAACCAAAAAGAAGCAAAAACAACTGAAAAACACAAAGTCAGTGTATCATACAAGAGTCAAAAATGTTTCCCCCATCTAAAAGGGGAAACACACTCCAAGCTCACCTCTCAACCGATTAAAAGTTGATTGGTCCAAAGGCTTGGTGAAAATATCAGCCAACTGATGATGAGTATCGACATGGCGAAGGTCGATATCACCCTTCTCATAGTGGTCTCGTAGAAAATGAAAGCGCACATCAATGTGTTTGGTCTTCGAGTGCAGCACGGGGTTCTTAGCAACGCTAATCGCACTCGTGCTGTCACAAAGCAAAGGAACACGAGAAAAGCTCAGACCAAAATCACACAAAGTGGCCATCATCCAGAGTAACTGGGAACAGCAGCTAGCCGCAGCAACATACTCAGCCTCTGTGGTAGACTGGGCGACACTAGACTGCTCGCGAGAAGACCACGAAACAAGAGAAGAACCAATAAACTGGCAAGTCCCAGAAGTGGACTTGCGCTCAATCCGGCAACCAGCAAAATCGGCATCAGAATAACCACAAAGAGAAAGAGTGGAGGAAGCAGAATACCAAATCCCGAATTCTGGAGTGAAGGATAAGTACCTAATAATGCGCTTGACCGCCTGACGGTGAGAAGTGCGCGGCGAAGACTGAAAACGCGCGCAAAGACACACCGCGAACTGGATGTCCGGGCGTGTCGCCGTCAGGTACAGCAGCGACCCGATCATACTCCGGTACTCCTTCTAGTCCACTGCTTCTCCCTCCTTGTCCGCATCCAGGGCCGTCGTGGTCGCCATGGGTGTCGGAAGAGGCTTGGCCTCACTCATGTCGAATTTCTTCAAAATGTCCCGGGTGTACTTGCCCTGGTGCACGAACGTCCCTTCCCGGGATTGCTTGATTTGCAACCCGAGGAAAAACGTCAACTCGCCCATCATGCTCATCTCGAACTCCCTGCTCATAGTATCTGCAAACTTGGCAACCAAAGCATGAGAAGAACCACCGAAAATGATATCATCCACGTAAATTTGGACCAAGAGAGTGTCAGTGCCTTGCTTGAGGAGAAAGAGCGTTTTATCTACACATCCCATTTTAAAACCCTTAGCAAGCAAAAAGGTTTTCAATCTATCATACCAGGCTCTAGGGTCTTGTTTCAAACCAACCAAAGCTTTGTGAAGTTTAAAGACATGGTTTGGAAACTTGGGATTTTCGAAACCGGGGGGTTGTCTAACATACACCTCCTCTTCTATGTAGCCGTTTAAGAAGGCACTCTTGACATCCATTTGAAAAAGTTTGAAACCTTTGGGCAGCAAAAGCCAAGAGTATCCTAATTGCCTCCAAACGAGCTACAGGAGCAAACGTCTCCTCATAGTCTATCCCCTCCTTGTGACTATATACCTGGGCTACGAGTCTGGCCTTGTTTCTCACAACATGGCCATCTTCTCCCTGTTTGTTTTTGAAAACCCATTTTGTTCCAATAGGATGACACTCAGAAGGTGGAGACACTAGAACCCGAACCTGATTTCTCTCAAATTTCTCAAGCTCCTCATGCATGGCATTGACCTAATCAGGATCCGTCAAAGCGTGTCCAACATCCCGGGGTTCCAAATCAGCAACAAATGCAGAATGAGCAAAGTGAGAGATTTGCCTTGATCGGGTGACGCGTTCATCGATGCTGCCGATCATCTGCTGAGGTGGGTGCTGGCACTGAATGTGTCGTGGCGCCTCCCTTGCCGAAGTGATCTCCTCCTCAGCAGCAGCTGGTGCCTCCCCGCGTACAAAGGGTACCGCTCGGGGTGGCGGATCCCACGGCCCCCAGGAAGAAGACGTGTCGGGGCCGTGAGTCGTCGTAGAAGCCGCTCTTTGCGGCACAGCAGGTGGAGGAGGTGCTGGGTCATCTATCCCTTCAGCACCTTCATCTTCATCATCGAAAAGAGGCTCGCCAACCTCATGATCACCTGCATGCTCAAAACGAGAAGAAGGACAAACCATGGTCTCGTCGAAGGTGACATATGATGTCTCCATGACTCGGTTAGTGTCAAGGTTAAGTACACGATAAGCTCGAGTGTGAGTGCCATAACCCAAAAACACACCGTCAGAAGAACGAGACTCAAATTTGTCCAGGTTGCCCTTTTTGAGTATAAAACAATGGCAACCAAAAACTCGAAAGTAACTCACCTTAGGTAGTTTTCCAAAATGCAACTCATAAGAAGTCTTTTTCAAGAAAGCTCGGAGAAAAATGTGATTTGAAATGTAGCATGCAGTGCTCATAGCTTCGGCCCAATATCGCCTAGGAGTCCTATGCTCATCGAGCATCATCCTGGCCATCTCTACAAGGGTCCGATTCTTCCTCTCTACAAAACCATTCTGAGGGGGTGTGTAGTGGGAAGAAAACTGATGCTCTAAACCCAAAGAGTCACAAAACTTCTCAAAATCCGAATTCTTGAATTCAGAACCATTATCACTCCTAATAGCTCGCATCGAGTTCAAAGGGAACTCGTTCTGAAGACGCAAAATCAGATTGGGAGCAAAGGAGAAAGTCTCGGTCTTCTCAGCTAAATAGAAGACCCACGAATATCTCGAAAAGTCATCAACAACAACAAGCACATACCACTTCCCCCCAACCGAGCTCACCCGAGCCGCACCAACAAGGTCCATGTGCAAAAGCTCTCCAGGGCGCTTGGTCATGACCTGAGTCACTGGATGGTGGGGAGCGGCAACCATCTTCCCATGTCTACAAGAGTGGCAAACAAGATCCTTCTCCATATGCAGCTTGGGCAATCCTCGGATTAGGCCAAGTGAACTAAGCCTTGCAAGCAAGTCGAAGCTCAAATGTCCAAGTCTCCTATGCCACTTCCAAAGATCAGAAGAGGAAGGTCCAGCCACAAGACAACGAGAAATGCCAAAAGACTCTGAGAAATCCGCACGAAAGACTTTCCCAAAGGATGAAATCACACAAACAAGATTGCCCTGCGGATCCAAAATACGACTGAGATTCGGCTTAAAACGAATCTCATAGTCGTCATCGAAAAGTTGCGAAACAGAAAAAAGGTTAAAATGCAAGTTAGAAACAAGAGCAACATCACGCAACATGAAGTGCTCATTAACTCGCACAGACCCACGAGACAGCACCTTACCTTTGCTGCTGTCGCCGAAGGTGATATACTCCTTTCTAGCGACCGGACTAAGACTGGAGAACCACTTGGCGTTTCCGGTCATGTGCCTCGAACACCCGGAATCCACCAACCAAACGTTCTCCAATCGTTTTACCTACATCAATAAAAAGACATAGGGTGAGCATACGAGCCAACACTGGGGTTAGTGAAGTGGGAAGAATACCAGTGTTGGGCCGGCTGCTCAAAAGAACGGTCAGTGAAAAAACCATTCCTAGCACACCTATGAAGGAAGCGATCACCACGTTTAGACAGACGTGGTCCGCTGGGGAAGGAGCGCTCACCGCGATACTCAAAACACGGTGGGGGAAAATGCTCAACTACAACGCCACCGCCACGGGGTCCATAGCCTACAACAGCAGGCTCCCGCCGGGCACGCTCTCTACGAGGCCTAGGCCTAGGAACTTGAGGCACTGCACCTCTAGGCCTAGCATCTCTCCTCGGAGCTCTCCTCTGAACATTTGGCACATGTACATCATGGAAAGGATGGTACATGTCCGGGTTGTTCATCTCCTTTGCATGGCGCGCCTCTCTCTTGCGCCGAAAGCAGAACTCACTCAAGTGTCCATCTCGCCCACAATGCTCACAATGGTACCTCACCGCTCTCAAAGGGGGTTGTTGGTACTCACGGTAGTGGGTGTGGATCACTTTGCCCTTCTGTGGCATAAGCTCCTCCTGGATGGGTGGCATGGTGTCTAGTTTGTTCTTGAGGTGGCTGGGTTTGGGATGCCACACTTGGTTTTTGGGTGGAGCTCTCGGAGGTTCCTCAAACACTCCATCCTTGGTATTAGGTTTGAGAGGCTCTTTGGGTGGAAGCTTGGTAAGTTTGGGAGTAGTGGTGGAGTTGGGTTTCTCACTCGGGTTCAAACCACTCGACTCTCCAATCTTCCCAAAAGCAGAAAGATCAACACCCGGAGCAAAACCTACACCAGGACCTCCAGCAGCTCGCTTGAATTGGGAGATCATCATCCTGAGCTGCGGCTCACCACAAGACACCCATGACAAGATGGTCCGAAGGTTTGTGTTTTCTTCCTCGGTTTGCATCTTGTCATGCTTCACATTAGCAATCTCCATCTCCAAACCCTCACACAAAGCGCACCTAGTCACACAACTGCTACCCGAGCTGGCCTCTTCAAGAGACACAATCTTGGCATTCTTCATTGCCAACTCGGATTGCAAGACAGGACAAGTCTTGCACGCACCCAACAGCGAGGGTCTAGCCTTCAGCTCATCCACCTCTCCTACCAACGCAACATACTTGCTTCTCAAAGTGAGAAGGTCAGTCATGTGCGTGGTGCACATCTCACACTCCTCCTCATCGGTAACAACCACGGTGGACTTGACAGAATCAAGTTCCTTCACCATATCCTCCCAATTCTGCCTAAACTCCTTGCACTCTCTAGCGGCACGCCTAAGCAACTTATCTTGACTAAGGAGCGCGACAGTAAGTTTCTCGACCTCAGCGGAAAGCTCATCATGGGTCAGAGATACCTGGGAGGTGTTGTCGTCGTCGTCGTCGTTCCGAGGGGAGTTCACCAGCTCACCGTTGACCTCCTTGCCGAGGGCCATGGTGCAGAAGCCGTTGTCGTCGGCGAAGAAGCAGAGTCCGTTCAGCTTGTCCTCGATCCTCTTCTTCTTCTCGGACTCGTCGTCACTTGAGCAAGCGGAGTCGTCATCCGAGCCGTCGACGTCGCTGAGCGTGGCGAAGAATGCACGCTGCTCAGCCTAGGCCTTCTCCAAGTACTTCTTCTTGATGTACTCCTTGTCGAAGCCGCCCCTCCGCTTGTGCCTTGCGGGGACGTACTTCTCCTTGCGCTTGCCGGAGTCGTACTTGTGCCCATGATCGCCCTTCCCAGATGAGTTCTTCTTCTTGGGGCAGTTGGCGATGAAGTGGTCGGGGTCGCCGCACTCATAGCATCCTGAGCGTCCTCCTCCACGACGACGGTTCATGCGGTTGTTGTGGAACCGCGAGAGCCGGTTGGCGAGCATTGCCAACTCGTCATCCCCCAAAGACTCCAGCTGGTCCTCTGTGATAGAAAAGAGAGACGAAAGAGCAAAGCCTCCAGAAGGGTTAGCAGAAGAGCCAGAAACCAAAGCCATAGTCGGGCCAGAAGGATTCTCATAAGAAGCCCTCGCCATGGCATCAATCTCACTGGACTTGAGCTTACTGAAGAGCTCGTCGCACGTGAGGGTCTCATAGTTAGGTGATTCGATGATCGCCTGAACTTTGGAATCCCACACCGACCGATCAAGAGTTTGCAAAAGCTTCAAAGCCCTCTCATGATCGTCGAAAGGCAACAGCTCCTTGTTAGCCCTCATCCTGTTGACAATCACCTGAAAGCAAGCGAATAAACTTTCTATGCTCTCGCCAGGCATATGTCGAAAGTTCTCATACTCTCGCTTGAACGACTCATAGAGATGGGTTTTGACTTGAGAGGTTCCCTCATGAAAACGCATGAGGGTGGCCCAAATCTCCCGAGCCGTAGCGAGGTGAGAAACGCGATCAAACTCACTCATGCTCAAGCATGAGAAAAGAGCATTACGTGCTCGGCTATTGGCATCGTGCTCGTCGATCTGATGCTGAGTCACACAAGCAGTCAAGACAACGTAATCAGCAGAGTTGCAAATATCCCAGATAATTGCACCCAAACTCTGCAGATAGGCCGACATACGTATCTTCCAATACGCATAGTTCGTCCCATCGAAAAACGGCGGTTTGCCCACGCCGCGATCCATGTCGCCTTCTGTGGATCTGGAACCGGCTAAGGTGGAAGATCCTTAACCCGCTCCGATACCAATTGAAGGACCGAGAAAGCACTAGCAAGGCGACCAGAGGGGGGGTGAATGGGAGCTCAAAAATTTATCTTGAAACTTTGACCAAATGTCCCAAAATCAACCCCCGAAAGCTACGACCGAAACCGTTATGCCTACGACCCTTGGAAGAGGGTGGATGATCCCTAGGATCACAGCGAGGCACCACAAAGTGATAGCAAACCAAACACCAAAAGCTTCAGCACAAGTTCGCCTCTCAGAAACCAAGTCTCAAACGTAGATAGACGGCTACATCGAGAAATCCCCAAATACCGATGCTAACAAGTAGCAAAGATACCTAAAGAGGTTCCTTGGTCAACTCTAGGGTCAAACGAGAAGTCCGGAAACCAAGCGACGAAGCCGGGAGAGCAAACGCACAAAACCGGAGGCTTCAGCCAATCCGCGGACTGTCCGGCCCTGGGGTCCCGGACTGTCCGCCCCTACTGCGGACTGTCCGCGAGGGAATGGCGGACTATCCGCCGGCAGAAAACGAGAAACAACAACTCTGCTGGAACCTCCCTGGACAGTCCCGGACTGTCCGCGGTTTTCACCTGCGGACTCTCCGCCGGTCAACCGAGACCAAAAACACAGAAACTCGCGGCCACTGCTCTGGACAAGTCCCCGACGCGCGGACTGTCCGCGCGTAGGGTGGCGGACTGTCCGCCAACACCCAGTGAGGGCGATTTCGGTCGCCCTTCACCCAAATCTTCTCCAAATCGATTCAAACCAAAATCCCATGTTCCCAAACTTGGAGGAGATGATCACGGAGTAGTTAGGAGACTATCCCCAAGAAATCATCTGCTCAAATCAACTCAAACACTGGGAAATCAAAAAGGGAGGAGGATGAACCAAAAAGCGCCACGAAAACGAAATCAACCCGATCTACTTGTTCGTAAGGAGTTAGATAAATTCCTTCGGTGGAAATGATCTCCTTTCAAATACAAACAAGTTGATTCAAACGGATTTCGCAAAGACGCACGATAGAGGGAGATCGAGGGACGGGAAAATCGAGGAGAAACGAAGAACGCAAAGAACACGAACAAAAGGCGAATCACAGGCACCAAATTGCAACCGTGTGGCTACCACACGCTACAACAGTGAGGTTACGGCCTCACTTCCTCAAAATCTCCAGTACACAGAGGTATGATTCTCTGCGGATCTCAGCTAGCTACAGCAGAGGATTGGGAGAGCAGAAAACCCTAGAAGCAAAGAGCAAAATGAACTGAGATAGTTGGGGTGGAGGGTGTCTCCCCCTACTTAACCTATTCCTAATTCCTACTCTATTCCTATTCTACCTCTCTCTACATACAGAGCGAACCAGCTAAACCCTAAGGTTATTCTGGACCAACTCAGTGGTAGGTAGATCCGACGGCCACACCCGCACAACTCGTAGCGTTGCCTCGACGCAACCTCCCGATTGCCGCCGCGTGCCGCCACCGCTCTGCACCCCCGGTTTTGTGGCCCAAACTGGGAAACCAGCCTTTCCAGCCAACCCCCAGTTTTGAGGCCCAAACCGGGAAACCAGCCCACCAGCATCTGAGTTTTGAGGCCCAAACTCAGCAAACCCGCAGCACCCAGGTTTTGAGGCCCAAACCTGGAAACCGTCCTTAGCCCGAGTTTTGTGGCCAAACTCGGAAACCCTCAGCACCCAGGTTTTGAGGCCCAAACCTGGAAACCGTCCACCCGATGGTTTTTCTCTGGCTCTACCACCAAACCGACGCCGTAGATGGGATGCACCACCCGTGCACCCCGTCCACCGACACGTGTCCCCAAGTCCACGACTCAGGCAACACATGACCGCAAGTCTTCGCTCGTCGCTGTCCCAGGCTGCCAGCCACCACAGCTGATCCTCGGGCCACCGGTCCCTCAGTCCAAGCCTCACGTCCGCCCTTCGCCACTCTCGGTCCATCGGCACGGCATGTCTCTACTTGACCTTCACCTTGCCTTTGATCACTGTATCCGTGCTCGACACCTGCACAACATAAGCCAAAGAACATGCGCATCATCTCAGTTGACAATCACTCATCACTCAGAGACTCGGCATACACCCATGTATCCACAGATCCTAGGGATCATCCACCCTCTTTCCGAGGGTCGTGGGCATCACGTTTGAGTCTGAAGCTTCTGGGGTTGATTTTGTTGGGACATAGGCCATAATTTTGAAAGAAATTTTTAGGCACCCATTCACCCCCCCTCTGGTCGCCTTGCTTTAGCATTTTCAGTCCTTCAATTGGTATCAGAGCCAGTTAAGGATCTCTCCACCTTAACCGGTTCTGGATCCGCGAAGGTGACCTTTTGAGAGCAGTTGTACTTCCGACTTTGCTTGTCGAGGTGTTGAGCTTTTGTCTTGCTAACACTAACGGTGCTTTTGGAAATGGCATCAAGTTCCTCTTCCAGTGTGTCTTTGTCCTCAGGTTTGAATCATGGACATGTGATCGAGGATGACATTGCCAGAAGAAGGATGAGTGCGGCTCTTGAGGCAGAACATGAGGTGGACACTTTGCTGGACTTTCTAGGAGATGATGAGCATTTGACGGAGGATCGTATACGTGAACTTGGCAAGGCCAAGAAAGGTACACTTTATGCTTGTCTTGGGATTATGTCCCTACAATTTAATGCTTGTCGTGATGACAATAGTAGATATGATGAGCTTTGTGATACCTTGCATAGAAAGATCAAGAAGTTGAAATGCTCTATTGCTAGGTTGAGATGTGGTCTTTCTCATTGGAAGTCTACTGTGTCTTTACCTTGCACCTATTGTAGTGACATGGTTAGGAAGAATGATGAGCTATGCTTTTCTCTTGCTAGCTTAAAATCTGAAAATGAAATGTTGATATCTAATGCTTCCAAACCATGTTTAGTTTGCATTGACTTGTGCAAGGACCTTGATTGTGCTAAAACTGAAATAGCCTTGCTTAAGTCAAATGCTTTGTTACCATGTGTTTCTTGTGAGTCTTTACATGCTGAAATTAATAAACTGAAATTGACTCACACCACATGTGTAGATGAACTTGAGCATGCTAGGGCTGAAATTGTTGAAATAAATTCTAGGCCTTGTAGCTTATGCTCTTTGAATGCAAATGCTTGCCATACTTCTAGTGATATTCATGATTCTTTGCTTGATGTAAATGGTGATGTTTCTTCCACCGGTCTCATGTGCACATCATGCATTGATTTAGAAAAAGAAGTTTTGGTTTTGAAGCAAATGTGTGATGATATGAGCGCTAAGTTGGTTGAGCACAATGATATGAGTGCTAACCTTGAGAAGGAGATTGAGCTCTTGCGTACCACATATGCCGAGTGCATTGACAAGGAGATGGAAAACTTGAGAAACACTCCTTGTGGTACTTGTGATCGCCTCATGTTTGAAAATGAGGTTTTAGCCAAAAGATGCAAGAGTCATTGTGCTAACTCTTTTGATTCACGCAATTCTTGCAACTCCGATGTTGATGTTTCTAAGCTTGATTTTTTGAAACCAAAGTTGAGTTCTTGTGTTGCGCGTGAGTCTTTTGACGATAGCACTTGTGCCAAGGTTTCAGATAGCTCTTTCATAGCTACTCCTAACCTTGATGTATCTTCGAGTGATGTCCAAGGGACTTCTCATGACAAGGGTGCTTCTCATATTTTTGGAAATCGTGCTCCCAATTCGATATTCCATTGCACCTTTTGCAAGAAGGATGGACATCAATTCGATTTTTGTTTCCGCCGTGTCAAACATGAGCGACGTATTCGAGCTAAGGCTTATAGGAAGCCGCGTAGCCTTTCCCATGGCACGTGCTCCTAGTGTTGGCACCAAGTTGAATGTTGATGCTTCTTGTTCTAAGCCCCAAGGGACTTCTCACTTGTCAGAGAATGGTGTGCCTTCCAATAGGCCTTTGTACCATTGCTCTTTTTGTGAGAAAGATGGGCATCAAGAAAGCTTTTGCTATCGGTGTGCCAAACGTTTGCGCCAAGCTCGCTCTTCTAGGAAGATGGTGGTTCATAGCCCTTCTCATGGCATGAAGGCTTGTGCTCCTAGTAAGAAGCCCCTCTTTGTTGATGGGTTTTATGACTCCTTTTCTAGTGGGATAGGTCATGGTCGTGGACATGCGTCTAGTGCTTCTTCTCTTGGTCCACGTCATGCTTTTCATGGTGCTTCTATTGGTTCTTCTACAAAAACCTTGGAAGATGTTTGCCTCCTTTCCTATGGTACGACTCGTTCTTCTCCTCGAGTTGTCCTTTTGAGGAATGCTTCCAAGGGTGTTTCAAAATTGCATTTGAACCAACATTTGCATGATGCTAACCCACAAGATAAGTTGAGTTTTGTGACCAAGTCTTGGGTTCCCAAGTACATGCTTGCTAACCCTTCAGGATCCAAGACTCGGGTTATTTTGTCCTCTTGTGTGTAGATATGAGGACGCGGGGTGGAGAACATGCACCGAATGGAACTTGGTCTTTTAGATGTGATCAAGTTTTTGATGGTTCTCTGCATCCCGCTTAGATTTGCCTCCAAAGAGGTTTTTGCTACTCGGTGAGCATTCTTATACACTCATACCTTGTACATTCATGTTCTATTTTCTTGTGGTATGAGATGGACTATCATGTGCTCACTCGTATAGTTCTCACATGTACATTTTTCTTTGTATCATGTTTTGATGTAGACTAGCATGTACTATCTTGTACATCATGTCATGCTAGTCTTGTGTACAGCTTTGGTGGCTATTCCACTATTCATGCTAGTTTGTGATCCTCATGAACATTATGCCATGTTTTACCATATTTATCCACGAGCTTGATTTGTAGTGGTATGATGTTCATTAGGTGTCGCTTTTCAGGTGCTAGTTTTGGTTAGCTACATGTATCCTATTGGCATGTTTAGTTTGAGCACTAGCCTTTCACTCTTGTGTCATGTTACATGCTTTTGGATCTATTGCTATCATTATCTTGCATTGTAGCATGTGTTGAGGTTTAGGCTGTGTTTGGGTTGATCATGTCTTTAGGCTACATTTTGCTATATAGTGCTTTATTCTGTTGCATAGTAGTCTTGTCTAGATTGAATTCGGATCTCCTTGCAGTATCATTCATAGGAAGACCTCTTTTTGTTGAGAGTTCACCTTATGCTTTTATGTGACTAACCGTTTTGTGGAGACCTTGAGGTCACACTGGACGATACAATGCCTTGTGTTTTGTTCTGCTTTTGAGTGTGCAGAAGAACAGGAGCCTGGGGAGAGCATTTCGGCTCACGGACCCGATCCCACTTCTTCCATGACTTGGAGTTCCGTTCGACCAGCTCTTCAGTGAGCACTAGCTGCACCTGTGGGAGCGACAGCATTAGGCGAGGGGGAGACGACTTCTGCGAGGCAGGCGCCCCGGAGATTTTAGTAGATTCAGGCGTCCCCTCGGGTATCACACCAGCAGGCGGTCAAACGCTTCATGAGGTACCTCCAAGACACTTCTGACCTCGGGTTTTGGTACTCTTCTTCTTCGACCTCTCTCTGCTATGTGGTCTTTCCGGAGTGGTTTTCTGCTGGCTGTTCGCTTGAGCGTTTCTTGGCTCTTCTCTTGTGAGTTTGGTGTTTGGTTCCCTTTTTAGATGGGGAAGCATTTTGCTTGTTGTATCATAGTTTGACTTCTCCGATACCCTTTTGTTTTGGGTTTTCCTTGTTAGGCTAGTTTTGCTTTGTCTTTGATAGACTAGCTTTTGCATGCATTTCATCCTGTATTTTAGTGCATTTTAGAGCTTCATGTTTAGAGCAATGAGAATGAGATTATGCTCATTTTGGTATGCCCTGTTTATTTATGATGATGCTTGTAGCTTAGGCTCTTTTTGATCACTTGATACATGTTATGAGCTAAGCTATTTTTGCAAATGGTGAACTTGATTAATCAACTATGAAACCTTTAATTTGTTCACCATTGAGAGTGGCAACTAGCATGGTTAGGATGTGTTGAGATCACTTGTGCTATCTTTTGTATGCTAGGTTGCTATGTCTCTTGCACTGAGTCATTCACTTGCTTGGTTTGTTCATGTTTACCTTGTGCTTAAAATTTGAACCAAGTCTAAGTGAAATGAAAAGATCGAGATGGGATTGCATGTGTCAGCACCTCACGGTATCAAGACTGTTTCTCATTGCACTTTTGAGTTAAAATTGAGCCGTGTACTGTAAGACCGAAACTGGTGCTTTAAGCTTCTGATTGCTTTTCTTGCATAGGCTTAGCCCAGTTGAAAAGTTAGGCAATGACCATGCTTTCAGCCTCTCGCAATCACATGCTTTAATTTGAACTTGTGTTAATACCGCTGCAATCTCCGATAAAAATTTGAAGATAACACAAGTCCATGTTTCATTCTATTGCATGATGATTGAACTTTGCTAGGGGTAGTTCACCTTTTATACTTGAGTTAGCACTTGGTTGATTTCCTGTCTATCCATGCTAAGTGCTATTTTAGTGGTGGACTCCTTTTCAAATGGCTTAAAACAGCTCACATGCTTAATTGTTCATATTTCGTATTTATTGATCAGTTTGAGCCTTTGCTAGCATTTGTATTGGTTGCTACATTTTCAGGGCAGCACCCTTTTGAGCATCTTTTCATTCTGATTGCTATACACTTGAAGTTGTTGCATTGTGCATATCATGCATTTTTAGCTTAGTGTTCATACCCCCAGCTCCGATACACCTTGTGATTACTCCCATGTGCATTTGGTTGATGACTTGTCTTGTGTTTGTGTCAACTTTGTGGAGAGATGTCCAAACCCCTCAGCATGTTCCCTTTTGTTAAGGGGGAGAAGCTGTTTGCAAGGGGGAGCTTGAGTGTTGGCACAAATGGGAGAGTCGTGCACTTTGGGGAGAGCTTTGAGCTAGGGGGAGTTTAGCTCTTTTATGTGCTTCAATTGGTATCCTTCATAGTGAGCTTTGTTGCATAGCATTTTTGTATAGGCTTGCTTTCAGGGGGAGTTGTTTTATATTGCAACATCTCCGCGTGCTCTGAATGTTTGTGCTCCATTTGGTTTTGAGCTTCTTTTTGTGTTTTCTCAGTTGGTATCGACCCTGCTAGTTGTGTTGTGCCGTTTTGCCTCTGTCTTGAGGGACTAGCAGTTTTTGCTTGGTATTTTCGATTGGTATGGAGCCTTCAGCTAGTTGTGTCGAGCCTCTGTGCCTCTGTCTTGAGGAACTAGCTGTTTTCACCAATTTTTGGCTGTTTGTGATTTGTATCGAATTTTCTGCTAGTTGTGTTGAGCCTCTGTGCCTCTATCTTGAGGGACTAGCAGTTTTGCATTCTAATGCGTTGTTTCAGCCTCAATTGGTATCGAGCCTTGAGCTAGTGGTGTTGAGCCTTTTCTGCCTCTTCTTAAGGGCTAACTCATTTTTGACTTGGTTCCGTTGAGCCGTTGCCCATGTCTTTGGGAACCAAGTTTTTTGCTCCTTGTCTGAGTTTTCGCTCTTTTGTGGAGTTTTGCTCAGATTTTGCTTGGTTGCGTTGAGCCGTTGCCCATATCTTTGGGGACCAAGTTTTTGGTTTTGGTATCTCAAACCATCTCTTGTGTCTAGTTTTTGTCAATTCAATCATCAAGGGAGAGAAATTTCGAAACCCAAGTGGATAAGTACCTTGGTTTCTTTTATGATGATTGTTTGACAATTTATTTGAGATTGGCTTTTGAGTGCCTTTTGGGATTCATGAAACTCTTGTTTCTCTTGACGCTTCGGTTGTGTGGAGGCTTTGCCCGCTTTTCCTGTTTCTTTTGGGACCAACAGCTTTTATTTGGAGTTTTCATGATCATTCCTTATCTCAAGTGGCCTTGTGTTTGCTTTTAATTGGCTTTTGGGCACTTGAATGAGCCTTGCCTTCAAATCCTTCCTTTGTGGTTTTATTGTTAGTCAATGCATTCATCAAGGGGGAGATTGATAACATATATGATGAATGATTGACATTTATGAGGAAGGTTTGAGGCTTTTCCCGGATGAGTCCATATCTCACTGTTGACGCTCACTAATGCTCATAATTAACCATCAACTATTGCATGAAATGACAGTAAATGAATTACAAAGCATAGTTGTAGGGTTTGAAACTAACAAGTTCCACGAGTTTTGGTGCTCTCACTTGTTTTGTAGGACATCAATATTTCATCATATAAAAGTATCTCAAGTGATGAATTGGAGTGCACCATTGTGAAGGGCTCGTCGAGACGATCGAAACGGACATATCATTTGCTATATTCGGAGTCCCAGATGAAAAGATATTAATTTCACAACGAAATCTGCAAAAGAAGGATCTAGAAGACACCAGAAGACACAACGAGGCGGCCCACCACATGGGCCCACTGGGCCAGACCGACCGGTCCCACTTGGAGACCGACCGGTCGGCCACGGAGGCCGTTTCGCCTCCACCTTCTGGAACCTTCTTCCACCGCCTCCTAGGATGCATCTCCACCGTCCCTGAAGTCGGTTTGATCCAAGGGCTCACGTTCCACGCTCCGGGCTATAAAACCAGACCCAGACCCCCCTCTCCAGGCATATCCATCTTCATTATTCATCTCCACATCAGAAACTAGGGTTTCAATTAGAAGTAGAGGTCCCTCTAGATGAATCTCTTCTAGTTCATCTAGAATTAGATCTAGTTCATCTAGTTGTAATCAAGAGCCAGCTATCAAGTAGAAGACTAGTTACCCCTCTAGTTTAGGTTTAGAACCTAGTCTTATATTAGAACTAGAAGAGAGAGAGAGAGAGAGAGAGAGAGAGAGAGAGATCAAGAAGGAGCTCCGGCCTGTTGGATCCACTTCTTCATCTTGTACCTGTGGATTCAAGTTCATCATCAACTTCAGTGATTGTTTCGGTAATCAACATCTATATTTAAGTTTGAGTTATTGTTCTTATTATTCTTAAAGATTTATGACTCTCTTTTGAGTACTTTAATTCTAGTCATTCTAGAGTTAGAGTAGTTGGATAGTGCAAGCATGGTGCTTAGACTTGATAGCTCATATATGCCTCCTATAACGCCGGTAGTAGTGGATGTTCGCAAGGGTGACTCTTATAGCCTTGTTGATTCTTCTGTAGTCCACTTACCCGTGTGTAGGCTCGGTAGGATTATACATTTGCATAAAAGATTCACACTCTGTTTGTGACCTTTTATGGCAACTTCCCCACTAAGAATAATATAAACATATCACTCTTAAATTGGAATTAGACCGCCTTAATGATGCCCTCTATACTTCTAGATTCTCCGTCCTTGTTAGCTACTCAGGGGATAGACTTTAAGGCTTAACAGTATCCGTTCCTTTGGGTTCGATATTAAAATTGGTTACTCCGGTGAAGTGCTACATCGGTAGATTTTATCTGTGCGCTTGCGGATAAAGTAGAGTGTGCGTTAATTTATACCAACAAGCATTTCTGGCGCCGTTGCCGGGAATGATAGATCATCTTAAGTCTTAGTTTAACCTTGTAATGATACTTTTATCTTTTCCTTTTGTCCCAGTCTTTTCATTATTTTTGTTTTCATTCTTATGAATGTTGTTTTTGAATTCCAATCTTATCTATCACTACCCCATGAGCATGCTATAACCAGTAGAATCCTTATATCCCATCATAATACCTGGTTATGAGCTATGCCTACCTTTCTGCTGCACTGTCCTTGTAATGAGCATAGAATTATAATTATGAAAATATTCCTTCGGGTATTCTTGTCACTAACCTTTCCAGGTCTGGAGCAGAAAAGAACGAAGGAACAACAAACACAAGGTATGTCCCACTAATCATCATGCAACATTGAATTACATTCATCCAATCTTGATTTGTGCAAAATCCAAGCTTGGGGAATAGATTTTCTAAGAATATTTCTTGCCATGTTGCTATGTTGGTTGTCCTTACCTTTGGGATATGCTCATATACTAATCATACTCTTTCATCACCATCTGAATAAATCTCTACAATGCTTTCATGATATCTTTATTTGCTATAGTATATACTTTGGTTTTGAAGTATCATCATACACCTTTTAAATTAGGCATGGAGCTTAGTTTAACTGTTTTCATGAATTAAAGTAAGACATGGCATCTGGTTTGATTCTTGAGCTAAAAGGTGTGCTGATTTTACTTCTAAAAGCTTTTAAATTAAGTATGGTGCTTAGGTTAAAATGCCTTCCTAGATCAAATTAGACGTGGTGTCTAGGTTGATTTCTGAACTTATAGTATGCTATAGTAGATATTGGATATTTTTGTTGGACTAACCCCTGTAGGAAAACTTTCATTATTAATTTGGGGAAGTCCGGAGATGAACTCACACTGGAGATGAAGCAAGGCGTACAATGAACTTCAACAACTTTGCACAATGAAGACTCAGCTCATTCATCATGGATGAAAGAACTGTGAGTATCAAAGTTTATTTATTTTATCTTCTACTGCAAGTTATCTTTTGCCTTGAATCATGTTAAAGTGCAGCCAACACATAAAATACTAGTCTACGCTAAAATAATCCTAAAAACATCTTTTTATTAGCATAGATGCAAAATACATAAGTTGTGGACAACAACCCATGATTCAAATTCTTGCAATCCTTCGGGTATATGTCCACTAACATTACGCAGGAGAGAGATTTTGTTCATCTATGGTTTGGTCTGAACATTGAAGATCCAAAACTCAAGCCATAAACACACAAACCTACTCTCAGATCACAAATGGTGCTAGCATAGCTTTGAGTTTTGCTTGGGCGCTGATGACAAACAGGATGCAACTTACCATGTATGAGACAACCTATGCCTGCAACCATCATTATCCAAGACATCAAGACAAGAAGTGGGGAGTAATCTTCTTTTTAAGCAAGAGCTAGCTTGGGAGACAAGATGGTACCACTACAACAATAGCAAGATCTACAAGTCAAACACGTGAACATGTTGTTGGGAGTCCATCTACATCACAAGCCAGCCTGGGAGAGAATTCTGTTGTCTAGATATGTTTCACAATCAAAGGGGGGAAGGAGAAACCCAACTTCAAACATATTGACCTTCTACCCACCACTTTGATCAGTACAAACCACTAGATGCTGCCCTAGTCAAGAAGAGAAGTTTGATCCATCACTCATTCTTGGAAGATCGTTCTTGAACACCATCAATGTTATCATCTTTGCGGGACCTAGAGAAGTCAACTTTTGGATCTTTTGCTGATTCTTCAACAACTACATCACTTCTGAGCAGCCAAAGAGAACCAAGAGAAGACGTCGAAGGGCGAACCAACTGCCAAGAATTGAGGAGGGCATCATGAAGGATGAAGCCACTGCACCACAAGAGTTAGAAGATGGAGAGATAGTACCTGAGCCAGCAAATCAAGAAGAACAGCTGATAAGATCTCCATCATCTAGACACTGTTGAGAGGACAAGTCTCAGTTGTGACATTACAAGACAAAGACTCTCATAGAGGCACACGAGTAGCTGCTCTAAATTCAAGTCTCTTGCCAACCCAATAATTAAAGAAAAACAAGAAAGGTTGACAAGAGAAGAATGCAGAACTGTCCCTACATCCTCATAGTACAAAATTAATACAAGAAAGAGAGGATCCTAGTCAACATACTCGAGGAACAATGTGCCTTCACTGATAAGTCGACACATAGAAGGTCGATACCTATAAAGATGATTCCACTGTGATCTTCCTCCTCTCAAGCATATTGTGAGACAAACAAGAGAAGACAAGTCATTCATAAAGAACAACCAGCTAGACAAGAGAAGCTTCCACAAGTTGGTTCAGCACAATCACTTTCCAATGACAAAGTAACATTTCAAGGTAAGTAACCATCACTTTAAAAGCTTCTTCTTGATTCTAGTATGAACATAAATAAAGAACTAAACATGTTTAAGTTGCATCTCACTTGATCCAATCTAATCAACTCAACATGTTTAGTCCTTTGATCTTTGTTCCTAGCTTTACTCTCGTGAATCTCACTGTCTTAACTAAATGAGCTAAAATGTTGTGCATCTAACCTTTGGAAGATGATATATCTTAATCATGAAAAGATCGACACATTATGCATAGATTATCCTTCCTTAGGTTAAGTAATCTGATCTGTTAAATATTTTAAGATGCTACTTTCATGCTCATCCTCTGAGCCTATCACTCATGTTAAGATTGAATAGAACACATAAAACAACAAGTTTGTCTTGTGCAATGTGCCTAAGGTTAGAGAGGAATAAACAAAACTTTTGGTTCTGTTGGTGTTTTTCCACCAACAGAGCCCATGCACTTGATCTCTACCTTGTCTTTATGAGCAGGACACACTCTTGAGCAAACAGGGCGAAGTTTGTCAATTCCTAAATTCTATAGAGTGAAGATCCTAGATCTACAAGAACATGAACACTGAGCAAGATGCTGCCAGCTTCCATAATTAACGCTTCATTTCAAACTGCTGGATGAACGAAGAACAAGAGTGACACCATATCAAGAGGCATAAACAAGAAGGAATGATGGAAGATGTCGTAGTCAAAATTAGACGTCATGAAGTCCCCACAGACTTCTTGATCTTTGACATAGGAGAAAACAATGATGTCCACCTCATCCTAGGAAGACCATTCCTCTACGCTACAAGTGCAATCATCTACAAGAGGAAATCCATGTTCACTTTCTTGGAGAAAAGGCACGATGCAACTTCATCAACTACATGCCCAATGAAGCACTCAAGAAGAACAGAAGTGAAAGACGCCGCTCTCAATGCCAAAGAAGACAAACTATCAACAATAGAGAGGCCAATCACGCAGAAGAAGCTATCGACACTGTCCTTGGAAAGAAGGGAGAGAAAACCTCAAGACAATGAACCACAGGAAGTGAAGACTCAGACCAAGAAAGTATGAAAAAGTCTGCACCTCTCAGGTACAATAAATAACAACTTTCCAAACGTCTGGCATACCTTGGGAGGTCTAAACCAAGGGAAGGTCCGGTTCGTCAGACCTAAATATCCGAACCTTCGCCAAAAGGTAAAAATCGGTAGTTATCCTCATATTTATTTTCCTTCATATTTCTCATATTTAATTCTTAGTCATTTATTGCATCATCATATTTAATCATTGCATCATCATATTTAATTCACAATGTTGACGCAAAACGTCACACCTCGCGCCAAGCACACATGAAGCCGAAAAGCTGGCTTCAATCGGGTGCCCGGAGTGTGTTGATTCCGGAGACGTGCCAGTCGGTTTGACCTGAAAACCAACAAGGGATAAAAACGTGAGAATACCTCTGGAACATGCCGGGTGAGACCAGACAGTTCCATATGTACGGCTTTAAAAGCCAATCACGATGGCACACAGCTATAGAAGCTGTCTGTCAGAGCATGTTTGTAAAATCATTCGGCAAGTATGAAAACAGAGTATGTAAAGCATATTAACTATCGAAAAACACATGTAAAGGGAGACATGCTCGAACAGATTAGAGATGTTGTAAACAGGTAACTTGCCCAAATAGATCTACTCAAATAACACATGCATAGGCCAATCCAACTAATCTGCCGCACGTTTAGTCTTCATAAACCCGTCAGGTATAAACTCAAGCAAAGCTAATCCACCGCATGATACCACTTGCTATGAGTCTACGCCACTTCTTATAATTAGATTAATCCACCGCATGATACAATCTAATTATAACAAGCTAAAAGCATGTATATATTTGAATAGATCTATAAAAACTCATTACTCGTGTAAGCATAACCAAAATCGGCAAACCAGCCGAATTGGGGTCCACGAAGAAGGAACAAACAAACAAGCACGGTTAAACTAATCTAAAACCTGCATCTGCCGCACGATACCTAGTTTTATCAGAGCCTAATCATAAATGACATGCGTGAACCCGCGACATGTAACAATCTGGATTGAACTTTGATCCGGCCACCATGATATTATGATTAGCAAGAGCACAAGCAAACTTGTGAAAACAAGGCCGAACAAAGATCAATCTAGATTGGGCAAAAGAGTGTTACAAGAATTAAATAAATAAAACATATAACACATGATAACTTAATGAATCTATCAGATCTGCCAAATCTAATAGAGCCGATAACTATTTTTACTCATGACTCAATCCGCCGCACGATACAAGGCACAAGCAAAAACTTCCCGACATAAACTTAAATCCGTCGCACGATACTAAGCTTAACATATGAGACTACTTGCATCATATCTAAATCCACCGCATGATACTAGACATGGTACCAAGGTTGCCGAGACTTACGGAGGTCGATGGATCGATGATTCCTCTCGAAGAACTCGACGACACGACTAAGGACTCGAAGATGGCACGGGGCCGGTTTGTATTGATGTGGTTGTGAACAGTTTTGATAATAGCCAAGGGTTTATATTTATACCCTGGACGCAATACAAGTCCTAAGAGGACACGACTATGAAATATTAAAGGAAAATACAATATTCTTGGCCTTCAACTCTTTTCGGAATCATCATTACCTTAATTGTCGCAATTTTGTTGCCCGATCGGCTCTCGCTTCCGTCGTTTCAATGGAAACTCCCTTTTCTCAGAATAGCCGACCGCATGAGCAGTTGCCGAATCCTTGGAAACTAGCCGACCGCATGGATACTTGCCGAATGCCTTATACGTCCATCTCCGCACACTGGACATGCATGTCGTCTTCTAGCCTTTCCTTCATCGTGAAGCCATTCATGCTAAAAATAGAAGTGGACGTCGAGATGTGCATGCTTTATATATTTTGCCTTCTTTGCATGCTTGCCACATCACAACGCCACCAAATCCAACTCCTGGCCAATGAGATTAGAACCCTCTGTTTCTTGAATACTCGTTTAATCTGTCACGGTCATGGTCGATTATCCTCGTGATCGGTTTCTCTTGCCATATCTATTTCCTGAATGGAGTAACCGACCGCTTGGCCGTCTACTGAATGCTCTTCTCACTGCTCGTTGGGTCCACCTGTCATCTTCTCAATGTTGACCAAAATCCAGTGTTAACACGCAAACATTTTAATTTCTGCATTGCATTAGTAAAGAAAATAAAAATATTGCATTTGTTACACTACATCATAAACCATGAAGCCTCATGTGAATAATTCTATGGTGTGTAAAAACCCACAGGAATGTTCACCGTGGTGGCATAAAAAATATAATAATAATAATATAAATATTAAAAATAAATATGCATACATTCAACCTGTTGCATTTTCTCTTGCATCATAAAAATCTAAAAACATAAAAATATTGAGAAAGAGATCTTACTGAAATTCTGGACAACTAAGGCTTGAGTGGCCAACCGCTAATGCTTAATCTGTTCTACAAGTTTTGTTGTCTATTTGAGTTTCACAAGATTGAAAAGGCCAAGAAAAGCTGACGAGGAAGTGAATGTTCCATCCACTACTGGAGCACTGTTTCAACAACCATCAACCTCAATCAAAGCTCTAATGGAGGAAGGACATATCCACTGTCAGTCTGCTACATTACAAGATCGAACGACTACATCAATATTTAGCTTGGGGGAAGGCATCCCCATGTATCCACGTAAGTATCTTTATCCTCTTAAGTTTTTCATTCTATGAATAAATTCAAAACACCAAAAATATGTGAGGACATGAAGGCTCACCCCTAAAAAGAAAAGAACAGAAATATGTGGGCACATGAAGGCTCACCATTAATTAAAAAAGAGACAAAAATATATGGGCACATGAAGGCTCAACACTAGTAAGGGAACCAGCTTGGGGGAGACGCACCCCTGTTATCTTCGCGATTAAGGTATGTCTTTATTACTACTACTACTACTATTATTAGCTTTATCTTAAAGTGTGTTAGATTAAATAAATAAAATAGTGTGTCTAGTTTGTTTTAAGAAGTTGATGACTGAAGAAGAACCCTCTCTCTCTAATCTTTTGCATGGAAATGATGAATAGTTGCTCTATCTAATTTCTTTCAAGTACCTAGCCTTCAAAGCATGAGTTCTCCTAATTAATAATGTTGCCTTAAAATGAAATTGAATACATGGATGGCAAATACTTAATCTAAGGTCTAGTTAATTGGGATATGACATGTGATGATCTGAGTTGCTATTATCTTGTTCTAATCAACACTAAAGTTCCAGAGATTTCTAAATATGAATATGACTAATAATTGCATTGAGTTAAATTAAGCATTGTGACCCTGTGAGATGTTATCTTGCCATTGAATTGAGATCACTTACACATTTCATCCATCTTCCACATAAATGCTCATAATTATCTGTTGCTACCCTCTTATAAGTTTGTTGGAAGCATGTGGCTATTAAAAAAACAGAGAAAAGAAAAAAAGAAGGAAAGATCCGAGGAAATAAAAAGGGACAAGTGTCTAAAACCTCAAAAAGATAGATCCCGAGGAAATAAAAAAGGACAAGTGTCCGGAACCTCGAAAAAATATCAGAAAAAAAAATGGGCACGTGCCCGACAGTAGAATTAGCCTGATAGCCATATGTCTCTGATAGACAGAAGAGAGTGAATATATTCAAAAGAGCATCCGACTTTATTTTTCCATACACATGCACTTCTTGATTCAATGGTTGGTTGACTTTCTCTTTGGATTCATTGTTTAATTTGACAACATATGTATTAAAACTTTTAAAAATTAATTAAAACTCTGGGATAAAGGTGAAGTGAAAGAACTAGAGACATAGTGCTTGATTTGATCGTTCAATCTCTCAATTATTCAAGATCTAAGGTAAGAGTAATAAGCCCCATGAAGAATAACATGATATGTTTCGGAGAATTTTCGTTTAACAACAAGTATACTTGTTGGAAGTAAAGATATTGTAGCAACTCCTGATCCATTGTTGAGAGTGGCTTTGCTCGGTACTAGCAAAGGTTAAGCTTGGGGGAACTTGTTGATGCTCACTAATGCTCATAATTAACCATCAACTATTGCACGAAATGACAATAAATGAATTACAAAGCATAGTTGTAGGGTTTGAAACTAACAGGTTCCACGAGTTTTGGTGCTCTCACTTGTTTTATAGGACATCAATATTTCACCATATAAAAGTATCTCAAGTGATGAATTGGAGTGCACCATTGCGAAGAGCTCGTCAAGACGATCAAAACAGACATATCATTTGCTATATTCGGAGTCCCGGATGAAAGATATTAATTTCGCAACGAATCTGCAAAAGAAGGATCTAGAAGACACTAGAAGACACCACGTGGCGGCCCACCATGTGGGCCCAATGGGCTAGACCGACCGGTCCCACTTGAAGACCGACCGGTCAGCCACAGAGGCCGTTTCGCCTCCGCCTTCTAGAACCTTCTTCCACCGCCTCCTAGGATGCATCTCCACCGTCCCTGAAGTCGGTTTGATCCAAGGGCTCACGTTCCACGCTCCGGTCTATAAAACCAGACCCAGACCCCCCTCACCAGGCATCTCCATCTTCATTATTCATCTCCACATCAGAAACTAGGGTTTCAATTAGGAGTAGAGGTCCCTCTAAATGAATCTCTTCTAGTTCATCTAGAATTATATCTAGTTCATCTAGATGTAATCAAGAGCCAGCTATCAAGTAGAAGACTAGTTACCCCTCTAGTTTAGGTTTAGAACCTAGTCTTATATTAGAACTAGAAGAGAGAGAGAGAGAGAGAGAGAGAGAAAGAGATCAAGAAGGAGCTCCGGCCTGTCGGATCCACTACTTCATCTTGTACCTATGGATTCAAGTTCATCATCAACTTCAGCGATTGTTTTGGTAATCAACGTCTATATTTAAGTTTAAGCTATTGTTCTTATTATTCTTAAAGATTTATGACTCTCTTTTGAGTACTTTAATTCTAGTCATTCTAGAGTTAGAGTAGTTGGATAGTGGAAGCGTGGTGCTTAGACTTGATAGCTCATATATGCCTCCTATAACGCCGGTAGTAGTGGTTGTTCGCAAGGGTGACTCTTATAGCCTTGTTGATTCTTCTATAGTCCACTTACCCGTGTGTAGGCTCGGTAGGATTATACATTTGCATAAAAGATTCATACTCTGTTTGTGACCTTTTATGGCAACTTCCCCACTAAGAGTAATATAAACATATCACTCTTAAATTGGAATTAGACCGCCTTAATGATCCCCTCTATACTTCTAGATTCTCCGTCCTTGTTAGCTACTCAGGGGATAGACTTTAAGGCTTCACACTATCCGTTCCTTTGGGTTCGATATTAAAACTGGGTTACTCCGGTGAAGTGCTACATCGGTAGATTTTATCTGTGCGCTTGCGGATAAAGTAGAGTGTGCGTTAATTTATACCAACACTCGCTATGCGCTTAATGTTTATGACTAACCAGTGGCGTTGAGTTGTGGTGTGTTACTGTGTTGGTGTGCGTGTGCAACATGTGTCTCTTGGCTGTGTTGATGTGCAAGTGTGGAGCTCGGATACAGTGGTCAATGGCGAGGTGAAGGTCAAGTAGAGACGTGTGGTGCCAACGGACCAGGAGCGGTGAAGGATGGGTGTGCCGTGTGGCGGACGTGCCATGCCGATGTACCCAGAGTAGTGAAGGGCGCACGTGAGGCTTGGACCGATGGACCGGAGGGCCGGAGGACCAGCTGTGGTAGCTGGCACGTGGCATCGGCGAGCAGGAGCACATGGGGATGTGTGATGCATCGGCCGAGTCGAGAGGAAGACGATGGCGTCGTGTCACTTGGCGGGAGGTCGGACACGGGCTTGCGTGCGGCGCAAGTGCCGTCGGCTGAGTCAAGAAGGAAGGCAAAGGTGTTGTGCCCGACGCGGAGGCTGGACATGCATCGGCATCGGTGCCGGTGGCCGGGGTGTGCGAACCACATCCCGTCTACGCTGCGGGTTCGGTAGCTGAGCCTCAAAAAGCTATCCTCTATGGTTTCTGAGTTTGGGCCTCAAAACTCGGGGTGGCGGGTTTCCGAGTTTGGGCCTCAAAACTCGAGGTGACCGGTTTCCGAGTTTGGGCCTCAAAACCGATGGTGGACGGTTTCCAGGTTTGGGCATCAAAACCTGGGCTGGCGGGTTTACCGGTTTGGGCCTCAAAACCGGGCGGAGGTTCCTATTCGGAACGGTCGACGCGTGGCGGCACTGAGAGGCTTGCGTTGCGATGAAGCTATCGGTGAGGAAGGAGCGGTGGTCGATGGTGACGGCACGTGGCGGTATCCTCGAGCTTGCATCGAGGTAAAGCGAAGGATGAGAAGGCGCGTGGCCGTCGGATGAAAATTGACCGGACTGGACGGTTTTACCCCTAGGGGGTATTTGGGTCAGTGCTTCATGTGAGGGCGTTTTGGTCTTCGGACGTGCGCCTATATATATGAAGGGGGCTGGTTAGGGCAGCCTATCCTTGGAGGTATCACTCTCATTTTCTTCATTCTAGAGGAGGCTAGGGTTAGGAGGAGAGACCGGCTCTTCTTCTTGAGCTTTTTGCCATCCGCATTTTGTACTGCGAGGAGTGGCTTGTAACCAGACACAAAGTGCTACACAGTTCATCAATTTAGGAGTAGGTTTTTGAGGTATCACTTGTTGACACCTCGAGTGGCACGCAAAAGAAACCGAAAGCGCACGGCTGTCAGTTGTAGCTTTTCACCTCAGAGTATTCCGGGGTATCGAATCCACGAGGAACATGAAGTGATTTTGAGAAAACTAGGGGGACAAGGATATCTAGGATAGATGAAGGGATCAGGCACTATCTACTGGGGTAGATCGTAGTTCTATTAGACTTCTAGTGATTTAAGTTCTTTACTAGTGTACTGTGGGCGTACTAGCCTTTATCACTGACTTAGGTTGAACGCTAGCACAACGAGCCCTACTGTTAAACTAGACCAACTACGTGGTGGAATTCAAGGCGCACACGGCTGTCACCACCTGCTTGCTACCACAGCTATCCGGGGGCCTAGCCGTATTCACTGGCAATATATAGCATAAGTACCACACTTAATCTATATATTACTACTACTAGCCCTGTACTAGAACTAGAGCACTTGAAACTAATATCAAGCAATGAAACAAACACACAAGTACTGAAAATAAATACTTGAAGATAAAATAGATACTAAGTTACCAAAGTTGAAGCGCAGAGCAGAGAGAAGCAGAGGTCTCCGACAACTCCGGAACTCTCCAGGCTTCTACTCTTCTCCTTTCCAGCTCCTATTCTAGTGAGGCACTCACACCCTCTCTAATCTCTCTAGCATAGCAAGTGTGCTAATCTAACCAAATGGTGAGGAATCATGTGAGGCTCCTCGAATGAGAGCTCAAGGGGCCTATTTATAGTGCTAGGAAGCTAGGGGGGTACTTATAGAGTGAAGGGGAGGTCGGTTAGGGTTTAGGGGGTGGCTCCCGCCACCAAATCCTGGTGCCCGCCACCTCTCTGCCGCCCATTGCAACCGCCATTCATCCAACGGTCTTCATTTGCTCTCCTAAGTCGGTTTGAGGGTCGGTTAGGGTTTAGACACATGTCCAAAGCCCACTATCCAGGTGATACTCTTCTTAGCCCTTGGATCAAACCGTCTTAGTGTGCAATGGCCAGGATTTGAGCTTGAGGTGACTCCCACGGATCGATGACGTGGCTTGGGCCACTTTTGGCACGAGTGACCTGGCGGCCGCCAGTAATAGGTGGCGGCCGCCACCTTGCTCAGGCCCAAATGGGCCAGAGTGGCTTGGCCTTGCTCCTGGTACTCTTGTTTGGCCCAAATTCCATCATTTCCTGCATTAAGATAAGAAACTATGCACATGTGGAAATAGGTTTGTTATAAACCAAATCTTCTACCTTTTATGTTGTTTTACCTTGGTTTTGGGTGAAATGTTGATGGTGAAATGATGCTTTAAGCACCATCAACAAGCTCCCCCACACTAACCTCTTGCTCGTCTCGAGCAAGCATGGACTTTAAGAATTGAAACAATTTTATTGGACTAAGCATTCACACAAGATGTTCAACTACCTATACTCATGTTTAGTAACCTTTCCAAGTGGCTGAGAGATAGAATAGCTTACAAATAAGAGAAACACACTTTCCTCTTTTACATACCTTGGGGTTTCAGGATATTTTCAAAAAGAAAAAACATGGTTCATTGAATCTCTCTTTAAATCTCAAGGCACTCATGGTGTATATCCTCACTTTATGGCAAAAGAAAATGCCAGAGTCTATCCTATGGTTTATGTGGAGTTTATAGGGAAAGGAAGGAATGTAAGGCACTTCTATCTCTCTTTTATTGCTAAGTCAAGTTTAGGATCATGGGAGAGTATAGTCATGCACTAGCCAAGGTATAGGGTGGGCTAACTCAACTCCTTTGTTCTTTATGAAACTCTTCTCTTACCAAGGATCATGGCTATATGCATCTCTTTTTTTTGAATAATTGGACACTTGTCCTTTTTAGAGCATTTGCTCTCTTTTTTTTAGATACTATATAGCCATGTCCTTTGAAGGAATGAGGAAATTTATTCTATTCTTTTAGATCAAAATTTTGGAGGAGAACTACATGAGTATACTCTCAGTGTGAGAGTTGTCTCAAAAAGGCATGGTTTGCCTTGGCTTTTAGAGCATGACTAAACTCTTCTACCTAGATCAACTATTCTTGACAAAGCTCAAAGATTGATTTAGAAGGCTTTATGGGCTGTTTTCCTATACTCTAATATTTTGGCTTTGGTAGGTGGATAGGAAAGAAATATCATGAACCATGGTAATTTTGGTTTTCAAAATAAAAACTCCCAAAGTTGTAGCAGAGTACTAATGCAATTTCAATTACTACTTCTATATCTTATCAAACAACAACCTAGGCTGATTTCCCTATCAAAATGAGTAGGCTACTACACATGAATAAAAGGTAGAATAACATGTCGTGTAAACACTCAATTCAAAAGAAATTGTTTCAGCATTTTTATTTCCTAGCTGCATTTTTAGTTCAAACCGAGACATCCAGTGATCCAAATTGTACAGAATTTAAAACACAGGTTTAGGGGTTCACCGGGGGTGTTTCGGTGCAGAGTGGCCTGGCGACCAGCAGAAATAGGTGGCGGCCGCCATGGGCTTTGGCCCACGCGGCTTGCAAACAACGTGGTAGCTACCTTGCTAAGTTCAGGTTACAGTTTTGAACATTCAATCACGTTTTAAAGAGGTGTTTAGAGAGGGGATTTCCCCCACACTAGGAGTTTTGGTACTTTTTATTTGAACAAACTTGATGAAGGAAAAAAAAGAGGGTGTCTTTTTATTCATTATATAAAAATTCAAAATTAAACAACCTAAAATTTAAATCATGCAAAATTAAATTTAAACTAAATCAAACTAAAAATCTAACTAGACACCCTAAATCTAATCTAATCTAATCTAGTGAAGGAGCCTCGTAGAGATCTTCGAAGCCCGTCTCTTTGAAGAGACGCTTGATCTTCGAGGTGCAGCCCTTGCGGAGGATGGTGAACCGATCCTCCATATCCATTCGCCAGAGGGCTATCTCTGCGACTTGATCCTCCAAGGCGCTCTTCTCCTTGCGCAGCTTCTTCACCTCGGCGGTGAGTTTTTCGAGGGTTAACCCCTCCTCAGCACCGCTGTGCTCCATCTCGCCGGGGACTCCTGCCGGCGATGGGTTGAGACGGCGGCGCACGGATGGCTCGGAGAGCGACCCATTGGAGTCATGAGTGCTCGCCTCACGCTCACGCAGCCCCTTCTCATAATGCCCATCGGGCATCCTCACGCCATACACCTCTAGTTTAGCCCTCTTAGGATTGGGGCTGTAGCTACGGGTGCGGCTATCCGAGCCAAAGCTGACCAGGGATTTTACCCTTGATGGAGTGGGCGTCTCATCGCCCCTGGTTTTGACGGCCGGAGACTTCCTTGGGGTGATCTCCCCCGTGGTCGGCCTGGTGGGCGTCCTCAACTTCTTCCCGGGTGGCGTCACCGGAGGGGGATGAAGACGGAGCGGAGGCGAGGCCAGGAGGCGCTTCACCCCTGGCGGCTGCCCAGCAGGGGTGGCGCCCACCACTGGAGTGGTGGCCGGTGCCTTCCCCATACCCTCCGATGGTGTCCCCTCGACATAAGTGCCGTCAGGTAGCACCATCGCTAAAGGGGGTACGTCAAGCGCCTCCATGTCATCATCGATCAGAGACCGGATGATGGCTTTGGTGGAGGACGAGATGGATCCTTGAGGGTTATAGGACACAGACAACATGGTTTTGGAGGAGGCTTGGCTAGGCTTTGTGAATAGATGGAGGGAGAAGAAGGAGTTCTTCTTTTAAGAAGGGGGAGAAGTGGAGGGATAAGCTTTAGATGAACTAACACGTCCTCATCTCCTCCTTCTTTCACTCTCCCGAGCTCGGGATTAGTTGCCACATGGAGGGGGGCCTCTAAACTGCCACCTAGCATGGCGGGCGGCAGGGTTTGGTGGCGGCCGCCAGTTGAGAGTGGCGGCCGCCACTTCTCCTTCGCTGGGCATCGAGCGGGAGAAGGTAAGCCTCCTAAAATTCAAAGTTCCGAGATTGAAATGGCTTGGTTGGGCCAAAAGAGGCCTTTCTCGGGGTTTTGGATGGACTAGGTGCATGAAATGGACAAGGGATGAACTGGGTCCTTCCATTAGTTGTCATGGGCTTGAGCTACTTCAAAGTTAATTATATCAATTTCGTTTAGCTCATTTTTATCAAAGTCATAAAATATTTTTAATCTTTGTCCATTGACTTTGAAGATTTGCCCATCGTCACTTTCTAATGTGACGGCTCCATGGGAAGAGGTTGCAACAACCTTGAAAGGTCCTTCCCATTTGCTTCGGAGTTTACCATGTCCGAAAAGTCGAACACGGGAGTTAAAGAGTAAAACTTTATCTCCTACTTCAAACTCTTTCTTTTTGATCCGTTTATCATGCCATCTCCTAGTCTTCTCTTTATAGAGCTTGACACTATGATAGGCTTTCTCTCGCCATTCTTCTAGTTCGGAAATTTGCATCTTCCTATTTTGGCCAGCTTGGTCAAGGTTCATGTTCCATTTCTTAATGGCCCAATGAGCTTTGAACTCAAGCTCAACAGGAAGATGACAAGTTTTCCCATAAACTAGTTGGTATGGGGACATTCCAATCGGGGTCTTATAGGCGGTCCGATAGGCCCACAGAGCTTCGGGTAACTTATGTTTCCATCCCTTTCCTATTTCTTCTACCGTCTTTTGCAAGATATTCTTTATTTGTTTATTGGATGTTTCGGCCTGTCCACTTGTTTGGGGGTGGTATGCTGTGGCTACATTATGTTGGATTCCTTGACTAGCTAAGAAATGTCAGAAGCTCTTATCTATGAAATGAGGGCCTCCGTCACTAATGACTAGTCTAGGAACTCCAAAACGAGGAAAGATGTTTTCTTTGAACATTTTCTTCGAATGTTTAGCATCTGCCGCTCGACAGGGTATGGCTTCTACCCATTTCGATACATAATCCACCGCCACAAGAATGTACTCGGCGTCATAGGATTTAGGAAAGGGGCCCATGAAATCTATACCCCCAACATCGAACAACTCAACTTGGATTGTTCTCGAGTGGCATAGCATCTCGGGCATTAATGTTACCATGCTTTTGGCAACGAGGACAACGTCTCACATAATTCTTTGTGTCCTCGTACATGGATGGCCAATAAAAACGACTCTGCCATATTTTAGCATGTGTCCGAAAAGCTCCATAGTGTCCTCCATATTCGGCGGAGTGACATCTATCTATGATTTTTGTTGCTTCCTCTATGGGACACATTTTCTCAAGAGTCCATCTGCACAGACCTTATAGAGATATGGTTCATCCCATAGGTGCGTTCTGCTTTGATATAGCAGTTTCTTTTTATTCTCCCCCGGCGGGACGTAGCCGGCGACTATAAAATTCATGATGTTTGCATACCAAGGGTTGGTATACGTGACTTTTAGAAGGGTATCATCGCGAAGGAAGTCATTTATTGGGACATTGTCCGAATTAATGACTTGTAGTCTAGACAAGTGATCAGCTACTGAATTCTCTACTCCTTTCTTGTCTCTTATTTCCAGGTAAAATTCTTGAAGGAGTAGGATCCAGCGGATCAACCTTGGCTTAGCATCTTTCTTAGTGAAGAGATATTTTAGAGCAGAGTGATCGGTATAAACAATCACCTTAGCTCCCACTAAGTAAGATCTAAACTTGTCTATGGCAAAGACTACGGCCAAAAGTTCCTTTTCTGTGGTTGCATAGTTTAGCTGGGGGCCAGTCAGGGTCTTACTAGCATAAGAAATAGCATAATGCTTCTTATCTTTAGTTTGACCAAGGACGGCTCTCACAGCATAATCACTAGCATCACACATGATTTCGAATGGCACATTCCAATCTGGGGGTTGGATGATTGGTGCAGAGGTTAGAGCCTTTTTCAAAATATTGAAAGCTTGTAGACAATCCTCGTCAAATTTGAACGGGACGTCTTTTGCTAACAGGCTCGTTAAGGGTCTAGCGACCTGTGAGAAATCCTTAATAAACCTTCTATAAAAGCCGGCATGGCCCAAGAAGCTTCGGATTTCTCTCACATTAGTGGGTGGTGGCAATTGTTCAATTATATTGATTTTGGCTTTATCCACTTCTATCCCACGTTCTGAAATTCGATGGCCTAGGACAATTCCTTCCCGCACCATGAAGTGACACTCTTCCCAGTTAAGAACTAGGTCCTTCTCTTCACAGCGTTGGAGGACTTTGTCTAAATTGGCTAGGCAATCGTCAAAGGTTTTCCCATAGACCGAAAAGTCGTCCATGAATACCTCCATGATTTGTTCAATCATATCGGAAAAGATGGACATCATACACCGTTTGAAAGATGCCGGCGCATTGCAAAGTCCAAAGGACATGCGTCTATAGGCATAAGTTCCATACGGGCATGTGAAAGTGGTCTTACTTTGGTCATTTGGATGGATTGGGATTTGGTGATAACCAGAATATCCATCCAAGAAGCAAAAGAAGGAATGGTTTGCCAATCTCTCTAGCATCTCATCTATAAAAGGAAGTGGGAAATGATCTTTCTTTGTGGCTTTATTCAGCTTCCTATAGTCTATACACATCCTCCATCCAGTGACAGTGCATTGAGGGATTAACTCATTTTTCTCATTCTTAACGACTGTCATGCCTCCTTTCTTTGGAACTACTTGCACGGGACTTACCCATTCACTATAAGGAACTGGATAAATCATTCTCGCGTGCAAGAGTTTCAGAACCTCCTTTTTCACGACTTCACGCATAACGTTATTAAGTCATCTTTGTGGCTCTCTTGAAGAGGGTATCTCAGGATCGAGAGGGATACGATGGGTGCAGAGATTTGGACTAATTCCCTTCAAATCATGAAGTGAATAGCCAAAGACAGATTGGTGTTTCTCTAAGACAAGGGTCGACCTACGGACTTCCTCTTTAGATAGCTTACTGCTAATGATTACGGGAGTCTCGGGGTCTTTGTTTATTAAGATGTATCTCAGGCCTTCAGGCAGAGGTTTTAGCTCTATGGAAGGTCGAGAGGGCTTTTCCGATTCGTCTAAGCGAAACGGTTCATCTGTTTCGGCTTCTTCTTCGACAAAGAACTCAGAATCTTTTTCAAAATCAGGCTGAGCCAGCTCATAAAGAGTAGAGGTTCTAGCTTGATCGAGAGGATCTGGTTCTGGTGGTTGTTCGGCAATAGAATTTAATGCACGAACGAAAGGTACTGAGTACTCTTTTCCACCGATTTGAGCATTAAAGTGCTCTTGACATGGTCCTTGCAAGGCAAGTATGGACCACGGTTGTCCTAAGAAGACGTCAAAAAGGACTACATCAAAAATGTAGAAATCTAAGACCATGTCCGCTCCATCTACTTGGATGGGGACCATCTTTAGGATTCCTTCACTTTCCAAGATGTCACCATTTGGGTCTCTTAAACACCGTTTAGTTGGTTGTCGTTGAAGGTCGGGGAATGTTCTAGATACGTAATTACTAGCAAGAACATTAATTCCCACGATAGGGTCGTGAAAGGCAAAGGCCCTTTCTCCCCTAATTTGACAATCTATTATGCTAGGTACTTTATCTATGCGAGGGATGTTTTTTGATACTTCGGCTTCCATTGTCCATTCATGACTCATGACAGCTGAAAGTTCCAAAAGACGCTCTCGGCTATAGATCCCATCAGAGGACTCAGGAAGTGGTTTGTCGGATGGGAGAGCTTGAACGGAGTAGTTCATAGCATTTTCGTAATCCTCAAACACATCATCCTCTATCTCGCCCAAAAATTCCGAAAGAATTTCTCTCCCAGATGTGGACGGAATAGGTTCCGCTAAGTCCTGCGAGCTAGACTCGGGCTCTTCTTGTTGTTCTACGGTCAAAACTTGGGTTTCTATGACTTCTTCCTCAGGGATTTCATCGGAAACTCCAGTATAAGGAATATTCTCGAGAATTCTATCAAGAACCTCCTTTCCACCTCGTGGAGAAAGATGAAGAAACGCTCCACCTAACGAATGATCAAGGTGAAGAGCGCTCTCTTTCTCTAAACTGACATAAAAATGCTGAAGGAGCACTGGATCGGGTATGTCTAAATCGGGTCCTGAATTGATTAAACCAATAAAACGGTCCCAAGCCTCCCCTAATGTCTCCTTATCATTTTGTCTAAAGGTCAACACTTCTACTCGTAGTCGTACCACTCGGTGGATAGGGAAATACGTCAAGATAAACTTGGTCCGTAAAGTTCCCCAGTCTCCTCTGGCACTTCCCATGGTTCGAGCATGCCATGTTTTAGCTGCTCCCGTTAAAGTGAACGGAAACAGCTTCCACTTGACAGTGTCAGGTGAAATGCCCGAAATGTTCAAGCATGCACAGACTTGTTCAAACTCATGTAGATGTGTGTAGGGATTTTCTAATCCCGTAAACATGCTCTCCTAAACTTTGTTAATAAAGTCAGGGCGCAATTCGTAACTATTGGCATATATAGGTTGTGATGATGAATGTGGCTCTAATCGCGAACTCTTAGCAGCTGCGAATTGTAAGATAGATTAGTTCTCCATGCGGAGAGGGTAAAGATGATCCTAACTCTAGTCTCAAAAAAATAAGCTACCGTTCCTCGACAACGGCGCCAGAAAAGCTTGTTGACACCTCGGGTGGCACGCAGAAGAAACCGCAAGCGCACGGCTGTCAGTTGTAGCTTTTCACCTCAGAGTATTCCGGGGTATCGAATCCACGAGGAACGTGAAGTGATTTTGAGAAAACTAGGGGGATAAGGATATCTAGGATAGATGAAGGGATCGGGCACTATCTACTGGGGTAGATCCTAGTTCTATTAGACTTCTAGTGATTTAAGTTCTTTACTAGTGTACTGTGGGCGTACTAGCCTTTACCACTGACTTAGGTTGAACGCTAGCACAACGAGCCCTACTGTTAAACTAGACCAACTACGTGGTGGAATTCAAGGCGCACAGGGCTGTCACCACCTGCTTGCTACCACAGCTATCCGGGGGCCTAGCCGTATTCACTGACAATATATAGCCTAAGTACCACACTTAATCTATATATTACTACTACTAGCCCTGTACTAGAACTAGAGAACTTGAAACTAATATCAAGCAATGAAACAAACACACAAGTACTGAAAATAAATACTTGAAGATAAAATAGATACTAAGTTACCAAAGTTGAAGCGCAGAGCAGAGAGAAGCAGAGGTCTCTGACAACTCCGGAACTCTCCAGGCTTCTACTCTTCTCCTTTCCAGCTCCTCTTCTAGCGAGGCACTCACACTCTCTCTAATCTCTCTAGCATAGCAAGTGTGCTAATCTAACCAAATGGTGAGGAATCATGTGAGGCTCCTCGAATGAGAGCTCAAGGGGCCTATTTATAGTGCTAGGAAGCTAGGGGGTACTTATAGAGTGAAGGGGAGGTCGGTTAGGGTTTAGAGGGTGGCGCCTGCCACCAAACCCTGGCTGCCGCCACCTCTCTGCCGCCCATTGCAACCGCCATTCATCCAACGGTCTTCATTTGCTGTCCTAAGTCAGTTTGAGGGTCGGTTAGGGTTTAGACACGTGTCCAAAGCCCACTATCCAGGTGATACTCTTCTTAGCCCTTGGATCAAACCATCTTAGTGTGTAATGGCCAAGATTTGAGCTTGAGGTGACTCCCACGGATCGATGACGTGGCTTGGGCCACTTTTGGCACGAGTGACCTGGCGGCTGCCCGTAATAGGTGGCGGCCGCCACCATGCTCAGGCGCAAATGGGCCAGAGTGGCTTGGCCTTGCTCCTGGTACTCTTGTTTGGCCCAAATTCCATCATTTCCTGCATTAAGATAAGAAACTATGCACATGTGGAAATAGGTTAGTTATAAACCAAATCTTCTACCTTTTATGTTGTTTTACCTTGGTTTTGGGTGAAATGTTGATGGTGAAATGATGCTTTAAGCACCATCAACATCACTCTCAATTTCTTCCTCTCTTGTCTTGGCTGAAATTTGGATCGAATCGCGTTTTTGTTCTTCGCATTTTGGTTTTTCCTTTCTCGGAGATTTGCCTCGTTCTCCCTCTCCGTGCAACGATTTGAGATTCCGTTTGAATCAGATTGTTTGTTTCCATGAGCTCCTTCTTTCCACCGAAGGATTTCTACTCTAACCTCACGAGCACATAGATCGGGTCAAAATCGCGTTCGTTCTTCGTTCTTCCCCCTTTTCTAGTGTTCTTCAATTTCACACGGATTAGTTGGTTTGGAGCGATGATATCCTAGGATTAGCTTCCCAACACGTAGAAGGACACTTGAGAGAAGTTTGTTTGCAGCCCCGTTCAATTTGGTGAAGATCCAATCGATTTTGGTTTTGTCCCGTGCTATTTTTGGGCATTTTGGATAGTGGCGGACTGTCCGCCCCTTGGTGCCGGACTGTCCAGCCATCGGGGCTCGGCGAGAGCAGTCTCGCGTAGCGAGCACTGTGCGCGGTCTGGTGACCGGCGGACAGTCCGGGAAGGAACCGCGGACAGTCTGCAAGTCGCGCAGGGAGGGATCAGCAGAGTTGCTGTTTTTGCTTCTTAGCCGGCGGACAGTCCGCTAGGGCTTCGCGGACAGTCTGCCCCTGGCGCGGACAGTCCGAGACCAGCAGTCCGGACAGTCCGGGAATCGGCTGTAGGTTGTGTTTTAGTGCGTTTACTCTCCCGGCTTTTTGGCTTCGTTTCCGGACTTCTTGTTTGCTCCTATAGTTCACCTAGGAACCTCTCTACCTATCTTTGCTACGTGTTAGCATCGGTATTTGGAGGAATCCCGACGTAGCCCTCAATCTACGTTTGGGAGTGGGTCTTTTAGGTAAGAACTTGACTCAGAGTTTTGAGAGTTTTGGATTGCTCTCATGTGTGGTGCCTTGCTGTGATCCTAGGGATCATCCACCCTCTTTCCGAGGGTCGTGGGCATCACGTTTGAGTCCGAAGCTTCTGGGGTTAATTTTGTTGGGACATAGGCCATAATTTCGAAAGAAAATTTTAGGCTCTCATTCACCCCCCTCTGGTCGCCTTGCTTTAGCATTTTCGGTCCTTCATTTATTCTATAAACAAATTCAAATTAAAAAAATGTGACCACATGAAGGATCACCCTTAAAAAGAAAAGAAAAAAAATGTGGGCACATGAAGGCTCACCATTAATTAAAAAAAGACAAAAATATATGGGCACATGAAGGCTCAACGCTACTGAGGGAACTAGCTTGGGGGAGACGCACCCCCGTTATCTTCGCGATTCAGGTATGTCTTTATTATTATTATTATATTATTATTATTATTATTATTACTACTACTAATGCTACTATTATTATTAGCTTTTATATTATATCTTAATGTGTATTAGATTAAATAAATAAAATAGTGTGTCTAGTTTGTTTTAAGAAGTTGATGACTAAAGGAGAACCCTCTCTCTCTCTAATCTTTTGCATGGAAATGATGAATAGTTACTCTACCTAATTTCTTTCAAGTAGTCTTCAAAGCATGAGTTCTCCTAATTAATAATGATACCTTAAAATAAAATTAAATGCATGGTTGGCAAATACTTAATCTAAGGTCCATGTAATTGGGATATGACATGTGATGATCTAAGCTGCTATTATCTTGTTCTAAACAACACTAGAGTTCTAGAGATTTCTAAATATAAACATGACTAATAATTGCATTGAGTTAAATTAAGCTTTGTTGACTCTATGAGTAGTTTATCATGCCATTGAATTGAGATCACTTACACATTTCATCCATCTTCCGCATAAATGCTCATAATTATCTATTGCTACCCTCTTGGAAGTTTGTTGGAAGCATGTGGCTATTAAAAAAAAGAAAAAAAGAGACAAAGATCTGAGGAAATAAAAAGAGACAAGTGTCTGAAACCTCAAAAAGATAGACCCCGAGGAAATAAGAAGGGACAAGTGTCCAGAACCTCGTAAAAAAATATATCAAAAAAAATGGGCACGTGCCCGACAGTAGAATTAGCCTAATAGCCATATGTCTCTTATAAACAGAAGAGAGTGAATATATTCAAAAGAGCATCCAACTCTATTTTTCCATACACATGCACTTCTTTATTCAATGGTTGGTTGACTCTCTCTTTGGATCCATTGTTTAATTTGACAACATATGTATTAAAGCTTTTAAAAAAAATTAATTAAAACTCCAGGATAAAGGTGAAGTGAAGGAACTAGAGACAAAGTGCTTGATTTGATCATTCAATCTTTCAATTACTCAAGATCTAAGGTAAAAGTAATAAGCCCCATGAAGAATAACATAATATATTTTGGAGAATTTTTGTTTAACAGCAGGTAAACTTGTTGGAAGTGAAGATATTGTAGCAACTCCTGATCCATTGTTAATTTTTAGTTTTGCTAAGGGACTAGCAAAAGGTAAGCTTGGGGGAGTTGTTGACACTAGTTATCTATCAAAATTAAAGGATAAATAAATATAAAAAGGGCATGAATTCAATCACCAATAAAGGTTTAGTGTTTTAATTGACAATTGTCCACGAGTTTGGGTGAATTGTGAATCTGCTGGGACTAAACAGGAAAACCAGCACAGATTACTTCTCCTAGAAGGAAACCGACAGAAGATTACGGAACCGGCACGTCAGGAATACTCCAGAAGGACCTAGAGGACACCACGAGGCGAGACACCCCGAGTGGCTTCCAGGTGGGACCGACCGGTCCCACCCCAAGACCGACTGGTGGGCCCAGGGAGCCGGCGGCCTCCCCCATCTGGAACCTTCCTCTACCGCCTTTGAGGATCCATCTCAGCCCTACGTGAAGTCGGTTTGATCTAACGGCCGCGGTTGATCCTTCAGGGCTATATATACAGGCCCCCAGGCCCCAGGGAGGAACAAGTCTCTCTTCAGAAAAGTCTACGCCTCATTCAGAAACCCTAGAAGAAGACTTCAAGAGCCAGCTTTCATGTAGAAGACTAGTTATTACCCCTCTAGTTTAGGTTTAGAACCTAGTCTTATACTAAAATTAGAAGAGAGAGAGAGAGGAAGAGATCAAGAAGGAGCTCCGACCTGTCGGATCAACTTCTTTATCTTGTACCTGCGGATTCAAGTTCATCTTCAACTTGCTTCAGCGATTGTTTCGGTAATCAACGTATATATTTAAGTTTGAGCCATTGTTCTTATTATTCTTAAGGTTTATGACTCTCTTTTGAGTACTTTAATTCTAGTTGCGCTAGAGTTAGAGTAGTTGGATAGTGTAAGCGTGGTGCTTAGACTTGATAGCTCATAAATGCCTCCTATAACGCCGGTAGTAGTGGTTGTTCGCAAGGGTGACACTTATAGCCTTGTTGATTCTTCTATAGTCCACTTACCCGTGTGTAGGCTCAGTAGGATTATACATTTGCATAAAAGACTCATACTCTATTTGTGACCTTTTATGGCAACTTCCCCATTAAGAATAATATAAACATATCACTCTTAAATTGGAATTAGACAGCTTTAGTGATCCCTGTCGGTGTTTGTTAACCGGCAACTCGTCTTGAGGGATCTCAGACAATTTGTTCAGTGGGGATCGGCGTTCGTAGAACCCGGCGAGTACGCAAGGACAACTATTTATACTGGTTCAGGCCGCTTAATAGAGTAATACCTTACGTCCAGTGCAGCGTGTGCCATTTGTTATGATTCAAGATTCAATGATAGGGGTCGGTGCCTGCTTCCCCTTATATATCCGGGTGAAGCACGACGTATAACGAGTCCTATTCTAATTACAAGACTTCCTTTAAGAACTCGACTAAGTTACAATGAGAATCCTAATCCATGTACACTTCGTATCGAGTCTTCGGATCTCCCGTGTCGCCCAGGGTTAGTCGGAGTAATCATCTTTTGATGATATCTCTGACATCCTGGTCCGTCAAGCCCCCGAGCTCTTCATCATTTCTCTAAAACATTATCGTTTGGCTTCTCACTGGGAATCTTTGGGTAATGTCTTGAGAAATCTTAATGTGCTCTGTAGGTGAAAACTTCCATGGTGTGCACTTTTTCTTGAAAAGTGCGCCCATAGGGTGTAGCCCCCGAGCCTCTTGTTATTTATAATAACTGTGAGGATCTTTCGAACCTTTTCTGAGTAATCTTGGGCTAAGAAAAAACATTTCCTTTATGGTATATACCCTGTAGCCCCCGAGCCTGAGTTCCGAGTACCTAAGTAGTCGGTACTCGGGGTCTGTAAGATATCATCCGGGTAAATCATAAGGATGGCAAAGATTTAGAACATGACCATAATCTATATCTTAAGCGCTGCAAGTAATAAATATCCAGCTTCAGGTGGGTAATGTTTTCATCAAACACCCCTTTTCACCCCCCACTGAAAAAATTACCGCAAGGACAATCAATAATTGACCAGTGAATGTTTCAACTGCCCTCATTGATGATTCTTGTCATTTTCTGGAACTGCAATAGTTTTGTCGTCTTGTGCTTGAAGTAATCACGTGAAGCTGACCCGTCACTGAAGCCATGCTTCACATGTGCAACAGTGCGCAGAAAATTATTGCTCTCTGGCAGGAACTAAGTCTATTCGTGAACTAAGTCCATAGACTAGGAATGACCGCCTATAAATACCCTGCATGGGGAACATGGAAGCCACACCTTCCTGAGTGTATGACTTCTCTTAGTCTGTTGAGTGTTATAGTATCTGTGGCGGAAATGTCTGAGCCACTGGGTATCTTCCTTGTATAAGATAGTTGAGGTGTCCGGAAGAACTCTTGTGAAGGGATCATCCGTCAGGGTGGTTTCCATGTGGTCGCAAGCAGAGGGATACAGAGGTGCACCTAGAAGAACTCTTGTGACTCACGCGTCGCGGGCAACCTCAGGGTCACTGGTTGTCAAAAGGTGCTAGGGTTAGGGCCTACTACCGAGTTCTTTGTGTACTGGGGTAGATCCTTTAAACCCACCTTGGGATGCACTAAAAAGATAGTGTCTACCCAAGATTCTGTGTCTGCTTTACTGCGTCTCACTGAACCTGGTCCTTGGTGCGGTGTGCATCAAGACTCTGTACCTTGATTACACTAGAGTAGCATTTTACATCCCGAGTGAACTTGTACTAGAAGCTGTTTGTATCTCAAGATGCGTCCGTGTATCTCCGTTGTAATTCCGAGTAATAATTAATAAGATCCGGGTACATGGAATGTTTTATGAGTCCTTTATCTTTTCCTCCGAGTACTAAATGTGCCTTGTGAAAGAATAACATTATCTGTTCTACGGTTTGCCTGTTCACTGACTCTGACGCCATCTGAAATGTCCCCCAACTGTTAGGGTTTCTGACGGTTTCTATAACGCCGTTCGAGAAAGGTGAATGATTGCCGAAACAGATCTATAATAAGCCGCCATTGAACTTGCAGTTTCCTCATTCTTTCATCAAGCCATAGCCTTCAGAGCAAGGAATCCCATAGCCAATCCATTAGTTGATGCGCAGAAAGTCCCTTGTCATCAACATGGGCCCCAAGAAACAATCCGCAACCGAGAAGAAGAAAGCAAAGGCCATTAGTGGGAAGCCACGCCACCCGTGCCCTCCAACAGATGTTCTTGCTTGGAAGGCGCCGAATACTAGAGAATCGGGGCTAGCCTTCCTGGCGCAGCAAGGACTACTCCGGTCGTAGCCAATAGACGGGTGGAGAGTACCCACTGATTATCGTGCTCCCGCCCCCAATACGACGGAGATTGTGATGTTCAAGTCCTTCGTGGAGCGCGGATTGGGGCTGCCAGCATCCGATTTCTTCAGAGGATTGCTGCACTACTATGGTTTGACTCTCAACCATATTACTCCCAATGCCTACTTCCACATTGCTATCTTCGCTCATCTGTGTGAAGCTTTTCTGGGGATTTGCCCCACTTTTACGCTTTTTCGTTATTTCTTCTGGGTTAAGTGTCAACCCAGTGATGCGTGTGTAGAGGTAGTCGGTGGAGCTTGCTTCCAGCTTAGGATAGAAGCAGCTACACAATATATTTCTGTAGTATTGTCAGAGTCTGTCCGAGAGTGGGCAAGCGGATGGTTTTACATAGCCAACCCGTCGCCGACCCTTCGTCGTCATGATGGATGGCCGCCCCAGAAGTCCCGTGAATGGAAGGACAAGATCTCTGCTGAAGAGGTAGAGGCTATCCAACCGTTGATCGACATGATAGCTGCAATGAAGCTAGCTGGATTGACTGGTTATACCGTCGTCCAAGATTTTATTGCGCGCCGGATCCATCCGCTGTAGCAGCGAGCCAATTTTGGCTTTGGGTACCTTGGTGTGAAGGACCCGGGCCGGCATGAGGCTGAGCAACTATCCAACCAGGAGATTTTGAGAAGAATGAACCGACTGTTGAAGAGTCATGAACAACTTGTTCCAATGATGATGACTTTCTCCGCCATCAACCCTCCTCCAGCGGTAAGTAGTCGGGGTGCCCGTCTTTTAGATTCTTAATAGAAATTCTTCTAACTGGACATTATTTTCATCTTCTTCTTTACAGGACCAAGGGCGGAATAACAATGATTGTCCACCCCTACCTCCGGCGACTCAAGAAGGCCCATTCGAAGTGGTTAGACTCAGACTCGACTGACTCTGATGTCATGCTCATATATCCCGAAGCCGAGAGTAGCCAGAAGAGGTCTCCGAGTCCGTTTTAAGAAGCCAGGGATCCCGTCCCAAAGAAGGCTTGCACTGGTAATCGCCATGCTTGTCGAAAAATTCTTTTATCAACAGAATTGGCTGAAAAGCACTGTAATATGGGTGCTCCTAGTAAGGGAAACCCCGAGTACTTTATAGTCTTCCTATTTTGGATTTTAATAAACCCTTATCTGATATCTTTATTTGATCCAGTTGTTGAGACAGCCCAGGGGGCTTCGAGTGGTGCGGCTCCTGAAGAAGCTCAGGCTCCAGATCCGCAGCCGAAGAAGCCGATACTGAAACTGCCGCGGGCATTGAAGCTTGTGAAGTAAGTCACAACACTTTCTTTAGACTGCTCGCGTATTCCTGGTATTAATATGAGCACTTGTTTGTTGTAGGAAAGCAAAGCCGGCCGCAGCATCCTCGATTGTTGCCACCGAGACCCGAGTGGTGGAGGAGTTGCGGGCGCAGAACAAAGGTGAATCCAGCGTTCCTCCGATCGTTAGCCAGGTGAACCCTCTGCCAGGCTCCTCTCCATCCAGTACCCAGGCTGATGCAGCACCTAAAGCGGTCGTTCTTCCCTTGCCTCAGGTTGGTGTTCCATACTCAATCTTCCGCTCTCCCGCTCAATTGGAATTTGACCGAGTGGTTTCTTCGCACTCGACAGCCAGATGAGCCAACTCTGGAGATGGTCTTGGCTGAGATCAACGTGGAAACTTTAGATCGTCCGCAGGAAGAGTCCGAAGCTTCCCCCGAGTCCTCTCGCCAAGGATCGAAACTTGAGGTCATGGGATACAACCAGGATCTCACCCGGCTGAAGGAGTTGAGCGAGCAAGTGATGGCACCTGCCGTAGCGCTCCGTCAATTTGTTGAGGTAATTCCTTTGAAGTCGTATGATGTCATATCCGAGTACTTATATTATTGTTTCTGTGCAGGGCTTTGATTTGAAAGTCACTGAGCAGATCACTCGGATTCGCCAGGAGCTATCTCTTGAGAATCAGCGGCTTAAAGACTACATCGCCCAAGATCAGATTAGCCAGAAAGTGGCCACTCAGCTCCTGAATAACCGTTTCAACGAGCTTCAAAACAATCTCAAGGTTGTTGTTGATGAGCGTGATGCGACAACTCAGCGGGAGCTCGAGTTACTTGGCAAGCATGCTGCCTCAGAGAAGAAGCTTAAGGATGTTATGAAATCCTCCAAGAAAGAGCTCTCTGGAGGTCGAAAACACTTTCCGATTCCTTATTGATTTGTAAGCTTGTGATACTCATCCGATTGTTACGTCTTCCAGATTCGAAGATGCTGGCCGCTGGATGGCAAACTGCTTTCAACCGTAAGGAGGTGGAGCTTGAGGAGGTATTTGCTAACGCGCAGAGTAGTCTTCAAGAGGCAAAACTGATTCATGATGGTGCTGACCGGGACCTGCTGCAGGCATTGAAATCGATGAAGGAGTCGCGGGAAGCTCTAGAAGCGTTCCAAGCGCAGCTAAATGAATCCCGAGAGTCCCTCAAGGCTTCTCAGGATTCTTTGAAGGCATTGGAGCTTGCTGTTGAGCCAGTCTTGGTCATGATTCCGCGCCCTGATGGAACCGAGGAGTCTCTGATTGATCGAGCCAAAGCTGCACTCAGGCGGCTGACTCAATACATCAAGGACATGGTGACTTCATTGGTATGTGGTCTGCTGGCGACACTGCGACTGCATATTCCAACCTTCGATCTGTCATCCATCATGACGCTTCCTGATGGCAAGAGCCATGAGGACCTTGTGGTGATGCAAGAGGAGGTCAAGGCCATGGAGGAAGAGTACTCGCAAATTCTAGATCTTGTAGAGTAGTATGTCTTCCTCGGTCCTTTGGCCATGTCTTGTATCGCCTGTAAACAAATATTGTTAGTAGTAAAGAATCAAAGTATAATTTACTTTTGAGACTTGTGAATTTCATATGTTATCGACTCGGCATTGCAAGAAATGTCTTGTCAATGGGTCGTTTTGTTTGAGGTGGATGTATGACCAGGCGTCTTACTAGACGAGTTCTATCCGAGTGCTCCTTAGCACTTGAAGTGTGGGTCATATGACTTCGTTTCTCTTATAGTCTTTAACGATCTATAGAGAACTTAGTCTGCCCGAGTACTACTCTTAGTACCCATGTCCGAGGGATAATTTTTTATCAAGCACCTCTGAAGGACCATAACGATGGTTCCTGTCGGGTGAATCATACCCTCTTGGTAGTTGCAGCTTGAGTGCGAAGTTGGGTCGGACCTCTGTCCTGTTAATGTGTAACAGGGTGAGTACTACTCCCCTTGTTTTACCTTATAGGAACTAGTACCGACTTTGTAGATACCATATTCGCTATAAGTTGATAGCCGGATTTTAAACCGTACTATCATTTGAGTTGTATTGAGCTCGAAGCTCGTAACTCGAGTATGGTTACCGCTGAACCATCCATCCGCGTAATATTATATATTAGTCGGTGGGGTATAATAGCTAAAGCTTATTATATGCTTGAAAGAGTTTATCCGACTAAATAGTCATGATAAATGTAATTAAAAGGATAATTCATAAAGCTCTTGTTTCTGATGAAATCCAAACGTTATTAATATCCGGGAAATAGATACATTTGCCCTAAGTCAAATTTGTTGCATAGTCCTTAGGTATGGAATTTCTTCAAATGCTCAATATTCCATGAATTTGGCAGTGGAGAACCATCCTCGGTGACTAACTCAAATGACCTGGGTCTTGTTAATTTAGATACTATGTAGGGTCCTTCCCATGGACTCATAAGCTTGTGGCGGCCTGTGGTATTCTGAATTTTCTTCAGGACCATGTCACCTACTTGGAAGGTACGGTGATGGACGTTCTTGTCGTAGTAGCGCCTCATCCCTTGGAGATATATTGCTGATTGAAATAGGGCAGCTAACCGAGCTTCCTTGAGGCTGTCGACTTCTAGGCATCTTGTGTCGTCGTCTTCTCGTTCGTTATACTGCTCTGTTCGCAAAGAATTCCAGATGAAGTCTGCCGGGAGGATTGCTTCGGTGCCATAGACTAGGAAGAAGGGAGTTTGGCCTGTTGCCCTACTCCACTGTGTTCTTAGCCCCGAGACTACCTTAGGTAGCTCTTCGACCCACTTCCCGCCATGGTCCTTTAGAAGATCGAATAGTCTTGGCTTTAAACCGGCAAGGATGAGGGCGTTTGCTCTCTCAACTTGGCCGTTTGATTGTGGATGAGCCACTGATGCGTAGTCTATCTTTATTCCACAGTCGCTAGCCCAAGACTTGAACTCGATTATCGTGAAGGGGGATCCAAGATCAGTGATAATTCTGTGTGGCATCCCAAAGCGATGGAAGATACTCTGCATGAATTGTACTACTTTGAGGCGTTGAATTTGAGCAGCGGCAAGTACTCGATCTATTTGGTGAACTTGTCAATTGCAACATAGACATGCTCAAATCCTCCTGGAGCACTCTTAAGAGGACCCACCATGTCGAGTCCCCAACATGAGAAAGGCCATGACGGCGAAATACAAATCAACTCGTGAGCCGGCACGTGCTGCTGTTTGGTGAAGAACTGGCATGATTGACAGCGACGGACTAAGTCTTCTGCATCTTTCAAGATTGAGGGCCAATAGTACCCTGATCTGAAGATTTTTCCGACTAATGTCCTTGAAGCTGCATGATTGCCACAACACCCGGAGTGGACCTCGTTTAGGATTTCTTTGCCTTCTTCTGGTGAAATGCACTTGAGGAGGACTCCTGATGAGGCACCGCGTCGATATAGCTTGTCTCCGACTAGAACATAATTTTTGCTATGTGTGGTGACCTGCTCTGCGGCAGTTTTATCAGTGCGCAGTTTATGCTCCTTGAAGTAGTCGATGAAAACTTGTGTCCAGTCGGGTGCTAGAGTTAAAATCTGAGCGGAGGGTGTAGGATCAACCTCTTCCTTCTCTTGGATTGAAGGCTTGGATAGCTCATGCACGAAGGTACCGCTGGGAACAAGAGCTCTGTCGGATCCTAATTTTGCTAGGATATCTTCTGCTACATTAAGATCCCGGGTAATATGAATGAGTTCTAACCCTAAGAAGTTTGCGGACTTCAGTGCAATAGGCATTCATTGTTTCCTTGGTGCAATCCCAATCCTTGTTAACTTGGTGAATCACCATGGAAGAATCGCCATAGACTAGGAGTCATTTGATGCCCAATGTGACTGCTAGCTTTAGCCCGTGTAGTAGTGCTTCGTATTCTGCTTCATTGTTGGTAGCGGGCCACATTATCTGCAGAACGTACTTGAGCTGCTCTCCAGCGGGTGTTACAAGTAGCACTTCGGCACCTACTCCACCGAGTTTTAGGGACCCATCGAAGTACATCTTCAAATGTTCAGGAGTAGCGTTGTCTTGAACCTACTGTAATTCTGTCCACTCGGCGAGGAAATCAGGCAAAGCCTGTGACTTGATTGCTTTCCTTGGAGTGAACATAATATTTAGTGCCCCCAATTCGACTGCCCATTTGGAAATTCTTCCGGTAGCATCGCGGTTGTGAAGGATTTCTCCCAACGGGAAGTCCGTAACAACTGTGATCTCGTGGGCCTCGAAGTAGTGTCGTAGGTTCCTTGAAGATATGAGTAAAGCGTAAAGTAGCTTTTGCACTTGTGGGTACCTGATCTTCGAATCAGAGAGTACCTCGCTGATGTAGTATACTGGTCGTTGGGTGTTATAGATGTGCTTGTCATCCTTGCGCTCCACTACAATTGTTGTGCTCACAACATGTGTGGTAGCTGCAATGTATAGCATCATCGGTTCCCCGGGTTCTGGTGGTGTGTGTATAGGAGAATTGGTGAGGTATCCTTTGAGCTGTTCAAAGGCCCCATCGGCTTCTGTTGTCCACTGAAATTTATCACCGACATTGAGTAGTTTGAAGAAAGGTAGTCCCTTTTCTCCCAGCCGTGCGATAAATCTGTTGAGCGCAGCCATACACCCGATGAGTTTCTGAACATCTTTGATGGATGTAGGTGGCTTCATATTGATGATGGCTGTGATCTATTTTTGACTAGCCTCGATGCCTCGATGGCTAACAAGGAATCCGAGTAACTGGCCTGGGGGTACTTAGACTACACACTTCGTGGGGTTAAGCCTCCATTAGTATGAGCGTAATCGGGTAAAGGTTTCCTCTAGGTCTGATATAAGGGTAGTCGGATCCTTCGTATTTATGACCACATCATCAACATAGGCTTCCGTGTTGCGGCCAATTTGGTCACCCAAACAATCTTGGATGGCACGCTGATAAGTAGCCCCTGCGTTCTTCAACCCGAAGGACATGGTTTTGTAACAGTAAGCGCCAAAGGGAGTTATAAATGATGTCTTAGGTTGGTCTTCTTATTTGAGAGCAATCTGATGGTACCCGGAGTAACAATCCAGAAAGGATAATAGAGCAGAACCTGCGGTGGCGTCGACTATTTGATCTATCCTTGGTAATCCGAAAGGATCCTTTGGACAGTGCTTGTTGAGGTCTGTGTAATCGACACACATGTGCCATTCTGCAGAGTTCTTCTTTTTTACTAGTACTGGGTTAGCTAACCACTCAGGGTGGAGGATTTCTCTGATAAACCCAAGCGTGAGTAGTTTAGCTATTTTCTTTTTGATTGCCTCTTTCTTCTCTAGCGAGAATCGTCGTAGTCTTTGCTTGATGGGCCTGGAGCCCTCATTTAGTTCCAATTTGTGCTTAGCCAAGTTCCTTGGAACTCCTGGCATATCAGCCGGTTTCCAAGCAAATATATCTTTGTTTGCTCTGAGGAACCTGGTGAGCCCGAGTTCCTATTCTTCAGATAGGTGAGCACTGATGTCCGCCTTCTTTGATGGATCACCAATTTCCAGGTCAATAGTTTTTGTCGAAACTTTTGCCGATGGTTGAATAGCGCCCGTCTTCTTGCTTGGGATTTCTGAATCTCTAGGCTTGGCGTTATGTACCATCTATGCGAGTTCCTATAACTCTAGGGCGAGTTGAGGTTTTTTGGCGATTTGGATAGCCTTTGTGTCGCAATCGAATGATCGCTTCAAGTCACCCCTGAAGGTTAGAATACATTTGGGACCCGGCATCTTCAGCAGAAGGTATGGATAATGTGGTACTGCCATAAATTTGGCGATAGCTGGTCGTCCAAATATGGCGTGGTATGATGATTCGAAGTGGGCTACCTCGAAACTGATGTACTCAGTCTAATAATTGATATGAGTTCCAAAAATGGTAGGTAGTATGATCCTTCCGAGTGGTACAACCGCCTTTCCGGGTACTATGCCATAAAAGGGGGCGCTCGATGGTGTGAGCTGAGTTGCAAGGTCTAGGTTCATCTTGCGTAGGGTGTTTGCAAAGATGACATTGAGTCCTGCTCCTCCGTCTATGAGTACCCTTCCCAATTTGAACCCGACGACGGTAGGATCCAGAACTAGCGGGTAGTGCCCTGCGTTGGAGACGTTGGTCCATTGGTCTGCTGGAGAGAAATTGATCGGATGCTCAGACCAATCAAGGTATCTGGGGGTAGCCGGTTTGGTAGACATAATTTCCCGTAGGGAGAGCTTCTGCAGGCGCTTACTGTCACTGGTGGTTACTACCCCAAATATGACGTTGATAGTGCCTTTGGGGTGTTGGAAACCGCCTACGTCCTGCTGAGGGTCTTCGGCTGCTTTCTTCCCCTTATCTTTTTTGTTTTTGTTGAAGTTGGAGTTCAAACCTCTCTCTTTGAGTTACCGATAGTGCCTAGCCTGGTGTCCTCCTTTTGGATGGAAGTGGCATGGGCTGTCGAGGAGGTCGTCAAAGCTGAAGGGCTTGTTCCCCTTTTTCTAAGGTTACATGGCTGCAACAGCATTGTCCACTGTTCTCTTGCGGGTATTTTGCTGAGCAGTCTGGTTTCCTCTTTGATTATTTCCTCGATCACCTTGCGTGTTTCTTTCGGGAAAGCGCTCCTGTGTGCGTTCCTCCGTCGCCATCATGGAGTTTACTGCCCGATGAAACTCGTCAGCGGTGATCGGGTCATGCTTGATGAAATCCTTGTAATTGTACCTTTCACAAATTCCATTGCCAAAGAGGTCGATTACTTCCCTGTCTGTTATGTCAGAGACTGTGGAGCAGATTTCAGAGAAACATCTGTAGTACTCCCGCATTGTCTCGTTTTTCTGCTGCTTGCAGGTTCTAAGCTTGGTCCGAGGGTCCTATCGTTCCGGGACGCCCGCAAAGTTCTCTATGAAAATGTGGTGAAGCTGTTCCCAGGAGTCGATGGATTCAGGACTAAGCCTGTCAAACCATGCAAGGGGCATTGTCTCTAGAGCCATGGGGAGAAATAGTGTCTTAACATCGTTGCTTCCCCCTACTAACTCAACTGCTTGAGCATACAGCGTGAGCCACCGCTTGGGTTCTGTCTTCCCATCGTACTTTGAGTAGTTCCCTGGTTTGAACTTTCGTGGGAACGGGACTGCTCGGAGTCTCTAGGAGAAACAGGGGAAACGATCGACTGCGTCAGATGCGAGAATGTTGACTCCTCGGTATGATGATTCGGCTCCTCCCTCAGCTTGGTCGGGTACCCGGTTGCCTAGTCGACTCCTTGCTGGAGCTCGGCCGAGCCGCTCATGAACAGGTCGCCTTTGGCTGGGGTGAGATGAATCTTGTTCATCGTCTAAGGACTCAAGGTTTTGACCCTTGAGCTGTAGTGCGGTGGTCTGAAGCATGATCAACCGTCGTTCTTCATCAGGGGTGCGGTTGTCCTTGGCGCCCATCTCCGTGGCTAAGGCCAAGATGTTTTGGTAGGGTGTCTGGTACACTTTGTGGCCAGCTACTCTCATGAATTCAGGTTCGAGGTTGCACGAGCAGTCGGCTCATCGTCGATTGCGATCGTCGTGAGACAGAACTTCCTGGTCTCTGTCTTGATGAGCTTGGCGCTCAGCTTCTTCATCCAGACGCCTTCGATGATTGTATTCCTCTAGCCGCACATTGTAGCGCTCCATGGCCTCTTTTCGATGTGTTGCCCGTCTTCTGCGAGCGTCTTTGGCCTGATTCCTTCTTACTCTTTCTGCCTTCATTGACTTGGTTTCTTCGGGTCCTTCCGGGTCGTTATCGGATATCATACTCAAGGTTTCGTCATCTCAGAGGACGTCTGGAGGAGTTGGAGGTTGTAGAGATGACTGGTGTCCTGCCATAAAGACTTCACGAGTGTAGCCTTGGTTTGTTGATCCCGGTGTAACTGACTCCAAAGTAGAGGCACTGGAGTTTAGCTCTGTTGAGGTATCGTGTTCCTCAAAGGGGAACTGATGTCCGTGTTGGTACGGGAGAATCTGGTCGATGGTGCCAACCAATCTAGCCGGGCTAGTTGTATTGGCCAATGGACGATGTTGCCTTCCTCAGTTGAGCTGAAAATGAGTCCATGCTGAGCTCCTGTTAGCGGGATCTGTTGAAGCTTTTTGAATTTTGGTCCAATCAGCTCTTGGAAGTTCTCTACCAGGTTGCGCAGTCCAAAGGGGATATGATGTGTGGGGTCCGAGTCCTTCCTGGATCGAGAAGTCGTATGAAAGTAGGAGTCGGATGACTCTGCGTGATCCCCAGATTCTTGCGATCCTTGGATTGTGAGGTTTGTTAGATCCCGGGTGAGATGATCCATCTTTGGTCTGGCTTGCGCTTCTGATTCAGGTTGAAGTTGTCGATGCAGTCTCCCTTGATCATCCGCGATGCAAGTCCACAAGCCAAAAACAAAAATTGATCCCGCCAAGAACATGTTGAAGTGGTTCGTCGAGCTCTTGATTGTGGAATTGCCGAGAGCCCCTACATGGCGCGCCAGCTGTCGGTGTTTGTTAACCGGCAACTCGTCTTGAGGGATCTCAGACGATTTGTTCGGTGGGGATCGGCATTCGTAGAACCCGACGAGTACGCAAGGACAGCTATTTATACTGGTTCAGGCCGCTTAATAGCGTAATACCTTACGTCCAATGCGGAGTGTGCCTTGTGTTATGATTCAAGATTCAATGATAGGGGTCGGCGCCTGCTTCCCCTTATATATCCAGGTGAAGCACGACGTATACCGAGTCCTAGTCGGTTACAATCAGAGGAGTCCTATTCTAATTACTAGACTTCCTTTAAGAACTCGACTAAGTTACAATGAGAATCCTAATCCATGTACACTTCGTATCAAGTCTTCGGATCTCCCGTGTCACCCAGGGTTAGTCGGAGTAATCATCTCTGACATCCTAGTCCGTCAATCTCCTCTATACTTCTAGATTCTCCGTCCTTGTTAGCTACTCAGGGGTTAGACTTTAAGACTTAACACTATCCGTTCCTTTGGGTTTGATATTAAAACTGGGTTACTCCGGTCAAGTGCTACATCGGTAGATTTTATCTGTGCGCTTGCGGATAAAGTAGAGTGTGCGTTAATTTATACCAACACTCCTCATAGTCTATCCCCTCCTTCTGACTATATCCCTGGGCTCGAGTCTGGCCTTGTTTCTCACAATATGGCCATCTTCTCCTTGTTTGTTTTTGAAAACCCATTTTGTCCCAATAGGATGATAATCAGGAGGAAGTGGAACCAAAACCCAAACCCGATTTCTCTCAAAATTTTCTAACTCCTCATGCATGTCATTGACCCAGTCTGGATCAGACAAACCGTGCCCAACATCTCGGGGTTCAAAATCAGCAACAAAAGCAGAATGAGCAAAGTGAGAAATCTGTTGTGACCTGGACCGAGTGACACATTTGTTGATGTCGCCAATCATTTGCTGAGGAGAGTGCTGGCGCTGGATATGTCATGGCGCCTCTCTAGCTGAAGTGGCCTCCCCCTCACCAGTAGCTGGTGCCTCCTCAGGTACAACTGGCAAGCCCTGAGGTAGTGGATTGGCCGACCCCCATGTAGTAGACGTAGAAGGATCGGGGCCATGAGTCGATGTAGTAGTAGCAGACCCTATTGGTACAACAGGTGGAGGAAGTTCTAGATCATCAATCTATTCAGCGCCGTCTTCCTCATCATCAAAGAGAGGTTCGCCAATCTCTTGATCACTTGCACACTCAAATGTAAAAGAAGGACAATGCATTGTCTCATCGAAAGTGACATCAGAGGTCTCCATGACTCGGTTAGTGTCAAGGTTAAGCACACGATATGCATGAGTATGATTACCATAACCAAGAAAGACACCGTCAGAAGAACGAGACTCAAACTTGTCCAAGTTGCCTTTCTTAAGAATAAAACAATGGCAACCGAAAACCTAAAATAACTCACTTTGGGCAATTTCCCAAATCGCAACTCATAAGAAGTTTTCTTCAAGAAAGCTCGGAGGAAAATGCGATTGGAAATATAGCATGCAATATTTATAGCCTCAGCCCAATACTTCCTAGGAGTCCTATGCTCATCGAGCATCGTCCTAGCCATCTCAACAAGGGTCCGATTTTTCCTCTCAACCACACCATTCTGTGGGGTGTGTAAGGGGAAGAAAACTGATGCTCCAAACCCAAAGCGTTACAAAACTTCTCAAAGTCCGAGTTTTTGAACTCGGTACCATTATCACTACGAATAGCTCTCATCGAGTTCTTAGGGAACTCGTTTTGAAGTCGCAAAATCAAATTGTGTGCAAAAGAGAAAGTCTCACTTTTCTCAGCCAAAAAGAAAACCCATGAATATCTCGAATAGTCATCAACAACTACAAGCACATACCACTTCCCACCAACCGAGCTAACCCGAGCCGGACCAACAGTGTCAATATGCAAAAGCTCACCGGGATGCTTAGTCATAACTTGATTCACCGGAGGGTGTGGAGCAGCAACCATTTTCCCGTGTCTACATGGGTGACAAACAAGATCTTTCTCCATGTGTAACTTAGGCAATCCTTGGACCAAACCAAGTAAACTAAGCCTTGCAAGCAAGTCGAAGCTCAAATGGCCAAGTCTCCTATGCCATTTCCAAAGCTCAGAGGAAGATCCAGTCACAAGACAATGAGAAGTGCCAAAAGAATCTAAGAAATTTGCATGAAAAACTTTTCCAAAAGTCAAGATCAAACAAATAAGATCCCCTTGGGAATCCAAAATACGACTTAGATTCGGTTTAAAACGAACCTCACAGCCATCCTCCAAAAGCAAAGATGCAGAAAGAAGATTGAAATGCAAGTTCGATACAAGAGCAACATCTCTCAACACAAAGTGCTCATTCACTCGCACCGAGCCACGTGATACTACTTTACCTTTGCTATTGTTGCCGAAGGTGATAAACTCCATGTCGGCAACTGGACTAAGGCTGGAGAACCACTTGGAGTTACCAGTCATGTGTCTTGAGCATCCGGAATCAACCAACCAAATGTTCTCCAGTCCTCCAACTATAACACCCTAATTTAAATTTTCCCTAATTTAATTAAATAAATTAGAAATTAAATAGGTTGGCTATTTAATTAGAGGAGGAAAATAAAATTTATTTAATGTTGTCATGTTGCATACATGCCTTAGCATATTTTATTGAGTGGTTAATAATTTTACTAAACCCATATAGGGCGAATCGGTCTCATTCTATTTAGAAATTAAATAAAAGATTTGTAAAAGTTTTGTCAAATAAGACTCAAGATTTGTTTGCAAAACCTAGGAAAATATTTTGAAATCCTTGCAAAAGAGTTTTGATTTCAAAAGGATTTGAATGCTAAAATTTTAAAAGAGTTTGCAAAGGTTTTAAAAGAAAAAGAAAAGAGAAACTGACACTGGGCTCTCAATCTCTCCCATCCCTCGCTCTGGCCCACGCCACACCAGCCCAACTCAGCCACCCCCATCCCCCCTGACTCCAAACCCGCACCAGCCGGCATGCTTCCTTTTTTCCTTTTTCCCCGCCCTCCCATCACTGCGCCCGCCCCCGCTCACAGGGCCGAGGCCCACCAGGCCGCGTCGCACGCCTCTCCCTCGCTCACGCAGCGGCGAGCGCACAAGCTAGCGCCGCAGCCACCCGCAGATGCCGATAGCGGACCCCACCTGTCATGTATATCCCTTCCCCTCCACACGCAGACACTGCGCGGCATCCCTCCTCCGCCGCGCACCTCCAACAACCTTCTCGGAAACCTTCGGCCCCGTACACCCGAATCAAGTCGCACCGCCACCTCCTACCGCGTGACTACAAGAAGCCCTTTCCTGACCCCGGCTCTCCTTTACCTTCCAAGTCACCCCACCGCCATCGCCATAGCTGAAGCTCGGCACTAGTCGGCCTCTCCCCATAGAAGCTGCCACCGTTTCCCCACTGCTTCCCGGTGAACTCGCGGAGCGATGCCGTGCCCCGGCGAGAACCGAGCCAGAGTACACCGCCCTCGACCTCACCGGAGCACTCAAGCACCGCCGCCGCGACATCCACGCTGTCTGCCATCTCCGGACCTCCATCGGTGCCAAGAACACCTCCACCGAGACCGTTGTAAGGTCCTCTTCTGATCCCACCTATTCCCGTGACCTCTACCGCTCTGTAGCCCTTTCCCGGGAACTCTGGCGAGCCCTGGCCATGGTGCCACCGATCCAAAACTAGGCGCTGCCGTGCCTTTCCCCGCCGGCGGTCACCCTATCCTCCCACTCCTCGTTTTGTGCCGTTAGATCCAATCTAGATGGCCGAGATTAGAAATTGTTTAACGAACCGGTATACACCGGGTGCACAGTGTCGTGGACATGATTCACCCGCACCGCGTCAACCAAGCCATGACACGCGGCGCCACATCAGCAGCAGCACCACATCCAGACACCTTTCGCTAAAGAGCCCTTGTATTTTCCTAGAATTAACCCGCAGTCCACATGCACAGTAAACTGGGTCTTCGGTAAACTTGCGATCTGACCCCTTCTTTTTTGACGAAATGAGACACGGTCCTCTGGACCACCACACCGCCGCACAGTGCCCTGGACCCAACCCACCGCGCACCACCGTTGCAGTCCACATCACATCCGCGTGCACCGAGTCCAGTCGCGTGTCGCCACGTGTCCCAGCGCCGGTGTTTTTGCAGAAAGAACCTCCGGTTTACCTTGAACCAACCCGCAATTCACTCACACTGTTCGCTGAGTCTCTGCGCACTTTTGGTTTAGCCCTTGTGCTCCTGGGAAATTGAGGCCCGTTCCAGATTTTGCTTAATAACAGATTTGAATTATGTAAACTATGAAATTCAGTTCAAACTAATTACAGTTTTGCCACTCCCATTCAAAAGTTCATAACTTTCACGTTTTAATTCTGTTTCGACCCATTCAATTTGCGTTAGTTTCATAATTTCGTTCGCTATGCAGTAGATCTATTTGTTTACTGTTTCAGCACTGTTTGTTGCACTGTTATTTATTTTTGATGTATTATGCCATGTATGTTGCTTGGGCCAGAGAGTGCGGAGTTCGAGGACGCTCCCGACTATTCTTGTGACCCTGCAGATTCGACCCAGCCCGCAGGTAAGTGTTCTTGAATATCTTGCACCTATACTTTATTTTACTTTTGGTATTAGAGTAGTTATATCCTATAGATGCATGCTGTGTCTAAATTTCAGTCCCATGTTATGGTTTACTATATTTTTCTCTATTATCCTTGTCGCCTGGTTTGGGATGTTCGGGTAGCTGTCTTTGCTTAGTCCTGCAGTCATGGATGGGATGGGAGTTAAATATTAATAATCTTGTTTAATGATCTATGGAATAATGGTGGACATGGTAATTTTTTGTAGTAACATGGTTTAGGAAAATCCGGCAGGATGGACCCGTATTGGTGGTTTTGTGCCGTGTGACTCGGCAGCTCTTATTTGGTTTCTAGTTCTGGGCTCGTGCTAGTTATATCCTGCCTGGATCCCTAGGACCCGGCTCTTGGACATGTAACCCGGCAAAACAGCGCAACCATGAGATCTGGATGGGCTGGACCTGACTAATTAATTAGTTTCCTCCAAGTTTTGCTACACGGGGGTTGAATAGTGGCTCAAGAGGGGTCCCTTGGGGTCATTGACTTATGGATAGGGGAGAAACCTTAGAGTACGTGTAACATAGGCTTAGAGGGGCTTTGTAAAGGCCTTGCAGTCCAACCCGCTATGCACCTCGGCAGTGTTTAGTGTGACGGGAACAGCACGACTCATGGGTAACGATGTGCAACCTCTGTAGAGTGTAAAACTGATATATCAGCCGTGCTCATGGTCACGAGCGGGCTTGGACTTTTTCGAGATTAGTTGGTTACTGGTTACTAGTTCGGGTCATCTGATGGACTTCAGGTGTGGGTTTGCTTGGTGCGACTCCAAGTGTGGTTGCTTGGTGTGACTCCAAGTGTTGGTTGCTCGGTGTGACTCCGAGTGTGGCTTGCTCCGTGCGACTCCGAGTGTTGTTACTTTTCTACAGTGTCTGTGTCTATAAGCTAGTAAATAGGTGCATAGGATTAATATGATGTGTCGCTTTAGGCGCTTGAGTCAAATTGAGTCAGCCTACCTTTGATAATAGCCTCATAAGCATATATTTCCTACACTTTTGGTGTATGTTGACACTTACTACCATCGCTACCAAAGTCGCCCTTGGCAACGACACGAGTAATGCTTAGGTATGTTATCAGAACACTAGAGATAAACCTGCAAGCGCACATTTTAGATACCCACACTTCACCGGATGTGTAGACCCAGTTTTATATCGAACCCAAAGGAACGAATGATTGTCTTAAGTCGATTGCTTAAACCTTGAGCACTAACAAAGATAGGATCACAAAAGATAAAGGGGATAACTAAGGTTTTCAGCTCTAACCTCAAGAAGCTATGCGATTATTATTCTACTTTGGATTACGTTAGGAGACCACATCCAGAGTATGGCGATTCCCAACTAATATACTCCTGCTAGTCCTATAGACGGTAGACGGACTACAAAGGATTCAACAGGTCTATAAGAGTCTCACCCGCGAGCTACCATCGGTCCGGAATATAGGGTACACTATGCAAGTAATCGAGTCTAGGCACCACGCTTACACTACGAAGACTCCTCTAATTCTAGAATGACTAGATTAGAGTACTCTAATTAGAGTTGCAAGCCAGAAGAATAATAAGAACAAGAACGCTTACTGATAATTAGAAGATGAAGACCAAAGGATATCCTGATCCAAGCTCTTGACGAACTTGAATCCGCAGGTACAAGCTGAAGAAGTAGATCCGACAGGCCAGAGCTCCTTCTAATCCTCCTCTAATACCTCTCTCTCTCTCTCTCTTCTAATTCTAATCTTTGGATAACTCTCTACAACTAGATGAACTAGAACTAGAACTAGAAAGAAGAACTAGAACTAGAACTAGATGTAAATCAACTAGAGGGATCTCTACTTCTACTTGGAACCTAAGATATGTAGATGAATAATGAAGACGAAAATGGAGATGCCTCCCAAGGGGGGTCTGGGTCTGGTTTTATAGCCCCTAAGGATGAACCGCAGCTCTTGGATCAAACCGACCTTGAACAAGGGTTGAGATGCGTCGAGGAGGTCGATTAGGGCACGCTCCACGAAGATGGGCCGAGAACCTTCCTGGCCTAGGCCGGCCGACCCCACCTAGCGGCCAACCCGTCCCTCCTTCGACGTGGTGTCTTCTGGAACCTCCCTTTTTGCCCTAACGCGACTTGTCATCTGTTTGCGCAATTCATCATGTTGGAATAGGACTCAACCTCTTTCCATCTGCTCGAAAACTCCCTGGAAGATAGTAATTCACCACAACTGTTGAATCTGTCAGTTTAGCCCCTGAATTATGTTGCTTGGTGATCACTCCAGGTTGTTCTAGAAGCTTCCAAGTCGTATCCAACAAGGACTCTCTCGTCGGGACTCCAAATGTAGTAAACCATATGTCCGTTTCGATCATCTCGACGAGCTCTTCGCAACGGTGTGTTCTGTTTCATCACTTGAGATACTTTTGTATGGTGAAATATTGATAATCTTGCAAAACAAGTGAGAACAACACAACTTGTGGAAGTTGTTAGAATCAAAGCCTACAACTATGCTTTATGGTTTATTTCATATCATTCTATGCATTAGTTGATGGTATAATATTAACTATAAGGACCGTCAACAAGTTTCCCTAAGCTTACCCTTTGCTAGTCCCTTAGCAGAACCAAAACTAAACAATGGATCAGGAGTTGCTGCAATATCTTCATTTCCAACAAGTATACCTGCTGTTGAACAAAAATTCTCCAAAATATATCATGTTTTTCTTCATGGGGCTTATTACTTTTACCTTAGATCTTGAGTAATTGAAAGATTGAACGATAAAATCAAGCACTATGTCTCCAGCTCTTTCACTTCACCTTTATCCCGGAGTTTTAATTAATTTTCAAAAGTTTTAATACATGTGTTGTCAAATTAAACAATGGATCCAAAGAGAAAGTTAACCAACCATTGAATCAAGAAGTGCATGTGTATGGAAAATGGGGTCGGATGCTCTTTTAAATATATCACACTCTTCTCTTTATGAGAGTGCCCTTTTTCTGACATTTTTTTCTTCGAGGTTCTGGACACTTGTCCCTTTTTATTTCCTCGGGATCTATCTTTTTTAGGTTTCAGACACTTGTCCCTTTTTATTTCCTCGGATCTCTTTTTTTCTTTTCTTCTTCTTTTTTTTAATTAGCCACATGCTTCCAACAAACTTCTGAGAGGATAGCAACAGATAATTATGAGCATTTATGCGAATGATGGATGAAATATGTAAGTGATCTTGATTCAAAAGTATGATAACATCTAACAGGGTCACAAAGCTTAATTTAACTCAATGTAATTATTAGTCAAATTTATATTTAGAAATCTTCGGAACTCTAGTGTTGTTTAGAACAAGATAATAGCAGCTTAGATCATCACATATCATATCCCAATTACTTATGCATTTAGTTTCATTTTAAGGCATCATTATTAATTAGGAGAACTTATGCTTTGAAGGCTAGGTACTTGAAAGAAATTGGATAGAGCAACTATTCATCATTTCCATGCAAAAGATTAGAGAGAGTTATCAACTTTTTAAAACAAACTAGACATACTATTTTATTTATTTAATCTAACACACCTTAAGATACAATATAAAGCTAATAATAATAATAATAATACTAATAATAATAGTAATAATAATAATAATAATAATAATATTATTATTAATAATAATAATAACATACCTGAATCACGAAGATAATGGGGGTGCGTCTCCCCCAAACTGGTTCCCTTAATAGCGTTGAGCCTTCATGTGGCCATATATTTTTGTCTCTCTTTTTTAAAAGGTGAGCCTTCATGAGCTCACATATTTTTTTTTGAATTTATTTATAAAATGAAAAACTTAAGAGGATAGGGATACATACGTGGATACATGGGGATGTCTTCCCCCAAGCTGAATGTTGACGTAGTCGTTCGATCTTGCAATATAGCAGACTAGCGGTGGTAATGTCCTTCCTCTATCAGAGCTTTGATTGATGTTGATGGTTGTTGAAACAGTGCTCCAACAGTGGATGGAACCTTCAGTTGCTCGTCAGCTTTTCTTAACTTTTCAAATCCTGTGAAACTCAAATAGACAACAAAACTTGTGGAACAGATTAAGCATTAGTTGTTGGCCATTCAAGCCTTAGTTGTCAAGAATTTCAGTAAGATCTCTTTCTCAATATTTTTGTATTTTAATATTTTTATGATGCAAGAGAACAGGATGAATGCATGCATATTTATTTTTATTATTATTATTTTTTTTATGCCACCACGGTGAACATTCCTACAGGTTTTTACACACCATAGAATTATTCACATGGGGCTTCATGGTTTATGATGCAGTGCAATAAGTAAAATATTTTTATTTTGTTTTCTAATGTAATGCAGAAATTAAAATGTTTGTGAATTAAATATGATGATGCAAGAATTGATTATGGGTTAAATATGAAAAATATGCAGAAAAGTAAATATGAGGATAACTACTGATTTTTACCTTTTGGCGAAGGTTCGGATATTTAGGTCCAACGAACCGGACTTCCCTTGGTTCAGACCTCCCAAGGTATGTCAGGCGTTTGAAAAGTTGTTATTGATTGTACCTTTTAGGTGTAGACTTTTTCTCTCATACTTTCTTGGTCTGAGTCTTCACTTCGTGTGGTTCACTGTCTTGAGGTTTCTCTTCTTCTTCTTCTTCTTTCTAGGATAGTATCGATAGCTTCTTCTTCATGATTGACCACTCTATTCTTGATAGCTTGTCTTCTTTGGTGTTGAGAGCGGCGTCTTTCACTTTTGTTCTTCTTCGGTGCTTCATTGGGTATGTAGTTGATGAAGTAGCATCGTACCTTTTCTCCAGGAAAGTGAAAATGGATTTTCTCTTGTAGATGATTGCACTCGTAGTGTAGAGGAATTATCGTCCTAGGATGAGGTGGACATCATCGTCTTCTCCCATGTCGAGGATCAACAAGTCTGTGGGGACTTTATGACCTCTAATTCTGACTGCGACGTCTTCCACCATTCCTTCTTGTTTATGCCTCCTGATATGGTGTCTTAATCCTGTACTATGAGGATGTAGGGATAGTTCCGTATTCTTCTCTTGTCAACCTTTCTTATTTTTCCTTTAATTATTTGGTTGACAAGAGACTTGAAATTAGAGCTGCTACTCGAGTGCCTCCATGATAGTCTTTGTCTTTTAATGTCACAACTGAGACTTGTTCTCTCAACAGTGACTAGATGATGGAGATCTTATCGGCTATTCTTCTTGATTTGCTAACTCTTGTGGTGCAGTGGCTTCATCCTTCATGATGCCCTCCTCAATTCTTGGCAGTTGGTTCTCCCTTCGACGTCTTCTCTTGGTTCTCTTTAGCTGCTCATAAGTGATGTAGCTATTGAAGATGTAGCAAAAGATCCATTGGTTGACTTCTCTAGGTCCGACAAAGATGATAACATTGATGGTGTTCAAGAACGATCTTCCAAGAATGAGTGGTGGGTCATATTCTTCTGCTTGACTGGGGCAACATCTAGCGGTTTGCACTAATCAAAGCGGTGAGTAGGAGATCAATGTCTTGAAGCTGGTTTTCTCCTTCCTCCCTTTGATTGTGAAACACATCTAGACAACGGAATTGTCTCTCCCAGACTGGCTTGTGAGGTAGATGGACTCCCAAACAACATGTTCATGTGTTTGACTTGTAGATCTTGCTATTGTTGTAGTGGTACCATCTTGTCTCCCAAGCTAGCTCTTAATTAGAAAAGAGGATAAGTTCTCACTTCTTGTCTTGATGTCTTGGACAATGATGGTTGCAGGCATAGGTTGTTCCATACGAGGTAAGTTGTGTAACACCCCTGGTGTTCTTCGTCAGTTGAGCAGTCAGTTTAAGCACACACATGGTATGTCCAGTGTTGTTCAAGTGATGGTTTCAAGTATGGTCAGTGATGATAGAAGTTCTGGGATCAATCTCAGAGATGGAACCTCGGTCTGATTTATTAGTGAAATAATGAATGGAGCCAGTTAATAATGACCGCTAAATTATGAATATTCAGGATTAATTCTAAATATGGATTTTTCATGTGACCCCCCTCCATTCCTGTCTATAGTAACTAGTGGAAAGGTTTCGTGAAGTTTGAAATCAAAAAGTCACATGGAATGACGAGTCACAACTTTGCCTATAATCATGAATTAAGTAAAGAAGAATATTTGAGTTCAATCAAGTCTTGCAATTATGCCCAGTCAACTCTATATGGACTCACGGATAAAAGTTAAGTAAGTTCCGTGTTGAGCAGACGACAAGAAAATATCCCAAACGACGAGACACCGTAATTTGGACCCTACCGGGTAACTGCTTTGACTGGCGTTGAACGGTATTTTCGGATGTTCGCATGTCAGTGTGCCTTAAACGAAAGTTGTAGTACAGATCAAGAGGAACAAATTTTGTTTTATGGCCGAGACCTAGATCGGTGCCGGAAATAGGGAAAACGAGCTCAAAAAATAGATTATAACGCAATTTTCAGGTTCCAGAAATCAGTTAAGTCTGTACTGCGAAATCGGAATTTCGATCACCGCGAAGCTACCGTCGACGATCGTTACCAGGCAAACCATTGAGAATCTGACCAAGCGCTTTTAACGAAAGTCGGAGTACTCGTTGAGACGACGACAACAAAATTAGTTTGGTCGGAATCGGAGTCCGTTTAATTAGTATTCGTAATTTTTGAAAATAACTGAAAGTTCTCGGAAACCTGCCAGATTGGGAAAGAAATTTTGGGAAAATTTTCACGAACCTTTCAAGAAAAGATCACTTATACGAGAGGAAACATGAGATCTGAGAATTTCTGGGCGAGATCCAGAAACAGCAGTACAGAAGAACAGTCATATCTTGCGTTCCAGAATTCCAAATAGGGCGTGCCATATACGGTTGGAAAGATGACGAAATTATCTACAACTTTTATTTAAATGACTTTCCCAGATTCTGCCGTTAAATTAGTCAAAAACAGACAACAAACAGATCTGTCCAGATTTCAGAACTGCGCAGAAACTCTAACTTAAAACAGCCATATCTCACAAACCATAACAGCTATTGAGGTGATTCCAGAGACATTGGTTAGATATAGGAGTCTATTTTCCACCATAAAATTTTCAGCCATGTTGCACGAACAGAACTTGAGATATAACCAAAAGATCACAGGTTGCTCCGGAAAACAGCATAGGACAAGATATAACTAACCCTCTTATTTTTCATAAACGTTATGTATAACTATGAGATTTGTAGACAAGCCTACAATATCTCAACACTCATTACAAAGAACCAAATCACACATAAGCATAATAATAATTCAAATCACACATAAAGAAGCACACTAGCACAAAATTTAACTAGACTCGACAAAACGCTTGCTACTATCGTCTTATTACATAAAGGGGTGACCTATGCCTATTTGTAGAGCGGTTCGCGGAGCCTCTTGTACATAGGGGGTTGATTGAGCAGTTCCAAAAGTCCATCAATGGTGCTATAGCATCTTTTGAGATCCTTTCCCAAGGATATCACCTCTTTCTCCAAATCCGCGTTGGATCTTTCCCTGTCGAGGAGAAAGTCTCGTGTGGCCTTCACGGTTGGAGTTGCATGGGGGTCTTCTACCATAGCCTCCCTATTCTCATTGTTCCAATAGGGCAGGTAGCGGTATGCATCATCCCTCATGTCTTCAATGCGACGACCCCGGAACGCTTTGTAGGCTTCAACCGCCACGGCTTCCAAGGCTGACGCTAGAGTGGACCGACGAGCTCTGTGGCCAATCACCATCTCATGCAGGTATAGGCCACTCTCTGGTTCTCGGACGGCGACAGTCACTCTTGCCTTCCAGTAGGTCCTTTCCATGGGATGGCTATACCTCCAGTGGGTGTACTGTACGATGATATTCTTGTCGGGGTAGTAGGCATCAAAAAGTCCCATCAGCCTGTGATGTGTGGGACTCTGGGCAGCTGTGGGCGCTCCGACGAGATACCCGGAGTCCACGTCCCATCCCATCGGGAGCTCTTCATCGTCATCAACCTCCAGCACTTCTGGGGGCACTGGCGCGGGAGGTACTGGAGCTTGTGGAGCTGGTGCTTGCTGAGCTTGAGCTTGTGGTACGGGTGCTGGTGGTGCTGGTTCTTGTGGTTCCACCTCTTGAGGTGCTTGTTCTTGCAGTGCTGGCTCTTGCGGTGCTACCTCCTGCTGTTCTGGCTCCTAGGGTGCTTGCGGTGCTTGCAGAACGGGGTTACCTGCCCTCAGGCCTGACCTCATGCGACCACCGACAGTCTTACGGGCGGTACGACGAGCCATCTATGGAGTAGACCAAGAGACAGATACAATAGAATCAATATATTTATATAATAGAGCAAGTAAAGGGAAGCATATAATTTGATAAATTAACAAGGATAAGATATATAGCAAGAAAGAGAAGCAAAGACCATCAAAACGACCATAAACTAACTAGGCTTGCGTCCTACAGTCAACATAGCTCCGATACCAATTTGTCACACCCAATTTTAAGAACAAAATTGAATGCAATAACTTATGTGTGCCCAGAGATCAATCACACACATAAGCTACAAATTTAGGAAGTACCATCACATATGTTTATTACATAACGAATATTATTCAAAGTCTTTACATAGCAGCGGATAAATAAAGTATCTCTCGCGGTAGCTCCATCACAGGGAAGATGACTGGTTGACAACAAGACTAGAACTCTTCAGGGAAGTCGTCAATACCATAGCAATTTGTTACCCATCCGGGATTTTTATCCAAGTAGAAAGAAATAAACAAGCATAAGTACATCTCGTACTTAACAAGTGTAACATGGGGTTCATGAGGCTCAAAGAAGGCTGACACTGGTTACACTGCGGTAGCTTTTAATTGGCAACATTTTAATATTAAGGTGAACATATATGAATACTTAAACCCAATCCACATGATCATAATAACTGAAACATAGCAATAAGGTAATCAACATGAGCAACATAAATAAACAACATATAACAACTAATCTGTGAGTTTTCCGGGCCGCTCGTAACCGTGAGCACGGCTGATATATCAGTTTTACACTCTGCAGAGGTTGTACACTTTACCCGATGAGTCGTGATATCCAGATGCCCGGGTTAATTACTGAAGGACCGAGAATGCAAAAGCAAGGCGACCAGAGGGGGGGGGGTGAATGGGAGCCAATAAAATTTCTCACGAAACTTTGGCCAAGTGTCCCAAAATCAATCCCCAAGAGCTACTACCAAAAACGTGATGCCCACGACCCTTGGAAGAGGGTGGATGATCCCAGGGATCACAGCGAGGCACCACGAAAACTTCCTCACCCAAGTTCACGCAAGTCAACTAGTGACGGGATGGGTTTTGGGTAACCTCAACCTCCCCCGAGCAACGCGAGGGGGATTCAGGCTATTTTGTAAAGCGGGAAGCCCAAATTCTGTAGAGCACGCAGTTAGGAATCCAACGCCACAAACGAATCACGAATCGAAAAACGAACGAACAAACTGCGGACGAAAACGTGTCGAACTGGATCGACCGGACTCTGGCCAGCGTCCGGTCAGCAGGGACCGGACGCGTCCGGTCAACAAAAATCGGCTCTGGAACCTTACTGTTCGCGACCGGACTCACGAGTACGGAGCGTCCGGTCGAGAGCAGTGCGTCCGGTCAGAAACGAACAAGCACGATGAACAGTGAAAGCGATGCGTCCGGTCAAAACGTGAACGGAGCGTCCGGTCAAAGTGAAGAACACGGCTACGTGCTGTTCATCGACCGGACTCACGGACCGAGCGTCCGGTCACCCCGACTGAGCGTCCGGTCGACTCGCAGCAGCCCCGTTCGTCCACCGATTTGCCTTTATCTCACCCAAAACAATTCCTCTAGGGATCAAACTTGGTGAGATGAGTCACAAGGAGTATAGTGAGCTATCTTTAAGAGATCATGGCTCGAACCTATCTCCAAAACGGTGAATCAAGGAATTTCGGGAAGGAAGAAAACTTGACCCGAAACTAAAAATCGATCGATCTCCTAGACCGTGGGGTTGGAGGATGATTCCTTCGGTGGAAAGAAGTGCCTCACGATCTAGAACAACTCAGTTCAAACGGAATCGCAAAAGATGAACCGAGCACAAAGATCAAGCGACGGGAAAACTCAAGGCACAAAGCAATCCGCGAAGAACATGATAAACATGAAATCAAAACGCGAATTGACACCAAGAGATGGGACCCAAGGTGAGGATACGGCCTCACTTCCTCGAATCAGCAGTACACAGAGTGAAGTCTCTCTGCGGATCTCAACTAGCTAAAGCAGGGGATGGGAGAGTGGAAACCCTAGGTGCTAGGAAGCAAATGACTGCGCTAACTGAGATTGGGAGGAGGGTGTCTCCCCTAGACTACTTATACTAACCTAGCCTAAGCCTATTTCCTACTCTACCCCTCACTACTGTATTTACAGAGCGGACCAGCCTAACCCTAAGGCTATTCTAGTCCACCCGCTGGTGGTAGGTAGATCCGACGGCCACGCCCGCACGGTCTTCCGCGTCGCCTCCACGCAACCTTCAGATCGCCGCCACGTGCCGCCACCACTCTGCACCCCCGGTTTTGTGGCCCAAACCGGGAAACCAGCCTTTTCCATCAGCCCCCGGTTTTGAGGCCCAAACCGGGAAACCAGCCTCCAGCCCGAGTTTTGTGGCCAAACTCGGAAACCGTCCGCGCCCGAGTTTTGAGGCCCAAACTCGGAAACCGGCCCACGCCCAGGTTTTGAGGCTCAACCTGGAAACCGTCGCGCCCAGGTTTTGTGGCTCAACCTGGAAACCCAGCACCCAGGTTTTGAGGCCCAAACCTGGAAACCGTCCACCGTTGGTTTTTCCCGGGCTCTACCAACAAACCGGCGTCGTAGAAGGGATGCACCGCCTGTGCACCCCTTCCACCGACATGATCGCACTTCTCCGCTTGTCGCTGTCGCAGGCTGCCAGCCACCACAGCTGATCCTCCGGCCTCCAGTCCATCAGTCCAAGTCCACGTCCGCCCTTCACCGTCCGATACATCGGCATGGCACGTCCGCCGCACGGCACGCCCATCCTTCATCGCGCCCGGTCCGTCGGCACGACACGTCGCAACTTGACCTTCACCCGCCATCGACCACTGTCTCCGTGCTCGACACCTGCACAACACAAGCCAAAGAACATGCGCATCATCTCCGTTGACAATCACTCATCACACAGAGACTCGGCATACACCCATGTATCCGCAATCTCCCCCTTGATGAGTGCATTGTCAACTCCACAACAAATCATGAATAAGAAGAAGGAGGTAGGAAGGAGTGAGAAGAGAAAACCCAACCAAATGACCCAAAAGCCTAACAAAAGCCAAGAAAGGTCAAGTGGATGAAGCGAAAACTTGGTCCCCAAAGACATGGGCAACGGCTCGACGCAACCAAGCAAAGCAAAGCTAGCCCTCAGGAAGAGGTAGAACAGGCTCAACACCGCTAGCAGATACCAATTGAAGATCGGAGGACAACAGAAACAAAATGCTAGTCCCTCAAGACAGAGGCAATGGCTCAACACAACTAGCAAGAAAATCACTCCGAACCAATTGGAAATCAACCCAAACCAAAAGGGAAAGCACACCCGACGATACCAATTGAAAGCCAAATGAAAAAGCTTATGAAAGCTCATGAAAAGCTCGGAACGTTTGCTAGTCCCTCAAGACAGAGGCAACGGCTCAACACAACTAGCAAACTCCCCCTCGACAATTGCAAGCAACTGGGACAAATAATTCTCCCCTTAGTTGATCAACACAGGGGCATATGATTTGCATAAATTTCTCCCCCTAGTTGAAAATGCACTTATCAAGGCCAAAAGGTATAGTCAAAAAAGTGCAAAGATGCTCTAATCAGTATAGCTCCGACATCTCAATTAAGCACTCAAATAGCAAAGGCTCAAACTGATCACTTATACGAAATATGAAGCATAGGAGCATGTGAGCAGTTTTAAGCCAAAAAGGATAGTCACCATCAAAATAGCACTAGACATGTATAGAAGGAATCCAAACAAGCGCTAAACATATATACAAAGTGAACTACCCCTAGCAAAGTTCAATCATCATGCATAGGAATGAAGCATATACTTGTGATTTCAAATTCATATCGGAGTTGCAGCGGTAAAAGAGTTCACAAGTTCATTTTTAGCATGTGATTGCGAGAGGTTGAAAGCTTGTCATCGCCTAACTTTTCAACCGTGCGAAGCCTATGCCGAAGCAATCAGAAGCTTAAAGCAACGGTTTCGGTCATACACTACATGGCTCAAGTTTAACTCAAGGTGCAATGAGAAACAGTCTCAATACCATGAGGTGTTGACAAGCAATCCCATCTCGATCTTTTCAATTCAACAATACTTGGTTCAGATTTTAAGCAAGTTATGAACAACCAAGCAAGTGAATGACTCAGAACTAGAGACATAGCAACCTAGCATATATGAAAAGCAGGAATGGACTCAACACACCCTACACATGCTAGTTGCATATCTCAATGGTGAACATTTTCAGATTTATATACATTAGGCATAATTCACCATTCCAAAAATAGCTCGCTCATAACATGTAACAGTGATCAGAAGGAGCATAAGCTACAAGCATCATCATAAGTATCGGAGCAATACTAACAAGAGCATAATTACATTCTAGTGAATATAGACATGAAGCTCAGAATGTAAATGCGTATGCCCGACACAAAACTGAAAGAAAGAAGATACCAATTGGAAGGACTCAAGAAACTCAAAAGAAAAGAGCCTCAAAATAAAAGAGTCAGTCTGTACATCTCAAAATGCTTCCCCCATCTAAAAGGGGAAACACACACCAAGCTCACCCCTCAACCTATTAAAGGTTGATTCGTCTAAAGGCTTGGTGAAAATATCAGCCAATTAGTGATGAGTATCGACATGGCGAAGGTCGATATCACCCTTCTCCTGGTGGTCTCGCAAGAAATGAAAGCGCACATCAATGTGTTTGGTTTTCGAGTGAAGCACGGGGTTCTTAGCAACGCTAATGGCACTCGTGCTGTCACAAAGCAAAGGAACTCGAGTAAAGCTCAAACCAAAATCACGCAAAGTGGCCATCATCCAGAGTAACTGGGAACAGCAGCTAGCCGCAGCAACATATTCAGCCTCCGTGGTAGACTGAGCGACACTAGACTGCTTGCGAGAAGACCACGATACAAGAGAAGACCCAATAAACTGGCAAGTCCCAGAAGTGGACTTGCGCTCAATGCGACAACCAGCAAAATCAGCATCAGAAAAGCCACAAAGCGAGAGGGTGGAAGAAGCAGAATACCAAATCCCGAACTCAGGCGTGAAACGAAGGTACCTGAAGATGCGCTTCACGGCCTGACGGTGAGAAGTGCGTGGCGAAGCCTGAAAGCGCGCGCACAAGCACACGGCGAACTGAATGTCCGGCCGTGTCGCCGTCAGGTAGAGCAGCGATCCAATCATGCTGCGGTACTCCTTCTGGTCCACTGCTTCTCCATCCGTGTCGGCATCCAGGGCAGTCGTCGTCGACATGGGCGTCGGAAGAGGCTTGGCCTCACCCATGTCGAACCGCTTCAGCAAGTCCCTCGTGTACTTGCCCTGGTGCACAAACGTCCCCTCTCGGGATTGCTTAATTTGCAACCCGAGAAAGAAGGTCAGCTCGCCCATCATGCTCATCTCGAACTCCCTGCTCATAGTATCTGCAAACTTGGCAACCAAAGCGTGAGAAGAACCACCGAAAATGATATCATCCACGTAAATTTGGACCAAGAGAGTATCTTTGCCTTGCTTGAGGAGAAAGAGCGTTTTATCAACACATCCCATTTTAAAACCCTTAGCTAGCAAAAAGGTTTTTAATCTCTCATACCAGGCTCTAGGGGCTTGTTTCAAACCATACAAAGCTTTGTGGAGTTTAAAGACATGGTTTGGAAACTTGGGATTTTCAAAACCGGGGGGTTGCTGGACATAGACCTCCTCCTCAATGTAGCCGTTTAAGAAGGCACTCTTGACATCCATTTGAAAAAGTTTGAAACCCATGGATGCAGCATAAGCCAAGAGTATCCTAATAGCCTCCAAACGAGCTACAGGAGCGAAGGTCTCCTCATAATCTATCCCCTCCTTCTGACTATAACCCTTCGCTACAAGCCGGGCCTTGTTTCTCACAATGTGGCCCTCCTCTCCTTGCTTGTTTTTAAATACCCATTTTGTCCCAATAGGTTTACAGTCAGGAGGTGGTGGCACTAGAACCCAAACCCGATTTCGCTCAAAGTTCTCTAGCTCCTCATGCATGGCATTGACCCAATCCGGATCCGTCAATGCGTGTCCAACATCTCGGGGTTCAAAAGACGCAACAAAAGCAGAATGAGCAAAGTGCGAGATGTGCTGTGACCTGGAGCGAGTAACTCGCTCGTCGATGTCGCCGATCATCTGTTCAGGGGGGTGCTGGCGCTGGATATGTCGTGGCGCCTCCCGGGAAGAAGTGACCTCCCCCTCAACAGCAGCTGGTTCCACCCCGGGTACAAAAGGTACCGCGCGAGGTGGAGGATCCCACGGCCCCCAGGAAGAAGAAGTGTCGGGGCCGTGAGTCGTCGTCGAGGCCGCCCTTTGCGGCACGGCAGGTGGAGGGGGTGCTGGATTATCTATACCTTCAGCACCCTCGTCCTCATCATCAAAAAGAGGCTCTCCAACCTCATGATCACCTGCACGCTCAAAACGAGAAGAGGGACAAACAACAGTCTCGTCGAAGGTGACATCTGATGTCTCCATGACTCGGTTAGTGTCAAGGTTAAGTACACGATAAGCTCGAGTGTGAGTGCCATAACCCAAAAACACACCGTTAGAAGAACGAGACTCAAACTTGTCCAGGTTGCCTTTCTTCAATATAAAACAGTGGCAACCAAAGACTCTAAAATAACTCACCTTGGGCTGGCGACCAAAACGCAACTCATAAGAGGTCTTCTTCAAAAACGCTCTCAGAAAAATGCGATTCGAAATGTAGCATGCAGTGTTCATAGCTTCGGCCCAAAAACGCCTAGGAGTCCTATGCTCATCAAGCATCGTCCTGGCCATCTCAACAAGGGTCCGATTCTTCCTCTCTACAACACCATTTTGAGGTGGTGTATAGGGGGAAGAAACCTGATGCTCCAAACCAAGGCGGTTACAAAACTTCTCAAAATCCGAATTTTTAAACTCGGAACCATTATCACTCCGAATAGCTCGCATCGAGTTCAAAGGGAACTCGTTCTGAAGACGCAAAATCAGATTGCGAGCAAATGAGAAAGTCTCGGTCTTCTCAGCTAAAAAGAAGACCCACGAATATCTCGAAAAGTCGTCAACAACAACCAAAACATACCACTTGCCACCAACCGAGCTCACCCGAGCCGGACCAACAAGGTCCATGTGTAAAAGCTCTCCGGGGTGCGAGGTCATGACCTTAGTCACCGGATGGTGGGGAGCAGCAACCATCTTCCCATGTCTGCAAGAATGGCAAACTAGATCCTTCTCCATCGAAAGCTTGGGCAATCCTCGGATTAGGCCAAGTGAGCTAAGTCTTGCAAGCAAGTCGAAACTTAAATGACCGAGCCTCCTATGCCACTTCCAAAGATCGGAGGAAGAAGGACTAGCCAAAAGACAGCGAGAAGAACCAAACGATTCCGAGAAATTCGCACAAAAGACTTTCCCAAAGGGCGAAATCAGACATACAAGATCGCCCTGAGGATCTAAGATGCGACTAAGGTTCGGTTTAAAACGAATCTCATAGTCATCATCAAAAAGTTGCGAAACAGAAAGAAGGTTAAAATGCAGGTTAGAAACAAGAGCAACATCGCGCAACACAAAGTGCTCATTAACCCGCACCGTCCCACGGGACAATACTTTACCTTTACTATTGTCGCCGAAGGTTATGTACTCCTTTCCGGCGACCGGGCTAAGGCTGGAGAACCACTTGGCGTTTCCGGTCATGTGCCTCGAGCAACCGGAATCCACCAACCAAATGTCCTCCAACCGTCTCACCTACATCAATAAAAAGACATAGGGTGAGCATACGGTCCAACACTGGGGTTAGTGAAATAAGGGGAAAACCAGTGTTGGGCCGGCTGCTCAAAAGAAGGGTTAGTGTAAAAACCATTCCTAGCACGTCTACGAGGGAAGCGATCACCACGCTGAGGAAAACGTGGTCCGCTAGGGAAGAAGCGCTCACCGCGGTACTCAAAACGCGGTGGGGGAAAGCGCTCAACTAAGCCTCCGCCACGGGGTCCGTTACCTGCAAAAGCAGGACCCCGTCGGGCACCCTCTCTACGAGGTTTACGCCTAGGAGCCTGGGGCTCAACTGCTCTAGCGTCTCTCCTCGAAGCTCTCTCCTGCCTAGGCCTAACAAACTGAGGTGCTGGACCTCTAGGCCTAGTCTCCCTCCTCGGGGCTCTCATCTCATGCCTAGGCCTGGAACCCTGACGTCCGGACCTAGCAGCTCTCCCCTGGGCCTTCGGTACATGTCCACCATGAGCTGGATGGTACATGTCCGGGTTCTCCATCTCCCGAGCCCTGCGCGCCTCTCTCTTGCGCCTAAAGCAGAACTCGCTCAAGTGACCATCCCTCCCACAGAAATCACACTGGTACCTCACCGCACGCACAGGGGGTTGTTGGTGACCAGGGCTGTGGGTGTGGCTCACTTTGCCTTTGCCCTTTGGTGGCAACTCCTCACGAATGGGTGGCAGAGCATCAAGCTTGTTTCTGAGGTGGTTTGGCTTGGGTGCCCAAACTGGGTTCTTGGGAGGAACTTTAGGGGGTTCCTCAACCACACCATCTTGGGTGATAGGCTTGGCTGGCTCTTTGAGTGGAAGCTTGGCAAGTTTGGGAATAGTGGTGGAATTGGGCTTCTCACATGGGTTCAGACCACTAGACTCTCCAATCTTCCCAAAGGCTGAGAGATCAACACTCTGAGCAAAACCTACACCAGGGGCACCAACAGCTCGCTTGAATTGGGAGATCATCATCCCGAGCTGCGGCTCACTACTGGAGACCCATGACAAGATGGACCGAAGGTATGTGTTTTCTTCCTCGGTTTGCATCTTGCCATGCTTCACATTGGCAATCTCCATCTCCAGGCCCTCACACAAAGCACACCTCATGACACAAGTGCTATCTGAGCTGGCCTTCTCTAAAGACTCAAGCTTGGCATTCTTCTCTGCCAACTCAGATTGCAAGACAGGACAAGTCTTGCACGCACCCAACAGCTGCGGCCTAGCTCGGAGCTCATCCACCTCATCTACCAGCGCAGCATGCTTACTCCTCAGAGTGAGAAGATCCGTCATGTGCGCGGCGCAACTCTCGCACTCCAACTCCTCCGACACAACCACGGTGGACCGAGCGAACTCAAGCTCCTTCACCGTGTCCTCCCACTTCTGCCTAAACTCCTTGCGCTCTCTAGCGGCACGCCTAAGCAACTTATCTTGGCTAAGGAGGGCAGCAGTCAACTTCTCAACCTCGGAGGAAAGCTCGTCGTAGGTGAGAGATACCTGGGAGGTGTCGTCGTCGTCGTCGTTCCGAGGGGTACGCTCCGGCTCGCCGTCGACCTCATCGCCCAGCGCCATGGTGCAGAAGCCGTCGTCGTCGGCGAAGAAGCAGAGGCCGTTCAGCTTGTCCTCGATCCTCTTCTTCTTCTCGGACTCGTCATCACTCGAGCTGGCGGAGTCGTCATCCGAGCCGTCGACGTCGCTGAGCGTGGCGAAGAATGCACGCTGCTCAGCTTGCTGCTTCTCCAAGTACTTCTTCTTGATGTACTCTTTGTCGAAGCCGCCCCGCTTCTTGTGCCTTGGGGGAACGTGCTTCTCCTTGTACTTGGAGTCGCGCCTGTGGCCGTGATCGCCCTTCCCCAGATGCTTGTTCTTCTTCTTGGGGCAGTCGGCGATGAAGTGGTCGGGGTCGCCGCATTCGTAGCATCCGGCGCGTCCTCCTCCACGACGGCGGTTCACGCGGTTGTTGTGGAACCGCGAAAACCGGTTGGCAAGCAAAGCCAACTCGTCGTCTCCCAAAGACTCCAGCTGGTCCTCTGTCACAGAAAAGAGAGAAGAAAGCGCAAAGCCAGCTGAGGGGTTAGAGGAAGAGCCGGAAACCAAAGCCATGGACGGGCGAGAAGGATTTTCAAAAGAAGCCCTCGCCATAGCATCAATCTCACTGGACTTGAGCTTACTGAAGAGCTCGTCGCAGGTGAGGGTCTCATAGTTCGGCGATTCGATGATTGCCTGAACCTTGGAGTCCCACACCGAACGGTCAAGAGTGTGCAAAAGCTTCAAAGCACGCTCATGATCGTCAAATGGCAACTGCTCTCTGTTAGCCCTCATCCTGTTGACAATCACCTGAAAGCGAGCGAATAAACTTTCTATGCTCTCGCCAGGCTGATGTCGAAAGTTCTCATACTCTCTCTTGAACGACTCGTAGAGTCGGGTTTTGACTTGAGAGGTGCCCTCATGAAAACGCATGAGGGTGTCCCAGATCTCCCGAGCCGTAGAGAGGTGAGAAACGCGATCAAACTCACCCACGCTCAAGCAGGAGAACAAAGCGTTACGCGCCCGGCTATTGGCTTCGTGCTCATCGATCTGAAGCTGAGAGACACGAGCAGCCAGGACAACGTAGTTGGCGTTGTTGCAAATCTCCCAAACAGAAGAGCCCATGCTCTGGAGATAGGCCGACATGCGTATCTTCCAATACGCATAGTTCGTCCCATCGAAAAACGGCGGTTTGCCCACGCCGCGATCCATGTCGCCTTCGGTGGATCTGGAACCGGCTAAGGTGGAAGATCCTTAACCTGCTCTGATACCAATTGAAGGACCGAGAATGCAAAAGCAAGGCGACCAGAGGGGGGGGGGGTGAATGGGAGCCAATAAAATTTCTCACGAAACTTTGGCCAAGTGTCCCAAAATCAATCCCCAAGAGCTACTACCAAAAACGTGATGCCCACGACCCTTGGAAGAGGGTGGATGATCCCAGGGATCACAGCGAGGCACCACGAAAACTTCCTCACCCAAGTTCACGCAAGTCAACTAGTGACGGGATGGGTTTTGGGTAACCTCAACCTCCCCCGAGCAACGCGAGGGGGATTCAGGCTATTTTGTAAAGCGGGAAGCCCAAATTCTGTAGAGCACGCAGTTAGGAATCCAACGCCACAAACGAATCACGAATCGAAAAACGAACGAACAAACTGCGGACGAAAACGTGTCGAACTGGATCGACCGGACTCTGGCCAGCGTCCGGTCAGCAGGGACCGGACGCGTCCGGTCAACAAAAATCGGCTCTGGAACCTTACTGTTCGCGACCGGACTCACGAGTACGGAGCGTCCGGTCGAGAGCAGTGCGTCCGGTCAGAAACGAACAAGCACGATGAACAGTGAAAGCGATGCGTCCGGTCAAAACGTGAACGGAGCGTCCGGTCAAAGTGAAGAACACGGCTACGTGCTGTTCATCGACCGGACTCACGGACCGAGCGTCCGGTCACCCCGACTGAGCGTCCGGTCGACTCGCAGCAGCCCCGTTCGTCCACCGATTTGCCTTTATCTCACCCAAAACAATTCCTCTAGGGATCAAACTTGGTGAGATGAGTCACAAGGAGTATAGTGAGCTATCTTTAAGAGATCATGGCTCGAACCTATCTCCAAAACGGTGAATCAAGGAATTTCGGGAAGGAAGAAAACTTGACCCGAAACTAAAAATCGATCGATCTCCTAGACCGTGGGGTTGGAGGATGATTCCTTCGGTGGAAAGAAGTGCCTCACGATCTAGAACAACTCAGTTCAAACGGAATCGCAAAAGATGAACCGAGCACAAAGATCAAGCGATGGGAAAACTCAAGGCACAAAGCAATCCGCGAAGAACATGATAAACATGAAATCAAAACGCGAATTGACACCAAGAGATGGGACCCAAGGTGAGGATACGGCCTCACTTCCTCGAATCAGCAGTACACAGAGTGAAGTCTCTCTGCGGATCTCAACTAGCTAAAGCAGGGGATGGGAGAGTGGAAACCCTAGGTGCTAGGAAGCAAATGACTGCGCTAACTGAGATTGGGAGGAGGGTGTCTCCCCTAGACTACTTATACTAACCTAGCCTAAGCCTATTTCCTACTCTACCCCTCACTACTGTATTTACAGAGCGGACCAGCCTAACCCTAAGGCTATTCTAGTCCACCCGCTGGTGGTAGGTAGATCCGACGGCCACGCCCGCACGGTCTTCCGCGTCGCCTCCACGCAACCTTCAGATCGCCGCCACGTGCCGCCACCACTCTGCACCCCCGGTTTTGTGGCCCAAACCGGGAAACCAGCCTTTTCCATCAGCCCCCGGTTTTGAGGCCCAAACCGGGAAACCAGCCTCCAGCCCGAGTTTTGTGGCCAAACTCGGAAACCGTCCGCGCCCGAGTTTTGAGGCCCAAACTCGGAAACCGGCCCACGCCCAGGTTTTGAGGCTCAACCTGGAAACCGTCGCGCCCAGGTTTTGTGGCTCAACCTGGAAACCCAGCACCCAGGTTTTGAGGCCCAAACCTGGAAACCGTCCACCGTTGGTTTTTCCCGGGCTCTACCAACAAACCGGCGTCGTAGAAGGGATGCACCGCCTGTGCACCCCTTCCACCGACATGATCGCACTTCTCCGCTTGTCGCTGTCGCAGGCTGCCAGCCACCACAGCTGATCCTCCGGCCTCCAGTCCATCAGTCCAAGTCCACGTCCGCCCTTCACCGTCCGATACATCGGCATGGCACGTCCGCCGCACGGCACGCCCATCCTTCATCGCGCCCGGTCCGTCGGCACGACACGTCGCAACTTGACCTTCACCCGCCATCGACCACTGTCTCCGTGCTCGACACCTGCACAACACAAGCCAAAGAACATGCGCATCATCTCCGTTGACAATCACTCATCACACAGAGACTCGGCATACACCCATGTATCCGCAATTACTCCCAAAACACTTCCGAGGTGAGCGGGCAGGATACACGCAAAGCCTTTCAAAGGTTCGTCTAACAAGTTAGGGCCGCTAGGTCTTAAGGCAAGGGGAAGAAGGGTCTCCCAACCTTACGGCAACGCAGGCAAGGTGAAAGTAGCCGCCCTAAATCCAGCTCGTCAAGCGCCTTATGCGCCCTTTCGGGTAACCACTAACAAGCTAGAAAAGGTCCTTATACTGAGCTGAGGTCAGAGCCATATAACCCTCATGGTTGCACTGTATGTCCCAGCTTTTGCTGACAGGAGGTCCTAAACCATGTTGCTAAAAGGACCAAGTTTTATTCACCGTTATTAGATCATGTCTAGTTTAAGTAAAGCTCTAGCAAAATTCTACCCATATGCATAGCATCCCAAGGTTAACAAGGTAACGGTCAAAATCTAGGATAAACTAGATAGGAGATCAAAATTAGACACATGCATATGAATTAGATGTTTCATGGTGAATAGGTCAACAAGGATGATCCCATGCTATACTTGCCTGATTCAGAGAACTCTGGTTGCTCCTGGTTGTCGAAATAGAGCTCCTGATCACCGGCGTATGTCTCACCGTCTATACTCGATTACCACATCAACACACAAACATCGGGACAACAATCATGCAAAGCAAACAAGCTATAATTAGAACATTACACCAACAGCAAGAAAAATAATATAAAAAGTTTGAAAACAGAAACTACGGTCTACCACGATCACATAAACGCGAGGATCACGAAAAACGGAAATATAACGCGAAAGTTATGAGCTAAACCAGTTACAAAACCTTAGTTAGTAGATTAAACCTAACTCAAATTTTAACTACTGAAAACAGTAAAGATTTTTGTACAGGTAGATAGATCTTTTCAAAACAAATCTAACGCAACTAGAACGGACTAAATCGGACTAAAAACGTAGAAGTTATAAGCATTTCAAACTGGTGGCAAAACTGTAAATAAACCAAACCTGAATTTGAATTTAAAATCGATTTAAAACGAATTTCAGAATTGACTGGACTGCGCCTCAATTAGGATGAAACGCAGGGGCTAAAAAGGAAGTTTGCACAGACTCAAAGCACAGTGTTCTATGGACCGCGGGTTGAGACCTAAGTCTTTGAGGGACTCTTTAGCAAAGTGGACAGGCGAAGGGGTATCAAACGTTTCTGGCCACTCGATCTAAGATGGACGCCCGAGATTAGATCTGGGGGGGCTGGCGGCGCTTCCGCCGGAGCAGAGGGGAAGCGCGGTGGCGCCATGGCCGGAGCGCGGCGGCGCTACTCGGAATCGCGCTATAACTCGGTAGAGACCTCAGGAGTAGGTTTATTCGAATCAGGAACTCAGTGCGGACTCACCAGATGCAAAGACGAGGTTGGAGGCGATCTGGTGGCGGTGTATTGCTCGACGAGGCGGACAGCGAGGTTCTGCAACGACGGCGAGCAATTAAAGGATCAATTCGAGAAGGAAAAAGATGGAAAAACACCTCAGAGGCTTCGGGAAAACAAGATGAAGCTCATGGAACCTCTTGCGGTCGCAGGATCTCGCTGGAGCGTCGGGTTGACGACGGCGGGGATCTTGCGGGTGGCGGAGCGATCGGTCACGGCAAAACAGGGCACGAGAGCTCGTCCTTTCTGTAAGAGGAAAGGCGGCGGGTTTGCTTGAGCTTTATAGGGGGATCGGCTCGGCCGATTAGGCAGGTGAGGACGCGTGCCAGGGCTGGAATCGAACTCGGCTTTGAGTTTGAGCCGGATACGGGAGGAAGGGGATCGAGCTGACACGCGGGCCAAGGCATCAGCGAGAGAGAGAGAGAGACGCGCGTGCGGGCTGGCAAGCGGAGCTGGGCCGTCGGTTGGGCCGCGCGGCGATGGTGAGGAAAGGGAGCGAGCGGGGCTGTGGCACTGCGCGAGAGCTGGGCCGGGCGGCGGCCCACGCGGGCGAAGGAGAGAAAAGGGGATGAGAGAAGGCGGGCCGGCGGGGAAAGAAAAGCAGGCCGACCGGGCTGGTTCGGGCCAAAAGGAGAAAGGAGGAGGAGGGAGAAGGAAAATGATTTTCCCTTTTCCAGAATTGAGTTTTCAAAAGCAAATTTGAAATCCATTTGAACTCAAACCAGTTTTTGAGCAAAAACCAATCATCACAAGAAATAAAATATGCACCAGCATGTATGCATCATCATGGTCTTTGGCCTAGGATTTATTTTAGCTTTTGCAAATAATTTATTAACTAAGTTTCATGCAACACACAAAATGCATAATTAAATCATATTGCCTATTTCAAATCGATGCAAATTTTTGGGATGTTACATTTATCCCTTGTTGGTTTTCAGGTCAAACCGACTGGCACGTCTCCGGATTCCAAACCGTCCGGGCACCCGATTGAAGCCACGCTTTTTCCGGCTTGCTGTGTGTGAGGCGCGGCGAACCACATTTTGCGTCAACACACTTTTTGGCACGCCTGGTTGGACCGCTCTATTTCAAGATGCCTGAGATCGACGACAACCAAATTCTGGAAGTGACCATGGATGATTTTCGAAGAACAAGAGCAACAAGGTTTTCTAGAAGCAACCACTCCCAAGAGGCCTTTTCCCTCATGAGTCTGATAGCACTGATGAAGAAGATGTTCAGAAGATGACTGAGCTAGTGTATAAAGCGATGTCGCAGGCCATGACCAATCATCAGTCACCTTTCCTGAATACCTTCCGCGCCATCATGGTTGGTATCTTCGGCACGACAGTTGATAAACGTTTCGAGGCAGCCGCTGGTCCGATGCAAGGGCCGCTGTTATTCCCTGTGCCTCAGCCTCAGAGGAAAAATGCTGAAGACGGCGGAGCTTGTACAAGTGCAGGTGGGATGGTCCCGCATGAGACACAACAACCCCCCACAACTTATGGCCAGCTCGCGTTCGGCACAACAGGAAATATCCCGCAATCTGCTTTCAAAGTGTCTCCAGCAACAAATAGGTTGCAGAAGAATATGTATGGAGGTGGATATCAGGAGCTCGTTGATTACAGCACAGTTGATGCTTTCCCGAATCCGGGTTATAAAAATTCGGTAGGATCATTCCCTGGGGGGCAAGCACAAGCAACTCTGGATTCGAGTGTCGACCTCATCATGCATAGGATGGCCGACATGATGCAAAATCAATTCGGCCTGAAGCCTAGGAATCAATCTTACGCTTACAAATCTCCTTACCCAGAGTGGTACAACCGAGTAGCACTTCCTCCATGGGTAAAACCTCCGACTGATCTTACCAAGTTTTCGGGCCAAGATGACACCAGTACTGTGGAACATATCAGCCGTTACTTGATGCAGCTTGGAGAGGCATCCGCGGATGAAGCTTGGAGGATTCATTATTTTTTGTTGTCTTTAACAGGACCAACTTTCTCATGGTTCACATCGCTGCCAGAAAATTCTATTAATACATGGCAAAGCTGGAACAGAAGTTCCACGCGTATTTCTTTACAGGAACCAATGAGAAGAAGTTGGTCGATCTCATGAGTCTGAAGATGAAACCTAACGAGACGCCGCAAGAATATTTGCGCAGATTCAGGGAAACTAAAAACCTCTGTTATTCCCTGAATCTACCAGATGATCAATTACCAGGGATAGCTATAGCTGGCATGTTGCCGAATATCAAGGAGAAGTTATTCGGCTTGGAGTTTGATGATCTCGGGCAATTATCACAACGGTTGGCTATGATGAGTAGTCAAGCTCAAGGGTTTAGGAGGAATAATCAATTTCAGAAAGGTGATGTAGCCGCCGAGATGTATCAGGCTTTCCTAGAGGAAGCATCAGAATATGATGATGAAGATGAGGTAGCTGCAGCCGAGTTGGTCTGGGCGAAAGAGCCAACTCAAGTCAGATAAAAAGGTACTTACGACTTTGATGTTTCCAAATCAGATAAACTGTTTGAATACTTGTTGAAGGAAGGACGCATCAAGTTACCGGAAGGTCATCCCATGCTGCACCCGGAGGGGGTTAAAGACAAGAAGTATTGTGGTTTCCATAATACCAGATCTCACTTTATAAATGATTGCCGAGTGTTCAGAGCGCGGATCCAGAAAGCTATCTGACGGACCAGGATGTCAGAGATATCATCAGAAGATGATCCCTCCGACTAATCCCGGATGGCACGAGAGATCCGAAGACTTGATACGAAGCATACTCGGATTAGGACTCTCACTGTAACTTAGTCGAGTTCTTAAAGGAAGTCTTGTAATTAGAATAGGACTCCTCTGTTGTAACCGACTAGGACTCGGTCTGTGCAATGCTTCACCCGAATATATAAGGGGAAGCAGGCGCGGGCTTAGAGAATTGAACATTAAATCATAATCATACACAAGGCACACTCCGCACTGGACGTAAGGTATTACGCTATTCAGCGGCCTGAACCAGTATAAATCGCTGTCCCTGTGTACTCGCCGAGTCCTACGAACGCCGATCCCCACCGAACAAATCATCTGAGATTACTCAAGACGAGTTACCGGTTAACAAACACCGATAGCTGGCGTGCCAGGTAGGGGCTTTCGGCGATTCGACGACCAAGAGCCCGGCGAACCACGACAACATGTTCTCGGCGGGATCAATTTTCGTTTTTTGTTCATGGACTTGCATCGCGGATGATCAAGGAAAGAAAGCTGCATCGACAACTTCACACTGATCCAAAAGTGCAAGCCACACCAAAGATGGATGATCTCACCCAGAACCTAGCAAATCTCGCAGTCCAAGATCCACGAGATTTCGAGAACCAACCTGAAGCGCCCGACTCCTACTCGAACTCAAATTTTGAGAAGGAAAAGGACTCGGAGATCAGACATGGCATCACCTTCGGGCTACGGAATTCAGCTCGAAACCTCCAAGACCTAACTGACTCAAGATTCAAAGAGTATCAACAGATACCTTTGATGGGAGCTCAACAAGGACTCGTCTTCTGCTCTACCAAGGAGGGAAACATCGTCCATTGGCCAATACAGCCCGCTCCGGCCAGGCTGGTTGGCACAATTGATCGGCAGCTCCCATATCAACACGGACATCGGCTCCCCCTTGAGGAACTCGACACCTCAACAGAACTAATCTCCAGCACTTCTACCTTGGAGTCGGTCACGCCAGGATCAATAATCCAAGGCTACACCCGTGAAGTCTTCATGGCAGGGCATCAGTCATCTCTACGACCACCGACCCCTCCAGATGTCTTCCAGGATGACAAAACTCCATGTATGATATCTGACAATGATCCTGACGGACCCGCAGAAACCGAGTCCTTAAAAGCTAAGAGAATTAGAAAGAATCAAGCAAAAGAAGCTCGTAGAAGGCGCGCAAATCACCGCAAGGAGGCAGTCGACCGCTATAATGTACGACTCAAAGAATATAACACTCGGAGATGCCTAGAAGAGGACGCAGAAAATCATGCTCGCGCCCAACGTGATTAGGCGCATCAATCACAAAATGATCACAATCGCCGATGAGCCGATTGCTCCCGCAACCTCAAGCCCGAGTTTATGAGAGTCGCTGGTCACAAGGTTTTCCATACACCCTACCAGAACATCATGGCCCTAGCCACAGAGATTGGAGCCAAAGACAATCGCACCCCTGAGGAAGAGCGACGATTGGTCATGCTTCAGACTACCGCGCTACAACTTCGGGGTCGGAACCTCGAGTCTCTGGCTGACCAGCAAGCTTCCTCTCACCCTAGCCAGAGGCGGCTTGTTCAAGAGCGACTCGGTCGAATCCCAGTAAGGAGTCGTCTAGGCCACCGAGTACCCGACCAAGCTGAGGGAGGAGCCGAATCTTCATACAGAGGAATCGCAGTCGCAGCATCCGATGCAATCGATCGCTTCCCCTGCTTCTCCCAAAGGCTACGAGCAGTCCTGTTCCCGCCAAAATTCAAACCCAGAAACTATTCAAAGTACGACGGGAAGACAGAACCTAAACGATGGCTCAGGCTGTACGCTCAAGCAGTTGAGCTGGCCGGTGGAAGCAACGACGTCAAGGCACTCTATCTCCCAATGGCTTTAGAAACAATGTCGCTTGCTTGGTTCGAAAGGCTTAAACCCGAGTCCATCGACTCCTGAGAGCAACTCCATCGTATCTTCATCGAAAACTTTGCGGGTGTCCCAGAGAGATCAGACCCCCGGACTAAGCTCAGAACCTGCAAGCAACAGAAAAACGAATCAATGCGGGAATACTATAGGCATTTCTCAGAGATCCGCTCCACAGTATCTGACATCATAGACAGAAGTAATTGACCTCTTTGGCAACGGCATCTGTGAAAGATAGAATTACAAAGATTTCATCAAGCAGGACCCGACCACCGCTGACGAATTCCATCGGGCCGTAAACTCCATGATGGCGACAGAAGAACGTACACAGGAGCGTTTCCCCGATAGAAACACGCAGGGTGATCGAGGGAACAACCAGAGAGGCAACCAGACATCGCAGCAAAACACCCGAAAAAGGGTAGGAGACAATACTGTTGCTGCCATGGAGCCTCAGAAGAAGAGGAACAAGCCATTCACCTTTGATGACCTACTCGACGGACTGTGCCCTTTTCAACCGAAAGCCGGACATCAGGCAAGGCACTGTCGACAACTCAAGGAGCGAGGCTTGAACTCCGATTTCAACAAAAACAAGAAGGACAAAGGCAAGAAGACAGCTGAGGATCCTCCGCAAGACACCGGTGGTTTCCAACACCCCAAAGGGACTATCAATGTCATTTTTGGGGGAGTAACCACCAGTGACAGCAAGAGGCTTCAGAAACTTTCGCTACGAGAGATCATGTCTACCGAACCAGCAACTCCTAGATACCTTGACTGGTCTGAGCACCCGATCAGCTTCTCCCGAGCGGACCAATGGACCAGCGTCTCCAATGCTGGGCACTACCCACTAGTCCTGGATCCCACGGTCGCTTGGTTTACCTTGAGCAGGGTACTCATCGACGGAGGGGCAGGACTTAACGTCATCTTTGCAAGCACCCTACACAAGATGAATCTGGATCTCGCAACACAGCTCACACCATCAAGTGCCCCCTTCTATGGCATAGTACCTGGAAAGGCGGCTGTACCACTCGGAAGAATCATATTACCCATAACTTTTGGAACTCAGATCAATTACCAGACTGAGTACATCAGTTTTGAGGTAGCCGACTTTGAGTCATCATTCCACGCCATATTTGGGCGACCAGCTATCGCCAAGTTCATGGCAGTACCTCACTACCCGTACCTTCTCCTGAAGATGTCGGGTTCTAAAGGAATCCTAACTTTTAGAGGTGACATGAAGCGATCATTTGATTGGGACACTAAGGCTGTCCAGATCGCTGAAAAAGCTCAACTCACCCGGGAGTTACAAGAACTCGCTCAGATGGTGCATAATACCAAGCCTGGAGATTCAGAAATCCCAACCAAGAAGGCGGGTGCTATCCAACCATCAACAGCAGTCTCTACAAAACATATTGACCTAGAAACCGGTGACTCCTCCAAGATGGTAGTGATCAGCGGTCACCTATCTGAAGAATAGGAATTCGCACTCACCATGTTCCTTAGAGCAAACAGAGATATATTTGCTTGGAAACCGGCCGATATGCCGGGAGTCCCAAGGAACTTGGCTGAGCACAAACTGGAGCTAAAAGAAGGGTCCAGACCTATCAAGCAAAGACTATGATGATTTTCACCAGAGAAAAAAGAGGCAATCAAGAAGGAAATAGCCAAACTACTAGCAGCTGGATTCATCAGAGAAATCCTCCACCCTGAGTGGTTAGCTCACCCAGTGCTAGTCAAGAAAAAGAACTCCGCCGAGTGGCGCATGTGTGTTGACTACACAGACCTCAACAAACACTGTCCAAAAGATCCTTTCGGATTACCAAGGATAGATGAAATAGTTGACGCCACCGCAGGCTCCGCTCTTTTATCCTTTTTGGATTGCTATTCTGGGTACCATCAGATTGCCCTCAAGGAAGAAGGCCAACCCAAGACATCGTTTATAACTCCTTTCGGCGCCTACTGTTATAAAACCATGTCCTTTGGGTTAAAGAATGCAGGAGCCACTTATCAACGAGCCATCCAAGATTGTTTGGGTGACCAGATTGGCCGAAACGCAGAAGCTTATGTTGATGATGTGGTCATAAAGACAAAGGATCCGACTACTCTGATATCAGACCTGGAGGAAACTTTCAACCGACTATGCGCATACCAATGGAGACTCAATCCCACAAAATGAGTCTTCGGAGTACCTTCAGGCCAATTACTCGGATTCCTCGTTAGCCATCGGGGCATCGAGGCTAGCCAAAAACAAATCACAGCTATCATCAACATGAAACCACCTACCTCAGTCAGGGATGTTCAGAAGCTCACCGGGTGCATGGCTGCACTAAATTGATTTATCTCACGGCTAGGAGAAAATGGATTACCTTTCTTCAAATTACTCAAGGCTGGCGATAAATTTCAGTGGACGGAAGAAGCGAACAGGGCCTTTGAACAACTCAAAGGATACCTAACCAATTCACCTATACTGACACCACCAGAACCCAGGGAGCCGATGATGCTTTATATCGCAGCTACCACACATGTCGTAAGCACAGCGATCGTGGTTGAGCGCAAAGATGGCAAGCACATCTACCACACCCAGCAACCAGTGTACTACATTAGCGAGGTACTCTCCGATTCAAAGGTCAGATACCCACAAGGACAAAAATTACTCTACGCTCTACTCATATCTTCAAGAAAGCTACGACATTACTTCGAGGCTCATGAGATTACAGTCATCACGGATTTTCCTCTAGGAGAAATCCTCCATAATCGCGACGCCACTGGGAGAATTTCCAAGTGGGCAGTCGAATTGGGGGCACTCAACATCAAGTTCACTTTGAGGAAAGCAATCAAGTCACAGGCTCTAGCGGATTTCATCGCCGAGTGGACAGAGATACAGCAGATCCAAGACAATGTAATTCCTGATCACTGGAAAATGTACTTCGACGGATCCCTAAAAATCGGAGGAGCAGGAGCCGGAGTACTTCTAGTATCACCCGCCGGAGAGCAGCTCAAATATGTTCTGCAGATATTGTGGCCCACCACCAACAACGAAGCAGAATATGAAGCACTACTCCATGGACTTAAGCTAGCAGTCGCACTGGGCATCAGACGACTCCTAGTCTATGCCGATTCTTCCGTAGTAATTCACCAAGTCAACAAAGACTGGGATTGCACAAAGGAAACAATGAACGCCTATTGCGCGGAAGTTCGCAAGCTGGAAAAACATTTTTCTGGGCTAGAACTCATTCATGTTACCCGGGATCTCAATGTGGCAGCAGACATCCTAGCAAAATTAGGATCCGACAGAGCCTTGGTCCCTAGTGGTACCTTCGTACATGAATTATCCAAGCTATCAATCCAAGAGAAGGAAGAGGCTGAGTCAGCACCATCCATCGCGATTCTAACTCTAGCACCCGACTGGACACAAGTCTTCATTGACTACTTCAAAGAGCATAAACTGCCAAGTGATAAAACTGCCACAGAGCAAGTCACCAGACGTAGAAAAAACTATGTTTTAGTCGGCGACAAGATGTATCGACGTGGAGCTTCATTAGGAATCCTCCTCAAATGCATCTCACCAGAAGAAGGCAGGGAAATCTTAAATGAAGTTCACTCTGGGTGTTGCGGTAACCACGCAGCTTCAAGGACTCTAGTCGGAAAAATCTTCAGATCAGGGTACTATTGGCCCTCAGCCTTGAAAGACGCAGAAGACTTAGTCCGTCGCTGTCAATCGTGCCAGTTCTTTGCCAAGCAGCAGCATGTACCTGCACATGAATTGATCTGTATTCCTCCATCCTGGCCTTTCTCATGCTGGGGACTTGACATGGTGGGTCCTCTTAAGCGTGCTCCAGGCGGATTCGAGTACATCTACGTCGCAATCGACAAATTCACAAAGTGGATTGAGTACATGCCCTTGATCAAGTTCAATGCATCCAAATCAGTACAATTCATGCGGAGCATCTTTCACCGCTTTGGGATGCCGCATAGAAGCATCACTGATCTTGGGTCCCCTTTCACGGCTACTGAATTCAAGTCATGGGCCAGCGACTGCGGAATCAAGATAGACTATGCATCAGTGGCCCATCCACAGTCCAACGGCCATGTTGAACGAGCAAACGCCCTGATTCTTGCAGGGTTAAAACCAAGACTATTTGACCTCCTAAAAGATCACGGTGGAAAGTGGGTCGAAGAACTGCCCAAAGTAGTCTGGGGGCTACGGACACAACGAAGTCGGCAACAGGCCAAACTCCTTTCTTCCTGGTATATGGCACTGAAGCGATCCTCCTGGCTGACTTAATCTGGAACACCCCACGAACAGAGCAGTATAACGAAGGCGAAGCTGATGACACCAGGCGGCTAGAAGTTGACAGCCTCGAAGAAGCCCGATTAACCGCACTCTTTCAGTCAGCAAGGTACCTTCAAGGGATGAGGCGCTACTACGACAAGAACGTCCATCACCACACTTTTCAAGTAGGCGACCTGGTCCTGAAGAAAATTCAGAATACTACAGGGCGCCACAAGCTTATGAGTCCATGGGAAGGACCTTACATTGTATCCAAAGTAACAAGACCCGGGTCATTTGAGCTAGTCACTGAAGATGGATCTCCACTGCCAAATTCATGGAATATTGAGCACTTGAAGAAATTCCATACTTAAGGACTATGCTACAATCCTAACTCAGGGCATTTGTATTTATCAGTCGGATATTAATAAAGTTTGGAGTTCATCAGAAACAAGAACTTTACAAATTATCCAGGCTTTTTCTACATCTCATCATGACTAATCAGTGACATAAAAATCTCTGCAATAGCAGGGCTTACCACCGACTAATATTTAATATTACTCGGACGGATTGGTTCAGCGGTAACCATATTTGAGTTACGAGCTTCGAGCTCAATACAACTCACAAGGTAGTACGGCTTAACACCCGGCTATCAGCCTATAGTGATATGGTAGCTGCTGTAGTAGATATTAGTTCCTATAAGGCATAACAAGGTGGAATAGTACCCACCCTGTTACATATTTACCGGACAGAGGTCCATCTACCTTCGCACCCAAGCTGTGACCATCAAGAGGATATGATCCACCCAGAAGGAACCACGGTTATGGTCCATCAAGAGATGCCTGATCAGAATTATCCCTTGAACAAGGGTACTAAGAGTAGTACTCGGGCAAGACTAAGTTCTCTACACAACCACTAGAGGGACAAAGTCGCACGACCAACAACCAAAGTGCTAGAGAGCACTCGGATAGACTCGTCTAATCAGACGCCTGGTCATACATCCACATAAAGTAAACTCAACCTATTGCCGAAGAAATTTCTCGCAATAAGGAGTTGATCATATACGAAATCCATGAGATTTAAAAAGTAACCAATATTTTTTTTATATCTCATATTAATCGTTTGCAGGGGATACAAGCCGCGCGGAAAAGACTAAGGAGACTAAATTACTCTACAAGATCTAGAATCTGTGAGTACTCCTCCGCCGCGGTCTTCACCTCTTCTTGCATTGCTGCAAGGTCCTCGTCGCCTTTGCCTTCAGGGAGGGTCATCAGAGCAGACAGGTCGAAAGACGGCAGATGCAACCGCAGCGTCGCCATCAGACCTTGCACTATAGAAATCGACATATCTTTGATATATTGAGCCAGCCGCCCAGGCGCAGCCTTGGCCCGATCAATCAAAGTCTCCTCAACTCCTTCTAGCGCCGGAATCATGTTGAGGATGGGCTCGACAGCATGCTCCAAGGCCTTCAGAGAAGCTTGCGAAGATTCGAGAGCCTCCCACGACTCCTTCGTAGACTTCAGAGCCTGCAGAAGGTCCCGGTCAGCACCCTCACACATCAATTTGGCTTCCTGAAGAGTACTTTGCGCATTAGCAAATACCTCCTCAAGCTCCGCCTGCTTCCGGTTGAATGCGCTCTGCCACCCAGAAGCCAGCTTATTCGCATCTGCATAAATATCAGTTGGTTATCATATAATCAGATTGACACTATGGAATCAACCTCACGGTCGTTAGCAGCGTCACGCTCCGTCACCACTTCCTTGAGGTTGCCTTGGAGTTCATTGATACGGTTATGTAGAAGCTGGGTGGCTACTTTTTGACTAATCTGGTCCTGGGCAATGTAATCCCGGAGCTCTTGGTTATCACGGGACATCTCCTGGCGAATCCGGGCGACCTGATCCCTAACCTTGAAGTCAAAGGCCTGCGTACAAACAATATTCTGGGTACTCGGATGCGACTACAGTACAACAAGAACAAATTGAGAATCTTACCTCAACAAATTGGTGAAGAGCTTCGACAGGAGCTCTCACTTGATCACTAAGCTCCTTCAACCGGGTGAGGTCCTGATCATTCCCGGATACGTCGAGAGTCGCCCCCTGGCGCGAGGACTCGGGTACATCTACAGACCCTCCCTGTTGATGAGATGAATCTTCTACACGGATATCCGCCAAGACCATGTCCAAGGTTGGTTCATCCGGCTGTCGCATACGGAAAACCCAGTCATTGAACACTTGGTCAAACTTCAGCTGAGCAGGAGAACGAAAGATGGAGAACGGCCAACCAACCTGAGGCAATAGGGGAACATCTGTATCAGGAGCCGCATCGGCCTGAGACTTGGATGGGGAGGAGCCAGGCAGCGGATCTACCTGGCTAAAAGTTGGCAGCACGCTGGAATCATCCTTGGCCAGCGACCCCGACTCCTCTACCGCCTGGGAATCAGGAACGGTACTCGAGGCTGTTGCACCTGGTTTTGATTTCCTACAAACAAACGAATACTTATGTCAGTATCAGAAATCAGTGAACACTCTACAAAAGCTGAAAACTTACTTCATGAGCTTCAATGACTTCGGCAACTTCAAGAGAAGCTGCTTCAGAAGTGGATCCAGAACCGGAGTTTCTTCATGGATTACACCACTTGAAGTCCCTTGAGTTGTCTCAGCATCTGGTACATCGCTATATATAAGACAAGAGTTTATCAAAATCCAGATACAAAAGGACTATAGAGTACTCAGGTTTCCCCTTACCAGGAGCACCCATATTACAGTGCTTTTCAGCCAGAGCTGGTGACAAAAGTACTTTTCGAATAGCACGGCGCCTACCAGTGCGAGCCTTCTTTGGGATAGCTTCCCCGACGTCTTAAAGTGGAGTAGGCGATCTCTTCCGGCTACCCTCAGCTTCTGGGTCTATAAGCATGACATCAGAGTCAGTTGAATCTGTGTCAAGCCAGTCAAGATCTTCAGGAGAGCTCGACTTGTTGGGAAGATCCTCACTTCGGATAGGACCCCCCAAAACTATGCCTCCACCTTCTTCAGTCGCCGGAGGCATGGGAGGACAATCATTGTCATCTCTCCCCTGGCCCTAGAAAAGAAGAACATTCAGTCAGGTCAGAAGGATATTTATTCAGAACCTCAAAGACATGATAAATCATATACTTACCTGAGGCGGAGGGTTAATGGCGGAGAATGTTGTCACCACTGGAGCAAGGTGTTCACGACTTTTGAGAAGCTGGTTCACCCTCCATAAGACTTCACAGTCTGACAACTGTTCGACGGCATGACGTCCCGGGTCATTCTTACCCAAGTACTCGAAGCCAAAATTGGCTCGTTGTTGCAGAGGATGGATGCGTCGTGCAACAAAATCTTGGACGACAGAGTACCCGGTCACTCTGTCGAGCTTTAATGCCTCTATGGTATCAATATGAGGTCGGATAGCCTCTAATCCTTCAGCACTAATCTTGTCTCTCCACTCACGGCACTTTTGCGGAGGCCACCCGTCGTGACGATGCAGCGCCGGCGGAGGGTTTGCCATATAAAACCAGTCGAAAGCCCAGTCTTTGACAGAATCCGACAAATCTACAGCTATGTACTGACTAGCTACCTCTAACCTTAACTGGATGCTAGCACCGCTGACTACCTCAACACTAGCATCACTGGGTTGACACTTCACCCAGAAGAAATAGCGGAAGAGAGTAAAAGAAAGGCAGATACCCAGAAAAGCTTCACACAGATGAGTAAAAATTGCAATGTGGAAGCAGGCATTGGGAGTGATATGGTTGAGAGTCAAACCATAATAGTGCAGCAATCCACGGAAAAAGTCAGAAGCAGGAAGCCCTAATCCCCGCTCGACAAAGGACTTGAACATCACTATTTCAGTGGTGTTGGGGGCAGGAGCGCGGTGATCGGTGGGCACTCTCCATCCATCAAGCGGTTGTGCTCGGAGTAATCCTAGTTGTGCGAAGAACGCCAGCTCTGACAAGATGGTGTCTGGTTTTTTCCACGCTAATATGTCAGTTGGGGGATTGGGATGTTTCGGCTTTCCGGTGGTGGTGATCCTAACCTTCTTATCACCAGCAACTTGTCTCTTGGGACCCATGTTGATGACGAGGGACTTTCTACACATCAACTAATGGTTCGCTAGGGGATTTCTAACTCTAAAGGAAATGGCTTGATGAAAGCGTGAAGGACATACAGCCCAATGGCAGCTTATTATAGATCTGTTTCGACAACCGTTCATTTTTTCGCAAACGGCGTTAAGAGACTGTTCAAAACCCTAACGGGCGAGAAAGCGCTACAAACGGCGTCAGCTCCAGCTAAACACACAAGCTTCCTTCTTTCTCAAGACACATTTAGTACTCGGAGAACAAGACAGAGGACTCAGAAAATATTCCAAGTACCCGGATCTTATTTATTATTACTCGGAATTACAACAGAGATACATGGCAATATCTTGAGATACAGCGATTATTAGCAGAAGTACAATCAGGATGTAAAACGCTACTCTAGTGTAATCAAGGTACAGAGCCTTGATGCCTATTGCACCAAGGACCGGGTTCAGTGAGACGCAGTAAAGCAGACACAGAACCTTGGGTAGACACTATCTTTTCAGTGCATCCCAAGGTGGAATTCAGGCACCTCCCCTGTACTCAAGGAACTCCAGGGAAGACCATCACCCTCGCCGCCCTTTTGACAACCTCTGACTCCGAGGTTATCTACGAGTGGTAGTCACAAGAGTTCTTCTAGGCGCACCTCTGTATCCCTCTGCTCGCGACCACTTGGAAACCACCCTGGCGGATGGTCCCATCACAAGAGTTCTTCTGGGCACCTCATCTTTTTTACATACGGAAGACACCCGGGGGCTCGACCATCTCCGTTGTCACTACTATAAAACTCATGGGACTAAGGGAAGTTCTACACTCCTATAGAATATGAACTCCTTGCTTCCTAGGCAGGGTATTTATAGGCAGTTTCTTCTCGGTCTATGGACATGGTTCATCAACAACAGTGACCGCTGGAGCAATAATTTAACCAATGTACTGTGGTACATGTGAAGCTCGGTACTGGTAACAGAGCTATTTCCCATACGCACTTCAAGACAAAAATGACAAAGTTTGCTGTTGCAGAAAACGACAAACATCATTATTACACACAGTTGGAACAGTCACCAGTCAATTATTGCTGGCCTCACGGTTATTTCTATTCAGTGGGGGTGATACGGGATGTTTGTTGAAAACATTACCCACCTGAAGTTGAATATTTATTAATCGGACGGTTTAAGCAACGAATTGGTGACATGTTCCGATTCCTCATTTCTTTTATAGATTATCTGATCATATGTTTCTGAAGATCCCAAGTGCCGACTACTAAAGTACTCGGAACTCAGTCTCGGGGGCTGCAGGGTATAATCTATAAAGAAAGTGTTTTTTCTTACCCAAGAATTACTCGGAAAAGGCTCAAAAGATCCTCAAAGTTATTATAAATAACAAGAGGCTCGGGGGCTACACCCTATGGGTGCACTTTTCAAAAAAAAGTGCACGCCATGGAAGTTCTTTATCTACGGAGCAGTTCAAGATTTCTCAAGATATTACTCGGAGATTCTCAAAGAGAAACCAGAAGATAATGATCTGAGAAAATGATGAAGAGCTCGGGGGCTTGACGGACCAGGATGTCATAGATACCATCAGAAGATGATCCCTCCGACTAATCCCGGACGGCACGAGAGATCCGAAGACTTGATACGAAGCATACTCGGATTAGGACTCTCACTGTAACTTAGTCGAGTTCTTAAAGGAAGTCTTGTAATTAGAATAGGACTCCTCTGTTGTAACCGGCTAGGACTCGGTCTGTGCAATGCTTCACCCAGATATATAAGGGGAAGCAGGCGCGGGCTTAGAGAATCGAACATTGAATCATAATCATACACAAGGCACACGCCGCACTAGACGTAAGGTATTACGCTATTCAGCGGCCTGAACCAGTATAAATTGTTGTCCCTGTGTACTCGCCGAGTCCTACGAACGCCGATCCCCACCGAACAAATCGTCTGAGATTACTCAAGACGAGTTGCCGGTTAACAAACACCGACACTATCCAGGAAGGACATTTGAGGTTCGATGGAAAGATGAAGGTTGATGATAACCCTTTTGGACAGAATACCGTATCCTTCTCTATTAATATGGTTAACACAGCTGACCCCAGGTGCAAAAGCAAGATGAAGGTATTAACCTCTGATAGAGCAAGAGAAGCCCGATCGGCAAATCACAAATGGAGAATTTCGGCAACGAATCCGTTTCTAGAATAGCCGAACTGAAGGGGGTGAGACCTCCAAGCCCAGGATCACAACGCGTGTTATATTAAACAAATGGCATCGAGAGCAGGAACGGTACCAGAAACAAAAGTTTTATGAAGAACAAAAGTTCATAAGAAAGCAACAGAAGTATGAAGAAGAGATATACCAAGAGGAACGAGAATATATGAGAGATCAAGAGCAGTCTCATTGGGAGTGTTCATTCTTCAGGTATTGTTGGAATGAAGGCTTGAAGCTGCCTGCCAAGAACAATTGCCCTGAATGCAGTAATCAATATTCTGAATACAGGCAGTCTCGAGTCAACCTCCGTTCGGTCCATGAAAGGCTTGGGGTTCGAATCCCTAAGGACGATCGGCGCTTAAAAATAAATGATTTCGAGAATCGGCAAGGAAGAAGGTTTGTCGATCGAAGTTGGGCACGCGCTGGAGAAGAAGAATACCACGAATATGTTTGTCAGAAAGGATAGTGGTGTCCACCAGGATTGAGGAAGAGCCAGAAAAGAAGAGTGCAGCGCTTAAGGAACAGGGAATTGGCACAAACAGGCTTCAAAACAATGCAGATTTGGCGTCCTAAAGAAAAGCCTAATGGAGGTGATCATTCGGCTGATGCGTGCATGACATTCTTTCTCCCATCAGAATTCATAGCTCCCGAAAATCAAGATGTCCAGGAAGAAGTGTATTCAGATTTTGACAAAGACGAATTCCAAGATCTGTTAGCTCAACTTGTTTTAGCTCAACGGGCAGTTTTTGATAAACCAGCTAAGCACTGACACTTGAGGCCACTTTATATGAAGGGATATGTCAATGGCAAGCCGCTAACCAAAATGTTTATTGATGGAGGAGCTGCCATAAATATCATGCCATACCTTCAGGACACTTGGGATGGCGAGTGAAGAATTATTGAAGACTGACATGGTGTTGAGGGACTTTGCTGGTAATTCTTCTGATACTCGAGGAGCAGTTCATGTTGAGTTGACGATCGGGTCAAAGACTTTGATTACTACTTTCTTCGTCATTGATGGCAAGGGGGCATACAATTTGCTTTTAGGAAGGGATTGAATACATGCAAACTGCTGTGTTCCGTCAACTATGCATCAATTCCTCATCTAGTGGATTGGAGAAGACGTCGAAATTGTCCATGCTCATGATTCGGTGAGTGTCGCTAATACAGAGCCCATCTATTGGGAGTATGATGGCATTGAGTGCTTCTCTCGAAGAGTTTAGGAAGTAGGTCCTGTGAATGTTTTTGACAAGGACCAACAGCCGATTCAAACAATCGGCTCTCAGAGTAATTTTTGAATAAATAATCCGATTGGTGGTAATGGAAGAGAGTCAGGACCAGGTTTCATGTCAGCTGATAAGGAATGAAGTGTTGATGATAAAGCCGAAACAAGACCAATGTATGCAAGTTTGATCCGAATTATAATTGATAAACCGTGTGAAAGGTTTTTGCCTATTTCTCAATTGCCGAAACTAAGAAGGATCAAGAGTTCACACGAAGTGACGTACAACAGAAAGCTTTCGATGAAATTGAAGAATATGTGAAGGCGCTTTCACAACTTGGTAAATTTGTTCAAGTTGTATGTGGGGGCCGATAGCCTAACAATAGGATCGGCCCTTATATAGAATTTGAGGAAAAGAAAGAGTAATAGCTTGCTTTAGCCAAAAATGTTAAACCCAGAGACAAGTACTCGACTATGAAGAAATTTTGATCGTGTATGTGTTTTTTATGAACCAAGCTTCGGCACTACTTGTTAAAAGCCGAACGCATAGAAGCAGATTCAGGAATGTTTGTATACAGAAATAGCCGATGTAAAGCATCGTCTTTAGCAGAAAATGCTCTAATAATTTGGAATATAGCCGATATTATTTATATCTCCTTTAGCACAAAAAATGTTCATAATCCTAGTGACCCTAGCATTTTTCAAATAGCAGGTTTATCAGGAGGAGAAAAGGTGAAGTGCAGTAAATAGGATGCCGGTTGACATGATATGTCAGAGCAAGATCTATTCGGTTAAGATGACGTCATGCGTTCGGGAAACGTTTCTCTGAAGAAGTGTTGCGATCGGGAAAAATAGACATTGTTCAGAGAAGAAACAAACTTCATATGTTCGTTTGCAGATCTGTCCTAGAACAAACTACCCTTGGAATAATTTGTTCAGAACAGACTGCGGATCAGCATGGTCATCATAAACTTCAAAGTTTTCAGTTTCATCTGGGTATCCATCTGCGAAGCCGACCGGTAGAGAGGAGTAGTCCTCTTTGGTCCAAGAGCTCATTGCCGCTAGCCCAAGAGAGACCCCAGCATGTACACCTTGAACGACGGCCTGATCTATGCGGTCATCCACAGCATCAAGACGAGCTTCAGCTGAATCCCCATGAGCATTCACCTTGATGGCGATTTTCTTCACTGCCATTTTTGGACAGTCATTCTCTGCAGAAAGGGCTAGCAGGAGGAAGGGATGCGTCAGGCAAGGCAAGCTCAACTAGAAGAAGAGGACCAGGGTTTCATTAACCTGTAATGATGCTACAGAGCTATTTCTGTTGGTCTGCCCATTCAGCTTCCTCAGTGCCATGCTTCTTAGATACATTTTCCGATTCCTCTTGGGCCTTATCCCTTTCCTCACGGTACCAAAGGGCATCCAAACGGGTCTGTTGAGGTGGATCATCAAACTCAGAATCTGATGGCCTAGAAGGATTGAGAGAGGCTATTGGAGCTACCGTTTCTGGAAAAGGAACCCAAGCTTGGCTGGAGGAAGACCCCACCCTGGAAGGAGAGTAGACACTGAATCAGGAATGGATGAACGGGACAATCTATAGCAAAGGGGCAAGAAATCAATTTTTACCCATAACGCCGGTGAGCTGATGCTTGGCTTCCTCCTGCTTCGTCTCCAATGGGATGCCTGTCGTGGTCACCGTTGCCTGCCATTGATGGAAACACAAACGAAGGATTTTCTCTCTGACTTGAGCTAAAGGCCGAGGAGTAGTTTGCAAGTCAAAATGTTCGATTGGAATCAGAAGTGATGGCCTGTCTAGAATCGTGTTTATAGAACCGTGGCTTGCACACTGGAAATCAAACATCAGAATAGAGTTTTTGCAGTTTTATGGGCCGTTATTGGGCTAAGCTAGATTTTTGATGACTAGAGGAGGTCGAAACTCTAAAATCGGGAAGCCGATAGGGTTCGGCTAAGAGTTGTTCAGTTTCGCTTGATTGTTTGGGAACTCATATTACCAATTAACACTAAGGACAGAAGGCTGAAGACGGAAAGGTCCCTTAAGAAATATTGTCCTGGTGTCGTCATGAATCAAAAATTGAAGGAAAGACCGAAAACTTTGGATCTAAAATAATTAATTACATCAATTACTTGCGGGACGGAGATGAATCAGCATGATTATCAGCAATGGCTGATGAGATATACGTCGCCGTTGGAGTAAAAATAAAAGAACAATGTACAGAGCAGGACACACATTGATCTCGAAGGATCAGTCACAGATTGGATCAAGCAGAAGAACTTTTATTTACAAAAGGGGGAACGCAAGATTACAATGAGGACGGTCAGTTCGTCCACCCCATCCTACACCTAATCGGGAGAGTGTGGTCAAAAGAATCGGCCAGATCTGTTCCGGCCTCTTTCATATCATCTACGGAGTGTTCTACCCTATCTTCCAGCTCTCGCTCGCAGACATCAAATCTACGGTAATCGGTGCCGGAGTGGATCCGCATGGCATTGAAGGCGAGCGTCGCGCCATACCCCATGCCGGCTCTGGAGATGACGGGGAGGATTCGGTTAACCTCATTTACCCGTTTCAGAGCCGTCGTACCCGTCACATCGGCCGTGATGGCAAGCTTGGTGACGGCGGCTTCGAGGGCATGTAGTTTAGCTGCCAGAGCTGAAAAGAAGAAGAGTGAGTAAAGGCAGGAAGGGAAAACTAGGAAAGAAGTAATGAAAAATATTTACCAGTGGCCTGATTACGAGCGACGTCGCGCTCCCGAGAGATTCGGGTAATCTCCCGATCCTTCCCCTCTAGATCAAATTGGAGGTCTATGACCTCCTGAGTCATGTCTGCAGGGAGGTCATCGCCGATCCTCCTAAACAGAGGCAACAATATAAGAACATCTGCTTCATTTTCGAAACAAGAAAAAGAAGAAGGAAGGAGCAACATCTTCTTAGAGGTGCTGGAAGCACCGAGCTCGGAGCTATGTCGGCTCGCTACGGAAGACATCTTCTGGATTGGAATGGGTGATGAACAGGAAGAAGAAGGGTTTTTGGTTTTGAGATCGAAGCAGGGGAGTTCGGAATGCGCAAGCCGAAACATAGTGAAGGGGAACTTAAAAGGATCCCAAAAGGTGCATCGGGAGATGGATCGGTAGGTGAAGTAATTATGACATGCAAGATTTCTACGAAGGTGGATGCTTCCGGAGGTTCCACGTATGTATACGGAAAAAGGAAATTTTGGAACAAATATTTGTCCCAAAATTAGGGGGCATGTGTTAACACCAGATTTTCACACACACAAGGGAATGACAGATGGGCCAGTATGCGAGAGATGGTTGTATGATGCATTCGGCAGATGACCAAGATCTGTTAATTCTCGGAGTTTCGGCAAGTGCATGAGCGGTCGACTATTTTGCAAGGCTGTGATTTTATTCGGGAAGCAAATATGGCAAGTGGAGCCGACTTGCGCGAGAAGACACGTGGCAATGGAGGACGCCGAGAGGAAAATAGGGATAAGACTCGTATTTTCCTAGTTTCCTTGTAGAAGTCGTAGTCGTCTAGGACTCCTGTTTCGCCCAGGGTATAAATATAAACCCTCGGCCATTGTAAAAAGCGTTCACAACCATATGAATACAAATCGACTCTGTGCCACCTTCGAGTCCTTAGTCGTGTCGTTGAGTTCTTCGAGAGGAATCATCGATCCGTCGACCTCCGTAAGTCCCGGCAACCTTGTTATCATGTCTAGTATCATGCGGTGGATTTAGATGTGATGCAAGTAGTCTTGTTTGTTTTCAATGGTCGTGCGGCAGACCCTTGTTAGCGATCAAGAAGTCTTCGCTTATGTTTTGCTTATGGGTAAATACCATGCGGCAGGCGTTTATTCATATGTTTAGCAAAAGCGAGATAGTTATCGGCTCTACTAGATTTGGCAAGATCTAGTAGATTCATCAAGTTATCATGTGTTGCATGTTTTAATTAATTCTGTAACACTCTTTTGCCTAATCTAGATTGATCTTTGTTCGCCCTTGCTTTACAAGTTTACTTTTTTCCAATAATTGTATGATCATGATGGCCAAATCAATTTCCAATCTAGATTGTTACATGTTGTGGGTTCATGCATGTCAATCACGCTCGAGCTTTGATAAAACTAGGTGTCGTGCGGCAGATGCAGGTTTTAGCTTGGTTTGATCATGCTTGTTTGTATTTTCCTTCTTCATGGACCCCAACTCGGCTAGTTTGCCAAGCTTGGTTAAGCTTACATGAGTAATGAGAGTTTATAGGTTTGTTCACATATACACATGCTTTTAGCTTCTTATTGTCTAGTCGTATCATGCGGTGGATTAACCTGACCGTAAGAAGTGGTGTAAACTTATAGTTAGTGTCAAGCCTTGCTTAGGTTTATGCTTGACGGGTTTATGAAGATTAGACGTGCGGCAGATTAGTTGGATTAATCTATGCATGTGTTGTTTGAATAGATTTATTTTCTCCAGTTACCTGTTTATAATTCACTATGTCTCAATGGTGTTTCCTTTACATGTGCATTTGGCAACCGGCTGCTTACATATGTTTATTTACAATGTTAGCCGAATGACTTTTGAACCTGTTGACAGGTAACTTCTATAGTTGTGTGCCGTCGTGATTGGCTTTAAAGCCGTAAATATGGAACTGTCTGGTCTTATCCGGCATGTTCCAGTTTATTCTCACAGTTTTATCCCTTGTTGGTTTTCAGGTCAAACCGACTGGCACGTCTCCGGATTCCAAACCGTCTGGGCACCCGATTGAAGCCACGCTTTTTCCGGCTTGCTGTGTGTGAGGCGCGGCGAACCACATTTTGCGTCAACAGATTTGTTTTAAGCCGAATCTCAGTCGTATTTTGGATCCTCAGGGCAATCTTGTTTGTTTGATTTCGCCCTTTGGGAAAGTCTTTCGTGCGAATTTCTCGGAGTCATTTGGAGTTTCTCGTTGTCTTTTGGCTGGACCTTCCTCCTCTGAACTTTGGAAGTGGCATAGGAGACTAGGACATTTGAGCTTGGACTTGCTTGCAAGGCTTAGTTCACTTTGGCATAGGAGACTAGGACATTAGTAACTCTTTGGGTTTAGAGCATCAGTTTTGTTCCCCCTACACACCGCCACAGAATGGTGTTGTAGAGAGGAAGAATCGGACCCTTGTAGAGATGGCCAGGACGATGCTCGATGAGCATAGGACTCCTAGGCGATATTGGGCCGAAGCTATGAACACTGCATGCTATATTTCCAATCGCATTTTTCTCCAAGCTTTCTTGAAAAGGACTTCTTATGAGTTGCATTTTGGAAAACTGCCCAAGGTGAGTTATTTTAGAGTTTTTGGTTGCCATTGTTTTATACTTAAGAAAGGCAACCTGGACAAATTTGAGTCTCGCTCTTCTGACGGTGTATTTTTGGGTTATGGCACTCACACTCGAGCATATCGTGTACTTAACCTTGATACTAACCGAGTCATGGAGACATCTGATGTCACCTTCGACGAGACCATGGTTTGTCCTTCTTCTCGTTTTGAGCGTGCAGGTGATAATGAGGTTGGTGAGCCTCTTTTTGATGACGAGGACGAGGGTGCTGAAGGGATGGATGATCCAACACTACCTCCACCTGCTGTGCCGCAAGCATCGACTTCTACTACGATGACTCATGGCCCCAACCCCACTTCGTCGACTACTTGGGGGCCGTGGGATCCGCCACCTCGAGCGGTACCTTTTGTACCCGAGGAGGCACCAGCTGCTGTTGAGGCGGAGATTTCCTCAGTTCGGGAGGTGCCATGACACATCCAGCGCCAACACCCACCTCAACAGATGATCGGCAGCATCGGCGAACGTGTCACTCGGTCAAGGTCACAACAAATCTCTCACTTTGCTCATTTTGCATTTGTTGCTGATTTTGAACCCCGAGATGTTGGACACGCTTTATCCGATCCTGATTGGGTCAATGCCATGCATGAGGAGTTAGAAAATTTTGAGAGAAATCGGGTTTGGGTTCTTGTTCCACTTCCTCCTAAGTGTCACCCTATTGGGACAAAATGGGTTTTCAAAAACAAACAGGGAGAAGATGGCCATGTTGTGAGAAACAAGGCCAGACTTGTATCCTAGGGGTATAGTCAGAAGGAGGGGATAGACTATGAGGAGACTTTTGCTCCTGTAGCTCGTTTGGAGGCAATTAGGATCCTCTTGGCTTTTGCTGCATCCAAAGGGTTTAAACTTTTTCAAATGGATGTCAAGAGTGCCTTCTTAAACGGCTACATAGAAGAGGAGGTATATGTGAAACAACCCCCCGGTTTCGAAAATCCCAAGTTTCCAACCCATGTTTTTAAACTTCACAAAGCTTTGTATGGTTTGAAACAAGCCCCTAGAGCCTGGTATGATAGGTTGAAAACCTTTTTGCTTTCTAAGGGTTTTAAAATGGGATGTGTGGATAAAACGCTCTTTCTCCTCAAGCAAGGCAGTGACACTCTCTTGGTCCAGATTTACGTGGATGATATCATTTTCGGTGGTTCTTCTCATGCTTTGGTTGCCAAGTTTGCAGATACTATGAGCAGAGAGTTCGAGATGAGCATGATGGTCGAGTTGACGTTTTTCCTCGGATTGCAAATCAAGCAATCTCGAGAGGGAACGTTTGTGCACCAGGGCAAGTACACCAAGGACGTATTGAAGAAGTTCGATATGGGTGAGGCCAAGCCTCTTCCAACACCCATGTCGACTACGACGGCCCTGGATGCGGACAAGGATGGAGAAGCTGTTGACCAGAAGGAGTACCGGAGTATGATCGGGTCACAACTGTACCTGATGGCGACACGCCCAGACATCCAGTTCGCAGTGTGTCTCTGCGCGCGATTTCAGTCGTCGCCGCGCACCTCTCACCGTCAGGCGGTCAAGCGCATTATGAGGTACTTCTGCTTCACTCCAGAGTTTGGAATTTGGTATTCTGCTTCCTCCACCCTTTTCCTTTGCGGTTATTCTGATGCCGATTTTGCTGGTTGCCGAATTGAGCGCAAGTCCACTTCTGGGACTTGTCAGTTTATTGGTTCTTCTCTTGTATCATGGTCTTCTCGCAAGTAGTCTAGTGTCGCCCAGTCTACCATGGAGGCTGAGTATGTTGCTGCGGCTAGCTGCTGTTCCTAGTTGCTTTGGATGATGGCCACTTTGCGTGATTTTGGTCTGAGCTTTTCTCGCCTTCCTTTGCTTTGTGACAGCACGAGTGCTATTAGCGTTGCTAAGAACCCCGTGCTGCACTCTAAGACCAAACACATTGATGTGCGCTTTCATTTCTTGCGAGACCACTATGAGAAGGGTGATATCGACCTTCGCCATGTCGATACTCATCATCAGTTGGCTGATATTTTTACCAAGCCTTTGGACCAATCAACCTTTAATAGGTTGAGAGGTGAGCTTGGTGTGTGTTTTCCCTTTTAGATGGGGGAAAAATTTTGGTTCTTATATTATAGACTGACTCTTTTTCTTTCAATTGGTTTTGGTGTCATCATGCATCTTTGCATTTCATTTTGCATATTTACATTCAGAGCTTCATGTATATAATCTTTAGGATGTGACTATGTTCTGTTTAGTGTATGCTCCGATGATATTAGTTGATTCTTGTAGCTTATGCTCTTTCTGATCACTGATACATGTGGTGAGCTGGGCTATTTTATGAATGGTGAACTTGCCTAATAACCTTAAAACTTGAAATTGTTCACCATTGAGATATGCAACTAGCATGTGTAGAATTCGTTGAGATCACTTGTGCTTTTCATATATGCTAGGTTGCTATGTCTCTAAGTTCTGTGTCATTCACTTGCTTGGTATGTTCATATTCTGCTTTAAATTTGAACCAAGTTAAGTGAATCGGAAAGATCGAGATGGGATTGCTTGTCAGCAGATCACAGTATCAAGACTGTTTCTCATTACACTTTGAGTTAAACTTGAGCTGTGTAGTGTATGACTGAAACTGTTGCTTTAAGCTTCTGATTGCTTCTGCATAGGCTTTGCACAGTTGAAAAGTTAGGCAATGAAAGCTTTCAATCTCTCGCAATCACATGCTGAAATTTGAACTTGTGTAATTTAACCGCTGCAACTCCGATAAAATTTTGATACACAAGTCAATGTTTCATTCTATAGCATGATGATTGAACTTTGCTAGGGGTAATTCACCGTGTATACATGTTTAGCACTTGTTTGACTTCCTGTCTATACATGCTTAGTGCTATTTTGATGGTGAATACCTTTTTGGCTGAAAACTGCTCATTTTGCTCATACATTCAGATTTCGTATTTGGTGATCAGTTTGAGCCTTTGCTAGCATTCTGTGCATTTTATGAGTCATCGGATCAGTATTTTGTCAAGCATCTTCATCTCCTATCCACTATATTCTTGAAGCTGCTAACTTGCATTTCTGACTCATATGCATTTTGGAAGGGGGAGAAATTTGCTTGCTGGTGCATTTTCAACTAAGGGGGAGAAATTCTTTCAAATCATAAGATCAACTAAGGGGGAGATTTCCTGGTTGTATGCACTATTGGAGGGGGAGTTTGAGCTTGCTCAAATTTTTCGGCTTTTGGATTTTCCAATTGATTCGGAGCTTTTCTGAAGTCTCTAATTGGTTCGAAGCATTTTTGGTAGCTGTTGGCACAAAATGTGGCGCACTGTGCCTCACACACATCAAGCTGGAAAGCGTGGCTTCAATCGGGTGCCCGGGCGATTCAAAATCCGGAAACGTGCCTGTCGGTTTGACCTAAAAAACCAACAAGGGATAAAACTGTGAGAATAAAACTGGAACGTGCTGGGTGAGACCAGACAGTTCCATATTTACGGCTTTGAAGCCACTTTAGATGACATACAACTATAGAAGTTGTCTGTCAACAAGTTTAAGAGTCATTCGGCTAACTCTAAACATAAACATATGTAAAGAGCTGGTTGCCGAACGCACGTACATGAAAAGACATGCTTGAACAAATGAAAGTAAATTATGAATTGACGTGTAACCAAGCTCGGCAAACTAACCGAGTTGGGGTCCATGAAGAAGGAACATGCAAACAAACATGATCAAACCCATCTAAAACCTGCATCTGCTGCACGATACCTAGTTTTATCTAAGATTAAACATGATTGACATGCATGAACCCGCAACATGTAACAATCTAGATTAGAAATTAATCTGGCCATCATAATCGTGTAATTTATAAGAGATATTATGAAAACAACGGTTATTGGAGCATAAATAAACTTGTAAAGAAAGGCCGAACAAAATCAATCTAGATTGGGCAAAAGAGTGTTACAAAATTAATTAAAAATGCAACATATAATAACTTAATGAATCTATTAGATCTTGCCAAATAGAGCCAATAACTATCTCGCTTTTGCTAAACATATCGAATAAACGCCTGCCGCACGGTATTTACCCATAAGCATAGCATAAGCAAAGACTTCCTGATTGTTGACATAGATCCGCCGCACGATCTTTGAAAACAAACAAGACTACTTGCATCATATCTCAATCCACCGCATGATACTAGACATGATAACAAGGTTGCTGGGACTTACGGAGGTCGATGGATCGATGATTCCTCTCGAAGAACTCGATGACGCGACAAAGGACTCGAAGATGGCATGGGGCCGATTTGTATTGATATGGTTGTGAACACTTTTTACAATAGCCAAGGGTTTATATTTATACCCTGGACGCAATACAAGTCCTAAGAGGACACAACTATGAAATATTAAAGGAAAATACAATATTTTTTGGCCCTTGACTCCCCTCGGAATCTTCATTGCCTTAATTATCGCAATTTCGTTGCCCGATCGGCTCTTGCTTCCATCGTTTCAACGGAAACTCCCTTTTTCTCAGAATAGCCGATCGCATAAGCAGTTGCCGAATCCTTGGAGACTAGCCGACCGCATGGACACTTGCCGAATGCGTCATACGCCCATCTCTCGCACACTGGCCCATCTGTCATCTCCTTGTGCGTGTGAAAATCTGGTGTTAACACATGCCCCCTAATTTTGGGATAAATATTTATTCCAAAATTCCTTTCTCCTGTACTACTGACGTGGAACCTCTGGAAGCATCCACCCTCATGGAAATTTTGCGTGCTATAATTGCCTCGCTTGCCGATTCACCTTCCAATGCACCTTTTGAGGGCCTTTTAAGTCACCCTTCACTCTGTTTCGGCCTGCACCTTCAAACTCTCCTGTTTCGATCTCAAAACCAAGAAAAACCCTTCTTCCTCCTATCATCATCCAATCCAACATAGAAGATGTCTTCCGTGGCGAGCAGACATAGCTCCGAGCTTGGCGCTTCCAGTACTTCTAAGAAGAGGTTGTGAAAGGACCTTGATGTCGACTAGAGGGGGGGTGAATAGGCCTGTTTAAAATCACAGCTCAAAACTTTGTTAGAGATGCCCGGCACTACCGCCCTGAGCCCGGAACTGCCGCACCCCGGCACTGCCGGCCTCAGCCCGGTACTGCCGCGCCAACAAACTGCCCGAGCCTGCAATTCAAAAACTAGGCATAGGAAACCAATTCTATATAAATAGAAGTGTTGCTCTTGGTTTCCTAAACCTGCAGAACCAACTCAACCAAGCCAAATATGTTGTATGAAGTAGATCGGGGCCAAATCTTAGAATCAATCACAAGCTCACAAGTATGATGAATGAACACAAGTAAATACAAGAGACAAGTGATTTATCCCGTGGTTCAGCTCGCCACCAAGGCTTGCCTACCTCCACGTTGTTGAGGATGACCACTTAGGTCAAGAGCTTTGCAACTCTTCCTCGGTCTCAAGTCAAGGAACCAAATCCTTGAAGTGAGGGGTAATTCTACTAGCTCCACAAGAGGATTACAAACTTCCCGCTGCTCACCACAAGCACGGGAGCTCGTCGGGCGACGCCTAGCCGTCTAGGAGGCTTCACCTCCAAGAGTAAAAGATGCACAACGAAGATCGACGAAGCCCGACAAGTGCTCAAGGTTTGGAAGGCTCTAATCTGCTCTCTAGCTCTTAATCACACAGCCCCAACACTTAATCATGCACTAAGCATGTCACTCTCACAAGAGAGGGTTGGGGAGAGCTCTCAAATGGCTTGGGATGTGTTAGAAGTGAACTGAGCATCAGTAGCAGGTTCTGGAGGCGTGGGGTGGGTATATATACCCCCCACACCCAAAACTAGCCGTTGGAGGTTAGAAACTAGCCGTTACTGGCTGTACAGGCCCGGCACTACCGCACTTAGCCCAGCACTGCCGCACTTAGCCCGGCACTGCCGGGGAGCGGCACTGCCGCTCGACAGAGCGGCACTGCCGCAGCTCCCTGAGACAGCACAGGTGACCTCACGGAAAACGCTATAACTTTTTACTCCGAACTCCGATTTCAGTGATCTTGGACTTTCTGGAAAGCTTGTTTCGAGGGCTATCCAACCCTACAGAGAACAAGCCCAAGATCAACAAGTGCAGGTGCAGTGCTAAGTGTTTTCTCTCATGTTAGCACTCGGGTTCGGTTAGTTTGAGCACTTGAGACTTGTCTATGATTCGTATTGCATCCCCCTTGATAGTACGGCATAACTATACTCAAGACAAAGAAAATATAACCATTTTAACCACTTGAGTCTTCAATGTCTTCATATGCCATTTCTTCTTGATGTCACTTCGAAAGGGGTTGCAATCATCTTTGTCTCCTTTCTTTGAGCAAACACACCATGAGCATGTGACTTGAATCATTTCCACACATTTGAGTTCAATCCATGGCTTCAAGTCACTTCCACTAATGATTTGATCCTCAACACAATATGAATCCTCATAGCTTGATTAGTACCTCGACTCAATGCAAGTACTCTCTTCTTCACCCTAGCCATAGTACTTCGGTCTCTTGACCTTCACCGTCGCTTAGTACCTCGAAACCCTTTCCTTGCTATCTTCACCTTATCAAGCCACACTCAAGTCACATCATATTGAGCATCCATTGAAAACCATTTCTTCAATATTGTGATCCTTGCTTGAACATCTTGTAGATATGCATGTTGAGATCAATCAAGCTTTAGTTTGACTCGCATAGAGACATATATGGATCATCATTAATATGGTCAAGCCAATTCACGATTCCTAATATCCTCTCCTTTTGGCTTGACACTCAACACTCACTTCAATCTCCATCTTCATACTTCTAGCTTGATCAAATCAATGCAAAGTGATTCTCCAAACATTTATCCATACAAGCAAACCAAAGTAGAGAATGACTTATATCCAATATGAGTTGTGTCCTTTGTCATTTCAACTTTGCTTGCCATTTACTCACTTATGCATTCTTGATTCATTCTTCAACCTTGATCAAAGCTAGTTCACTATCAAACTCTTGCTCATGAAAAGCAACCCATTGTTGAGACCATTCCAAAATCATCAATCCATGTCTCACTTGTCATTTGCCAAATATGCTTGCTTTCTCATGATGCCATGATATCCCACAACATAGAAGCCATATCATCAACTCTATTTGCAATGTTGTCTTTTGCTTGAACAAGATTGTTTCCATGATCTTCCAATACAACAATACACAATTTTGGCCTTCATTTCAACACTATGTGGAATATCATCAAGTTTGCTTTTCTTGTTGAACCTTTGATACACTTAGCAAACTTGTTAGACCTTTAATTATGTTGTCACTCAATTCACCAAAACCCACTAAGGGCTAGATGCACTTACAATCTCCCCGTTTTTGGTGATTGATGACAACACAATTAAAGCTTACAAGAGATTGATAAACATTAAGATTTTGAATCCTATGATATAGTGAGCTCCCCCTAAATGTGTGCATTGAAAGGAATTTCAAATTTTGGCTTCAAATGCCAAATGCACATATTTAAGACAAAGTGTGGAAACTCTCTTATATCTTAGCATTCGTGGGGTGCAAGGTGTCAACATGATAACCGTGATGCTCATGAGACAGTTCATGCACTCAGAGATTGCTGGCCAGCAGAGAGCGGCACTGCCGCACTAGAGAGCGGCACTGCCGCACTTGCCTGGCCAACACTAGAGAAACAAGCACAAGCACTCAAGGCATGAATGTCACACAATAGCATAAATGATTCTTGTCAAGAACATCAAATTAAATTATCCTTGCACACACCACATAATAAATCTTATATGCCTCTCCTTTACCCCTTTCCATCCTCATATCAATCTCTCTTCCCTTACAATGTCCCCCAAAATTTCTCCCCCTTTGGCATTAATCTCCAAAAAGGATCTCTCCACCAAAAGGAAGAAATGATGGTAGACAAGTGAGGGATAGAGGTAGGTAAAAGTTTAGCATATATGATTTCTCTTCTATGTTTTTCTACCAAACAAAGTATGCAACACTTTAAGTCAACATTCTCAAGAGGTTAGCATATTTAGCTCATACCTCACATAGGTGACATAACATGAGACAAACTTACATAATCACCACAAGAGGTATCAACCAAATATCTAACTCATTCTCTAATCGTCACCACAAGAACAAACTCATGGTGTGACTCAAAATATTGCATACACATGCACACTCTAGCATGTAAGGGCCTAGATGCACAAAGGTAATACGAATGTTCATAGAGTGATATACCTTTGTTCTAAGCCTCATAATCTCCACCATGATGATGATTTTGAATTTAGTGCTTTGATGGGCCTAGCATTTCATTAAGAAAAGGATCTCATTTGTGCCCATCTCTCCTTTTCATCATCTTTAAGGAGACATTTCAAACTTGTGCTTCATCTTAGTTGAAAGTCCATTGCTAGCTCTTGTTGTCATTTTGAGATACCAATTGAAGACAAATTTCTTGATACACCAATTGAAAGGTTATCCACCAATATCAATTGAAATATGATCTTCATAGTTTGACACCAATGGAAGGAATCTTCACAAGTTGTTGCCAATAGGAATGGATGCTCGTATCTCATAATATCACCTAGATGTCTCCTAGGGAATGCTCACAAAGACAAGAGATAGCATTAAATTGCACAAGCTATAGTTTTACAACTAGTGACCATTTGAATGTGGAAAGCATGTGGATCACTAATTGCAAAACCTCATAACATAAACTAAATCCCCCTTATTTGATAGTGCATACATATGTATGTGGAAAGCAAAACATATGCACTTTTTGGTCAAATAAGTCTAAATAAGGGAAATTAAGCTATATTATGGAGAGTAGCTACATAAGAGTTAAAATTGTAATCCAAATGAATATGAGAGATAACATTACTATTTTGGATTGATTTGGCTATGTAGCATACCCATGAGAAACTCATTCTCACCAACAGACTACACAAGTTTACTAGAAGAAAATGTTAGTCCCAAAAGACACAAGACATAGAATGGGCTCCCCCTTAATATGTGCATCAAGTAGTCGAATTACTTGTGAAATGCACTTGAATCGGTTTAAGAGTTTAGAGGAGTACATCCTATATCTTGGTCAAGGCATACCAAATTTGCAACAATTAACGTTATGCCAAAGGAAACATACCACCACTAAGGTAGTGAGATTACCACATAAATTTTGATTGACATGACCATCATATAAGTAAGATTTCAATGGTTTGAATGGCCATAGTTCTCTTTTGATGAAATGTGGTGAATTAGAGCTTTGGGGATCATCCAAGATCCAAATTAAGTTCCTAGTTCTTTCTTTACCTAAAGCAACTCACATAGAAAGCAAATGGTAAAGTTCATGAAATTTGTAAATTATGAACTAGGAGTTACCACTCTTGTTGACGAGATCCTGGGTGATCAATGGTATGGATCCAAGTGACTTGATGAGCTTTAGATGGAGAGAATTTGACAATGAGAGTCCACCCTTCAATTATTTTCTCCAACTCATTAGAATCATGTTCCACTAAGGATTGGGGCATTTGACACTAAGCCGGGAGAACTTGGTTTATAAAGACCAAGACCTCCTAGAGTAAATGTGAAGTACCCAATGTGAATCCAAAGGAACCATCCATCCTTCCAATGTGTGGGACTGCACAACACGAACTTGAGACAAACCATTTGTCCAACAAGATATAGAGTAAACTCCCCATTAATTTGTGCATACAAGAGTACATAAAGTACACTCATGCATATCAATGATCCTGGGGTCAAGGGAGAAGTCTACACTATGTTCCAACTCATTTCAAACTTCTTCAAGCTGCTTGCAATCCAACTTTTCAGATTCTGTCTTCGTTGGAGAAAAATTCATATCTCTCAGGCCATTAAGCCAATATGCATGAAATTTGGTACAGAGCTGCATCTATGAGTCCTTTAACTTCTGTAAAAATTTCAGCTCATTTGGACTCCATTTATTCAGTCAAATCAATTTTTCACCAAAATTGCTCAAGTCTGAAACTGCATTGCTGAAACTGACATAATTCAACTGAAACTGATTTTCTTCTAAACCAAACTGCATCCCAACTGTACAACAACAAGTACTAGATATATATAGGATGCTCACAATGTTTTAGGTCAATTCATCAGTGTTTGAACCTCCAAATCCATGCTTGAAAGCAGCTAACTCAAAATTTCAGATTTCTGGATAGATTTGATAATTTTTATAATTCTTCTCTTCTTGTCCAATAATGAGGTGGTTTTGGCTTAGAACACTCACAAGATATCATTACCATTCAGTCCTCTTGTCAATGATTGAATTCTTGTGAATTCTTCCAATATAGCATATCCAACTCAACCTCAACATCATGCTCTAGGTCCACAAAATGGATGGTTGTCAGCTGCTGTGTGTGGAGGTGTGCAGCAGTGCTGCTCATGGCCCGGCAGTGCTGCCCGCTGAGCGGCACTACTGCTCGCACATCAGCAGTAGGTTGGAGATTATCTTCAACATGAGGAGCCTCCACATCTTGAGAGTGAGTCAACACACTCCGACATCTACCAACCTCATCTTGCTTTAGGTGAAGAGTAACCTTTAGGCTTGTGATGCATCCAAATGAATAAGCATAACCTCTTCTTATTGATTTCCTATGAATAAGCTCAACACAAGAGGTATTAGTAGCACAAGCACTAGTTTCTCATTTAGTAACCCTTTATGTGTGGAAGGCAAATGGGCTACCAAAATAGAGAAACCTCATAACATGGACTAAATCTCCCTTAATGCCACATGCACACTCTTTTGAGTCGAATGGAAGTGTGAATGTGCATGGTTGGTCATTTAAGTCCAGGGGGCAGATTTAAGCCATATTATGGTGAGTGGCTAATCATAGACGAATCAACCCAAAATTAACTAGAGAGAACACATCACATAGCTTTGGATTGATGGCATTGATATGATAGCACACTCCATTTGAGAAACACATTCTCATTTAGTGAGACTACATAAATCACTTAGAGAAATGGTTAGTCTCACAACTCTAGTCATAGAGTAAATTCCCCCTTTTATAAGTGCTCTAAGTATTTGAATTTCTCACATAGCACTCTATCCATTTAAGAACATGGAATTTTACTCTATGTCTAGGTCATGGCAACAATAGAATAATCAAATTTAACTTGTGCCAAGAAATACTCACAACCATTTGAGCATGTAGATGGCCATAAGATGAGAATGAGAATTTGCCAATCTACCATATGACAAGATTTCATCAAGTAGAGAGTTCTTGAGATTTGAGTGATAAGTGCTTCTACTTGAGCTTTCTTGAAATTTTTGGTTTAAGGTCCACAAAGAACACCAAGTCATGTATGTTGCTTGTTGTGATTGATCAATTCAATTCCAATCATACTTTTCTTCCATGACCAACAACCAATACATATCCTCAAGTGCTTTCTTTCCCTAAGTGACTACACAAGACACAAAGAGATAAGATTTGAAATAAATTGCACTTGAGATTTAGTTGTTACCACCCTTCTTGAAATATAATGGATGAGGTGGCTTCTTCATCTTCACTTTGCTTATCATCATGTTGTAGACTTCATCTATGGCTTGGACTTATCTCAGCCACTACTATCTGCATAGGGGCGGCACTGCCGCTCTGAGGCGCGGCACTGCCGCTCTGAGGCATGGCACCACCATATCAGAGATGTCAGCGGAATTTGGTGCAATAGTAGCTTGAGGATCTCCTATCTTTGTACCCAGAACTTCTTGTGGTCTTATATCACCAATGGGCATTTTCTTGATTGTCTCACAAAGTGGTTCCTCATTACCTACAACATGAATAAGATCTTGCTCTACTAGAGAGCCATTAAAAGCATCATATGAAAGATGATTCATTTGAACTCAAAGTACTCTAGCCACTCCTAATAATTCACAAACATACACATATTTGTGAACTACTAGAGACTACACAAGTCAAGTGGCTAGCTAGCAAGGGTTAGGTACTTGTTACCGAGATGAGTATGAAGTTAGAGATATATCCATCAATTCATCCTTGGGTCAATCTTGATAGAATAGTCAATATGAATAAGATTGATAGCTTGAGATGATATTTTCAATAAGACTTGCTCAAGCACCCCAAGGCTTCATATCACCTTCAAGTACCTACAACACTTATTAAGCACAATTTGGTACCCATACCAAGATGGGTCCATCAAGGTTAGTCACAAGAGACTTAGGCACCCAAATGGCCTTTGTGCTAGTATATGGTGAACCAATCACCTTTCTAGCACAAGTGTCATTTTTGGGCCTCCTAAGCAATTTTGAATCAATTGACAAGTTTGGCTTAAGAGTGTTACCCATGGGACACTCCACACTTAGGTGTCCCTTTCCTCTACAAGTGTAGCATAGGCGTGTCTTGTTATTCTTAGCCTTGTTTTCTTGCAATTTGCTTGCTACATTGCTACTGAGCCTCTTTCTTGATGATATCAAGCCTTTGTCCTTCATGTAGGGGCATGATGCAATTTCATGACCCTTCTCATTGCACTCATAACACTTCCTCTTACTTCTTCTTGTCTTCTTGTTTGGAAGTGTGACTTGGTCATCAACCTTGTTGGAACACATCGAGGCATTGTGTCCCATGTTGGAGCACTTGCCATGAGCCATCTTTTTCTTCTCTTGAATGTTGCTCATGACGTTTGCTTCTTTCTTCAAGGAGCAATCCCTTGCATGGTGACCCTCTTTCTTGCACTTGAAGCAAGTGATGGGAGTCTTCTTTGCTTTCTGGGGCTCTTGCTTTGATTTGGAGACCTTCTTCATGAGCTTGACCTGACCAGGGGCATAAGTGGTAGCCTTCCCTTTTCTATGGGGAGCGGCACTACCGCCCTTCATAGCGGCACTGCCGCCCTTGGGTGGCTGTGGTGCTCGGGGCTGTTGTTGTGCCACCATCTGTGCAGGCTGATCTGTACCAACTTTGCCCTTGATCATGGACTGAGCACACTCAAAGCTATTTTCCACCTTCTTGCCAATGTTTTGAGTCTTGCCATCCATGCACTCTTTTGCTATGATCTCATTGAGCCTAGCAATCTCTTTTCTCATAGCCTCCATATTAGCAAGGTTAGTGGCATAAATATTCAAATCAAGATTAAAGCTTTTTCCACAACCTTGACTAGTGGAGGGAGTAGAGACATCACTTGCCTTGGAAGGATGTGAGTTGCTCTCCCAAAGAAGGCTATATTGCTCCTCAAGTTCTTTGTGCTTGCCATTCAAGCTACAATACTTTTCCTTGAGTGTAATATGATCCTTCTTTAGGAGAGCATGGACATCTTGCTCTTTGGCCAAAGCCTTGTGCAAGGTGTCCACCTCACTTCTCTCCAATGCAAGAGCTTCCTTGCTAGCAATGTAAAGATCCTCTTGTTTAATTAGAGTCTTTTCTCTAGATTCTACCTCAGCTTGTGTTGCCTCTAATTCCTCCATTAGCTTTGAAATAAATAACTTGGTCTTTCTATCCAAATTTTTAGTTATGTTATTTATTTCTTCATCACTAGAAGTATCACTAAGATCACTACTAGAGATGTCACTAGGAGGTGGAGAAGGTTTGGCTTTTGATTTTACCTTCTTACCCTTTGCCATAAGACATACATGAGAAGTGGCATGAATAGTTGAGCACATTGGTGAAGTGGATTCATCACTTGGCCTCCACCGATCACAAGCTTCTTCTTCCTTCAAAATGTTAGTCTCACAAGAACTATAGGAAGTAGAAGTACCACATGTATAATCCTTGTTCTCACCAACCATTTCATTACCTTTCACATATGTTGGTAAGGGAGTGGTTGTGGCATGATCAACTATGCCTTTTGAGAGAATCACTTGAGGCTCTTCATTTGTTGGTGAAGTTGAGCACTCCTCAAGTGGTTCCTCCAATGAGAGCAACTTCTCATCACATTTGGACTTGTCATATCTTTCTTTGAGTGTGGTCCAAATGACATGAGCATCCTCAAGAGGTTCACCATCTCCAAATATGATGGCATCAAAAACATCTTCACTCAAAGCACTAAATAAGACATTAGAGGCTTGAGCATTGTGTTGTAAGCATTTCACTTCCTCTTTAGATAGATAGGTCAAATCATCACTAGAAGGTGAAATGCTCACATCAACAATCCGTTCAATATGAGGACCCATGGTCCTAAAAACAGTAAGCACACTAGCGGACCAAGATGCATAATTTGAGCCATCAGAAAGTAAAAGTTCTAGAGATACTTCCTCACTTGTCGACATCGTCTCTCAAGGCGGTTAAGCCCGTAATTGAGAGCCTAGGCTCTGATACCAATTGAAAGGACCTTGATGTCGCCTAGAGGGGGGGTGAATAGGCCTGTTTAAAATCACAGCTCAAAACTTTGTTAGAGATGCCCGGCACTACCGCCCTGAGCCCGGAACTGCCTCAGCCCGGTACTACCGCGCCAACAAACTGCCCGAGCCTGCAATTCAAAAACTAGCCACAGGAAACCAATTCTATATAAATAGAAGTGTTGCTCTTGGTTTCCTGAACCTGCAGAACCAACTCAACCAAGCCAAATATGTTGTATGAAGTAGATCGGGGCCAAATCCTAGAATCAATCACAAGCTCACAAGTATGATGAATGAACACAAGTAAATACAAGAGACAAGTGATTTATCCCGTGGTTCAGCTCGCCACCAAGGCTTGCCTACCTCCATGTTGTTGAGGATGACCACTTAGGTCAAGAGCTTTGCAACTCTTCCTCGGTCTCAAGTCAAGGAACCAAATCCTTGAAGTGAGGGGTAATTCTACTAGCTCCACAAGAGGATTACAAACTTCCCGCTGCTCACCACAAGCACGGGAGCTCATCGGGCGACGCCTAGCCGTCTAGGAGGCTTCACCTCCAAGAGTAAAAGATGCACAACGAAGATCGACGAAGCCCGACAAGTGCTCATGGTTTGGAAGGCTCTATTCTGCTCTCTAGCTCTTAATCACACAGCCCCAACACTTAATCATGCACTAAGCATGTCACTCTCACAACAGAGGGTTGGGGAGAGCTCTCAAATGGCTTGGGATGTGTTAGAAGTGAACTGAGCATCAGCAGCAGGTTCTGGAGGCGTGGGGTGGGTATATATACCCCCCACACCCAAAACTAGCCGTTGGAGGTCAGAAACTAGCCGTTACTGGCTGTACAGGCCCGGCACTGCCGCACTTAGCCCGGCACTGCCGGGGAGCGGCACTGCCGCTCGACAGAGCTGCACTGCCGCAGCTCCCTGAGACAGCACAGGTGACCTCACGGAAAACGCTATAACTTTTTACTCTGAACTCCGATTTCAGTGATCTTGGACTTTCCGGAAAGCTTGTTTCGTGGGCTATCCAACCCTATAGAGAACAAGCCCAAGATCAACAAGTGCAGGTGCAGTGCTAAGTGTTTTCTCTCATGTTAGCACTCGGGTTCGGTTAGTTTGAGCACTTGAGACTTGTCTATGATTCGTATTGCATCCCCCTTGATAGTACAGCATAACTATACTCAAGACAAAGAAAATATAACCATTTTAACCACTTGAGTCTTCAATGTCTTCATATGCCATTTCTTCTTGATATCACTTCGAAAGGGGTTGCAATCATCTTTGTCTCCTTTCTTTGAGCAAACACACCTTGAGCATGTGACTTGAACCATTTCCACACATATGAGTTCAATCCATGGCTTCAAGTCACTTCCACTAATGATTTGATCCTCAACACAATATGAATCCTCATAGCTTGATTAGTACCTCGACTCAATGCAAGTACTCTCTTCTTCACCCTAGCCATAGTACTTCGGTCTCTTGACCATCACCGTCGCTTAGTACCTCGAAGCCCTTTCCTTGCTATCTTCACCTTATCAAGCCACACTCAAGTCACATCATATTGAGCATCCATTGAAAACCATTTCTTCAATATTGTGATCCTTGCTTGAGCATCTTGTAGATATGCATGTTGAGATGAATCAAGCTTTAATTTGACTCACATATAGACATATATGGATCATCATTAATATGGTCAAGCCAATTCACGATTCCTAATATCCTCTCCTTTTGGCTTGACACTCAACACTCACTTCAATCTCCATCTTCATACTTCTAGCTTGATCAAATCAATGCAAAGTGATTCTCCAAACATTTATCCATACAAGCAAACCAAAGTAGAGAATGACTTATATCCAATATGAGTTGTGTCCTTTGTCATTTCAACTTTGCTTGCCATTTACTCACTTATGCATTCTTGATTCATTCTTCAACCTTGATCAAAGCTAGTTCACTATCAAACTCTTCTTGCTCATGAAAAGCAACCCATTGTTGAGACCATTCCAAAATCATCAATCCATGTCTCACTTGTCATTTGCCAAATATGCTTGCTTTCTCATGATGCCATGATATCCCACAACATAGAAGCCATATCATCAACTCTATTTGCAATGTTGTCTTTTGCTTGAACAAGATTGTTTCCATGATCTTCCAATACAACAATACAAAATTTTGGCCTTCATTTCAACACTATGTGGAATATCATCAAGTTTGCTTTTCTTGTTGAACCTTTGATACACTTAGCAAACTTGTTAGACCTTTAATTATGTTGTCACTCAATTCACCAAAACCAACTAAGGGCTAGATGCACTTATAGGTTGCTCTTTTCTGCTCTTCGTTTCAAAATGAAGCAGCCGTTCTTACTTCGTTACTTTTGTTCAGGAGGATCATCAACGATTTCTCCGAAAACCTGACTCAACAGGTCATAGACCTTCAGCTTGATCTGGAGGAGAAAGATGAGGAGATTATCCGAGTCTCCCAGGAACGTGACGTCGCTCGGAATCGAGCCGCCGGTGAACATTTTTTCATCATTTTTGTCTCTGTTTTTCCCTCTTGCCTTTACTTACTCTTCTCTCTTTCAGCTCTCGAGGCAAAACTTCATGCTCTTGAAACTGCCATCGCCAAGCTTGCCATTACGGCTAATGCGGCAAGTACGACGGCCTTGAATCGGGTAAATGAGGTCAACCGAATCCTCCCCGACATCTCCATGGCCAGCATGGGATACAGCGCAGTGCTTGCCTTCAACGCCGTACGGATTCACTCCGGCGCCGATTATCGTAGATTCGATGTCTGTGAGTAGGGGCTGGAATATAGGGTAGCACACTCTGTAGATGATATGAAGGAAGCTGGAACAGATCTGGTTGATTCCTTCGACCATGTTCTTCCGATTAGTCATAGGATGGAATGGAGGAACTGATCCTCATTGTAATCTTGTGTCCCCCTTTTTGTAAATAAAAAGTCCCTCTGTTCGATCCCTGAAATGAATCTGTGGCTGATCCTTCGAGATCAAAGCGTGTTTTGCGTAGTGCATTAGTCATTGACTTTCATTTTTGTTCCAAAGGCGATGTATATCTCATCAGCTATTGCTGCGAATCATGTCAGTCACCCCTGTTCTGTAAGCAATTGTCGTAATCGGCCATTTTCAGATCTAGTGTTCCGGATCCCTTCTCAATTTTCCAATCCATGTCGATGTCAAGATGGTACTTCTCAATTCGAAGACCATTTGCCAAACTTACTGTCTTCGGTGCTAATCGGTAATACGAACCTCCAAACAATCGACCGAAACTGAATTCTTAATGCGGCAACAATTCTTATCCTATCAGCTTCCTGACTCTGGAGCCACGATCTCCTCAAGTCGACAGAAATCTGGCCCGGCCCAACAACGGCCCATAATTCATGAAAAAACCTAACCCGACGCCTGGTTTTCCGGGGTGCAAGCCACGGTTCCATAAATATGACCCTACACAGGCCACCACCTTCAACCCCAACCGAACAGTTTGACTCGCAATCTCTCCATTCCCCAGCTTCTATCTAAAACCAAAGAGAAAACCCTCGCCTGTATTTTCATCAATGGAAGGCAATGGTGACCACGACAAACGTCCTGCTGAAGTAGAAGGAAATCGAGCTCCGACTCGTCAGTGTTATGGGTAAAAATTAGTTTCTTGCCCCCTTGCGGTAGTTTCTCTTGTTTATCCATCCCTGATTCATTGTTCATCTTCTTCACAGGATGAGGGTTTTCTCCAGTCAAACCCGGATTCCTTTCCCCAGAAACGGCAGCTCTACCGAGCTTTTCAACTCCTTCTTCTGGGTCATCAAACTCCTCTGAGTCTAATGACTCAACTCGGTACACCCGTTTGGATGCTCTTCGGTACCGCGAGGAGAGGGACAAGGCCCAGAAGAAGTTGGAGGACATATCCAAGAAGTATGGCATTGAGGAAGCCGAATGGGAGGACCAACGGAAGCTGCTTTGCAACGCCATTACTGGTTTGACGTCTATCGTTCATTCCATCCCCTTTTGGCCTTTCCCTGCATCACAAACTCATTCTTTCTTCCTTCAGCTCTTTCCACAGAGAATGATCGTCTGAGGGTGGTGGCGAACAAAGTTGCCGACAAAGTGAATGCCCACGGGGATTCAGCTGAGGCGCGTCTTGACGCAACGGATGGCTGCATAGATCAGGCCGTCATCCAAGGAGTGCACCTTGGCGTCTCCCTTGGGCTAGCGGCAATGAGCTCTTGGACCAACGAGGACTACTCCTTTCTACCAGTCGGCTTCGCAGGCGGATGTCTAGATGAAATCGAAGGCATTGAAGTTTATGATGATCATGCCGCTGCTCTTGCCGAAGTCACCAATCCGCAGTCCGTTCTGAACAGATTATTCCAGGAGTAGTTTGTACTTGGACGGATCTGCAAATGAATAAACGAAGTTGTTTTTTCTCTGAATAATGTCTATCCGCATCTCTTGATTACCTCAGTGATTTTCCTGACTGCAACATTTCTTTAGAAAAACGCTTGCCGAATGCATGACATCATCTTAGCCGACTAGATCTCGTTTTGACATGTCATATCACTCGACATCTTATTTACTGCGCTTCACCTTTCTCTCCTCCCGATAAACCTGCTAACTTAAAAAAATGCTAAGATCACCATTGTTATGAACATTTTTGTACTAAAGGCGATATAAACAATATCGGCTATATTCTAAACTATTGGAGCATTTTCTACAAGAAGCGATGCTTTACATCGGCTATCTTTGCACACGAATATTCTTGCATCTGCTCACATAATTATCACGCATTCAGCTTTTAATAAGTAGTACCGAAGCTTGTTACATGAGTAATACACATAAACAAAGTTTCTTTTGTAGCCGAATACCTCGTCTTTGGGTCTTAACAGCTTTTGGCTAAGGTAAGCTATTACTCCTTCTTTTCCTTCAAATTCTTATATAAGGGCTGATCCTATCGTTAGGCTATCGACCGCCACGTACAACTTGAAAGATTTACAAAGATGTGGAGGTACAAGCACTGATGGTGGCTTTAATTTCACCAAAAGCTCTCTGTTGTACGTCACCTCATACGAATTTTTTGATCCCTCTTTCAGTAACGGAGAAAAAGGCAGAAGTCTTTCCGAAGGTTTATCAATTTCAATCCATCCTCTGGATCCAGATTTGTACTGACATACATTGGTCCTGTTTCGGTTTCATCACCAACATTTATTTCTCCCAATTTATCAGCCGACACAAAACCTCGCCCCAACTTTCCTCCGTTACCATCAATTGAATTATCCATTAAAAATTGCTCTGAGAGCCGACTGCTTGGATCGGCTGTAGGTCCTTGTCAAAAACATTCACAGGACCTTCCTTCCAAACTCTTCCAGAGAAGCACTCGACACCATCATATTCCCAATAAACAGGCTCTGCAGTAGCAACACTCACCGAATCATCAACATGAACAACTTCGACGTCATCTCCAATCCACTGGATGAGGATTTGATGCAAAGTTGACGGAATGCAGCAGTTTGCATGTATCCAGTCCCTTCCTAAAAGCAAACTATATGCCCCCTTGCCATCGATGACAAAGAAGGTAGTAATCAAAGTTTTTGATCCGATCGTCAATTCAACATGAACCGCTCCTCGAGTATCGGAAGGATTGCCAGCAAAGTCCCTCAATAGCATGTTAGTTTTCAATAACTCCTCACTTGCCATCCCAAGTTTCCTGAAGGTAGTATATGGCATGATATTTATGGCAGCTCCCCCGTAAATAAACATTTTGGTTAATGGCTTGCCATTAATGTACCCCTTCACATAAAGTGGCTTCAAGTGCCGATGCTTGGCTGGTTTATCAAAAACTGCCCGCTGGGTCAGAACGAGCTGAGCCATCAGATCCTGGTATTCGTCTTCGCCAAAATCCGAATACACCTCTTCTTGGACACTTTGATCTTCGGGAGCTATGAATTCTGATGGGAGAAAGAATGTCATGCATGCATCAGCCGAACGATCACCTTCATTAGGCTTCTCTCTAGGACGCCAAATTCGCCTTGTCTTGGTGCCTGCTTGCGCCAATTCTCTGTCTCTTAGGCGTTGCACCCTCTTTTTCTGGCTCTTTCTCAATCCTGGCGGACACCATTGTCCTCTCTGCCAAACATATTCACGGTATTCCTTCTCCTCAGTGCGAGCCCAATCTCAATCGGCAAATCTTTTCTCTTGCCGATTTTCGAAATTATCCATTTTTAAGCACCGATCGTCCTCGAGGGATTGCATCCCAAGCCTTTCATGGACAGAACGGCGGTTGACTCGAGACTGCCTGCATTCAGAATATTGACAACTGCATTCGTGGCAATTGTTCTTAGCAGGCAGCTTCAAGCCTTCATTCCAACAATATTTGAAGAATGAGCACCCCCAATGAGATTGCTCTTGCTCTCTCATATATTCTGGTTCCTCTCGGTATATCTTCTCTTCGTACCTCCGTTGCTCCTCTATGAACTCTTGTTCCTCATAAAACTTTCGCTTCTGGTACCGTTCCTGCTCCCGACGCCATTTGTTCAACAAAATACATGTCATGACTCTGGGCCTAGAAGCTTCTCCCCTTTCAGTTTGGCCATTCTGAAAATGAACTTGTTGCCGAAACTCTTCATTTGTGATCTGCCGATCGGGGTCAACAGCACTGGTCTTTCTTACTCTATCAGAGGTTAATACCTTCATCTTGCTTTTGCCCCTGGGATCATCTGCATTAACCATGTTAATAGAGAAAGATACGGTATTTTGTCCAAAAGGGCTACCATCAATTTTCATTTTTCCATCGAACTTCAAATGCCCTTCCTAGATAGCCTTCTGGATCCGAACTCTGAACACTCGACAATCATTTATAGAGTGGGATCTGGTATTATGGAAACCACAATACTTCTTGTCTTTAACCCCTTCAGGGTGCAGCATTGGATGGCCTTCCGGCAGCTTGATGCGCCCTTCTTTCAATAACAATTCAAATAATTTATCCGATTTGGAAACATCAAAATCATAAGCAACCTTTTGCTGTCTCAGCCATCGTTGATTAACTTGAGTCGGCTCTTTCGCCCAGACTAACTCAGCTGCAGCTATCTCGTCTTCGTCATCGTACTCCATTGCTTCCTCTAAGAAAGCCTGATACATTTCACTAGCCACATCGCCTTTCTGGAACTGGTTGCTTCTCCTAAACCCCTGAGCCTAACTATTCATCATTGCCAATGGTTGTGATAATTGCCCAAGATCATCAAACTCCATACCGAACAACTTTTCCCTAATATTCGGCAACATGCCAGCTATAGCTATCCCTGGCAATTGATCATCTGGCAAATTTAGGGAATAGCAGAGATTTTCAGTCTCCCTGAATCTGCGCAAATATTCTTGGGGCGTCTCATTAGCTCTCATTTTCAAACTCATGAGGTCGACCAACTTCTTCTCATTGGTGCCCGTAAAGAAATACGCATGGAATTTCTGTTCTAGCTCTGCCCATGTATTAATAGAATTTGCCGGCAGAGACGTGAACCATGAGAAAGCTGGTCCTGTTAATGACAGTGGAAAATACCGGATTCTCCAAGCCTCATCTGCAGACGCCTCTCCAAGTTGCAACAAGTAACGGCTGATGTGTTCTATAGTACTAGTATCATCTTGGCCCGAAAACTTAGTAAGATCAGTGGGAGGTTTCACCCTTGGAGGAAGTGCCACTCGGATATACCATTCCGGGTAAGGAGATTTATAAGCGTAGGGCTGATTCTTTGGCTTCAGGCCGAATTGATTTTGCATCATGTCGGCCATCCTAGGCATGATGAGATCAACACTTGAATCTGGAGCCGCATGCGTTTGACCTCCAGGAAATGCCCCCGTTGAGTTTTTATAGCCCGGGTTCGGGAAAGCATCAAACGCACTGTAGTCAACAAACTCCTGATATCCATCTCCATACATGTTCTTCTGCAACCTATTTGTTGCTGGAGATACCCTGAAGGCCGATTACGGGACGTTTACCGTCGTGCCGAATGCGAGTTGGCCATGAGTTGCGGGAGGTTGCTGCCCCTGGTGAAGGACCATCCCACCTTTGCTTGGACCAACCCCGTCGTCTTCAGCAGCTTTTCTATGATGTGTGCAAACAAGATTAAGATTGGCATCATTTTGTGAACACTACTCATTTGTATCATCTATTGAGCCAACAAAGATTGAAGAGCTAAACAACTTTACCCGTAATGATGTTTGGGAGTTAGTGGAAGGACCAAAGAGTAAAAATGTAATTGGCACAAGATGGGTCTTCCGGAACAAGCAAGATGAAGATGGCATTGCTGTAAGAAACAAAGCAAGATTGGTTGCACAAGGGTACACTCAAATGGAAGGCATTGACTTTGGAGAAACCTATGCACTGGTTGCTAGATTGGAGGCTATTAGAATCTTACTTGCATATGCTTGTTCACACAACATCAAGCTCTATCAAATGGATGTGAAAAGTGCTTTTCTCAAGGGGTTCATCAATGAGCTAGTGTATGTTGAGCAACCTCCTGGATTTGAAGATTTGAAGAAGCCCAACCATGTGTACAAGATCAACAAAGCACTATATGGATTGAAGCAAGCACCAAGAGCATGGTATGAAAGATTGAGGGACTTCTTGCTAGCTAAAGGGTTCAAGATTGGGAAGGTTGACACCACACTTTTCACCAAGAAGATTGGAAGTGACTTGTTAGTGTTGCAAATCTATGTGGATGACATTATATTTGGATCAACCAACCAAGATTTTTGTGATGAGTTTGGAGAGATGCTGGCTAAAGAATTTGAGATGTCTATGATTGGCGAGCTTAGTTACTGCATTGGTCTACAAATCAAGCAAATGAAGAAAGGCACATTCATTAGTCAAGGCAAGTACATCAAGGACATGCTCAAGAAGTTTGGGTTAGATGAAGCAAAAGCAATAACCACTCCAATGGCACAAATGGACATTTGGATAGTAATTCTAGTGGTGACATGGTGGATCAAAAGCTATATCGGTCAATGATTGGAAGCCTACTCTATGTGACCGCATCAAGGCCGGATGTCATGTTTAGTGTGTGTATGTGTGCAAGGTTTCAAGCTTCACCAAGAGAAAGTCATTTGAAGGCAACCAAAAGAATATTGAGATATTTCAAGCTCACTCCAAATGTTGGACTATGGTATCCCAAAGGCTCTCAATTTGAATTGATTGGATTCTCGGATTCCGATTATGCGGGATGCAAGGTGGATAGGAAGAGCACATTGGGCACTTGTCAATTGATTGGAAGATCTCTTGTCTCATGGTCATCAAAGAAGCAAAATAGTGTTGCACTCTCTACCGCCGAAGCCGAATACATATCTGCGGGTAGTTGTTGTGCACAATTGCTATGGATGAAAGCAACTTTGCAAGATTATGGAGTCAAGTTTGGACAAGTCCCATTGCTATGTGATAATGAGAGCGTCGTCAAAATAGCCACCAACCCGGTTCAACATTCAAGGACAAAGCATATTGACGTAAGGCATCACTTCATTAGAGACCATCAAGCAAAGAAAGACATATCTATTGAAAGTGTGGGAACCGATGATCAACTTGTCGATATCTTCACCAAGCCACTATATGAGAGAAGGTTTTGCAAGCTAAGGAATGAAATTGAATATCCTAGACTTGTCCAACATGACTTGAATGCACCCCGACTTATGACATGCCTCTCCTCCAACAAAGCAAGGTGAAATTGTTTGGCATGTGCATTCATTCTTATTAGGTTGTGTTCTAGCTCATATAGCCATCACATTGCTTATTTAGGATAATTCATGGCAAATCAATTGATTTTGAAGTATATATGGTACCACTATTGCTTCTATGTTTGACTTGATCTAGTGGTAGCATATAACTTGTTTGCGAGCTTGTAACTCTAGTGTTTGATCTAGTATGTGCGCAATAAGTGTTTAACCAACCTGAGTAAGATAACCATTGCAAGATGTGTGAAGAAGCTTACTCTAGAGCAAACCGTGTTAAATGTCTTATGCTCATGCATTAGATTAAGCCACAACTTGATTAGTATATGCAAATCTCATGGTAAAAGTTGTCTCCTTTTCTTAGAACTTGCCCCGCCTTTATGGTATTTGTTGACAAAGGGGGAGAAAATGAACAAAGATATGTTAATAAAAAGGAAAAAGGGGGAGATAAACAAAGATAAAAGAGATATGCTAAGTAGTTGTTGGGTATTTTAAACGCACACAGAAAAATCCGCAAGTGCACGGATACCGATGTAGGTTTCACCCGAGATTATTCTAGGGTATCGATTTCCACGGGGAATGTGAAGTGTACTAGAAGAATTAAGAACGTCCAAGAAAAGAATGGTAATGTAGTTAGAGAGGGATATACGGTTTTCTAAGCGGGTCTATTTAATTAAAGGCTCACTATACTTTACTTACTTCGGAGCAGCAGGTCCTTTCCAACTCTCGAGAAAGACTGGGAAGAAGGTAGTTGGGGGAAGGCTGCCAAAAGCTCTCTACTCTCCGACAGATCTGGCTCCTCCTCAGCTCTCTACTCTCCTCTCTCTAATCCAATCTCTAATTACAACTAGATGAACTAGACAACTAGAACTAGAACTAGAAGAACTAGTCTTCTACTTGATAGCTGGCTCTTGATTACATCTAGATGAACTAGAAGAGATTCATTTAGAGGGACCTCTACTCCTAATTGAAACCCTAGTTTCTGATGTGGAGATGAATAATGAAGATGGAGATGCCTGGAGAGGGGGGTCTGGGTCTGGTTTTATAGCCCGGAGCGTGGAACGTGAGCCCTTGGATCAAACCGACTTCAGGGACATTGGAGATACATCCTAGGAGGCGGTGGAAGAAGGTTCCAGAAGGCGGAGGCGAAACGGCCTCCGTGGCCGACCGGTCGGTCTCCAAGGGGGACCGGTCGGTCTGGCCAAGTGGGCCCACGTGGTAGGCCGCCTCGTGGTGTCTTCTAGATCCTTCTTTTGCAGATTTCGTTGCGAAATTACTATCTTTTCATCCGGGACTCCGAATATAGCAAATGATATGTCCGTTTCGATCGTCTCAACGAGCCCTTTGAAATGGTGCACTCCAATTCATCACTTGAGATACTTTTATATGGCGAAATATTGATGTCCTACAAAACAAGTGAGAGCACCAAAACTCGTGGAACTTGTTAGTTTCAAACCCTACAACTATGCTTTGTAATTCATTTAGTGTCATTTCATGCAACAGTTGATGGTTAATTATGAGCATTAGTGAGCGTCAACAAGTTCCCCCAAGCTTAACCTTTGCTAGTCCCGAGCAAAGCCAACCTCAACAATGGATCAGGAGTTGTTGCAATATCTTCACTTCCAACAAGTACACATGTATTCAAACAGAAGTTGTCATATGGAATAGGAAAAAGTATCATATTATTCATCATGGGGCTTAGTATGTACTTTACCTTGAATCCTGAGTAATTGAAATATAGAATGATCAAATCAAGCACTATGTCTCTAGTTCTTTTACTTCACCATTATCCTAGAGTTTTTATGAATTTTCAAAAAAGATTAGAAACATATGTTGTCAAATTAAACAATGGATCCAAAGAGAAAGTCAACCATACCATTGAATCGAGAAGTGCATGTGTATTGAAAATGGAGGCGGTTGCTCTTTTGAAATATATCACTCCCTTTTGTTTATCAGAGACACATGGCTATCAGGCGAATTCTATTGTCGGGCACGTGCCCATTTTTTTCTGATATATTTTTTTTCTTTTTTTTCTTTTCGAGGTTCCGGACACTTGTCCCTTTTTATTTCCTCGGAATCTATCTTTTTGAGGTTTTGGACACTTGTCCCTTTTTATTTCCTCGGATATATATATATATATTTCTTTTCTCTCATCATTTTTTTAATAGTCACATGCTTCCAATAAACTTTTGAGAGGATAACAATAGATAATCATGAGCATTTATGTGGAGGATGGATGAAATCTGTAAGTGATCTCAATTCAATAGTATGATAACTTCTCATAGGGTCAACAAAGCTTAATTTAACTCAATGCATCTATTAGTCATATTTATATTGAGAAATTGATCTCTGGAACTCTAGTGTTGTTTAGAACAAGATAATAGCATCTCAGATCATCACATATCATATCTGTGAATTACCTAGACTCTGGATCAAGTATTTACTACCCATATATTTAATTTCATTTTTAAGCATCATCATTAATCAGGACAACTCATGCTTTAAAGGCTAGGTACTTGGAAGAAATTAGATAGAGCAACTATTCATCATTTCCATGTAAAAGATCAGAGAGAGAGTTCTTCTTTTATTATTAACTTCTTAAAACAAACTAGACACACTATTTTATTTATTTAATCTAACACACTTTATTATAAAGAACTAAGATAATAAATAAGACATACCTGGATCACGAAGATAACGGGGGTGCGTCTCCCCCAAGCTGGTTCCCTTAATAGGGTTGGGCCTTCATGTGCCCATATTTTTTTTTCTTTTAATTAATGGTGAGCCTTCATGTGCCCACATATTTTTTTTGTTTTATATTTTATTTTCATTTATGTATAGAAGGAAAACTTAAGAGGATAAGGATAATTACCTAGATACACAGGGGTGCTTTCCCCCAAGCTGAATGCTGACATTGTCGTTTGGTCTTGCAATGTAGCGGACTGGCAGTGAAAATGTTCTTCCTCTATCAGAGCATTGATTGATGTTGATGGTTGTTGAAATAGTGCTCCAATAGTAGATGGAACATTCACTTGCTCGTCAGCTTTTCTTGGTCTTTTAATCCTGTGAAACTCAAATAGACAACAAGACTTGTGGAACAGATTAAGCGTTAGTGGTTGGCCACTTAAGCCTTAGTTGCCCAAAGTTTCAGTAAGATCTCTTTCTCAATATTTTGCATTTTTATTTCTATGATGCAATGACAGTGTAACAAAATGAATGTATTTTTATTTTTAATTTTTTATGCCACCACGATCAAAATCCCTGTGGGTTTTTACACACCATAGAATTATTCACATGGGCCTTTAGGTTTTGCAGTGCAAAAAGTAAAGTATTTTTATTTTCTTTTTATGAAAGCTAATGTAGAAAAGTAAATATGATATGGAGAGATGATTATGCAAATGATGGAAAGTAAACATGCTAAAAGAGAAATTAATGCAGAAAAGATAAATATGGATAACTACCGATTTTACCTTTCGACGAGGGTTCAATGTTTTAAGTCCTCTGAACAGGACTTCTCACCATGTTCATTCTTGAGGTGCATCATTTGATCTTGATAGGTAGACCTTGATAACTACACCTCTTGATATGGTGTCACTCATGTTCTTCGTTCGCCCAGCAATTTGAAGTGCAGCATTAGTTGTGAAAGCTGGCAGATCTTGATCAGTGCACATCTTCTTGTAGATCTAGGACCTTCACTCTATAGAATTTGGGAGTTGACAAACTCCTCCATGGTTTGCTCAAGAGTGTGTCCTGCTCATAAAGACAAGGTAGAGATCAAGTGCATGGGCTCTGTTGGTGGAAAAACACCAACAGAACCAAAAGTTTTGTTCATTCCTCTCTAACCTTAGGCACATTGCACAAGATAAACTTGTTGTTTATGTGTTCTATTCAATCTTAACATGACTGGTAGGATCAAAATATGAGCATGAAAGTAGCATCTTAAAATATTTAACAGATCAAATTACTTAATCCAAGGAAGGGTAATCTATGCATAAAGTGTCGATCTTTTCAGGATTAAGATATATCATCTTCCAAAAAAGGTTAGATGCAAAATATTTTAGCTCATTTAGTTAAGATAGTGAGATTCAAGAGAGTAAAGCTAGGTACAAAGAGTAAAGAACTGAACATGTTGAGTTGTTTAGGTTGGATTAAGTGAGGTGCAACTTAAACATGTTTGGTTCTTTATGTATGTGCATACCAAAATCAAAGAGAAGCTTTTAAAGTGCTAGTCACTTAACTTGAAATGTTGCCTTATCACTGAAGAATGATTGTGTCAAACCAGCTTCTCTTGTCTAGCTGGTTGTTGTTCATGAATGGCTTGTCTTCTCTTGCTCATCTCATAGTGGCCTGAGTGATGGGAGCTTGAGAGGAGGAAGGACATAGTGGGATCATCTTTAAAGGGATCAACCTTCCTTCTCTATGTGTTGACCTATCAATGAAGGTGTGTTGTTCCTCAGGTCCGTACCAGGACCTCTCTCTTTTAGCTTGTGTTTGTACTGTCTGATATGAGAGATGAGGATTCAAGTGCCCGTACGATAGTCTCTATCTTCTAGTGGCCCAGCTCAGACTTGTTCACCTATTTCCATGGAGTGAGTGCTTTGATTGTAGGTATTGTTTTGTGGCACTCATCTTCTGTCTTGTTCTACAGATCTCACTTCTCCATGATTAGTGAGTTGTGTCTCCCTTGCGCAAGTTGTTGAAGTTCATGTGTCTCTTCATCTCCAGTGTGGGTTCATCTCAGGACTTTTCCAAATTGATATTGAAAGTTTTCCTGTAGGGGTTAGTCCAACAAAATATCCCACATCCACTACAGCATACTATTAGTTCAAAAATCAACCTAGACACCACGTCTAATTTGATTTAGGAAGGCATTTTAAGCTAAGCATGCTTAATTTAAAAACCTTTGAAAGCAAGATCATCACTCCTAAACTAGGCACCATGCTCAATTGAAGAGATGTATGAAAGTACTTCAAACCTAAACATATTCTATAGTAGATGAAGGTAGCATTAAAACATTAAAGAGATTTACTCAAATGGTGATGAGAGAGCAAGATTAATGTATGTCACACGAGCATGTCTTAATGGTAGGGGCAACCAACATAGCAACATGGTAAGAGATGTTCTTACAAAGTGTATCTCCTAAGCCTAGATTTTGCAAAAAATCAAGATTGGATTCAATGTTGCATGATGATTGGTTGGAAATACCTTGTGTTTGTCATTCCTTCAAACTTTTTGCTCCAGACCTGCAAAGGTTAGTGACAAGAATACCTGAAGGAATATTTTAACAATTATATCCTTATGTTCATTACGCAAGGGCAGTGTAGCAGGAGAGTGAACACTGATCTCAAAAGTGCTTGTTTTAGGACACCGAGCTTGTCTTTGGGAAACCTTCAGAATGAGATTTGGTGAAGTGGTTTCCCCTCCAACACCAACTTAAGAGCACAACGAGATCTACAAAATTGGTGATAAATATATTCATCGACAACCACCCTTTTGAAGTTTTTGTAAACAGAAAGTGTGAGGGGGTTGAAAATCTCGAGTATGACAATGTTAGACACACCAATTGAATCAGGAGATGTTTCATATGAGCATGGATTTAAAGAGGTGTTTATGAAGTAGCTTCCATGCTCTTTAATACCATCTTCCTCAAAATCAGAGAAGGACACCGAGGGATGGGGTTCAAAATTTTCTAATGTGTAGGGTGTTTTCTCTAGAGAAGGTTCTGTGACAACCAAATTATTAGAAGGATTTGAAGGAATTTCAAATTTGGTTGGGTGTTCCTCCTCATGTTGGTCGGGGTTAGGCTCGACTTCTTCTTCTAGGAATTCCTCAAAAATGCCAGTGTAAGGAGTGTTTTCAAGGATTTTATTTAGGATGTCTCCTCCTTCACTAACAAGTTTATGTGAGAATGATCCTCAAAAAGCTAAATCGAGATGTAGAGCAGCTTCCTTGTTAAGACCACAATAAAAAGTGAAAGTGTAGCACATGGTCTGGCAAGGAAAGGTTTGGGCTAGAATTGGTAAGGTGTTTGAACCCAGCCCAAGCTGCTCCTAGCGTCTCCTTCTCTTTTTGTTTGAATGTAAGAATTTTGATTCTAAGATCAGAGATTCGAAAAAGAGGGAAGAAAGCAAGACAAAAGTTGTCCCGCAGTTCATCCCAATTTCTGAAGGACCGAAAGTGCTACCAAAGGCGACCAGAGGGGGGGTGAATGGGAGCTTTAAATTTCTTTTTAGAAAACTTTTAGCGTCTGTCCCAAGAATCACCCCAAGAGCAAAGTCGACACAGGTGATGTCCACGACCCAAGAGATTGGGTGGATGTTCACTGGGAACACAGTGAGACAACACAAAAGCTTCGCTCGCTCAAGTTCACGCAGATCTACTAGTGATAGGATGAACTTTGAGTAACCTTGAGCAATGCGAGGGGGATTCAGGCTATTTTGTAAAGCGAGAAGCCTGATTTCTGTAGAGCACGAAGTCAGGAATCCAACGCAAAAAGTGGATCTCAAATCGTAAGTCAGACGAACAAACTGCGGACGAAAATGTGACTAGCAGCACTGACCGGACTCTGCCTGCGTCTGGTCAAGAAGCACCGGACGCGTCCGGTCAACCAAAAACAGTTTTGGAACCTCTCTGTTCCTGACCGGACTCACTGAGTCTGAGCGTCCGGTCAGGAGTCAAGCGTCCGGTCACACAGGCCAAAACAGATGAACAGTAGCAGTGTTGCGTCCGGTCAGTGGATGGTCGAGCGTCCGGTCAAGTTGCAGGAAATTACAGCGAACATTCAACGACCGGACTCACGAAACCAGCGTCCGATCGCCCTGATGTCTGCGTCCGGTCGCCCCGAAAAACTGTTGTTCATCCACCGATTTGACTCAATCTCACCCAAAACGAATCCTCTAGGGATCAAAGTTGGTGAGAGGAGTCACAAGGAGGATAGTGAGCTATCTCTAAGAGATCATGGCTCGAACCTACCACCAAAACGATGAAACGAAGAAATTTGGGGGAAGGGTGAAAAACTTGGCCCGAAACGAAAATCGACCGATCTACTAGCTCGTGAGATTAGAGGATAATTCCTTCGGTGGAAAGAAGTGCCTCACGATCTAGAACATCTTGGTTCAAACGGATTTGCAAAAGTCGCACCAAGTAGAGAGATCGATCAATGGGAAAATCATGGAGAAAAGCAACCCGCGAGGAACAAGAACAAAACGTGAATCACAACCACGAATTTGCAACCGTGTGGCTACCACACGCTACGACAGTGAGATTACGGTCTCACTTCCACAAAATCTCACGGACACAGAGGTATGGTTCTCTTCTCTGTGGATCTCAGTTCGCTACAGCAGGGATATGGGAGAGCAGGAAACCCTAGGTGGAAAATAGCAAATGACTGAGATAGGAAGGGAGGAGGGTGTCTCCCTCTACTTATCCTAATTCTAATTCGTACTCTACCCCTCAACTAATTACAGAGCGAACCAGGTAAACCCTAGGGTTATTCTGGACCAACTCATGGTAGATGATGATCCGACGGCCACGCCCGCACAACTGGTAGCGTTGCCTCGACGCAACCTCACCGATCGCCGCCACGTGCCGCCACCGCTCTGCTTGTCCTTTTCCCGGACGTCGCACCCCCGGTTTTGTGGCCCAAACCGGGAAACCAGCCTTCACAGCCAACCCCTGGTTTTGAGGCCCAAACCGGGAAACCAGCCGTCCATCGCCTGAGTTTTGTGGCCCAAACTCAGAAACCCGCAGCACCCAGGTTTTGAGGCCCAAACCTGGAAACCGTCCACAGCCCAAGTTTTGTGGCCCAAACTCGGAAACCATCAGCGCCCCTGGAAACCGTCCACTCGGTGGTTTTTCTGTGGCTCATCCACCAAACCGGGTCGTAGAGGGGATGCACCGCCCATGCACCCCGTCCACCAACACGTGTCCCCAGGTCGTCGACCCAGGCAACATCGTGCCCGCAAGTCTTCGCTCATCGCTGTCCCAGGCTGTCAGCCACCACAGCTGATCCTCGGGCCACCGGTCCCTCAGTCCAAGCCTCACGTCCGCCCTTCGCCACTCTCGGTCCATCGGCACGGCACGTCTCTACTTGACCTTGACATTGCCTCTGATCACTGTATCCATGCTCGACATCTGCACAACACAAGCCAAAGAACATGCGCTTTATCCCAGTTGACAATCACTCATCACTTAGAGACTCGGCATACACCCATGTATCCGCAATCTCCCCCTTGATGAGTGCATTGTCAACTACCAACACAAATCATAATGAAAACAGAAGAAGGAAGAAAGAAGGCGAGAGAACTCAACCAAATGACCCAAAAGCATATCAAAGCCGAAGAAGGTCAAGTGGAAAGAGCAAGACAACTTGATTCCCAAAGACATGGGCAACGGCTCGACGCAACCAAGCAAAGCAAAGCTAGCCCTCAAGAAGAGGTAGAACAGGCTCAACACCACTAGCGAGAAAGCTCGATACCAATTGGAAAATCAACAGAAAATCAAGCAAAACAGAGCTAGCCCTCAAGAAGAGGCAAATGGGCTCAACAACGCTAGCGAAGTAGCTCAGTACCAACTGTTACCAACTCAAGACCAAAAGAGTTCGATACCAATTGAAGAGCTGAAAAAGTGCTGAAAATGTTTGCTAGTCCCTCAAGAAAGAGACAAAGGCTCAACACAACTAGCAAACTCCCCCTCAATTAGTGCACCCAACCTAGGGAACACATGATTTGTCAATATTTTCTCCCCCTTAGTTGAAAATGCACCAGCAAGCAAATGTGCATACGCACTCAAATGTCTCACCCTCGACAGAATATCTCCCTCCAAAAATGCATATGAGTAAAAATGCAAGTTAGCAGCTTCAGGAATATAATCGAGAGAGTGCAAGGATGCTCAATATCCATAAGAAGCTAGCAAAGGCTCAAACTGATCACCAGATACGAAATATGAACATGAGAGCAAAGGAGCAGTTTACAGCCAAAAAGGGTTCACCATCAAAATAGCACAAAACATGTATAGATAGGATATCCGACAAGTGCTAAACATGTATACAAGGTGAACTACCCCTAGCACAGTTCAATCATCATGCTATAGAATGAAACATAGACTTGTGTATCAAAATTTATCGGAGTTGCAGCGGTTTAATTACACAAGTTCAAATTTCAGCATGTGATTGGGAGAGGTTGAAAGCTTGTCATTGCCTAACTTTTCAACTGTGCGAAGCCTATGCAGAAGCAATCAGAAGCTTAAAGCAACAGTTTCGGTCATACACTACACAGCTCAAGTTTAACTCAAAGTGCAATGAGAAACAGTCTCGAAACTGTGATGTGCTGACAAGCAATCCCATCTCGATCTTCCCATTTTACTTTAACTTGGTTCAAATTTAAAGCATTATATGAACAGACCAAGCAAGTGAATTGTGACAGAACCGACCAATTTATAAGAGCACAAGTGCGAAAACCTCTGCCAGAGCAGGTGAATTAGCACACTTGAGCCCATATAAACCCGGTAGTCCATGAAATCCTGAGGGATTTCAAACTTCGCCAACATCTCAGCCAAGATCGCATGGTCAAGCAAATACAAATCATGTTCACGGAGCTTTGCAGCGGAAATAAAATTACAAAAGAGTTCACAAATAATAATACAAGTGGAGTTCAACTTAATTTTAGAAGAAACAACATAGCTTTGAAATGAATACCATAATATAAGTTGAAATACATTGCTAGCTTGAGTGACATCCTCCAACAACAGCATAAAGAGAAGAAGTAGGGAACTGCCGAGCCCACCGACACTGGCCATCACCTTTCGGCAGACCTAACCTTCACCTGCAACAAGGTGGGATAAACCCTGAGTACTCGAATGTACTCAGCTAGACTTACCCGTCGGAAACAAAAAATAAAGTGACACCAAGGAGTATGCAAGGCTGATATAAACAGTGGAGCTGGCTAACTTTATTTGCAAAAGGTGCTCAAGTTGAAGGAGTTCATCATTTAAATATATGAGCAGTCATCTTTTATCCTATTCCTTAAATTCTAGGTTTTGCACCTGCACTAGAGCACTCAATTGGATCTAGCAAACAAATACATAATACCATATTAGGTTTGCTTATCAATATTTTAGTTGAACCAATAGATGTCACATGGAGTTGTATCGTGGTGAAGCTCGCCATAGTTTCTCACTAACCGGGGGAGACGGCGACTCGAATCGAATTCCAAACCAGCTGGTGAAAGACCTTTAATACCAGCCCACACTTTCCCCGTCGGGTCCATGCATTGGGCAACCGCTCGATGCTTGTTCGTGGTGGTAATCGTCGCGGTTCAAGCACGGACCGCCCAATTGGAACCTAGTGATGGCCTCTCGCGGCAGATCACATTTCCATACTAGAGGGCGTGACACGGGTTGATTCCGGCCCGAACAGCTTCTAACCGGCTTTGGGGTCGATGATTACGGCACCGACGTATCCCTAAGTAAAAGGGCGTGTTCAAAAATGAACGAGGGCCAACATCGATACAAACCTACACGATCCAACGGACGGACTGCCCCAAGTTTAAACTTGTGCCTTGCCTTCCAGTTGACCGTATTTTATTACTACTCAGGTTCTTTTCCACGATAGCAAATATAGCCAACCGTGATCCGGTAAATACCCACCAGGGGTATTACGAGAACATCCTTTATTACTACTTTTATTAAGCAGACTAAGCAATTCTACATTATAAATAAATAACAGGATAACAAGGTAGATATTAATCAATATCCAAGGAATGGTAATGCAGCAAGTAGGATTCATTCCAACTCCTAAACCTAATGCATCACAATATAAAAGGACTCAAGTAATTTTAATTGCAAAAGATAGGAGGCTTAATATGCTCCGGGGCTTGCCTGGGAACCAACACTAGGTTAGTGTTTGTTAGGTGATACTCGCTTGGCGAGCATCTCCGCTGTAGCACTTCCTTAACTCCGTATCTTCGGGATAATCCACCAAACACCGTCTTCAGGTTTAACCTCATCATCACGTCCTTCACGATGTATCTACCGTTACCTAAATGAGATGCGCAATGCGAGCGTATGAATGCAAGGGAAAAGCTTACGAAGCAAACATAAGACACACAACATAAGCATTACTATTTACTTCACATAAGTATACAGGATAACTACGAAAAGCAGGCATAGCTCTAACACACAACATGACATGATCACTCCAGCAGGTTATTATTAAAGCAAAGTGTGACATATGGTCCATTAGGCACTCAAAGTGGCTAACTATAACAATCAATCAAGACTATATCAGACATCACAATGGAACACATGTATGCACATATAACTTCTACTTTAGTTAAGCAAGTCAACCATCATTATCTAACACATTTATATAATATATCAGGTTGATTAATTTAATACCATGAAATACATAAACTAAATATTTTCAAGTATTCATCATGGTTTCACATAAGCAATCGGGATAACCTAGCACACCTCTAATCACATTACACAAACAAGTAAGAGAACACAACACAAACTCTGAATGATAAGACATCAGTGCACTCTTTTAATCATAACTCATGCTACAGAACTCCAAACAAGGTGCGCTAAGACTTTCTGGAAAGCTAACAAGATTAGCTACAACTTTGTTATTTACCATAAGAGCTAATTCAAAGGTTATCTAACTCAAAAATAGATCACTTTGCAGCTCTGTCCATCTGTTGGACAGCAGGACTGACAGAGATTCAGAGAAGCATAACTCAAGATACAAACATCACATGAGCATGTAATTAAACATTATAGAAAGCTTACAAGTTTATCTAAATCTTTCTTATTATTATCTCAAGGTGAATCAATCATTAACAAAGTCAAACAGCATGGTTAGTGCAGCTTTGTCCACACTTGGACAGAACTAGCCACACATCGACAACAGCAACTTAAAACAACCATAACTAAAGATCTATAGCACCTAGGAACTTGCCCCTAGACTTTTTAGAAAGGTTATTAACTTGTCTACAAATTATCTATAATCATCTTAAGATGATCCACAAATTAACAAGGTCTAATTAGTATAGTTAGGCACCTCTGTCCAGACATGGACAGATTTACCCATCTACACTAAAACAGCTATAACTCAAGTTATAGAACTCCAACAAACATGATCTAAGACAATTTAGAAAGCTTATGAAAAGTACTACAACTCTTATACAAACACCTAAGCATGAATCATAACATAAATAGGTGTAACAAGCCAACCATTCAGATCTGGACAGAATGTGGGCAAATCTTGACATTCAATTTGCAACAGCCATATCTCTTAAACTATTAAGCCTATGGCCATGCAATTTGGTGACAATCAATATTAAGACTTTATCTACAACTTTCATATACAACACTTTCACAGCAAACATTATTATCTTAATGAAAACATGCACACATCACAAATTGTACATGCATGATCATATTAACACTATTTATCCTTTGCTAGTATATACATAGCCTATATATATATTTAGGAGATGACAAGCATACATGAATCATAGCTCCAACTTTAAGAGATGAATCATAGTATTAGTATGTGAGCAAAGCTTGGAAAGTTACATGCATGCAAGCCATAGTTTGTCAACTATATGTTAAACTAGTTTATATTTATAATTAACCATGTGAGAGTAAGTTAAATAAGAAAGTTTAGATTTTATATGAACACATGACCATATTAGACATGCATTGGTTACTACAACATATTAGCAAGGTCATGGAACCATCTTTTCCATTTTTACACACATGCATGACACATTTAATAATTAAACCTATTTAATCGGTTGAGAGAAAGATTACTTAATAACTTTGAAACTGGTACACCAAAAATTACCAAATTATTCACAGAGTATCTACATCATGTCACGAAGGTACCATAAAAATTTCACATCAAATGGAGCAACCAAACAGTGGCAACATATTAAACCCTAGATAGCAAAGATCTATTTTTCACGCAAAAACTTTCTACTGGAAGCTATCATATTATTGCACCAGCATGTAGATCTACTCAAGAGCTTTCCAAAAAGTCCTCATTTGCTATTTTACGATTTTCCTACAATTTACTACGAATTACCAAAGTTTCAGCCACATAAAAGGAAAAAGAAAAAGAAAAACACTGTTGGCACTATTCATCTGAGTCTATGACTTCGCAGAAAACCCCCTGAGCTTGGTCGTATTGCTGCGCGAAGTCGTTGACGTGAATTTGGAGCAGAGGAGGCACCGGAGCTCATGGGTTCCGGCGACGGGGGGGCTTTCCGCCGGCGGGAAGAAGGGCAGGGAGCATCACGAACACCCGGCGCACCCACCAACGGTCGCAGCTTGGCCGGAGATGGCGCGAGGCGTCCCGGCCACGCTCGCCGGCGGCAAGGAGGAGGGCGGCCATGGCGACGGCGACTTCCGGCCACGGTTGAAGCCGGGAAGGAGCATCCACCGGACCGACGGAACGACGAGAAGGAGACGACACACACGATTGCGGACGGGAAGGAGTGGTTGAGGAGGAACGGTGATGGCAGCTCGGAGCTCCGCCGGCCATGGCGGCGAGCGTCCACGCGACGCGAGGGAGGGCGAAGCGAGCGTCGGAAGAGGGAGCAAGAGCAGAGAGCGAGTGGAGGGCGCTGCTGGGCTCGGCGACCATCTCTGGGATAAGGGCAGGGGTGAGAAGGCAGGTGGCAGCCATGGTGGAGCTTGAGCTGCGCATGACGGGCACGCGTCCCCTTTGGGGCAAAACGTCGAGCACGTGGCATGCGATGACTTGCAACATTGGACGGCCGCAAACAGCATCTTCCGAGCATATTCGGGTCCGATGCTTGTAAGAAAAGTTGTAGGTCTCGTGCTGATCTCCAACTTTTATTAAGCACACTCGGCCATTAGAGTTACCAAGCAGCGGGTAATTAGCCCCAAAGTTGACAGTGTCAGCGACTTAACGACGGACGACCTTGCTGCGATTAAACCTGAAAATCATAGTCCAAACTTCGTCAAATCGAATGCAACTTTTTGTATGCTCTTCTCCAAAGGATTACCTACAACTCTTATTTTTGGACCAAAGGATGTTGCCTAACAAAATTTGGAGAACGCGGCTTGCCAACGTCAACCTTGCTGATTTCCAGACTTAGAATATTTTGTGGCTGGAAAACTGCAGCAGATTCGAACTTGGGTGCTCTGTTTGACACATTTAGCTTGGGATTCAAGCTTGGGTCCTTTAACAAAGTTTGTTGTACACGTCATGATCTATAACTTTGCTTAAAGGTCAAATCTCAGAATATGAATAGAAGCTGCTCTTTCATGTTGGTCAAAGCAGCAAGTTGATGTGACCTTAATTTAGAGTTTTAGGCCGATTGAGGCATTTTCTTGACATTTGCTCAACACGAACCTTTCATAACTTTTGTTCGTGAGTCCATATAGAGTTGATTGGGCATAATTGCAAGACTTAATAGAACTCAAATGATCTCCTTCGCTTAATAAGCCATTATAGGTAAAGGTGTGACTCGTCATTTCATGTGACTTTTTGATTCCAATCTTCGCGAAACTTTTCCACTAGACACTATAGATATGAACTGAGGTGGGACACCTGAGAAAGTATTGTTTAGCAGATATGTTGAATATTCTAGAATTGGGCAATCATCATTAACTCGCTCTGTTAATTATTTCTCGAATGATTCAAACTGGGTTCTGTCTCTGAGGTTGATCCCAAAACCTCTGTCATCACTGACAATACTAGAAATTATCTCTCGATCATCACCTGATAGAGCATGTCTGTGTTAAACTGTCTGCTTGACTGGCGTCAAACACCTGGGGTGTTACAACCCCTCCCCCCTTAAAAGAATCTCGTCCCGAGATTCTGGATGAAAGACTTATCCTTATTGGCTACCAACCGTTCAAGATACCGACTTCTCAGCAGAACAAAAACTGTTAGAAAAAGAACAACTTTCTGATCCTTCATATCATTTCCTGGTTACTAGCTCTTGTCAAAATAATTTCCTTCACTGATCCACATCAAACATTGAGGTGCACTTAAGAAACTTTTAATAAGTTGATAGGGAAACCAAAATTGCACTGTTACTTTGGGAGGAATCCAAGATAATATTACCAAAAATACTAGATCTTTGTCTGGCTGACATTATTACAAAACAACTTCCTTCGAGACTGGGAGGAGCTGGCTGACCGACAACCACTGTGTATACCATTGGTGAATATTTGCTCGATCAGATATCAATCGATGGAAAGCTACATAAGGTTCCATGTGTGCAGTTCTCTTTCTCTCATGACAACACTGTATTATCTGAGTCTGTTGAGAGAGCGGTGAATATGATAGCTGACTCTACCAATTTCACGCTTTCACTGATCCTTCTTAACAGGAATTCTCATCTCTTAAGTGGTGACAGTCACCAAGGTTGAAATTGATGCAACCTCTTGGATAAAATATCTACTGCCGAAGTTCTGTCCTACTAAACAGATCAACATCATTCCTCTTCATGATGTAGTTGCAACTCAGTGGAACTGACTTGTCGAACTACCTCGGCCATAGAGAGCGAGACGTTCTTAAATTCACTCAGTAATGCATGAACATAATCCGAAATCTGTTGTTTGACACTTCTATTTGCCATCAATTCGTACTTTTTAGGAGTTGATTTTTGTACAATGCCTTGACTGCTCAAGAATAAGCGACTGATTCTGAATGTCCTTTCTAGCCTCACCCAAAATAGTTTAGAATAATCTTTTCATAGTAGCCAAACATATCACCAAGCAGTCCTTATTCCAGGTGTAATTTTTTTTACTGAGTTACTAGGCTGGTGTTGTATCTTGTACTGCCATTGTAATTTCTCCGAGATAGAGTTGGTCTGAACACGACAGAAACTGGGATGTACGAGTACCACAAACAACGTTAGTTGGGTCACAGACTTCTGATATAACACTGTTCGGTGGGAAATAGCCTTCATAGCTACCCAAGAGTTATTTCTGAACTCGATGTTAGCCTTTCCATGGCTGAAACCAATCAGTTGTCTCTCAACACTAAAAAGCTCCAAGGTTTCAGCTTTTACTACAAGCAATGTTGAATATCAAGGCGTGCAGTTACCACCAATGTCAACACGGAATCAGGCATATCTGGGAGGATCGGGTTGATTATAAGATCATCACACATAAATACTTATTAAGTTCAGATAGAAAACTTTTCGGTTCTCAAGTATCTTATCCAATAATACACCATCTTTGTTACTTATCCCGTAGCTGGTACTTATCCACCTTAACTATTTTGTGCCACTTCACTGCACTATGACCATATATGTTGTTCGGTCATTATTGTAGATTAAACAAAGTCCTTTGTCTACCAGCTCTTTCAGTCCGTTACCGCTTTCGTCTTTAACTGATTTTGGCAAGGTCGTCCTCTTTGCAACTTCAAAAGAAACACTGCCATAACTGATCTGCCATAGGGATTTCTTGGAAGGAATATAGAAGATAGCAAGGAGAATGCTTCATGAAAGGTAACACATTGACATAGTTTCCATAATGAATCTCGACTAGAAACCACGATACCAGCGCGTGCCGAGCAGCACAACCATGTGGCCGCGTATCCACAGGAGGCTCCCGGTTTCGTCACGGCACCATTAGTTCTTAATCAAGACATCATTATTGAATTCACAACCAATGAGAAATCCTACATGACGCAGATAAATCTTGCATGGATAAGCATCACTTGCAAGGCATAAGGTAGGAAAACAAGGATGACCACAAGGTTTGGAAATCAACAAGGAAGTGATTCCATGGACAAAACATGGTGCAAGACAACAAGGATACGTCTTGTGCACATCAAGATTATGACAAGTAAAAGATTAGATGAACTTGATTTGGCCAAACACGCAGCAACAAAAGGGCATCCGGGAGTACAACAAGGATTTGGACATGATCTTCACAACTGGGCAAGGAAAACTATGGTCAAGAACTGGTGTTGCAGGAACTTAGCTAAGCTGGTCAAACAATACAGGGGCCTTCAAAGCAAGGGATACAAAACATCCACGGCTTAGGAAAACACTTGGAGGGGCCAAGCTTGGGTCTACAGGTTAGCAAAGGCATACCATGGTTTGGAACTAGCATTTGGGAAGCTTAACTTGGGAAAGCTGGTCCAACCAGAAGACATGGATAGACATAGGTACAGGTCTTTGGTACAAACATCCTAAACCATCAGAACTAGACAAACAAACACAGGTCTTTAAGCAACAAGGGTCCTACTAAAGATATCTCGGAAGGTCAAGAGGGCTTGGTCGACCAGGCTTAACAAACCACTCAGATAACAGAACATCTACACAAGTCATTTGGTTACAACAAGACACTTCAACATAGGGAAGAACTTAGTCATTAGAAACTTTTGCCTAACTACCTTGCTAGCATACATCATATAAAGCAAGACAATCACACGACATGATAAACTAACAGGGTTATCTAGGCAACATCAGATAGGGTACTTACTTCTAGCCTATAACAAGCAATCACTTGTTTAACTAACATGGAAGCATTCCTATAAACATCGCACACTAGCAAACATCATGAGCAAGACCACATTATATCTAGCTCAGGTCAACACACCACATCAAACAACTAATTGCTTCTCACCTTTCTCATGCAATCTAGCACATCACATTGAAGCACTAGTTCACAACAACTTCACCATTACAGGAATAAAGGTGGGAGAAGCATGTTCATGAGGAAAGCACAAACAGGATGCATGCTCGTCCTACACGTCCTCACAAATTGCCAGCCTGAGGCGGCAATCACGTTCTAGGTCGGTGGCATAACACGTACTCTCGTTATAACTAGCCGTCAACTATGCATACGCATTCGAGGTTAGTGTACCTGCAAAAAATCTCATTTCAGCCCATTCCTACAACAGATATAAATACATTGCAGGAATTTAAATCTAGATACTATCTTAGGTGCATACCCAGTATACACGTAAGTAGTATATGCACCCATCAGAATAGTATTACTCCCGCAATTAAATACCTTCACCCGCATTCGTGTGTTTACGAGTACAGGTTCCAGTACCAAACTAGGTCTTTCCTAGACCAACGGTTGTTTGGTCATGCTCTCACAACTCACACTTACCTGAGCGCAGGTCCGACGTTGCATAAAATAAATTCATCTACCCCACATATATGAGTACATCATATGTGAGGGCTACCTCCAACATTAGACCACAGGGTAGCATAGTGCGGTCATCTATACGTACCTTTTGAGTCGACGTGTCGTTGCAAGAAAGTAAAACCCCCAAAGTTAGTATTACTTAACTAAGCCACCTGAAAGTCCTAATTGGGCATAACTGGAGGTTGTCGCTAGCATATAGTTTATAAATTAGGTTTTGATAAACTTGCCTACTAACTAAAAGTTTTTAGATAAAATAGGCTTTTCAAAACCAAAACTTTGTTTTAAACCATGCACATGACAGTATTATGCTTAACCTTGCTCCGATACCAGCTGTGATAGAACCGACCAATTTATAAGAGCACAAGTGCGAAAACCTCTGCCAGAGCAGGTGAATTAGCACACTTGAGCCCATATAAACCCGGTAGTCCATGAAATCCTGAGGGATTTCAAACTTTGCCAACATCTCAGCCAAGATCGCATGGTCAAGCAAATACAAATCATGTTCACGGAGCTTTGCAGCGGAAATAAAATTACAAAAGAGTTCACAAATAATAATACAAGTGGAGTTCAACTTAATTTGAGAAGAAACAACATAGCTTTGAAATGAATACCATAATATAAGTTGAAATACTTTGCTAGCTTGAGTGACATCCTCCAACAACAGCATAAAGAGAAGAAGTAGGGAACTGCCGAGCCCACCGACACTGGCCATCACCTTTCGGCAGACCTAACCTTCACCTGCAACAAGGTGGGATAAACCCTGAGTACTCAAATGTACTCAGCTAGACTTACCCGTCGGAAACCAAAAATAAAGTGACACCAAGGAGTATGCAAGGCTGATATAAACAGTGGAGCTGGCTAACTTTATTTGCAAAAGGTGCTCAAGTTGAAGGAGTTCATCATTTAAATATATGAGCAGTCATCTTTTATCCTATTCCTTAAATTCTAGGTTTTGCACCTGCACTAGAGCATTCAATTGGATCTAGCAAACAAATACATAATACCATATCAGGTTTGCTTATCAATATTTTAGTTGAACCAATAGATGTCACATGGAGTTGTATCGTGGTGAAGCTCGCCATAGTTTCCCACTAACCGGGGGAGACGGCGACTCGAATCGAATTCCAAACCAGCTGGTGAAAGACCTTTAATACCAGCCCACACTTTCCCCGTCGGGTCCATGCATTGGGCAACCGCTCGATGCTTGTTCGTGGTGGTAATCGTCGCGGTTGAAGCACGGACCGCCCAATTGGAACCTGGTGATGGCCTCTCGCGGCAGATCACATTTCCATACTAGAGGGCGTGACACGGGTTGATTCCGGCCCGAACAGCTTCTAACCGGCTTTGGGGTCGATGATTACGGCACCGACGTATCCCTAAGTAAAAGGGCGCGTTCAAAAATGAACGAGGGCCAACATCGATACAATCCTACACGATCCAACGGACGGACTGCCCCAAGTTTCCAAACTTGTGCCTTGCCTTCCAGTTGACCGTATTTTATTACTACTCAGGTTCTTTTCCACGATAGCAAATATAGCCAACCGTGATCCGGTAAATACCCACCAGGGGTATTACGAGAACATCCTTTATTACTACTTTTATTAAGCAGACTAAGCAATTCTACATTATAAATAAATAACAGGATAACAAGGTAGATATGAATCAATAACCAAGGAATGGTAATGCAGCAAGTAGGATTCATTGCAACTCCTAAACCTAATGCATCACAATATAAAAGGACTCAAGTAATTTTAATTGCAAAAGATAGGAGGCTTAATATGCTCCGGGGCTTGCCTGGGAACCAACACTAGGTTAGTGTTTGTTAGGTGATACTCGCTTGGCGAGCATCTCCGCTGTAGCACTTCCTTAACTCCGCATCTTCGGGATAATCCACCAAACACCGTCTTCAGGTTTAACCTCATCATCACGTCCTTCACGATGTATCTACCGTTACCTAAATGAGATGCGCAATGCGAGCGTATGAATGCAAGGGAAAAGCTTACGAAGCAAACATAAGACACACAACATAAGCATTACTATTTACTTCACATAAGTATACAGGATAACTACGAAAAGCAGGCATAGCTCTAACACACAACATGACATGATCACTCCAGCAGGTTATTATTAAAGCAAAGTGTGACATATGGTCCATTAGGCACTCAAAGTGGCTAACTATAACAATCAATCAAGACTATATCAGACATCACAATGGAACACATGTATGCACATATAACTTCTACTTTAGTTAAGCAAGTCGACCATCATTATCTAACACATTTATATAATATATCAGGTTGATTAATTTAATAACATGAAATACATAAACTAAATATTTTCAAGTATTCATCATGGTTTCACATAAGCAATCGGGATAACTTAGCACACCTCTAATCACATTACACAAACAAGTAAGAGAACACAACACAAACTCTGAATGATAAGACATCAGTCCACTCTTTTAATCATAACTCATGCTACACAACTCCAAACAAGGTGCGCTAAGACGTTCTGGAAAGCTAACAAGATTAGCTACAACTTTGTTATTTACCACAAGAGCTAATTCAAAGGTTATCTAACTCAAAAATAGATCACTATGCAGCTCTGTCCATCTGTTGGACAGCAGGACTGACAGAGATTCAGGGAAGCATAACTCAAGATACAAACATCACATGAGCATGTAATTAAACATTATAGAAAGCTTACAAGTTTATCTAAATCTTTCTTATTATTATCTCAAGGTGAATCTATCATTAACAAAGTCAAACAGCATGGTTAGTGCAGCTTTGTCCACACTTGGACAGAACTAGCCACACATCGACAACAGCAACTTAAAACAACCATAACTAAAGATCTATAGCACCTGGGAACTTGCCCCTTGACTTTTTAGAAAGGTTATTAAGTTGTTTACAAATTATCTATAATCATCTTAAGATGATCCACAAATTAACAAGGTCTAATTAGTATAGTTATGCAGCTCTGTCCAGACATGGACAGATTTACCCATCTACACTAAAATAGCTATAACTCAAGTTATAGAACTCCAACAAACATGATCTAAGACAATTTAGAAATCTTATGAAAAGTACTACAACTCTTATACAAACACCTAAGCATGAATCATAACATAAATAGGTGTAACAAGCCAACCATTCAGATCTAGACAGAATGTGGTCAAATCTTGACATTCAATTTGCAACAGCCATATCTCTTAAACTATTAAGCCTATGGCCATGCAATTTGGTGACAAGCAATATTAAGACTTTATCTACAACTTTCATATACAACACTTTCACAACAAACATTATTATCTTAATGAAAACATGCACACATCACAAACTGTACATGCATGATCATATTAACACTATTTATCCTTTGCTAGTATATACATAGCCTATATATATATATTTAGGAGATGACAAGCATACATGAATCATAGCTCCAACTTTAAGAGATGAATCATAGTATTAGTATGTGAGCAAAGCTTGGAAAGTTACATGTATGCAAGCCATAGTTTGTCAACTATATGTTAAACTAGTTTTTATTTATAATTAACCATGTGAGAGTAAGTTAAATAAGAAAGTTTAGATTTTATATGAACACATGACCATATTAGACATGCATTGGTTACTACAACATATTAGCAAGGTCATGGAACCATCTTTTCCATTTTTACACACATGCATGACATATTTAATAATTAAACCTATTTAATCGGTTGAGAGAAAGATTACTTAATAACTCTGAAACTGGTACACCAAAAATTACCAAATTATTCACAGAGTATCTACATCATGTCACGAAGCTACCATAAAAATTTCACATCAAATGGAGCAACCAAACAGTGGCAACATATTAAACCCTAGATAGCAAAGATCTATTTTTCACGCAAAAAATTTCTACTGGAAGCTATCATATTATTGCACCAGCATGTAGATCTACTCAAGAGCTTTCCAAAAAGTCCTCATTTGCTATTTTACGATTTTCCTACAATTTACTACGAATTACCAAAGTTTCAGCCACATAAAAGGAAAAAGAAAAAGAAAAACACTGTTGGCACTATTCATCTGAGTCTATGACTTCGCAGAAAACCCCCTGAGCTTGGTCGTATTGCTGCGCGAAGTCGTTGACGCGAATTTGGAGCAGAGGAGGCACCGGAGCTCATGGGTTCCGGCGACGGGGGGGCTTTCCGCCGGCGGGAAGAAGGGCAGGGAGCATCACGAACACCCGGCGCACCCACCAACGGTCGCAGCTTGGCCGGAGATGGCGCGAGGCGTCCCGGCCACGCTCGCCGGCGGCAAGGAGGAGGGCGGCCATGGCGACGGCGACTTCCGGCCACGGTTGAAGCCGGGAAGGAGCATCCACCGGACCGACGGAACGACGGGAAGGAGACGACGCGCACGATTGCGGACGGGAAGGAGTGGTTGAGGAGGAACGGTGATGGCAGCTCGGAGCTCCGCCGGCCATGGCGGCGAGCGTCCGCGCGACGCGAGGGAGGGCGAAGCGAGCGTCGGAAGAGGGAGCAAGAGCAGAGAGCGAGTGGAGGGCGCTGCTGGGCTCGGCGACCATCTCTGGGATAAGGGCAGGGGCGAGAAGGCAGGTGGCAGCCATGGTGGAGCTTGAGCTGCGCATGACGGGCACGCGTCCCCTTTGGGGCAAAACGTCGAGCACGTGGCATGCGATGACTTGCAACATTGGACGGCCGCAAACAGCATCTTCCAAGCATATTCGGGTCCGATGCTTGTAAGCAAAGTTGTAGGTCTCGTGCTGATCTCCAACTTTTCTTAAGCACACTCGGCCATTAGAGTTACCAAGCAGCGGGTAATTAGCCCCAAAGTTGACAGTGTCAGCGACTTAACGACGGACGACCTTGCTGCGATTAAACCTGAAAATCATAGTCCAAACTTCGTCAAATCGAGTGCAACTTTTTGTATGCTCTTCTCCAAAGGATTACCTACAACTCTTATTTTTGGACCAAAGGATGTTGCCTAACAAAATTTGGAGAACGCGGCTTGCCAACGTCAACCTTGCTGATTTCCAGACTTAGAATATTTTGTGGCTGGAAAACTGCAGCAGATTCGAACTTGGGTGCTCTGTTTGACACATTTAGCTTGGGATTCAAGCTTGGGTCCTTTAACAAAGTTTGTTGTACACGTCATGATCTATAACTTTGCTTAAAGGTCAAATCTCAGAATATGAATAGAAGCTGCTCTTTCATGTTGGTCAAAGCAGCAAGTTGATGTGACCTTAATTTAGAGTTTTAGGCCGATTGAGGCATTTTCTTGACATTTGCTCAACACGAACCTTTCATAACTTTTGTTTGTGAGTCCATATAGAGTTGATTGGGCATAATTGCAAGACTTAATAGAACTCAAATGATCTCCTTCGCTTAATAAGCCATTATAGGTAAAGCTGTGACTCGTCATTTCATGTGACTTTTTGATTCCAAACTTCGCGAAACTTTTCCACCAGACACTATAGATATGAACTGAGGTGGGACACCTGAGAAAGTATTGTTTAGCAGATATGTTGAATATTCTAGAATTGGGCAATCATCCACTACTAGAGAACAGGCCTTTGGACGATCTTTCAATTGAGCTTTAGCCTCGGTAAAAAATTGCGTCCGGGGCTAAAGACCTTTAGTCCCGGTTGGTAACACCAACCGGGGCTAAAGGTGAATCTTTAGTCCCGGTTGGTATTATCAACCCGGACTAAAGGTCCTGAACCTCTAGTCCCGGTTGGTAATACCAACCGGGGCTAAAGGGTGAACCTTTAGCCCCGGTTGGTAACACCAACCAGGACTAAAGGTCCTTTTAGCCACGGTTGGTGTTACCAACCGGGGCTAAAGGCCCGTCCCGAGTGGATTCAAAAGGAAAACATCCAGAACTACATCACGTGGGTTGTGTAGCTCAGTTGGTAGGCGTGCCTGAGGCGAGAGGTGCTGAGTTCGAATCTCACAAATGCACATTTATTTTTCCTCGTGGGAGCCTTTAGCCCCGGTTGGGAAGGCCCGGGACTAAAGGTTGGGACCTTTAGTCCCGGATTGCTAGCCCCGGTTGGAAAACCGGGGCTAAAGCCCCTTCCCAACCGGGGCTAAAGGCCGATTCTGTAGTAGTGATCATTAACTCGCTCTGTTAATTATTTCTCGAATGATTCAAACTGGGTTCTGTCTCTGAGGTTGATCCCAAAACCTCTGTCATCACTGACAATACTAGAAATTATCTCTCGATCATCACCTGATAGAGCATGTCTGTGTTAAACTGTCTGCTTGACTGGCGTCAAACACCTGGGGTGTTACATGAATGACTCAGAACTAGAGACATAGCAACCTAGCATATATGAAAAGCACAAGTGATTTCAGCACATTCTACACTTGCTAGTTGCATATCTCAATGGTGAACATTTTCAAGTTTTATATTAATCAGATTCACCATTCATAAAATAGCTCTGTTCACAACATGTATCAGTGATCAGAAAGAGCATAAGCTACATGTAAGTGCATCTAGCCCTTAGTGGGTTTTGGTGAATTGAGTGACAACATAATTAAAGGTCTAACAAGTTTGCTAAGTATATCAAAGGTTCAACAAGAAAAGCAAATTTGATGATATTCCACATAGTGTTGAAATGAAGGCCAAAATTGTGTATTGTTGTATTGGAAGATCATGGAAACAATCTTGTTCAAGCAAAAGACAACAATGCAAATAGAGTTGATGATATGGCTTCTATGTTGTGGGATATCATGGCATCATGAGAAAGCAAGCATATTTGGCAAATGACAAGTGAGACATGGATTGATGATTTTGGAATGGTCTCAACAATGGGTTGCTTTTCATGAGCAAGAAGAGTTTGATAGTGAACTAGCTTTGATCAAGGTTGAAGAATGAATCAAGAATGCATAAGTGAGTAAATGCCAAGCAAAGGTCAAATGACAAGGACTTAACTCATATTGGATATATGTCATCTCTACATTGGTTTGCTTGTATGGATAAATGTTTGGAGAATCACTTTGCATTGATTTGATCAAGCTAGAAGTATGAAGATGGAGATTGAAGTGAGTGTTGAGTGTCAAGCCAAAAGGAGAGGATATAAGGAATCGTGAATTGGCTTGACCATATTAATGATGATCCATATGTGTCTCTATGTGAGTCGAACTAAAGCTTGACTTATCTCAACATTCATATCTACAAGATGTTCAAGCAAGGATCACAATATTGAAGAAATGGTTTTCAATGGATGCTCAATATGATGTGACTTGAGTGTGGCTTGATAAGGTGAAGAGAGCAAGGAAAGGGCTTCGAGGTACTAAGCGAGAGTGAAGGTCAAGGAGACCGAGGTACTATGGCTAGAGTGAAGAAGAGAGTACTTGCATTGAGTCGACGTACTAATCAAGCTATGAGGATTCATATTGTGTTGAGGATCAAATCATTAGTGGAAGTGACTTGAAGCCATGGATTGAACTCATATGTGTGGAAATGGTTCAAGTCACATGCTCAAGGTGTGCTTGCTCAAAGAAAGGAGACAAAGATGATTGCAACCCCTTTTGAAGTAATATCAAGAAGAAATGGCATATGAAGACATTGAAGACTCAAGTGGTTAAAATGGTTATATTTTCTTTATCTTGAGTATAGTTATGCCGTACTATCATGGGGGATGCAATACGAATCATAGACAAGTCTCAAGTGCTCAAACTAACCGAACCCGAGTGCTAACATGAGAGAAAACACTTAGCGCTGCACCTGCACTTGTTGATCTTGGGCTTGTTCTCTGTAGGGTTGGATAGCCCTCGAAACAAGCTTTCTGGAAAGTCCAAGATCACTCAAATCGGAGTTCGGAGTAAAAAGTTACGGCGTTTTTTGTGAGGTCACCTGTGCTGTCTCAGGGAGCTGCGGCAGTGCCGCTCTGTCGAGCGGCAGTGCCGCTCCCCGGCAGTGCCGGGCTAAGTGCGACAGTGCCGGGCCTGTACAGCCAGTAACGGCTAGTTTCTGACCTCCAACGGCTAGTTTTGGGTGTGGGGGGTATATATACCCACCCCACGCCTCCAGAACCTGCTGCTGGTGCCCAAAACACATCTAACACATCCCAAGCCATTTGAGAGCTCTCCCCAACCCTCTCTTGTGAGAGTGACATGCTTAGTGCATGATTAAGTGTTGGGGCTGTGTGATTAAGAGCTAGAGAGCAGATTAGAGCCTTCCAAACCTTGAGCACTTGTCGGGCTTCGTCAATCTTCGTTGTGCATCTTTTACTCTTGGAGGTGAAGCCTCCTATACGGCTAGGCGTCGCCCGGTGAGCTCCCGTGCTTGTGGTGAGCAGCGGGATCAGTTTGTAATCCTCTTGTGGAGCTAGTGGAATTACCCCCACTTCAAGGATTTGGTTCCTTGACTTGAGACCGAGGAAGAGTTGCAAAGCTCTTGACCTAAGTGGTCATCCTCAACAACGTGGACATAGGCAAGCCTTGGTGGCGAGCTGAACCACGGGATAAATCTTGTGTCTTGTCTTCTATGTTTTGAATTGCAATATTTGTGTTCCACTCGATCTACTTGGTTGTGAGTGTTTGTGAGTGCAGGTACTTAGCGAACTTGCTGCTAGTAATCTCCAAACACATCTCCAAGTTGGCCTTAAGCTATAACCAAAGGCATAGCTGTTTGTGTGCTCTTTGCGCCGAGCGGCAGTGCTGGGCTACGAGCAGCAGTGCCGGGCTCCGAGCAGCAGTACCGGGCTCCGAGCAGCAGTACCGGGCTCCGAGCAGCAGTGCCGGGAGCAGCAGTACCGCTCGAGGTTTTAACATCTGGTTGAGCTGATTTTTTTTAACAGGCCTATTCACCCCCCCTCTAGGCGACATCAAGGTCCTTTCACTACAGCATCATCATAAAGCATTGGAGCAAATACTATACAAAGCATAGTTATATTCTTCAGATTATATACATGAAGCTCTGAATGAAAGTATGCAAGATGAAATGCAAAGATGCATAAGAATCCAAAAGAAGAACAAAAAGTCAGTTTATAAGACAAGAGCCAAAATGTTTCCCCCATCTAAAAGGGGAAACACACACCAAGCTCACCTCTCAACCTAGCAAAAGTTGATTGGTCCAAAGGCTTGGTGAAAATATCAGCCATCTGATGATGAGTATCGACATGGCGAAGGTCGATATCACCCTTCTCATAGTGATCTCGCAGAAAATGAAAACGCACATCAATGTGTTTGGTCTTGGAGTGCAGCACGGGGTTCTTAGCAACGCTAATCGCACTCGTACTGTCACAAAGCAAAGGAACACGAGAAAAGCTCAGACCAAAATCACGCAAAGTGGCCATCATCCAGAGTAACTGGGAACAGCAGCTAGCCGCAGCAACATACTCAGCCTCTGTGGTAGACTGGGTGACACTAGACTGCTTGCGAGAAGACCACGATACAAGAGAAGAACCAATAAACTGGCAAGTCCCAGAAGTGGACTTGTGATCAATACGGCAACCAGCAAAATCAACATCAGAATAACCGTAGAGAGAGAGGGTGGAGGAAGCAGAATACCAAATCCCAAACTCAGGGGTGAAGCATAAGTACCTCATAATGTGCTTGACCGCCTGATGGTGAGAAATGCGCGGCGACAACTGAAATCGCGCGCACAAACACACCGCGAACTGGATGTCCGGGCGTGTCGCCGTCAGGTACAGCAGCGACCCAATCATACTCTGGTACTCCTTCTAGTCCACAGCTTCTCCATCCACATCCGCATCCAGGGCCGCAGTGGTCGGCATGGGTGTTGGAAGAGGCTTGGCCTCACCCATGTCGAACTTCTTCAGGATGTCCTTGGTGTACTTGCCCTGGAGCACGAACGTCCCCTCTCGTGATTGCTTGATTTGCAACCCAAGAAAAAACGTCAACTGGCCCATCATGCTCATCTCAAACTCCCTGCTCATAGTATCTGCAAACTTGGCAACCAAGGCGTGAGAAAAACCACCGAAAATGATATCATCCACGTAAATCGGGACCAAGAGAGTATCAGTGCCTTGCTTGAGGAGAAAAAGTGTTTTATCCACACATCCCATTTTAAAACCCTTAGCTAGCAAAAAGGTTTTCAACCTATCATACCAGGCTCTAGGGGCTTGTTTCAAACCATACAAAGCTTTGTGAAGTTTAAAAACATGGTTTGGAAACTTGGGATTTTCGAAACCGGGGGGGTGTCTCACATAAACTTCCTCTTCTATGTAGCCGTTTAAGAAGGCACTCTTGACATCCATTTGAAAAAGTTTAAACCCTTTGGATGCAGCAAAAGCCAAGAATATCCTAATTGCCTCCAAACGAGCTACAGGAGCAAAAGTCTCCTCATAGTCTATCCCCTCCTTCTGACTATACCCCTGGGCTACTAGTCTGGCCTTGTTTCTCACAACATGGCCATCCTCTCCTTGTTTGTTTTTGAAAACCCATTTTGTCCCAATAGGGTGACACTCAGGAGGAGGAGGAACAAGAACCCAAACCCGATTTCTTTCAAAATTTTCTAACTCCTCATGCATGGCATTGACCCAATCTGGATCAGATAAAGCGTGTCCAACATCTCGGGGTTCAAAATCAGCAACAAATGCAAAATGAGCAAAGTGAGAGATTTGTTGTGACCTTGACCGAGTGACACGTTCGCCGATGCTGCCGATCATCTGTTGAGGAGGGTGTTGGCGCTGCATATGTCGTGGCGCCTCCCAAGCTGAAGTGATCTCCCCCTCAACAGCAGCTGGCGCCTCCTCGGGTACAAAGGGTACCGCTCGAGGTGGCGGATCCCACGGCCCCCAAGATGAAGAAGTGTCGGGGTCGTGAGTCGTAGTAGAAGCCGCTCCTTGCGGCACTGCAGGTGGAGGGGGTGCTGGATCGTCCATACCTTTAGCACCCTCATCCTCATCATCAAAGAGAGGCTCGCCAACCTCATGATCACCTGCACGCTCAAAACGAGAAGAAGGACAAACCATGGTCTCGTCGAAGGTGACATCGGATGTCTCCGTGACTCGCTTAGTGTCAAGGTTAAGTACACGATAAGCACGAGTATGAGTTCCATAACCCAAAAACACACTGTCAGAAGAACGAGACTCAAACTTGTCCAGGTTGCCCTTTTTGAGTATAAAACAATGGCAACCGAAAACTCAAAAATAACTCACTTTGGGCAGTTTTCCAAAACGCAACTCATAAGAAGTCTTTTTCAAGAAGGCTCGTAGAAAAATGCGATTGGAAATGTAGCATGCAGTGCTCATCGCTTCGGACCAATATCGCCTAGGAGTCCTATGCTCATCGAGCATCGTCCTGGCCATCTCTACAAGGGTCTGATTCTTCCTTTCTACAACACCATTCTGAGGCGGTGTGTAGGGCGAAGAAAACTAATGCTCTAAACCCAAAGAGTTACAAAACTTCTCAAAATCCGAATTCTTGAATTCGGAACCATTATCACTCCTGATAGCTCGCATCGAGTTCAAAGGGAACTCGTTCTGAAGACGCAAAATCAGATTGCGAGCAAAGGAGAAAGTCTCGGTCTTCTCAGCTAAAAAGAAGACCCACGAATATCTCGAAAAGTCGTCAACAACAACAAGCACGTACCACTTCCCTCCAACCGAGCTCACCCGAGCCGGACCAACAAGATCCATGTGCAAAAGCTCTCCAGGGCGCTTGGTCATGACCTGACTCACTGGATGGTGGGGAGAGGCAACCATCTTCCCATGTCTACAAGAATGGCAAACAAGATCCTTCTCCATAGATAACTTGGGCAATCCCCGGATTAGGCCAAGTGAACTAAGCCTTGCAAGCAAGTCAAAGCTCAGGTGACCAAGTCTCCTATGTCACTTCCAAAGATCAGAGGAGGAAGGTCCAGCCAAAAGACAACGAGAAATTCCAAACGACTCCGAGAAATCCGCACGAAAGACTTTTCCAAAGGGCGAAATCACACAAACAAGATTGCCCTGAGGATCCAAAATGCGACTGAGATTCGGTTTAAAACAAATCTCATAGTCATCATCGAAAAGTTGCGAAACAGAAAGAAGGTTAAAATGCAAGTTAGAAAGAAGAGCAACATCGCGCAACACAAAATGCTCATTAACTCGCACCGACCCACGAGACAATACCTTACCTTTGCTATTGTCGCCGAAGGTGATAAACTCCTTTCCGGTGACCGGACTAAGACTGGAGAACCACTTGGCGTTTCCGGTCATGTGCCTCGAACACCCGGAATCCACCAACCAAACGTTCTCCAATCGTTTTACCTACATCAATAAAAAGACATAGGGTGAGCATACGGTCCAACACTGGGGTTAGTGAAGTAGGGAGAATACCAGTGTTGGGCCGGCTGCTCAAAAGAATGGTTAGCAGAAAAACCATTCCTAGAACGCCTACGGGAAGAGCGATCACCACGTTGATGAAAACGTGGTCCGCTAAGGGAAGAGCGTCCATCGCGATACTCGAAACGCGGTGGGGGAAAACGCTCTACAACAAAGCCACCGCCACGGGGTCCATAGCCTACAATTGCAGGCTCCCGCCGGGCACGACCTCCTCGCGGCCTAGGCCTAGGAACTTGAGGTTTTGGACCTCTAGGCCTAGCAGCACGCCTCTGAACATTAGGCACATGTACATCATGGAAAGGATGGTACATGTCCGTGTTGTTCATCTCCTTTGCATGGCGCGCCTCTCTCTTGCGCTGAAAGCAAAACTCACTCAGGTGTCCATCTCTCCCACAGTGCACACAATGGTACCTCACCGCTCTCATATAGGGGGTTGTTGGTACTCACGGTAGTGGGTATGGATCACTTTGCCCTTCTGTGGCATAAGCTCCTCCTGGATGGGTGGCATGGTGTCAAGCTTGTTCTTGAGGTGGTTTGGTTTTGGAGCCCATGATTGTTTATTTGGTGGAGCTCTCGGAGGTTCAACAAAGACCCCATCCTTGGTGTTAGGCTTGAGAGGCTCTTTGGGTGAAATCTTGTTAAGCTTGGGAGTAGTGGTGGAGTTGGGCTTCTCACATGGGTTAAGACCACTCGACTCTCCAATCTTGCCAAAGGATGAAACATCAACACCCAGAGCAAAACCTACACCTGGACCTCCAGCAGCTCGCTTGAATTGGGAGATCATCATCCCGAGCTGCGGCTCACCACTAGACACTCATGACAAGATGGTCCGAAGGTATGTGTTTTCTTCCTCGGTTTGCATCTTTTCATGCTTCACATTCGTAATCTCCATCTCCAAACCCTCACAAAGAAAACACCTAGCCACACATGTGCTACCTGAGTTGGCCTCTTCAAGAGACACAATCTTGGCATTCTTCTCTGCCAACTCAGATTGCAAGCCCGCACAGGACTTGCACGCACCCAACAGCGAGGATCTAGCCTTCAGCTAATCCACCTCTCCTACCAACGCAACATACTTACCTCTCAAAGTGAGAAGGTCAGTCATGTGTGTGGTGCACATCTCACACTCCTCCTCATCGGTAACAACTACGGTGGACTTGACAGATTCAAGTTCCTTCACCGTATCCTCCCACTTCTGCCTAAACTCCTTGCGCTCTCTAGCAGCACGCCTAAGCAACTTATCCTGACTAAGGAGCGCGACAGTAAGCTTCTCGACCTCAGCAGAAAGCTTGTCAGGGGTCTGAGATACCTGGGAGGTGTCGTCGTCATCGTCGTTCTGAGGAGTGTCCTCCAGCTCGCCGTCGATCTCCTTGCCGAGGGCCATGGTGCAGAAGCCATCGTCGTCGGCGAAAAAACAAAGGCCGTTCAGCTTGTCCTCGATTCTCTTCTTCTTCTTGGACTCGTCGTCGCTTGAGGAAGCGGAGTCGTCATCTGAGTCATCAACGTCGTTGAGCGTGGTGAAGAACGCAAGCTGCTCAGCCTGGGCCTTCTCCAAGTACTTCGTCTTGATGTACTCCTTGTTGAAGCCGCCCTTCCGCTTGTGCTTCGTGGGGACGTACTTCTCCTTGCGCTTGCCGGAGTCGTACTTGTGCCCATGATCCTCCTTGCCGAAGGTCTGCTTGTTCTTCTTTGGGCAATTGGCGATGAAGTGGTTGGGGTCGCCGCACTCAAAGCATCCTGAGCGTCCTCCTCCGCGGCGATGGTTCATGCGGTTGTTGTGGAACCGCGAGAACCGGTTGGCGAGCAACGCCAGCTCGTCATCCCCCAAAGACTCCAGCCGCTCCTCTGTGACATAAAAGAGAGAAGAGAGTGCAAAACCTCCAGAGGGGTTAGCAGAAGAGCCAGAAACCAAAGCCATCGACGGGCCAGAAGGATTTTCATAAGAAGCCCTTGCCATGGCATCGATCTCAATGGACTTGAGCTTACTGAAGAGCTCGTCGCACGTGAGGGTCTCATAGTTAGGTGATTCGATGATCCCCTGAACCTTGGAATCCCACACCGACCGATCGAGAGTATGCAAAAGCTTCAAAGCTCTATCATGATCGTCGAAAGGCAACAGCTCCTAGTTAGCCCTCATCCTGTTGACAATCACCTGAAAGCGAGCGAATAAACTCTCTATGCTCTCGCCAGGCATATGTCAAAAGTTCTCATACTCTCGCTTGTGCGACTCGTAGAGACGGGTTTTGACTTGAGAGGTTCCCTCATGGAAATGCATGAGGGATGCCCAAATCTCCTAAGCCGTAGCGAGGTGAGAAACACGATCAAACTCCGTCATGCTCAAGCATGAGAAAAGAGCATTACGGGCTCGGCTATTGGCATCGTGATCATCGATCTGATGCTGAATCACACGTGCAGCCAAGACCACGTAATCAGCAGAGTTGCAAATATCCCAAATGGAAGCACCCATACTATGCCGATAGGCCGACATGCGTATCTTCCAATACGCATATTTCGTCCCATCGAAAAACGACGGTTTGCCCACGCCGCGATCCATGTCGCCTTTGGTGGATCTGGAACCGGCTAAGGTGGAAGATCCTTAACCCGCTCCGATACCAATTGAAGGACCGAAAGTGCTACCAAAGGCGACCAGAAGGGGGGGTGAATGGGAGCTTTAAATTTCTTTTTAGAAAACTTATAGCGTCTGTCCCAAGAATCACCGCAAGAGCAAAGTCGACACAGGTGATGTCCACGACCCAAGAGATTGGGTGGATGTTCACTAGGAACACAGTGAGACACCACAAAAGCTTCCCTCGCTCAAGTTCACGCAGATCAACTAGTGATAGGATGAACTTTGAGTAACCTTGAGCAACGCGAGGGGGATTCAGGCTATTTTGTAAAGCGAGAAGCCTGATTTCTGTAGAGCACAAAGTCAGGAATCCAACGCAACAAGTGGATCTCAAATCGTAAGTCAGACGAACAAACTGCGGACGAAAACGTGACTAGCAGCACTGACCAGACTCTGCCTGCATCCGGTCAAGAAGCACCGGACGCGTCCGGTCAACCAAAAACAATTTTGGAACCTCTCTATTCCTGACCGGACTCACTGAGTCTGAGCGTCCGGTCAAGAGTCAAGCGTCCGGTCACCCCGAAAAACTGCTGTTCGTCCACCGATTCGACTCAATCTCACCCAAAATGAATCCTCTAGGGATCAAACTTGGTGAGAGGAGTCACAAGGAGGATAGTGAGCTATCTCTAAGAGATCATGGCTCGAACCTACCTCCAAAACGATGAAACGAAGAAATTCGGGGGAAGGGTGAAAAACTTGGCCCAAAACGAAAACCGACCGATCTACTAGCTCGTGAGGTTAGAGGATAATTCCTTCGGTGGAAAAAAGTGCCTCACGATCTAGAACATTTTGGTTCAAACGGATTTGCAAAAGTCGCACCAAGTAGAGAGATCGATCAACGGGAAAATCATGGAGAAAAGCAACCCGCGAGGAACAAGAACAAAACGCGAATCACAACCACAAATTTGCAACCGTGTGGCTACCACACGCTACGACAATGAGATTACGGTCTCACTTCCTCAAAATCTCATGGACACTGAGGTATGGTTCTCTTCTCTGTGGATCTCAGTGCGAGCAGGGATGTGGGAGAGCAGGAAACCCTAGGTGGAAAATAGCAAATGACTGAGATAGGAAGGGAGGAGGGTGTCTCCCTCTACTTATCCTAATTCTAATTCCTACTCTACCCCTCAACTAATTACAGAGCGAACCAGCTAAACCCTAGGGTTATTCTGGACCAACTCATGGTAGATGGTGATCCGACGGCCACGCCCGCACAACTGGTAGCGTTGCCTCGACGCAACCTCACCGATCGCCACCACGTGCCGCCACCGCTCTGCTTGTCCTTTTCCCGGACGTCGCACCCCCGGTTTTGTGGCCCAAACCGGGAAACCAGCCTTCACAGCCAACCCCCGGTTTTGAGGCCCAAACCAGGAAACCAGCCGTCCATCGCCTGAGTTTTGTGGCCCAAACTCAGAAACCCACAGCACCCAGGTTTTGAGGCCCAAACCTAGAAACCGTCCACAACCCGAGTTTTGTGGCCCAAACTCAGAAACCATCAGCGCCCAGGTTTTGAGGCCTAAACCTAGAAACCGTCCACTCGGTGGTTTTTCTATGGCTCATCCACCAAACCGAGCCGTAGAGGGGATGCACCGCCCGTGCACCCCGTCCACCGACACGTGTCCCCTGGTCCTCGACCCAGGCAACACTGTGCCCGCAAGTCTTGGCTCGTCGCTGTCCCAGGCTGTCAGCCAACACAGCTGATCCTCGGGCCACCGGTCCCTCAGTCCAAGCCTCACGTCCGCCCTTCGCCACTCTCGGTCCATCGGCACGGCACGTCTCTACTTGACCTTCACCTTGCCTCTGATCACTATATCCGTGCTCGACATCTGCACAACACAAGCCAAAGAACATGCGCATTATCCCAGTTGACAATCACTCATCACTCATAGACTCGGCATACACCCATGTATCCGCAATTTCCATTTATGCCCTCTACGGAATGATTATACCATTTTCTCGCTCTTCCTAAAAGAGAGAACGGGAATAGTTTCCATTTAATGGTCTCTTGTGTCATGCCAGCTATAGTCTGACAAGAACACGACTCCTCAAATTCCCTAAGGTAAGTGTACGGATCTTCGTCTTCTGACCTAGAGAAAGATTTCTCCCGAACCATGGCTATAAGAGCAGGGCGAAGCTCATAGCCATCTGTAAGAATGAGGTGTGATGATGGTGGAGGCTCCAACAAGTCGCCCTTTGGAGCAAAGAATTTAAAAATAGGAGTGAAATCCATGTGGTAAGAAGTGTGGTGGTGAGGTAAAGGTGGTGGTAAAAGAAAAGAAACGCGGACGAACTTGGTTCGATTCTAGAACAGCTACCGTTCCCCGGCAACGGCGCCAGAAAGCTTGTTGGGTATTTTAAACGCACACAGAAAAATCCGCAAGCGCACGGATACTGATGTAGCTTTCACCCGAGAGTATTCCAGGGTATCGATTTCCACGGGGAACGTGAAGTGTACTAGAAGAATTAAGAACGTCCAAGAAAAGAATGGTAATGCAGTTAGAGAGGGATATAGGGTTTTCTAAGCGGGTCTATTTAATTAAAGGATCACTATACTTTACTTACTTCGGAGCAGCAGGTCCTTTCCAACTCTCGAGAAAGACTGGGAAGAAGGTAGTTAGGGGAAGGCTGCCAAAAGCTCTACGAGAACTCCAACCCTAACGTGGTGGATTACAAAGACCTGACAGAGCTGTCACCTCTGGGGCTACCACAACTATTCCGGAGGATTGGGCGCAAACTCAGGTAAACCCTAGTCTAGACACCAAGTCTACACTAACGCTTACTACTCTAATCAGATATCATAATTAGAGCACTCAATACGAGCAGAGATCCAGTAAATAAAATAAAGTAAGAACTAAAATTAAATATAATACTTAGAAGTAGTAAATGAAGAACCTGGAGATTACTTGAAGACAAACTAGATGCTGCACCAATACAATGTCGAGGAAGATCCGACAGATCCGGCTCCTCCTCAGCTCTCTCCTCTCCTCTCTCTAATCCAATCTCTAATTACAACTAGATGAACTAGACAACTAGAACTAGAACTAGAAGAACTAGAACTAGATCGAATTCTAGATGAACTCCCTAGTTTCTGATGTGGAGATGAATAATGAAGATGAAGATGCCTGGAGAGGGGGGTCTGGGTCTAGTTCTATAGCCCGGAGCGTGGAACGTGAGCCCTTGGATCAAACCGACTTCAGGGACGGTGGAGATGCATCCTAGGAGGCGGTGGAAGAAGGTTCCAGAAGGCGGAGGTGAAATGGCCTCCGTTGGCCGACCGGTAGTTCTCCAAGTGGGACCGGTCGGTCTGGCCCAGTGGGCCCACATGGTGGGCCGCCTCGTGTGTTCTTCTGGTGTCTTCTAGATCCTTCTTTTGCAGATTTTGTTGCGAAATTAATATCTTTTCATCTGGGACTCCGAATATAGCAAATGATATGTCCATTTCGATCGTCTCGATGAGCCCTTTACAATGGTGCACTCCAATTCATCACTTGAGATACTTTTATATGATGAAATATTGATGTCCTACAAAACAAGTGAGAGCACCAAAACTCGTGGAACTTGTTTGTTTCAAACCCTACAACTATGCTTTGTAATTCATTTAGTGTCATTTCATGCAATAGTTGATGGTTAATTATGAGCATTAGTGAGCATGAACAGTAGTCTTCTAGTGGGATCGAAGCATACAAATAGGGGGAGCAAGCTCATAAACATGCATGTTGCATTTGAAATGTGCATATTCATATGATTGTTTGCATCGTATAAGCTATTTTATTTTGATATCCATGCTTATGTGGTGAATGCTAGTGATAGGACTTGATTGATGAATTGATTCACTAGCATGTATAGAATGGCAACTAGATATACCTATTTTTCAAGTGGTTCAAGAGCCTTACTATTATGATTGATCTCACGGGGTTCTTGACTTTTGTTGTATGTCTAGTGACAAATGATGCTAAGGATGGTATAACATGTGCACTCCGATTGGTATCATGCTTCAAAGGTCCATTCTTATGCCTTAGCATCATCTTTGATAGTATTGCTCACCCACATTTCATATCCATCCATATGTGCAAAATCTTGAACCAGACTCTATTGCACATATGTATGGGGAGCTAATACTATCAATGTGGTTACTCAAATTTAAATCACATATCTTTGTATAGGTTGTCATCAATTACCAAAAAGGGGGAGATTGAAAGCCCTAATTTGATTTTGGTTAATTGATGAAACATATTTGGTCTAATCTTATTGCTAAGCATGTGTGTAGCTTTTAAGAAAGGATTGAGACCAAGCCAAGTGGTGGAGCTAGCAACATGGAAACCATGGAGGATGGTGATGGCCACATGCAATTGAAAAGATTGAGTGCTCTACCGTTGGTGAAATGAAGAAGAGAAGATATGAAGCAAAGAGGCCCGAAGGCAAAGGTATAACATATAGGGCTCTTTGTTTTGGTGATCAAGACACTTAGAGAGTGTGATCACATTTAGGATACATAGCCGTACTGTTGACATTCGTTAGTGCAATTAGAAAATGAAAAGATTCCGCAAGCGCACAGAACATCATTGTAGCATTTTACCGGGAGTATTCCAGGATTGTTATTTATATTTTACCACTGGGAAGCAAGGGTTAAGAATCTGATAACTCACTATCATGCATATACTAACTCAGAGTACTAAATAGACTAAAGCAGGAGTAAATAATATATGATATGATAATGAATGAAAACACATAAAAGAGAATTCAATGATAACTATAGTGGGAGGATAACTATAACACCCCAGGTGTTCGCCATCAGTTGAGCAGTCAAGTTGAGCATAGACATGGTATATCAAGCGATGATGAATAACTAAATTCAAGTGTGTTCAGTAATGACAGAAGTTTTGGGATCAATTTCAGAGATGGAACCCCAGTTGGAATTATTCGGGAAATAATTAATTAACAGAGCCAATTAATAATGATTGCCAATTTATGAATATTCTGGATTAATGCTAAACATGGATTTTTCATGTTCCCCACTTCAGTTCCTGTCTATAGTGACTGGCGAAAAAGTTTTGTGAAGTTTGGAATCAAAAAGTCACATGAAATGACGAGTCACAGCTTTGCCTGTAATGGCCTATTAACTGAAAAAAATCATTGGGTTCACCCAAGTGTTGTGATTATGCCCAATCAACTATGTATCAACTCATGACCAAAAGTTATGAAAGTTCCGTGTTGAGTAGATGGCCAGAAAATGTTCCGACCGACGAGAAACCCTGATTCGGATCCTATCGGATGACTACTTTAACCGGCATTGAACAGTATTTTCGATTGTTCGCATGTCAGTGCGCCTTAAACGAAAGTTGTAGTACGGATCGAGAGGAACAAATTTCATTTTATGGCCGAGAACTAGATCGGTGCCAAAAATGGGGAAAATAAGCTTGCAAGATGAGATACAACGCAGTTTTCACGTTCCAGAAATCAGTTAAGTCTGTACTGCGAAATTGGAATTTCGGTCACCGCGAAGCTGCAGTCGACGATCGTTACCGGAAGTGCCTATAACGAAAGTCGGAGTACTCGTCGAGACGACGACAACAAAATTGGTTTCATCGAAATCGGAGTTCGTTTGAGTAGTGCTCGCAATTTTGGAGTTTGACCGAAAGTTTCCGAAAATAGACCAATTTGGGAAAGAAATTTTCCTCGGCAAAAAAAAATGTCACGGCCTCCCAGGCCGCACCTTTGCCGAGGTCGCGCGCCCCTCCCTCCGGCAAAAAGGCCGTGGCCTGCGTCTTTTTGTTCCCCTTGGTCTCTCTCCCATTTTCTCCCTCTCTTCTTCTTTCCCAACAACAGCAGATCTGCAGCAAGCTCTTGCAGCCATGGCCGCTCCTCCCCTCCATGGCCGGCATCCAGCGAGCAGCAGCAGGGTGCTCCATCTCCTTCTCCCTGGCCGCCCCTGCCTCTCCTGCTCTATCTCTTTTCGCCGTCCAGCGCCCCGGCCAGAGCCGCGCGGTTCAGAAGCGGCGAGCCAGAAGGCTGCGCCCTTGTGCGCGCCTCCTTCCGTGGTTGTGGCCGCAGGCCAGCTGCGGCGACCGCAGGGAGCAGCGCAGGGCGCACAGCCAGCAGCAGCGCTCAAGCCAGCAGCAACACCAGCCCGAAACCCTAGCCCAAGCCCAGGTCGTCCCCAGCGCCGAGCTCGGTCATCCCGTCGGTTCCGGAGGTTTCTCCCGTGAATCCATGGTGAAAGGACCATCTAGTAAAGCTAAAACTCTTTTTTGAGTTTTTGTGTAATGTTGCATGACTCATAGATTTACTAATTGCTCCTTAATTAATTTCTGCAGGTTCCAGGGATCTAGATGTGAAATGTGTTTTAATTTTCGTTTTTAATTGAATGGTGAATCTGAGTGAAACTTGTAAAATGCGTGATAAATTGTGTGTTTATCCAAAAATTACAAGTGAGCACTTTTTGAAATCCTTGTGAGTAGATCTATCCAGTGGATGCATAATATGTGGCCTGTTAGTGGAATTTTAATGCAGTGATAATTTATTTGTGTTAAATTGGATTAAATAGGGAGAAAATGATATATGCTGTTGTCTTGCTTGAAATGATGTGAAAGTTTTATGGTAGGCTCCTCTGGTCATGTGGGTGCGGTGATAAAAATTTTAGATTTATTGGTGCATGTATGATTTAGTTATAAATTTATCTTGTTCTCAGCTTATTAAATGGATTAAAATAAGTTGCGATAAATGTTTGCATGTAAAAATAGAAATGGTGGTTCCACTGCCTTTCTATGGTATTGTTGTAACTTATATAATTTTATTATGGTCTTGTGATCGCATAAATTATGTTTTGTAGATTTATCTTGCTCTCACATGCATTTTCGTAAATTAAACTGGCCATGTTTTTAATAATTAATCTATAAGACCTGAGCATGTAATATTTTTACGGTAGCTATATTGTGATGTTATGTATCACCTATAAAAATATGAGCTCCAAATGAGGTGTTTACAACATCACTTAAAGTAATGCCCATGTTTGCTAATTATTTAATTAATGGAAGCTTAGTGATAAGATGAACATATATATGTTTATATGCTTGCCTTGTTGCATGTTGGTCCGAGATAAATGATATGTGATCATGTTCATGAATGTTAGAAGTGTTTGTATAGGTCATATATGTGCTCTCATGTTAATCAAATAACCAGTGAAGCAAGTTTGTTAAATTGCTGAAATGTGGCTGCATGTTAGAAGTGTTTGTTAAATTGCTGTTGTGGTAATTAATTCGTAATGTAAATGATATTTTCTGAAATTGCATGATTTTAGGCCAAGTGGTTTGTGAGTTATAGCTTTTAGTAGTTTGCTGTCAGGTTTTGCATGTTTTCTGTACAGATCTGAAAGAGTGAACTGTTTGGCTAATTTAACTTATGAATCATGTCTTCATGTTAATATAAGAGTTGTAGTGCTTTTTGTAAGCTTTCTAAAAAGTCTTGGATCACTATTTTTGGTGATCTAGATCTTCAGATACACATGTTTTAAGTTAAGATTCAGAATCTGTCTGATCAATATAATATGTAATAAGTTGTATAAAAAGTCTGGACAGATTTGCTTGTTTGTGTTGTTTGACCTTGACAACTGCTTAATCAACTTGATATGATTATAAATAAGTTGTATACAACTTAATAAGCTTTCCAATAAGTCTTATATCAAGTCTTTTGATGCTCTAAATCTCTGGTTATGGCTGTTTGAAGGTAGAAGTCTTATTCTGTCCAAAGTTTGGACAGAACTGTCTTGCATGTAATTTTTGGTCTCCTTAATGATTGAATCATATTTAGGTAATAATAGCAAGGTTTTAGATAATTTTATTAGCTTTCCAGAAAGTCTAAGATCACCTTGTTTGGATGTGTGTAGCTCCAGGTGTGATTAAATTGAGTGCTTGCTGTGTGCTGTCCAAACTGTGCAAATAAACTAAATTGCTTGTTATAAGTCTGAGATTGTTTATGTGATACTTGATGCTATGTCATGCCTTGTTAATAATTACCTTGTGCATACCATGTTGCTGAATTAATCAACCCAATATAATATGTAATATAACATTGGTTAACATGCTTAACTAAGGTAGAAGTTGTATGTGCATGTGTTAAGTGGGTGATGTATGTAGCATAGTCTTGATTGGTTAACCTGTCTACATGCATAATAAACCTTGTGTAACACCTTAATATAACCATAACCTGCTGAAGTGAGTGTGTTACGTGTGTGCCAAGTTAATAATTAAGTTATGCCTTCTCTTGTTTAGTTATCTTGGTTGTTTATGTGAAGTAATTAGTAATCCTTATGGTTGGTTTCGTGGATGTTTGCCTTGCATTCATACGTTTGCATTGTGCATCTCATTTAGGTGCAGTAGATACGCCGTGAAGGACGGGATGGTGAAGCTAAACTCAAAGATGGTGTTTGGTGGACGGTCCTAGAGATGCAAAGTTAAGCAAGTGCCGGAAGTGGAGATGCTTGTCAAGCAAGTGTCCCTTAACACTAACCTGTGTTGGTTCCCAGGCAAGCCCCGGAGCATTCTAAGTCTCCTACCCACTCCTTTTATAAATGCAATTGAGATAATATAATGATTGTTGCATTAAGTTATAGGAGTTGTGTGAAACCGTTGTTGCATTACTTATCCTTACCTTGATTAATTGAGATATACTCCCTTGTTACCCTGCTAGGTCTAGGCTCAACTTATATGCTTAGCCATGCTTAGACCGGTAGAAGTCGAGCAACCTTCAATTTACCCACGGGCAATAGGTGGTTACTTGATCTTTTAGCGGGAAATTGCCAAAATGTGAAATAACCGAGTGTTGTGAATATGGAGACCGACAGATCCCTGTAGTATCGGACTACAATATTTCTTGTCGTGTCGCTCGGAAACCAGTATCATCTTATGACGGACCTCTTGTCATGTTGAACGCATGCCCCACATTTAGCTGGAAGGATAACTCGTTCCGACCGTGAAGCCGCTCATTGTTCTAGGCCGGCTCTCGAACCCCACGCATCTGCCGAAGCCACAAAGGGGGTATTGGGACACGGGGGCGCGAAGAGTAAGACCCGAGAGATGGTGGTTAAGTCCAACTCCTTGGCTGTCGGGCTTGCCTCTGGGTTTGTCGATGGCAGTCGAGTCCGCGGCTTCCTGGAACGGTGTTGTGGTTATCTGTAGCTCACCTTAGCGGGTGAGTGTGGTTTGTGTGGGGAATAAATCACCAGCTTGTTAGGAATCGATTATAATCACCATCACTCCTGGACAGTGAGCACTTGACTTGAACTCCGATCGGTGTTGATACTGAAGGTAAAGAACACGGAACGGTTATCGGCACTGTGGCAATAGCTAATTGATCTGCTTGTTATTATATTGTGGTGATTGCTTAATCACTACTCATGATTGTTTTAGACAATTGCTAATCTAGTTGAGTAGGTTAATTATCTATCTAAAACTTGCAGCTAGTAAGTAAAAGATAATGCTGCTTTATTACTTATGCTTTTATGCAAAACTGTGTGTCATACCAGCTCCAGTCTTATATCAGCCTTGCATACTCCTTGGTGTCACTTTATTTCTGGTTTATGATGGGTAAGTCTAGCTGAGTACATTCGAGTACTCAGGGTTTATCCCACCTTGTTGCAGGTGAAGGTTAGGCCTGCCGAAAGGTGATGGCCAGTGCCGGTGGGCTCAGCAGTTCTCTACTTCTTCTCTTATGCTGTTGTTGGAGGATGTCACTCAAGCTAGCAAAGTATTTCAACCTATGTTATGGTATTCCTTTCAAAGCTATGTTGTTTCTTCTAAATTAAATGGAACCCAACTTGTATCTTTATTTGGAAACTCTATTGTAATATTATTTCCGCTGCAAAGCTCCGTGGACATGAATTTGTATTTGCTTGACCATGCGATTTTGGCTGAGATGTTAAAAGAGTTTGAAATCCCTCACGATTTCACGGACTACCAGGTTTATATGGGCTCAAGTGTGCTAATTCAGCTGCTCCGGCAGAGGTTTTCGCACTTGTCCTCTTATAAATTGGACGGTTCTGTTACAGCTGGTATCAGAGCAAGGTTAAGCATAATACTGTCATGTGCATGGTTTTGAAACAAAGTTTTGGTTTTGCAAAGCCTATTTTATCTAAAAAGCTTTAGCTAGTAGGCAAGTTTGTCAAAACCTAATTTGTAAACTATGTGCTAGCGACAACCTCCAGTTATGCCCAATTAGGACATTCAGGTGGCTTGAGAACATATATGATGAATGATTGACTTTGATGAGGAAGGTTTGAGGCTTTTCCCGGTTTAGTCCATATCTCGCTATGCGCTTAATGTTTATGACTAACCTGTGGCATTGAGTTGTGGTGTTTCATGTGTTGGTGTGCGTGTGCAACATATGTCTCTTGGCTATGTTGATGTGCAGGTGTTGAGCTCGGATACAGTGGTCGATGGCGAGGTGAAGGTCAAGTAGAGACGTGTCGTGCCGACGGACCGGGAGCGGTGTAGGATGGACGTGCCGTGCCATGCCGATGTACCCAGAGCGTTGAAGGGCGGACGTGTGGCTTGGACCGACAGAACGGAGGGCCGGAGGACCAGCTGTGGTAGCTAGCACTTAGCGTCGACAAGCGAGAGCACATGGGGATGTGCGATTCATCGGCCGAGTCAGGAGGAAGACGATGGCGTCGTGGCACTTGGCGGGAGGTCGGACACGGGCTTGCGTGCGGCGCAAGTGCCGTCGGCCGAGTCAAGAAGGAAGGCGAAGGCGTTGTGCCCGGCGTGGAGGCTGGACATGCATCGGCATCGGTGCCGATGGTCAGGGTGTGCGAACCACATCCCGTCTATGGTGCGGGTTCGGTAGCTGATCCTCAAAAAGCTACCATCGACGGTTTCTGAGTTTGGGCCTCAAAACTCGGGGTGGTCGGTTTCCGAGTTTGGGCCTCAAAACTCGGGACGGACGGTTTCCAGGTTTGGGCCTCAAAACCTGGGCTCGCGGGTTTTCGAGTTTGGGCCACAAAACTCGGGGTGGACGGTTTCCAGGTTTGGGCCTCAAAACTTGGGCTGGCGGGTTTCCCGGTTTGGGCCTCAAAACCGGGGGAAGGTCCAAAAGGACGGTTGACGCGTGGCGGCGTGGAGAGGTTGGCGCGGTGGTGAAGCTATCCACGAGGAAGGCGCGGTGGTCGACGGTGACGGCACGTGGCGGCATCCTGGAGCTTGCGTCGAGGCGAAGCGAAGGATGAGAAGACGCGTGGCCGTCCGATGAAAACTGCTAGGGTTGGTCAGTTTTACCCCTGGGGGTATTTGGGTTGAGTGCTTCAGGTGAGGGTGTTTTGGTCTTCGGACGTGTGCCTATATATATGAAGGGGGATGGTTAGGGCAACCCATCCTTGGAGGTGTCACTCTCATTTTGTTTAGGTGACAGGAGGCTTGGGCTAGAGGAGAGGCCGACTCTTGTTCTTGAGCTTTTCGCCATCCGCGTTTTGTACTGCGAGGAATGGCTTTTAACCCGACACAGAGTGCTACACAATTCATCATCTAGTAGCAATCCAAGGATCAATTTCGCCCCTCCTCTTTGTTGGCTGCAATTTGGATCGAATCGCGTTTTTGTTCTTCGCGTTTTCGTTTTTCCCTTTTCGGAGATTGGCCTCGTTCTCCCTCTCCGAGCGACGATTTGCGATTCCGTTTGAATCAAATTGTTCTATGTCGTGAGCTCCTTCTTTCCACTGAATGATTTCCCCTCTAACCTCACGAGCACATAGATCGGGTCGAAATCGCGTTCGTTCTTCGTTCTTCCCCGTTTTCTAGTGTTCTTCCGATTTCTCATGGATTAGTTGGTTTGGAGCGATGATATCCTAGGATTAGCTTCCCAACATGTAGAAGAACACTTGGGAGAAGTTTGGTTGCAGCCTCGTTCAATTTGGTGAAGATCCATTCGATTTTGGTTTTGTCCTGAGCTGTTTTTGGGCTTTCTAGACAGTGGCGGACTGTCCGGGACTCATCCCCGGACTATCCGGGGGTCGGGGCTGTTCATGGGCAGTGAGGTCGCTGTTTTTATTTTTGAACTGCGGACTGTCCGAGACTCATTCCCGGACTGTCCAGGGTTCAATAGCGGACAGTCCGCGGTTCACTAGCGGACAGTCCGCGACTGCACAGTTTTGCTGATTTCTTCCGTATCTTTTGCGTACGAGCTTCGATTTGTGATCCGTTTGTTGCGTTGGTTTTCTAACTTCTTAAGGATCATTCCAAATTACTTTTGACTCCATTGGTCAAAGTATTTTTGGTCGGACACTTACTTTTTCTCCATAGGAGTTAAGCGTTCCTCTTTCGGAGTTTCGACGGTTCTAGCGTCCATATCTTTTGCGTTCGAGCTCCGATTCGAGATCCGTTTGTTGTGTTAGTTTCCTAACTTCATAAGGATCTTTCCAAGGTACTTTTGCCACCAGTTGGCCTAAGTATTTTTGGTCAAACACTTTCCTCTTCTCCATAGGAGTGGGGTGTTCTGTTATCGGAGATTCGATTGTTCTAGGAGCTTGCTTGTGCACTTTTTGCCCCGTTGCTTTGGCGCTTGCTTTTGAGGGTTCTTCGGTAGTTCCATTGTACCTCTAGGACATCTCCTAGGGTATCCACCTATTCATAGGTCGTGAACGTACCGGTTGTTTGAGTCTTCGCTTTTGGGGTGATTTTCTGGGACAAGGGCCATCATTTCTCGAGAAGAAATTTGAGGATCCCATTCACCCCCCCTCTGGTCGCCAATTCGGTCCTTCAATTGGTATCAGAGCCAGTTAAGGATCTGTCTACCTTAATCGGTTCCGGATCCGCGAAGGCGACCTTTTGAGAGCGATATTGTTTATGACTTTGCTTGTCGAGGTGTTGAGCTTGTGTTTTGGCTAACACTAACGGTGCTTTTGGAGATGGCACCAAGCTCTTCTTCTAGTGTGTCTTTGTCCTTAGGCTTGAGTCTTGGACATGCGACCGAGGATGACATTTTGGCAAGAAGGTGGAGTGCGGTTCTTGAGACGGAACGAGAGGTGGAGGCATTGTTGGACTTTCTAGGAGATGATGAGCATTCAACGGAGGATCTTTTACGTGAACTTGGCAAGGCCAAGAAAGGTACACTTGTTGCTAGCCTTGGGGCTTTGTCTCAATGATTTGAAGCTTGTTGTGATGATAACATTAGATATGATGAGCTTTGTGATACCTTGCATAGAAAGATCAAGAAGTTGAAATGCTCCATTGCTAGGTTAAAATGTGGCCTTTTTCATTGGAAGTCTAGTGCATCTTTACCTTGCACCTCTTGTAGTGACATGGTTAGGAAGAATGATGAGCTATGCTTTTCTCTTGCTAGCTTAAAATCTGAGAAGGAAATGTTGAAATCAAATGCTTCCATACCATGTCTTGTTTGCTTTGACTTGCGCAAGGATCTTGTTCGTGCTAAATCTGAACTAGCCTTGCTTAGGTCAAAAGCTGTTGCACCATGTGTTTCATGTGAGTCTTTGCATGCTGAAATTAATGAACTAAAATTGACTCACACCACATGTGTAGATGAACTTGAGCATGCTAGGGCTGAAATTGTTGAGATAAATGCCAGGCCTTGTAGCTTGTGCTCTTTAAATAAAAATGCTTGCCATGCCTCTAGTGCTATTCATGATTCTTTGCTTGATATGAATGGTGATGTTTCTTCCACCGATTTCATTTGCACTTCATGCATTGATTTGGAAAAAGAGGTTTTGGCTTTGAGGGTTTTGCGCGATGATATGAGCGCCAAGTTGGTTGAGCATAATGATATGAGTGCCAACCTTGAAAAAGAAATTGAACTCTTGCGTACCACATATGCCGAGTGCATTAGAGAGGAGATGGAAAATCTTAAAAATGCTCCGTGTGGTACTTGTGATCGCCTCATGTTTGAGAATGAGGTTTTAGCTAAAAGATGCAATAGTCTTTGTGCTAAGTCTTTTGAGTCACGCATTTCTTGCAACTCCGATGTTGGTGTTTCCAAGTCTGCATCTTTGCAACCGGAGTTGAGTTCTTGTGTTGCGCGTGAGTCTTTTGACGGTAGCACTTGTGCCAAGGTTTCGGATAGCTCTTTCATAGCTACTCCTAACCTTGCCGATTCTTCGAGTGATGTCCAAGGGACTTCTCTTGGCAAGGGTGCTTCTCATATTTTTGGGACTCCTGCTCCCAATCCGGTTTTCCATTGCACCTTTTGCAAGAAGGATGGACACTCATTCGATTTTTGTTTCCGCCGTGTCAAACACGAGCGACGTATTCTAGCTAAGGCTTTTAGGAAGCCACGTAGCCTTTCCCATGGAACGTGTGCTCCTAGTGTTGGCACCAAGTTGGTAGTTGATGCTTCTTGTTCTAAGTCCCAAGGGACTTCTCACTTGTCGGAGAATGGTGTGCCTTCCAGTAGGCCTTTGTACCATTTCTCTTTTTGTGAGAAAGATGGGCATCAAGAAAGCTTTTGCTATCGGCGTGCCAAACATTTGTGCCAAGCTCGCTCTTCTAGGAAGATGGTGGTTCATAGCCCTTCTCATGGCATGAACGCTTGTGCTCCTAGTAAGAAGCCCCTCTTTGTTGATGGGTTTTATGACTCCTTTTCTAGTGGGATAGGTCATGGTCGTGGACATGCTTCTAGTGCTTCTTCTCTTGGTCCACGTCATGCTTTTCATGATGCTTCTATTGGTTCTTCTACAAAAACCTTGGAAGATGTTTGCCTCTTTTCCCGTGGTACGACTCGTTCTTCTCCTCGAGTTGTCCTTTTGAGGAATGCTTCCAAGGGTGTTTCACAATTGCATTTGAACCAACATTTGCATCATGCTAACCCACAAGATAAGTTGAGTTTTGTGACCAAGTCTTGGGTTCCCAAGTATATGCTTGCTAACCCTTCGGGATCTAAGACTCGGGCTGTTTTGTTCTCTTGTGTGTAAATATGAGGACGCGGGGTGGAGAACATGTGCCTGATGGAGCTTGATCTTTTAGATGTGATCAAGAGTTGATGGTTCTCTACACCCCGCTTAGATTTGCCTCCAAAGAGGCTTTTGCAGTTTGGTGAGCTTTCTTTTACACTCATACCTTGTACATCCATGATATATGTCTTGTGGTATGAGATGGTTCTTCATGTGCTCACTTGTATAGTTCTTGCATGTACATTTTCCTTTGTATCATGTTTTGCTTTAGTCTAGCATGTGCTATCTTCTGTATCATATGTCATGCTAGCTTTGTGTATAGCTTTTGTGGAATATCCACTTTTTCATGATAGTTTGTGACCCTCATGAACATTGTGCCATGTTTTATCATATTTCTCCATGAGCTTGGTTTGTAGTGGTATGATGTTCATTAGGTATCACTTTTCAGGTGCTAGTTTTGGTTAGCTACATGTATCCTGTTGATATGATTAGTTTGAGCACTAGCCTTTCCACAATTTTATCATGTTACATGCTTTTGGATCTATTACTATCATTATCTTGCATTGTAGCATGTGTTGAGGATTAGGCTATGTTTGGGTTGATCATGTCTTTAGGCTGCATTTTGCTCTACAGTGCTTTATCGTGTTGCATGGTAGTCTTGACTAGTTTGAGTTCAGATCTCCTTGAGGTATCATTCATAGGTAGATCTCCTTTTGTTGAGAGTTCACCTTATGCTTATTCTGTGACTAACCGTTTTTGTGGAGACCTTGAGGTCACACTGGACGAGACAAAGCCTTGTGTTTCTTCTGCCTTTGAGTGTGCAGGAGAATAGGAGCCTGGAGAGAGCATTTCGGCTCACGGACCCGATCCCACTTCTGCCACGACTTGGGGTTCCGTTCGAGCAGCTTTCCAGCGAGCACTAGCTGCACCTGATGGAGCGATAGCATCTGGCGAGAGGTAGATGACTTTGGCGAGGTAGGCGCCCTGGATCTTTCAACAGATTCACCCCTCTGCAGATGGACGACGACATTGACCAGCACGAGATGCGGTCTAGGTCCTTCTGTGTCTCATTCCACTCATTCTGCTTTTGCTGCCCCTTTTTGAGCCCAGAGATGTTGGACACATACTTTCTGACTCGTTTCAGATGGATGTGGATGATATCACCTTTGGTGGCTCCTCTCATGGTCTTGTTGGCAAGTTTGCAGATTTTATGAGCAGGAAGGTTGAGATGTGGATGATGGGTTTGACATGGGTGAGGCCAAGCCTCTTTTGACGCCCATGGCGATGACAGTAGCGATGGATGAAGACAAGGACAGAGAGCCCATGGACCAGACTCAGGCGTCCCCTCGGGCATCACATAAGCTGGTGGTCAAACGCATCATGAGGTACCTCCGATTCACTCCTGAGTTCGGTCATTGGTACTCTTCCTCTTCGACCCCTTTGCTGTGTGGTCTTTCCGATGTGGATTTTTGCTGGCTGTCGCTTGAGCGTTTCTTGGCTCTTCTCTTGTGAGTTTGGTGTGTGTTTCCCTTTTAGTTGGGGAAGCATTTTGCTTGTTGTATCTTAGTTGGACTTCTCTGATACACTTTTGTTTTGGGTTTTCCTTTTTAGGCTAGTTTTGCTTTGTCTTTGATAGACTAGCTTTTGCATGCATTTCATCATGTATTCTAGTGCATTTTAGAGCTTCATGTTTAGAGCAATGAGAATGAGATTATGCTCTTTTTGGTATGCCCTATTTATTCATGATGATGCTTGTAGCTTAGGCTCTTTTTGATCACTTGATACGTGTTATGAGCTAAGCTATTTTTGCAAATGGTGAACTTGATTAATCAACTATGATACCTTTAATTTGTTCACCATTGAGAGTGGCAACTAGCATGGGTAGGATGTGTTGAGATCACTTGTGCTATCTTTTGTATGCTAGGTTGCTATGTCTCTTGCATTGAGTCATTCACTTGCTTGGATTGTTCATATTTACCTTGTGCTTAAAATTTGATCCAAGTCTAAGTGAAATGAAAAGATCGAGATGGGATTGCATGTGTCAGCACCTCACGGTATCGAGACTGTTTCTCATTGCACTTTTGAGTTAAACTTGAGCCGTGTTGTGTAAGACCGAAACCGGTGCTTTAAGCTTCCGATTGCTTTTCTTGCATAGGCTTAGCCCGGTTGAAAAGTTAGGCAATGACCATGTTTTCAACCTCTCGCAATCACATGCTTTAATATGAACTTGTGTTAATACCGCTGCAATCTCCGATAAAATTTGATACTTTGCTAGGGGTAGTTCACCTTTTATACATGAGTTAGCACTTGTTTGATTTCCTGTCTACTCATGCTAAGTGCTATTTTAAGTGGTGAACTCCTTTTCAAATGGCTTAAAACTGCTCATATGCTTAATTGTTCATATTTCATATTCATTTGATCAGTTTGAGCCTTTGCTAGCATTTGTATTGGTTGCTAAAATTTCACGGCAGCACCCTTTTGAGCATCTTTTCATTATGATTGCTATACACTTGAAGCTATTGCATTGTGCATATCATGCTTTTTTAGCATAGTGTACATACCCCCAGCTCCGATACACTTCATGGTCACTTTCATTGCTTCTCTCTGCCCCCATATGCTTTTGGTTGGTGACTTGTCTTTTGTTTGTGTCAACTTTGTATTAAAATTTCAAAACCCCTCAGCATGTTCCCTTTTGTCAAGGGGGAGAAGCTGCTTGCAAGGGGGAGCTTGAGTTTTGGCACAAAGGGGAGAGTCATGCATTTTGGGGAGAGCTTTGAGCTAGGGGGAGTTTAGCTCTTTTATGTTCTTCTTCAATTGGTATAGCTCTTTTATGTGTTTCAATTGGTATCCTTTATAGTGAGCTTTGATGCATAGCCTTTGTGTGTAGGCTTGCATTCAGGAGGAGTCACTTTTTGTCTTGCTGCCTCTCCGCGTGCTCCGAGTGTTTGTGCTCCATTTAGTGTTGAGCCTCTCTTTGTGTTTTCTCAATCGGTATCGAGCCTGCTAATCGTGTTGGGCCGTTATTGCCTCTCTCTTGAGAGACTAGCAGTTTTTGCTTGGTATTTTCGATTGATATGGAGCCTTCAGCTAGTTGTGTTGAGCCTTTTGCCTCAATCTTGAGGAACTAGCTATTTTCACCAATTTTTGGTTGTTTGTGATTGGTATCGAGTTTTCTGCTAGTTGTGTTGAGCCTCTGTGCCTCTATCTTGAGGGACTAGCAGTTTTGCATTCTAATGTGTCGTTTCAGCCTCAATTGGTATCGAGCCTTGAGCTAGTGGTGTTGAGCCATTTTCTACCTTTCCTTGAGGGCTAGCTCATTTTTGACTTGGTTGCGTCGAGCCGTTGCCCATGTCTTTGGGAACCAAGTCTTGTGCTCCGTTTTTTTATCGAGTTTTGCTCTTTGATGAGTTGTTGCTCCGATACTTTGCTTGGTCGCGTTGAGCCATTGCCCAAGTCTTTGGGGACCAAGTTTTCAGGTTTGGTATCTCAAACCATCTCTTGTGCCTGGTTTTTGTCAATTCAATCATCAAGGGGGAGAAATTTGAAAACCCAAGTGGTTAACCTTCCAAGTTGATAAGAACCTTGGTTTCGATTGTGATGATTGTTTGATAATTTATTTGAGATTGGTTTTTGAGTGCCTTTTGGGATTCATTAAACTCTTGTTTCTCTTGACTCTTCGGTTGTGTGGAGGCTTTGCCCGCTTTTCCCATTTCCTTTGGGACTGAGAGCTTTTATTTGGAGTTTTCATGATCCTTCCTCATATCAAGTGGCCTTGTGTTTGCTTTTGCTTGGCTTTTGGGCACTTGAATGAGGCTTGCCTTCAAACCCTTCCTTTGTGGTTTTATTTTTAGTCAATGCATTCATCAAGGGGGAGATTGAGAACATATATGCTGAATGATTGACTTTGATGAGGAAGGTTTGAGGCTTTTCCCGGTTTAGTCCATATCTCACTATGCGCTTAATGTTTATGACTAACCGGTGGCATTGAGTTGTGGTGTTTCATGTGTTGGTGTGTGTGTGCAACATGTGTCTCTTAGCTGTTTTGATGTGCAGGTGTTGAGCGCGGATACAGTGGTCGATGGCGAGGTGAAGGTCAAGTAGAGACGTGCCGTGCCGACGGACCGGGAGCGGTGAAGGATGGACGTGCCGTGCGGCGGACGTGCCATGCCGATGTACCCAGAGCGGTCAAGGGCAGACGTGAGGCTTGGACCGACGGACCGGAGGGCCGGAGGACCAGCTGTGGTAGCTAGCACTTGGCGTCGACAAGCGAGAGCACATGGGGATGTGCGATGCATTGGCCGAGTCGGGAGGAAGACGATGGCGTCGTGGCACTTGGCGGGAGGTCGGACACGGACTTGCGTGCGGCGCAAGTGCCATCAGCCGAGTCAAGAAGGAAGGCGAAGGCGTTGTGCCCGGCGTGGAGGCGAGACATGCATCGGCATCGGTGCCGATGGTCGGGGTGTGCGAACCACATCCCGTCTACGGTGCGGGTTAGGTAGCTGAGCCTCAAAAAGCTACCATCGACGGTTTCCAAGTTTGGGCCTCAAAACTCAGGGTGGTCGGTTTCCGAGTTTGGGCCTCAAAACTCGGGACGGACGGTTTCCAGGTTTGGGCCTCAAAACCTGGGCTCGCGGGTTTCCGAGTTTGGGCCTCAAAACTCGGGGTGGACGGTTTCCAGGTTTGGGCCTCAAAACCTGGGCTGGCGGGATTCCCGGTTTGGGCCTCAAAACCGGGGGAAGGTCCAAAAGGACGGTCGACGCGTGGCGGCGTGGAGAGGTTGGCGCGGTGGTGAAGCTATCCACGAGGAAGGCGCGGTGGTCGACGTTGAACGCACGTGGCGGCATCCTGGAGATTGCGTCGAGGCGAAGCGAAGGATGAGAAGGCGCGTGGCCGTTGGATGAAAACTGCTAGGGTTGGACAGTTTTACCCATTGGGGGTATTTGGGTTGAGTGCTTCATGTGAGGGTGTTTTGGTCTTCGAACGTGCGCCTATATATATGAAGGGGGCTGGTTAGGGCAGCCCATCCTTGGAGGTGTCACTCTCATTTTGTTTAGGTGAGAGGAGGCTTGGGCTAGAGGAGAGACCGGTTCTTGAGCTTTTCGCCATCCGCGTTTTGTACTGCGAGGAGTGGCTTGTAACCCGACATAGAGTGATACAAAATTCATCATCTAGTAGCAATCCAAGGATCAATTTCGCCCCTCCTCTTTGTTGGCTGCAATTTGGATCGCATCACGTTTTTGTTCTTCGCGTTTTCGTTTTTCCCTTCTCGGAGATTTGCCTCGTTCTCCCTCTCCGAGCGACGATTTGGGATTCCATTTGAATCAAATTGTTCTATGTCGTGAGCTCCTTATTTCCACCGAAGGATTTCCCCTCTAACCTCACGAGCACATAGATCGGGTCGAAATCGCGTACGTTCTTCGTTCTTCCCCCTTTTCTAGTGTCCTTCCGATTTCTCATGGATTAGTTGGTTTGGAGCGATGATATCCTAGGATTAGCTTCCCAACACGTAGAAGAACACTTGGGAGAAGTTTGGTTGCAGCCTTATTCGATTTGGTGAAGATCCATTCGATTTTGGTTTTGTCCCGAGCTGTTTTTGGGCTTTCTGGACACTGGCGGACTGTCCGGGACTCATCCCCGGACTATCCGGAGGTCGGGGCTGTTCACGGGCAGCGAGGTCGCTGTTTTTATTTTTGAACGGTGGACTGTCCGGGACTCATTCCCTGACTGTCCGGGGTTCAATAGCGGACAGTCCGCGGTTCACTAGCGGACAGTCCGTGACCGCACAGTTTTGCTGATTTCTTCCGTATCTTTTGCGTACGAGCTCCGATTTATGATCCGTTTGTTGCGTTGGTTTTCTAACTTCTTAAGGATCATTCCAAAGTACTTTTGACACCATTGGTCAAAGTATTTGTGGTCGGACACTTCCTTTTTCTCCATAGGAGTTAAGTGTTCCTCTTTCGGAGTTTCGACGGTTCTAGCGTCCGTATCTTTTGCGTTCGAGCTCCGATTCGAGATCCGTTTGTTGTATTAGTTTCCTAACTTCATAAGGATCTTTCCAAGGTACTTTTTCCACCAGTTGGCCTAAGTATTTTTGTTCGAACACTTTCCTCTTCTCCATAGGAGTGGGGTGTTCCGTTATCGGAGATTCGATTGTTCTAGGAGCTTGCTTGTGCAATTTTTGCCCTGTTGCTTTGGCGCTTGGTTTTAGGGGTTCTTCGGTAGTTCCTCTGTACCTCTAGGACATCTCCTAGGGTATCCACCTATTCGTAGGTCATGAACTCACCGGTTGTTTGAGTCTTCGCTTTTGGGGTGATTTTCTGGGACAAGGGCCATCATTTCTCGAGAAGAAATTTGAGGCTCCCATTCACCCCCCTCTGCTCGCCAATTCGGTCCTTCATGGCTTAGTTAAGTAATTCTAACTCTGGAGGGTTTTAATTACTTGCAACGACACGTCGACTCAAAAGGTACGTGTAGATGACCGCACTATGCTACCCTGTGGTCTAATGTTGGAGGTAGCCCTCACATATGATGTACTCGTATATGTGGGGTAGTTGAATTTATTTTATGCAACGTCGCACCTACGCTCAGGTAAGTGTGAGTTGTGAGAGCATGACCAAACAACCGTTGGTCTAGGGAAGAGCTAGTTTGGTACTGGAACCTGTACTCGTAAGCACACGAATGCGGGTGAAGGTATTTAATTGCGGGAGTAATACCATTCTGATGGGTGCATATACTACTTACGTGTATATTGGGTATGCACCTAAGTTAGTATCTAGATTTAAATTCCTGCAATGTATTTATATGTGTTGTGGGAATAGGCTAAAATGAGATTTTCTGCAGGTACGCTAACCTCGAATGCGTATGCATAGTTGACGACTAGCTATATAGAGAGTGTGTGTTATGCCACCGTCCTAGAATGTGATTGCTGCTTCAGGCTGACAATTTGTGAAGACGTATAGGATGATTATACATCTTGTTGTGGTTTGCTCATGAACATGCTTCTCTCACCTTTGTTATAATAATAAACAACTTGTTGTCAAGTGTGAATAATGTAAGGCTAAAAACACAATGGTTGTTTGTGCATCAAAATGCTTCCCCACCTTTGTTCCTATAATGATGAAAGTTTGTTGTGAACTAGTGCTTCAATGTGACATGCTAGATTGCTTGTAAAAGTTAGAAATAAATGCTCTGTTTGATGTTCTATGTTGCTCTGAACTAGATGGAATATGGTCTTGTTCTTGATGAATGGTAAGTGCAATGTTCTATATGAGTGTTTTTGTGATTAGCTAAATAAGTGATTGCTTGTTATAGGCCAGAAGTAAATACCCTGTATGCTGTTGTTGAATAACCCTGCTAGCTCATCGTGACTGTGTGTTTTCTTGCTCTGCTTCATGTTTGCTTGATAGAGTAGTAGACAATAAGTTTTTAATGGTTAGAAGTTTTCCCCCTATACTGAAATGTCTTGTAGTAACTAAATGGTTTGTGTGTTGTTACCCTGCTTGTGTGGCAAAACTTTGCTAAGTTTGTAATTCAATGTTTTGAGTTAGGAAACTCCCTTTTGGGTGAAACCAATTGGGTTAGTTTTGTTTTGAAATACTCCACTTAAAGAAACAATAAAACTTGTTGTTTGAGCTTGTTTGTATGCAGTTTTGTTTGGGTTTGCCAAGTGCTTCCTAGACATGTAATTCTAGTCTTGTTAAGCTTTGTGTTAGCATGCTTTAGCAAGGAAATATACTAAAACCTGTTGTTTAATTGTTTTTTCAAGCTATAATCATGTAATCTTGTTTCCTACTTGTTTCTTGCAATAATGAGAACTAGAGTATATGAAATAAAATGTTGTGAAACAAATTTTCATACCTCTCTAGTATCATGTTGCTGCAAGAAAAATGTAAAACTTGTTGTTTGACAACGTTAACTAGTTTAAACCTGTTTAGGTTGTTTTAAGCATGTTTACTTGCTAGAATTGTGTAGGCTTTTTACTTGCTCAAAAATATTAAAATGCTAGTGATAACCTACTAAATGCATATGAGAACTGCTATAAATTTTCCCAGAATTCTCTGTACTATAAGTTATAGTAGCTCTCTGTTCCACATTATTATGTTAGGAGAATTAATTAGTGCATGTAAAGAACCTAATTTGGGTTGATCATGAACTGTTTAACATGTTTAATATGTATATAAATTGTTTTCATACATGGTTATACCTAGAATTATGTTTTTATGTGTACCATACCTTGTAATTGGTCTCTAATCTAGCTTTAATTTATATTAGCTTATATGCTTGTTAGAACTAAATTCTTGAAACCAATTTAAGTGGTTGTAATATTAGCTTTTTTAACATGTTTAGAATATTTTAAACAGTTGTTTATGCTTGATTGTACCCTAAAATAAAGTTGTTGCACGCTGCTTGTTAGCTGTTGTTACCTAGTGTCTGTTTATTCCTTTATGGAATATAGACTATGCATGAGCTTGTTGCTTGTTGTTAGTTTCATATGCTAAATAAGTTAGTTGTTAACTTAAAGTTGTAATTTGTTTTGTAGTTAAGGAAACAAGTATGCCCTAGTTTGCTTGGTATGTTTGCTTCCAGATAAAAAGTTGTGCTCCAATCTGGTAAACAGGAAATAAAAAGAATGACAACATCTGTTCTCCATGTTTTACATGTCTATGTTTGCTTGTGTGCTATAGATACATGTTTGTCTGGTTTGAGTTTGGTGATTAGTGTTGATGGCTAGGCTGATTGTTGTGTGTTCCCAATGTTCGTTAAGGCTGTGTGTAGATGTGTTTTTATCTATGTGGTACCTTGTTTAATCAACCTTTGTCCTCGGTGAGTACATGAGTGGTTTAGAGTGCTTGTGCCAAAGACCTGAACCTATGTCTGCATGCCCATGCCTTTTGTTGAACCAGCTAGCCTAAGTTAACCTCTCCAAATCCTAGTTCTAAACCATGGTATGCCTATGCTTGTTGTGTAGCCATGCCTCTAACTAACCTGTAGATCCAAGTTCGGTTTTAAGTGTTGCCGAAGCCATAGATGTGTGTAACCCTTTGTTGTGAAGGCCCTTGTTTGTTTGACCAGCCAAGTTTAGTTCTTGTTAACCTCAGCCTTTGCCCGTAGTTTGTCTTGCCCAGTTATGTAGACCATGCCCAAATCCTTGTTGTATCCCCTCGGTTGCCTTTTGTTGCTGCTTGGCCAAATCAAGTTCATGAAATCTTTTGTCTTGTCATAACCTCGATGTGCACCAGATGAATCCTTGTTGTCTTGTGCCATGTTTTGTCCTTGAAATCACCTCCTTGTTGATTTTCAAACCTTGCGATCATCCTTGTTTTGCTAAGCTTATGCCTTGCATGTGATGCTTATCCATGCAAGATTTATCTGCGTCATGATGGATTTCGCACTGGTTGTGGATTGGATAATGGTGTCTTGGTTAAGAAATAATGGTGCCGCGACGAAACTGAGAGCCTCCTGTGGCTGCAGACACATGGTTGTGCTGCTCGGCATGCGCTGGTATCATGGTTTACAATAAAGATCTATTATAGAACTACACCAATGTGTTATCTTTCATGAAGTGTCTCCTTGTTATCTCTTATATTCCTTCGGAAAAATCCTTTTGTCGGCTCAGATGTGGCAGTGTTTCTTTCCGAAAGTTGCAAAGAGGATAGCTTTTCAGGAATCAGTCAGTGATGAAAGCAGTAGCAGACTGTAAGAGGTGGTAGATAAAGGACTATCTGTTTGATCATCAGTAAAGACCGAGCAACATATATGGTCATAGTGGAACAAGGTGGCACAAAATTCTTAGAAGTGGACAAGTATCAGCTGAATAATGAGCAACAGAAATGATGTGTTATTAAACCAAATACCTAAGGTCCAGAAGTTTTCTGTCAGAACTTAATACATATATCTGCATGATGATCTCGTAGCCAACTCGATCCTCCCAAGATGTGTCTGATTCTTTACTGACTATTGGTGGTGACTATGTGCATTGATATCTGCCAATGCTTGCAGTAAAAGCTGAAACCTTGGATCTTTTTAGTGTGGAGAGACAACTGATTAGTTTATGCCGTTAAAAAGCCAATCCCCAGTTCAAAAATGACTCGTTGCTAGCTATGAAGGCTACGCCTCACTGAGAAATGTTATGCCCGAAGTCTGTAAACCGATTGTTTTTGTTTGTGGCACTCGTACATTCAAGTCTCTGACATGTTCCAGCCAACTCTATCTAAAAGAAATTGAAATGGTAATTCAAGATAGTACGCCAGTCTAGTAACTCAGTCCGAATGATACTTCGGATAAGGACAGACTAATAATACATTTTGGTACTATGAAAAGGTTATTCCAGATAATTTTGGATGAAGCCGCAATGGACATTCAGAATCGGTTCCTTATTCTTGAGCAGTTAAGGTGTTCTAGTAAAAATCAACTCTTAGAAGTGCAGATTAATGGCAAATTGAGGTGTCAAATAACAGATTTCAGATTATGTTCATGTTTTGTTGGGTGAATTTGAGAAAGATTGCTCTATGACCCAAGTAGTTCAACAAGTCAGTTCCACTGAGTTGCAACTACACCATGCAAAAGAACAATGTTCATCTGCTTAGTAGTACAAAAATCCAGTAATTTGGTGTTTTTACCCAAGAGGTTACATCAAATTCAACCTGAGTGACTATCATAGCTTAATAAATAAGAATCTCTGTAAAGAAGGATCAGTGAAAACATGGAATTGGTACAGTCAGCTATCAGATTCACCGCTCTCTTATCAGCTTCAGATAATACAATTTTATCATCAGAGAAAGAGAATTGCACACATGGAACCTTTTGTAGCTTTCCATCGATTGCTATCTGATTAATCAGACCTTCACAATGGTATAGATGATGGTTGCCGTCAGTCCGTTCCTAACCGTCTCAAGGATTTATTTTTGCAGAAATATTATCTTGGGTTCCTGTCAAAGTGACAATACAATTTTGGTGTTCCTTCCAACCTAACAATGCTGTCTTGAGTGTACCTCAATGTTCAATGGAAATCAGTGTAAAAAAACAAAAAAAAATTCTTCCGACAAGAGCTAGTAATTGGAAAATAACATGAAAGATCAGAAAGTTATTCTGTTCATAACCATTTCTGTTCTGTTAAAGAGGTCAGTATGTTGAGCTGCCAATAGCCTGTGATTAAGAATGGGTGCTATACTTTTGTTCCCTTGGAAAAGTCTTTCGTCCGAAATCTCGGGATGCGTTCTTTTAAGGGGGGAGGGCTGTAACACCCCAGGTGTTCGCCATCAGTTGAGCAGACAAGTTGAGCACAGACATGGTATATCAAGCGATGATGAATAACTAAATTCAAGTGTGTTCAGTAATAACAGAAGTTTTGGGATCAATTTCGGAGATGGAACCCTAGTTGGAATTATTCGGGAAATAATTAATAGAGCCAGTTAATAATGATTGCCAATTTATGAATATTCTGGATTAATGCTAAACATGGATTTTTCATGTTCCCCACTTCAGTTCCTGTCTATAGTGACTGGCGAAAAAGTTCCGTGAAGTTTGGAATCAAAAAGTCACATAAAATAACGAGTCACAGCTTTGCCTGTAATGGCCGATTAACTGAAGAAAATCATTGGGTTCAACCAAGTGTTGTGATTATGCCCAATCAACTATGTATCAACTCATGACCAAAAGTTATGAAAGTTCCGTGTTGAGTAGATGACCACAAAATGTTGCGACCGACGAGAAACTCTGATTCGGATCCTACCGGATGACTACATTGACCGGCGTTGAACGGTATTTTTGAGTGTTCGCATGTCAGTGCGCCTTAAACGAAAGTTGTAGTATGGATCGAGAGGAACAAATTTTGTTTTATGGCCGAGACCTGGATCGGTGCCGAAAATGGTGAAAACAAGCTTGCAAGATGAGATACAACGCGGTTTTCAGGTTCCAGAAATCAGTTAAGTCTGTACTGCGAAATTGGAATTTCGGTCACCGCGAAGCTGCCGTCGACGATCGTTACCGGACAAACGGTTGGGAATTTGACTAAGCGCCTGTAACAAAAGTCGGAGTACTCGTCGAGACGACGACAACAAAATTAGTTTCATCGAAATCGGAGTTCGTTTGAGCAGTGTTCGCAATTTTGGAGTTTGACCGAAAGTTTGCGAAAATAGACCAATTTAGGAAAGAAATTTTCCTCGGCAAAAAAAAATGTCACGGCCTCCCAGGCCGCACCTCTGCCGAGGTCGCGCGCCCCTCCCTCCGGCAAAAAGGCCGTGGCCTGCGTCTTTTTGTCCCCCTCGGTCTCTCTCCTATTTTCTCCCTCTCTTCTTCTTTCCCAACAACAGCAGAGCTGCAGCAAGCTCTTGCAGCCATGGCCGCTCCTCCCCTCCATGGCTGGCATCCAGCGAGCAGCAGCAGGGTGCTCCAAATCCTTCTCCCTGGCCGCCCCTGCCTCTCCTGCTCTATCTCTTTTCGCCGTCCAGCGCCCCAGCCAGAGCCGCGCGGTTTAGAAGCCGCGAGCCAGAAGGCCGCGCCCTTCTGCGCGCCTCCTTCCGTGGTCGTGGCCGCAGGCTAGCTGCGGCGACCGCAGGGCGCCCAGCCAGCAGCAGCGCTCAGGCCAGCAGTAGCGCCAGCCCAAAACCCTAGCCCAAGCCCAGGTCGTCCCCAGCGCCGAGCTCGGTTATCGCGTCGGTTCCCGAGGTTTCTCCTGTGAATCCATGGTGAAAGGACCATCTAATAAAGCTGAAACTCTTTTTCGAGTTTTTGTGTAATGTTGCATGACTCGTAGATTTACTAATTGCTCCTTAATTAATTTCTGCAGGTTCCAGGGATCCAGATGTGAAATCTGTTTTAATTTTTGTTTTTAATTGAATGGTGAATCTGAGTGAAACTTGTAAAATGCGTGATAAATTGTGTTTGTCCAAAAAAATTTCAAGTGAGCACTTTTTAGAATTTTTGTGAGTAGATCTATCCAGTGGATGCATAATATGTGACCTGTTAGTGGAAGTTTAGTGCTGTTATAATTTATTTGTGTTAAATCGGATTAAATAGGGAGAAAATGATATCTGCTGTTGTCTTGCTTGAAATAATGTGACATTTTTATGGTATGCTCCTCTGGTCATGTGTGTGCGGTGATAAAAATTTCCAATTTATTGGTGCATGTATGATTTAGTTATGAATTTATCTTGTTCTCAGCTTATTAAATGGATTAAAATGAGTTGTGATAAATGTTTGCATGTAAAAATAGAAATGGTGGTTCCACTGCCTTTCTATGGTATTGCTGTAACTTAGATAATTTTATTATGGTCATGTGATCGCATAAATTATGTTTTGTAGATTTATCTTGCTCTCACATGCATTTTCGTAAATTAAATTGGCCATGTTTTTAATAATTAATCTATAAGACCTGAGCATGTAATATTTTTATGGTAGCTATATTTTGGTGTTATCTATCACCTATAAAAATATGAGCTCCAAATGAGGTGTTTACAACATCACTTAAAGTAATGCCCATGTTTGCTAATTATTTAATTAATGGAAGCTTAGTGATAAGATGAACATATATATGTTTATATGCTTGCCTTGTTGCATGTTGATCTGAGATAAATAATGTGTGATCATGTTCATGAATGTTAGAAGTGTTTGTATAGATCATATATGTGCTCTCATGTTAATCAAATAACTAGTGAAGCAAGTTTGTTAAATTGCTGAAATATGGCTGCATGTGCAGTTTTTGTTGTGGTAATTAATTCGTAATGTAAATTATATTTTCTGTAGATTTGGTCTATACAAAAGTTGTAGATAACTTCCTTATCTTGCTTGTCCTGAAATTTCATGATTTTAGGCCTAGTGGTTTGTGAGTTATAGCTTTTAGAAGTTTGCTGTCAGGTTTTGCATGTTTTCTGTGCAGATCTGAAAGAGTGAACTGTTTGGCTAATTTAACTTATGAATCATGTCTTCATATTAACAGAAGAGTTGTAGTGCTTTTTATAAGATTTCTAAAAAGTCTTGGATCACTATTTTTGGTGATCTAGATCTTCAGATACACATGTTTTAATTTAAGGTTCAAAATCTGTCCAAGTCTGGACAGATTTTTTTTGTTTGTGTTGTTTGACCTTGACAACTGTTTAATCAACTTGAGATGATTATAAATAAGTTGTAGACAACTTAATAAGCTTTCCAACAAGTCTTATATCAAGTCTTTTGATGCTCTAAATAACTGGTTATGGCTATTTGAAGGTAGAAGTCATATTCTGTCCAAAGTTTAGACAGAACTGTCTTGCATGTAATTGTTGGTCTTCTTAATGATTGAATAATATTTAGGTAATAATAGTAAGGTTTTAGATAATTTCATTGGCTTTCCAGAAAGTCTAAGATCACCTTGTTTGGATGTGTGTAGCTCCAGTTGTGATTAAATTGAGTGCTTGCTGTGTGCTGTCCAAACTGTGCAAATAAACTAAATTGCTTGTTATAAGTCTGAGATTGTTTATGTGATACTTGATGCTATGTCATGCCTTGTTAATAATTACCTTGTGCGTACCATGTTGCTGAATTAATCAACCCAATATAATATGTAATATAACATTGGTTAACATGCTTAACTAAGGTAGAAGTTGTATGTGCATGTGTTAAGTGGGTGATGTATGTAGCATAGTCTTGATTGGTTAACCTGCCTACATGTATAATAAACCTTGTGTAACACCTTAATATAACCATAACCTGCTGAAGTGAGTGTGTTACGTGTGTGCCAAGTTAATAATTAAGTTATGCCTTCTCTTGTTTAGTTATCTTGGTTGTTTATGTGAAGTAATTAGTAATCCTTATGTTTGTTTCGTGGATGTTTGCCTTGCATTGATACGCTTGCATTGAGCATCTCATTTAGGTGCGGTAGATACGCCGTGAAGGACGAGATGGTGAAGCTAAACCCGAAGATGGTGTTTGGTGGAAGGTTTCGGAGATGCAAAGTTAAGCAAGTGCCAGAAGTGGAGATGCTTGCCAAGCAAGTGTCACTTAACACTAACCTGTGTTGGTTCCTAGGCAAGCCCCGGAGCATTCTAAGTCTCTTACCCACTCCTTTTATAAATGCAATTAAGATAATATAATGATTGTTGCATTAAGTTATAGGAGTTGTGTGAAACCGTTGTTGCATTACTTATCCTTACCTTGATTAATTGAGATATACTCCCTTGTTACCCTGCTAGGTCTAGACTCGGGCAACATTCAAGTTACAACATGCAATAGGTGGTTACTTGATCTTTTAGCGGGAAATTGCCAAAATGTGAAATAACCGAGTGTTGTGAATATGGAGACCGACAAATTCCTGTACTATCGGACTATAGTATTTCTTGTCGTGTCGCTCGGAATCCAGTATCATCCTATGACGGACCTCTTGTCATGTTGAACGCATGCCCCACATTTAGCTAGAAGGATAACTCGTTCCGACCGTGAAGCCGCTCATTGTTCTAGGCCAGCTCTCGAACCCCACGCATCTGCCGAAGCCACGAAGGCGGTATTGGGACGCGGGGGCGCGAAGAGTAAGACCCGGGAGATGGTGGTTAAGTCCAACTCCTTGGCAATCAGGCTTGCCTCTGGGTATGTTGGTGGCAGTCGAGTCCGCGGCTTCCTGAAACGGTGTTGTGGTTATTTGTAGCTCACCTTAGCGGGTGAGTGTGGTTTGTGTGGGGAATAAATCACCAGCTGGTTAGGAATCGATTATAATCGCCATCGCTCCTGGACAGTGAGGACTTGACTTGAACTTCGATCGGTGTTGATACTGAAGGTAAAGAACACGGAACGGTTATCGGCACTGTGGCAATAGCTAATTGATCTGCTTGTTATTATATTGTGGTGATTGCTTAATCACTACTCATGATTGTTTTAGACAAGTGCTAATCTAGTTGAGTAGGTTAATTATATATCTATCTAAAACTTGCGGCTAGTAAGTAAAAGATAATGCTGCTTTATTACTTATGCTTTTATGCAAAACTGTGTGTCATACCAGCTCCAGTCTTATATCAGCCTTGCATACTCCTTGGTGTCACTTTATTTCTGGTTTATGATGGGTAAGTCTAGCTGAGTACATTCGAGTACTCAGGGTTTATCCCACCTTGTTGCAGGTGAAGGTTAGGCCTGCCGAAAGGTGATGGCCAGTGCCGGTGGGCTCGGCAGTTCTCTACTTCTTCTCTTATGTTGTTGTTGGAGGATGTCACTCAAGCTAGCAAAGTATTTCAACCTATGTTATGGTATTCCTTTCAAAGCTATGTTGTTTCTTCTAAATTAAATGGAACCCAACTTGTATCTTTATTTGGAAACTCTATTGTAATATTATTTCCGCTGCAAAGCTCCGTGGACATGAATTTGTATTTGCTTGACCATGCGATCTTGGCTGAGATGTTGAAAGAGATTGAAATCCCTCAGGATTTCACGGACTACCGGGTTTATATGGGCTCAAGTGTGCTAATTCAGCTGCTCCGGCAGAGGTTTTCGCACTTGTGCTCTTATAAATTGGACGGTTCTGTTATAATAACAAGAGAGATCAAGGTTCCTATATACTTATCTATTACTCGGGTTCTAAGGAAACAAAGATGAAAAGATATAGCCGTCATAAATATTGGCACTTTGGAGTAGCAGATCCTTTCCAACTCTCGAAGAACACTGAGAAAAAGGTAGTTGGGAGAAGGCTGCCAAAAGCTCTACGAAACATCAATCCGAATGTGGTGGACTACGAAGGCCTAACAGAGCTGTCACCCCTAGGGCTACCACAACTATTCTGTGGGATTGAGCGCAACCTCAGGTAACCTATAGACTAAACACCATGTCTAATCTATCGATTACTACTCTAATTACCTAGGATAACTAGAGCACTCAATACGAACAAAGATCCCATGCCAAGATATAACAACTATATTAATCATATAATAAAGCATAAAGTAATTAGAGAAGATAAATATATTAAAGCATAAGTCTTATAAGAAAAGATACAAAGGCATACCAAATCTCTGAAGACTCATCCGGAATTAGAGCGCAACTCCTCTCTAATCTTTCCTTCTCCTCTTTCTAATTGGATCTCTAATTACAACTAGATGAACTTAGCCAAACCGCCTCTCCTTCGCCGAGTTGCCTTCTCGTGTCTTCTAGAGTCTTCTAGTGCCACTTTTCGACCCGTTTGTGCAATTAGTCGTGTTGTGGTTGGATTCTTCTCTTTCCCATCTGCTGGATAAGTCCCTGGTAAATAATAATTCGTAGAGTTGTATATTTCTTGTCGGTTTAGTCCCTAGACTTGTGCTAATGATGGTTCCAGGTTGTTCTAGAATCTTCCAAGTTGTATCCATTGAGGACTCTCTCGTTAGGACTCCAAATATAGTAAACCATATGTCTATTTCAATCGTCTCGATGAGCTCTTCGCAATGGTGTGCTTTGTTTCATCACTTGAGATACTTTTATGAAGTGAAATATTGATGCTCCTGCAAAACAAGTGAGAACTACACAACTTTTGGAACTTGATAGAACCAAACCCTACAACTATACATTGTGGTTCATTTCATATCATTCTATGCAGTAGTTGATGGTATAATATTGACCATAAGGACCGTCAACACGTACTATTAAGAGGAGATAATTCACGGCTTATGCAGTGTTCAAGTGCCACTAGGAGTTCTCTAACATATTGATGCTTTAGACCTAGTGACATACTAACAAAACCCTTGGAAAATGCTTTGCAAAATGCTGACACACGTGCACAAGTGTTCAAACACTTTGGTGTTGGCGCATGGGAGCAAGGGTAGTAGTTAGAAAGCAAAAGGTGCTGAGTTAAAAGCATCGGACGCTGGAGGCGCTAGCATCGGACGCTGGGCCAAGCGTCCGATGGCTAACCCTAGCTACAAACTGATGTTGAAGGAGCATCAAACGCTGGCAACGGACGCAGAGGAATCACTGTTGCAGAGTCTGATGTTGATGATGTGGCGCGAGTAAGCTTTGCAGGGAGCATCGGATGCTGGCCTGCGTCCGATGCCGAACCATCAGATGCGTCTGGTGTGTTTGCGAGCATTCTGGAACCTCTCTGCATGGTCATCGGACGCAGGGGCTGAGCGTCTGATGTAAGAGTGCCGACGCGTCCGATGTGGCGCAGAAAAAAGCTGAGACGAGCAGTGGCATCAGAGCGTCTGATGCCTGGCATTGGCGCGTTCAATGTCACATTAACCGTGGCGCAAAGAGATATGACCGTTAGGATCTGACGGACTAAATTTGTATCAGGGGCACACATGGCTCCATCCAGAGCATCGGACACTGGGGCAGCATCCAATGGTCGCACACTGGAGCGTCCGATGGTCGCGATTTCAGCCCAACGGCTAGGCCGTTTTGAGGGGGCTATATAAGTGGCTTGGCTGGCTCACATGGGTTCTCTCTTGTACATTTTGATCTCTAAGCATTCTTGTGAGCATAGCCAAGCCTCCCTACTCATCTCTAGAGTTGATTTGATCAAACTAAGTGAGATTGAGTGATTAGTGCTAAGATTTGAAAGAGTTCATTCTAGTGGCACTAGTTCTTCGCATCGGCTTTGAGTTGCTTGTTACTCTTGGCATTTGCCGGTGCCTAGACGGCTTGGAGGCGTTAAGGTGGTTGATTAGCAAGATTGGTGATTGTTCTTGGCCACCACGGTTCATGATTGTGAGAGGTTTTGGAGCCTCACCTCACCAGAGCGGCAAGAGGCATCCTTAGTGGATTGCTCGTGTCATTGAGCTACCTCGCTAGCGGTAGATTCTTGTGGCGCTCTTTGTGAGCTTGGCTTGGTGTCAATTAGCCACCGGATCACATAGTGTGGGTCGACACAACGGGGAGTAGTGTGCCGGCAAGCACGTGAACCTCGGGATAAATCATCGTGTCCTGCATGCTATTTGTGATTGTGTTTCCATCGTGGTGATTTGTCTTCATATTCACATCTTTAGTGATTGGCATCACAAGTGGAATTCACCAGTGATTGGCTCTCTACTAGGCGATCCCGAAGGCTCGGTGAAATCACTTCTACCTAGCTTATTTACTTTGAGCTATTTCATTTGTGTAGATACCATTACTTGTTGTATATCCTTTGTCATATACCTTGTGTAGCTAGTTGTGATTAGTTTACATAGTTCATCCTTCACACACACTTTTTTATCTTAGATCATCTTGATCATTGTTGTGCTAGAGCTAGTTTATTTATTCTGCATTAGTTTCTAGCTCTAATTGTTTATGTGCCACAGTTTTATTAGGTAGAATTATTGGATAGGTGGCTTGCAACACACTTTTAGGCTAGCGCAAAAAACTTCGCCTTTTGTCATACTAATAGTGTTTGCCTAAGTGATTTTGTAGATTTTTAATTTGGCTATTCACCCCCCCCCTCTAGCCAATTTGGACCTTTCAGAGGTAACTCGGTTGATCAAGCTCTCTACCGTTCTATGATTGGTAGCTTATTATATTTGACCGCATCTCGGCCTGACATCATGTTTAGTGTGTGCATGTGTGCTAGGTTTCAAGCCGATCCTAAGGAATCACACCTCATAGCCACAAAAAGAATCCTTAGGTACCTAAACCACACCCTAAGCATTGGCCTTTGGTATCCCAAAGGAGCTAACTTCCAACTCGTTGGGTATTCCGATTCGGATTATGCGGGTTGCAAAATTGATAGAAAGAGCACATCCGGAGGGTGTCATTTGCTTGGGAGATCACTAGTTTCATGGAGTTCAAAGAAGCAAAATAGTGTGGCCTTGTCTACCACCGAGGCAGAATACATAGCCGCGGGAGCTTGTTGTCCACAAATCCTTTATATGAAACAAACCCTTCTAGACTATGGTGTAGTTTTAGAAGCAGTACCTTTGTTGTGTTGATCTTGCTTGATATAACATGTCTTGCTAAGTTAGAACCATGCAAGTAGAGATAGATCTCTGGAAACCTTAGGCTCGCTCGTTGTTCTCCTCGCTCGCTAGACTACTCTTTTATCTTTGGGACCTCTCCTGTGTGTCACTGCTCTTATCATATATATCACTTACCCCCACTCTGGTTTACTTGGTATATTAGTTAGTGGATGCATGATAGTTAGTTATCACATTCTTTAACCATTGCTTCCCTGTGGATAAATACGATACCCTAGAATACTCCTGGGTGAAATGCTACAACGGTATGTTCTGTGCGCTTGCGGAATTATCCAGTAGACATAAGAAATACCAACAACCATTTCTAGCACCGTTGTTGGGGATAGATTCAAACTCTATTCTTAGTAGCGACGCTAAGAAGTGTCAACAAGCATTTCTGAGTGCGGTTAATCTTGCGAACAACCTGGTTCAACACTCTCACACAAAGCACATAGATATTCGCCATCACTTTCTAAGAGACCATGTTTCAAAGAAAGATATATCTCTAGAGGGAGTTAGAACCGAAGATCAATTGGCGGATATCTTCACAAAACTGCTAGATGAGAGTACCCTTTGTAGATTGCGAAGGGAGCTTAATGTGCTTGATCTAAGTAACTTTATCAAAAGGTGACATGAGGTTGTCTTTGCATTGCATTGTATAATATGCCATGTTTAAATTATGCTATGCACATAGGCTTGTGAGACGTGGTTAAGATAACCACCCTAAAAAGCGTGTGAAGAAGCTTACCCATGAGCAAACTTGACAAGCAACCTAGATTCAAATTTCGTATTGCATTGCATATGCATGTGTGTTGCTTGTCATTTCTTTTTGGTTAAGCTTGAGCTACCGCTGTGTTCGTCCACCGCTAGGGTGAGCATTTGAGGCTCCTAATGGTTATGACCCCTAGTTTTGGGGGCCACATGTTGTCTCCTCGCCGGTTCTATTGCCTATTTTCTCTAAAAAGGATATGTAGCCTATGGCAAAATATTTATAAAATTGAGGGTTTATGCGAGGATGCTCATACTAGGTTCCAACTGGTGTTTATTTGCCTCTTATTTGAGTTGGAACTTGGTTAAAAGAGGGAGCCGCAACGGAGAACTTCAGTTCTGTCCAAGATGCAGCATCGAACGCTACATCGGACGCTGGAGCCCAGCGTCGGATGCCTCCACTGTAGGTAGCCCCGACTAAAACAGTGTTGGCGTCGCGTCTGATGTGTCATCATCGGCACGTCCGATGCCTGCCAAGGCACAGGACGCGTCCGATGCGATTTTGGCATTTCTGGAGCTCTCTGGTTGGACATCGGAGCATCCGATGTGTTTACATCGGCGCGTCCGATGTCCCTTTAAGCGGTGCAATAAGTCCTTTTCACCGACACTCGGGCCCCACATGTCATCACTCGTCCTCTTCCTTTGTTCGCCTAAGCCCGAGCCGCCCTCAAGCGCCGCCGCACTAGCATCCCTAACCCTAGCATGCCGCCACTCTCCCAGCCGCCGTGCCAAACTCGCATCCGCGCTGGCCGCCGTTCCGCCGCCAGCCCGCCGCCGCTGCTCGCCGTCGCGCACGCCCTCGCCTGCCGATTCGCTAAAGCTGCAACCCGTCTTCCTCGCCGGGGTTCAGCGTCTTTCGCCGGCGCTGTGTCATCACTCTCACCGGAGCTCGTCTTCATCCTTCTCCGGCGTCTTGCTCCTCCCTGGCGGTCTCTGCTTCGGCCAGCAGCCCAAACTCGTGAGCACCGTTGTTGGGGATAGATTCAAACTCTATTCTTAGTAGCAACGCTGAGAAGTGTCAACAAGCATTTCTGGCATCGTTGCCAGGGAAGCAATTGGCAAAAGATTTTGATAATAACTCTGATGTCTGCTAATCTATGTTACCACTAGCTATTGTGGGATTACCATTGTTCTGTTGAGTGTGGAATAAACAGGACATCAACCGCTCGACCTTCCGGTGTTTTTCCACAAGAAAAAAAAGAAAAAAATCAAGGAGCCTAGGATGCCTGATCCTTCATGAACCATCAACACCTCGGCCTTGCCATCACAGGTGAGTATATGTATACATTCTAACCCTATGCAGAAATGAAGAGAAGGTCATCGTCAGAAAGAAAAATGAAATCATCATGTGACGGAACAAAAGAACTCACAATCATGTTTCAAATTGTGAGTGCAGATGGAATCGTTCAAGGTATGTGACACTCTGCCAAGAGGCAACCCAAAGTTATCCTTGCATAGTTTTCCATTCTTTCTTACCACTGCATGTTTGCTTGAATCATCATATTTCTAGTGCTTTCTTTAGTTAACCCTAGAAATTCTTGCATATCATCTATTTGATTAAGATTTCCTTTCCAAACCTTGACATGTTTGTTTAATTGCATTTATAAACCTCATTTGCATTTTTGCATAAAAAAAAATATAAAAAGGAAAAAAATAATGCTATGTTTCACCTTTCGTGCATTCTTCTTCGTTTCAATCATTATGGTGTAATCTTTCATGCTTCCTTTTCTGTTCTAGTATGCTTTAGTTTGAGGGTGTTTTGCATTGCTCACCTTCCATAGGCCTTTTAAATTAAGCATGGTGCTTAGGTTAAATTTCTTTCCTTAATCAAATAAGACACGGAGTTTGATTATTGAACTAAAAATTACTTGTATAGAATTTGGATGTACAATTGGACTAACCACTGCAGGAGAACATCAAAATTTCGGTGGGTAAGTCATGAGATCATTGTTGGAGATGAAGTAAGGCTTGAGATTGGAATCAATGGAGAAATTCTTGTTCATTGGCTTTGAAGACTAAGAGCCCATGTTGATAGGTAATTCGGTATGTATCCACATTTGATTCTCCATTGCTCTCTTCCTTTGCCTTTTTCCATTTGTTCTTCATGCTTTAATTTTCAAGAACCCAACTTCCTTTCCTACATAAAACTTTGAGAAAAGCTTTCACAAAGATTTTGACAGTTTTTGGGTACATGGAGGGGTCGCCCGACCCCCCATTGCACCCATTCAGTGCACCTCTTGCTTTTTTGTGACACAAACCATATGGTGGGAGCATGGTGCAAGTTTGGAAGTGATAGGGGAAGCTTGGTCGGCTGACCCCATATCCTTGCCATTCCTTGTCATACTTCACCCATGTGATCTTATCTAGCATTAGGCTGGTTCTGCACATAAATTTGTGGGAAAAGCAGGAAGAGGGGGGTCGGCCGACCTCCCTATGACTCCTCCACCACGTCTCCTGTTGTGGCTATGAAAGAGCATGCTTGGTATCTCATTTTTCATTGGATCAATTCTCTAAATTTTCCTCTTGCTCTGGAGCCATCTCTTTCTCTCTCAAGTTTTAAGTGCTAGCTTCTCTTGACTTTGTAAAAGGAAAAGAGAAAAAGTAGCTGGCATCTTCTGGTTTCCATTTGACAAGCTTGATTTGATCTCTCATGATTCACCTAGAATGTATGTGGAGGTTTCAAAACCCACAACATTGATGTGTGGCGTCAACCATGACCCACAAGAACAATCAACTCGGATGCTAACCGCTAACGTTAATCCTCTACTTCCAAGTTTTCTTTCTCTCTTGTTGCAAGAATCCTGATATACTCAAGAAGGTGCAACAAGTGGAAAGCAAAAGTTCATCAAGATGTACGAAGAGTGACTCACAAGGCTCACACATGGAGGATCAACTCATTACATCAAGGTATGATGCTTAGGCTTAACCAAGAATGTTGCAAATGAAGGTTCTGCCACATGCACTCACCTTCATGTGTGACATGAACCCTTTACACAAGCCAGGTATGGATAATGACTTTGAAAATGGATTAAGAATCTTTCTATCATGCTAAACCTGGGCAACTTAATTATGAATATCACCACTCCATTGACATTCATGATCCTACCTTGTATCTCATGCTTTGTTGGGTGCTCATGATCTATGCCTAAAGATGTGTGAGAACCTTAAAAATGATGAACTAATAATGTTTTATCCTCTGCTAAAAATAATATGTGTCTTGCCTTTAGATGCATATAAATCTGTGACAAGATGTGTCCCATGAAATAGGCTCTTCGGAGCAGTCTTTCCTTGTCTCTAGAGCTTCTTGTTCTCTATCCTTGCAAGTTATGCCTTTGTGCTCTATGTACCTATTTTATACACCTAGAAGGTTGACAATTTAAAGACACTTTATTCACACATGCTTAAAATGGACCAAACTTGTCTTTGTTTATGCTTCACCATGATTGTATAACCAAACAACCACTCCCGTGTGAGAGGTATTGGTTGTATAAATCATGGGGACTAACCATTGACATGGAGAGTGTGGAAAGGTGTACAAGTGCAGGTATGGTGATAAAAGTAAGGCCATGGTGCAATCCAAGTCATAACATCAACACCATGTTACATTGGAAAGAGCAAGCTTGGGGGAGGAGCCCCTCCCCTGCCGAGGTAAAAATTCTTATCCCTTTAATTTTGTTTTATTACGTCCAACAAAAATTTGAATAAAAGAATAAACATACCTCCTGTTGATATTGCTTCATGAACATCCTCATTCTTCCTATCTTGAAAATGATGAATAGTTACTATGCTCATCCTTCCTAATGAAGCAACAGACAACCTAGCTTAACAAACTTTCATGTAGCTCTGATGTAATAATTGTGCCTAAACGTAATAATGTTTCTGGTTCTACTGGTGTGTTGCCACCAACAGAGCCCCTGCACTTGATGCTTTCTTTGTCTCAGTTTTTCAGAACACCCTAGAAGTTAAGTTTGGGGGTCAATCGACCCTCAACTTAACCTTCTGAAGCTTCTAAACCTGCCATGGTGATGCTCATTGCAAAGCAAGGCTGCACGTCAAATTTGGTCCTTAACGACCACATTTGAGTGTCGGGCGACAGCCCCATGAGCACACCACCAAAAAAGCACCAGTGCAGAAGGCGTCTTCGGAGATGGGAACACGCACAACAGGCACCAACATGGCCAGACGCTCCAAAGTGGGGTCGACCGACCCCACTATGGACCTCTGGGCCCCGAGCCAGCCTCCACTACACTCTACACACATGCTGACTGGTTTGCCACATTCCTTTCCTCTCTTGTTACATTTCTTTTATCATCTTCATGATTCACCTTGCAAAATGAAAACAAGAAGAGCCACATCAAAAAAATAAAATTTGAAAAGTGACATGGTTCATGACATTTTAAAAGGTAGAAGCGTCATAAAGTTTATTTCTTGCATATACTTATGCTTGTGGGAAACATGTCTTGATAGGAAAATCATATTGACTAAGTTGTTGAAAAATGTGATATAGTTCTTGGCTCACTATTCATACCTTTTCTAGTCAAGGTGCTTGGAAATTAATTTTTGAAAATGTCATAAAACCATAGTGTCACTTACTCCTCAATAGTGAGAAATTCCTACCAAAGCCATATGATGATCTTAAATGTCCAAACCCTTCTAAATATGCTACTTGTACCTGTGTTGAGTTTGGTCAAACCTTGTTGACCCTTGTTGAGAAATTTATCATGTTCCCAAGATCAAGATCATGTACACTCCACATATAAATGCTACTTCTACACTGGAAGTATGCAGAAACATGTCTTTCATTTCCACAAAATAAATACTCCAAAGTTCTATAGTGTAATCTCTCTCTAAAGTCCTAGCAAAAGAGACATGAGCTATGTCATGAAAAAAAGAAAAAAAAACATGAATAATGGACTTGTGAAAGTCCAGGCAAAAAAAATGAATGGGCAAAAGCCCATGCATTGAAAAAGAGAAATAAAAAAAAAGATAGCCATGTCTCGTAATAATCACAAGATAGAGAGAGATCATACATGCTAAGGAGTGCAATAGAGTTTTTATGATCATGTTCTACACACATGCACATCTTGATCTAGGAGGATGACATCTTTCTTCTTGGATCCTTGTTTGGACTTTACAATATATACAATACAAGTAAGCTATCATGTTTATCCCTACCTGAGCTCCACATAAGCTTGTTAGAAGTAGGATAAAAAAAGGGTGATGTGTGTCATGGTAAGGAATCATATGCCTTAGAGTGATATGAGAGTGCTATTTGAGGAGTAAGTTTGACCTATGTGCTTTCCTTTGAAAAGTTTATAAAACACTCCAAGTACTAAGATGTGAGAATGGTAAGATGACTTTGCTTTCAGAGCTGTTCCATTTTTCAACATCTGAAGGATATATGCTAGACAATGCCACAAAACCCACTGGTATAAGGTATGTCTTGATTGAAACTTTGTGGTTGCTATATATCTTGAAAGTTGTTATGATCATGTCTACTTTTATCTCTAACCTTTACTCGAGGACGAGCAAAGACTTAAGCTTGGGGGATTTTGTTGACGGTATTATTATCATAGTTTTGCATTGTTAAACCCGTCAACAAAGTGTCATCCTTGGAAGTAAATTAGCATAACATGACCTTATTTTATACAAATAACTTGGTTCCACATGTACATGGACTTCTAAAGCATGCAGGTGAAATATCGAAGAAAGTGGGACCAAGGGAGGCACACCATAGGGTCGCCTGACCCCCTATGTGGCTCACCATCCTCCCAAACTAGCCATGATCCATGGGAAACACTCCAAAGTTGTTCTCCACCCTTGGATAAAGTGTGTGTTTCTCTCAATGGCTCATATTCTGCTCACATGGATCCATGGGCCCATAAAGGAAGCAAACCGACCAACCCAAGGCGAAACCAAGCTCCAACACACTCTATGACAGGTGGGCCATGCTTCTAGAAGGAGGGAGTCCCCACCTGCCATAGGGGGGTCGGCCGACCCCTACATGGTGGCCTAGGGGCGTCCTCCCCCCTCCACCACCATTTGCATGCCGCCATGCAAGGAAGCACATGTTGAATTAAAGAAGCACATGCTTAATTCTTCTCCACCATTGATCTGAAGGAGGTTACGATCGAAGGGCTCTCATCCATCATCACGCGGATCGATGACGTGACGCATTGAGTGGCTCTCATTCATCCCCTAGGACTATAAATACCCCCTCACCCCTCTCATTCTAGACACACCACAAGGAGGAGCTCTCCACTCTCTCTCAAGATGTAGTACTAGTAGTAGTGCTTGGAGTTAGAGTGAGTCTCTGGTCTTCAGCTCTAGTCTTCCGGGAGGTCTGGTATGGTTCTAGTATTCCTTTCTTTCCTTGTAAGACTTGAGTTATTTAATATAGTTATATTCTCTACTTTGCCTTAGTACTTTACTTTATTGCAACATGACTAGTTATGTTGTAGTGGTTATTAGCATAGTCATAGTTATGTGATAGCAAGATAATGGTAGTATACCTTTGCGCTGGTTCACCGCCCTTAACCCGGTGCTCTAATCAGTTCCACCGGATGTCGGATTAGAGTAGTGAGATGTAGTGTAGACGTGGTGTCTAGACTATACGCTTGCCTGTGTCTGCGGCTTACTCCATGGTTTGTTTGTGGTACCTAGTAGGGGTGACAGACCTATCTAGGCTTTGATCCCACCATGTGCGGGCAAGTTATTAAAACGTAGGTCTTCCTGTGCTAGGCGGCATAGCACCCTTCTCATCCCTTTCTGTTGCTAAGTGGCTTAGTGACCCGAAGTGCAATTGTGTATGAACATTGATCTTGCTTGATATAACATGTCTTGCTAAATTAGAACCATGCAAGTAGAGATAGATCTCTGGAAACCTTAGGCTCGCTCGTTGTTCTCCTCGCTCGCTAGACTACTCTTTTATCTTTGGGACCTCTCCTATGTGTCACTGCTCTTATCATATATATCACTTACCCCACTCTGGTTTAGTTGGTATATTAGTTAGTGGATACATGATAGTTAGTTATCACATTCTTTAACCATTGCTTCCCTGTGGATAAATACGATACCCTAGAATACTCCTGGGTGAAATGCTACAACGGTATGTTCTGTGCGCTTGCGGAATTATCCAGTAGACATAAGAAATACCAACAACCATTTCTAGCACCGTTGTTGGGGATAGATTCAAACTCTATTCTTAGCAGCGACGCTAAGAAGTGTCAACAAGCATTTCTGAGTGCGGTTAATCTTGCGAACAACCTGGTTCAACACTCTCACACAAAGCACATAGATATTCGCCATCACTTTCTAAGAGACCATGTTTCAAAGAAAGATATATCTCTAGAGGGAGTTAGAACCGAAGATCAATTGGCGGATATCTTCACAAAACTGCTAGATGAGAGTACCCTTTGTAGATTGCGAAGGGAGCTTAATGTGCTTGATCTAAGTAACTTTATCAAAAGGTGACATGGGGTTGTCTTTGCATTGCATTGTATAATATGCCATGTTTAAATTATGCTATGCACATAGGCTTGTGAGACGTGGTTAAGATAACCACCCTAAAAAGCGTGTGAAGAAGCTTACCCATGAGCAAACTTGACAAGCAACCTAGATTCAAATTTCGTATTGCATTGCATATGCATGTGTGTTGCTTGTCATTTCTTTTTGGTTAAGCTTGAGCTACCGCTGTGTTCGTCCACCGCTAGGGTGAGCATTTGAGGCTCCTAATGGTTATGACCCCTAGTTTTGGGGGCCAAATGTTGTCTCCTCGCCGGTTCTATTGCCTATTTTCTCTAAAAAGGATATGTAGCCTATGGCAAAATATTTATAAAATTGAGGGTTTATGCGAGGATGCTCATACTAGGTTCCAACTGGTGTTTATTTGCCTCTTATTTGAGTTGGAACTTGGTTAAAAGAGGGAGCCGCAACGGAGAACTTCAGTTCTGTCCAAGATGCAACATCGAACGTTGGTATCGGACGTTGAGGGCCAGTGTCTGATGTCCATGCAGAGAGGTTCCACAAAGGTCAGTTTTGCATCCGACACGTCCGAGGTAGGTGAATCTGACGCTATCAGCGTCCAATGTCACTTTAAACTGTGTGTCACAAAAGTACAGTTTACCGTTGGATCGAGGGCATCGGCGCATCCGATGCCCCCGAAAACTGTGCTGTTCGAAGCTATTTTTGATGGCCAGTTGAGGGGAGTATTTATACTCCTCCCCCTCCTCCATTAGAGTGTTCTTGCCTATTCCACCTATTGAGAAACACCTTGTGAGTGCAAGGAAGAGCAAGAGCCCTAGTGAGGTTGAGAGAATTGCTAATGGAGAGAATTAGTGACCTCCTAGTGAGAATTGAGTAGCAAGCGTGCATCCATCCATCTCTTTGGCCTTGGCATGGTCAAGTGAGAGTTCTAGCTTGTTACTATTGGTGATCGGCATCACCTAGACGACTTAGTGGTGATCGAAGAGCTTGGTGATCATCCGGTGGCTTTGTGGATGACCCAAGGTGGCTTGTGACTGGTAGTGAGCGATTCACCAGGCCAGAGTGGCGAAGAATCAGCTCATAGTGAGCACTTGATCCTTGCATGGATCAAGGGGGTGTGGTACCCTTGCATGGGTGCTCCAACGAGGACTAGGGGGGTGTGCCGACACCTCGATACCTCGGCAAAAAGATCATCGAGTCATTTCTACTCCTTTTACATGCGCATTTACTTTTGACCAATTTAATTCTACAAATTAATTGTTGTTATTTCATAATTGAATTGCCATGCTAGAGTAGGAATGGAATAGGTATAGTGTTTTGTGTGGTAGAGTTTAGAGAAACACACTTCATAACACAAAGGGGTTAATTGGGCTTGTTAGGATTTAATTATCACAAAAAGTTTTTGAAAAGCCCAATTCACCCCCCTCTTGGGCATCTTGATCCTTTCAATACTTTTCCAAACTTTTGAAAAACAAAAGGTCTTTATTTTCAAAATCTTTCAAGAAATTCATTTTTAAATCATTTACTAACCATTTTAAAGTCAATTTGAATTTTAACCAAAACCACACATCACAAAAACTCAAATGCTCCAACATGAATGCACAAACATGTTTCTAAACTCTAGGATAAATTTTAATTTAGACAAAAAAAATTATTTTCTTATATTTTATGAGCACAAAATTCATAATTAAATCATTTTAATTATAATTCAAGAAATGCAAATTTCAGGGTGGTACATGCACCGTAGACCAGGAAGAAAGGAGCGTTGCTCTACTTCTCTATGTGCGAAGTCCCGAAACCACTTTTGGCAGTTCTTTGAGCCACTTGCTGCCATAATCTTTTAGAAGATCGAACAACCTTGGTTTTAACCCTGCTAAGATGAGGGCATGTAACACCCTAAATTTCATTTTCCAAATCTAGTAATCAATTTGAGTTTTTATTTATTTATCTGAGTATTTAACCTAGGTCCAATAATAAATTTTTGAATAATTAAAATGAACCCTAGGGCTTAGAAACATTTTTCTTGCATTCATGCCGGTGCATAATATTTTGTTTGAGTGTAGGGTTAGGTTGGTTGTGTTCAAATTCAAATTTCATTTGAGTTTGATCAAACTTCAAAGTTTAGAAAATAAAAAGCTTTTCTTTTAAACTCTCACCCTCTCTCTCCTATATAGCCCAGCACAAAATCCGGCCCAGTCGGCCAACCCGCTCTCCTAACTCTCTCACCCGCCTCGCGCTCGGCCCAGCCAGGAGCTTGCGGCCCGGCCTGCCCACTCCCTCTCCCCTTTCTCTTGTGCAAACTGTGGCCTGCTTCCGGCCGACTCCTTTCCCTCCCTGTTCGTCCGCGTGGCCTGCTCGCTGGCCCAGCTGCGGCCTGCTCGCTCGCCTGTTGCAGCGCGCTGCGCCCGATTGCTTGATCTCTCTGACAGCTCACCCCCGCACCCTGTCTCGCCGATGCTTGGGGCCCGCCTGGCAGCGTCTCGCGGCTCGTCTTCTTCCTCCCACCGCCGCCGCGCATCCGTTTCCGCTCGACAGTCATGGCCGGTGCATAGAGGCCACCAAGGCCGTAACCGAAGCTGGATCAAGCCGGCGTTAAACCCCTCCCCGCGACCTCTCCCATCCTTCCCCCGCCTATAAAACGGCCACACATCCCCCTCTCGCCGAGCCTCTCCTTTCCGAGCACCCTCTTCTCTGCCGACCGCCCGAGCTCGACGCCGGCCTCCACAGAGCCCTGCCCGGCATTGTGAGCCCTGAAATCGAGCCCGCGGTAATGACCTCGCCCTTCCCATCCCTTCTTTTTTGAGTTTTTGGTCAGGAACGCTTAATCCGCGAGCTCTGAGATCCCTTCAATGGCGCCGCCGCTGGGGTGTGCCTCTCCAATGACCCCCTCCATAGAAAAACCCCTCCTTCGTGTTCGCAAGGCTCCGACAAACCCTCTGGTATAGTCGGATGTGTCTAGGGTGGCTGGGAATGCCATCCCAGCGTTTCGCCGCCGAGCTCCGGCCTCCTCCCATGCGCGTCGTCATGGGAGCACCGCCCCGGCCGTCGGCCTTTGCCCCAAGTCCTCCCAGCCGTTGGATCGATCGTTTGCGATTGAGATTAGACGATACCCTTTCGGGTCATAACCAGTGCACAGGCTCGCCTGTGGACTCGGTCCATTGCCCCAGTGCCCTCCTGTCCACGTCCAGCGTGGTGGACCGCGTCGACCGCATCGGGCCGCGTGGCAGCCAGGTCAGCGAAGACGCTTGGTCAGCCGACACGCCAGCGCACTTTTGCATAAAAGCCCCCGCCTTTTCCCGAAATCAACCTGCAGTCCTCCGCAGTTATAATCAGTCGTGTTTTATTTCGCTTAAGCCCCTGTAGTTTTTGGTAATAGTGGCTGCCACCAGCTAGCGTGGATAAATCGAATTTTATTTGTTTTAATTCAAAAAGAAGTTCTGTTTATTTACAAAAGTGTCATTGAACCTTGTTTTTAGCATAACTTTTGATTTAAATATCCGATTAGAGTGATTCTTGCGCTCACGTGTTCGTAGAAACATGTAGAATAGTTTTATAAGTTTTTCCCTTTTTTTAGTACTGTTTGGTGTACTGTTCTAATAGAAATGTTATTTGTTTGCATAATGATTGGAATGGATGCTTGTGTGGTGCCGTTGAACCCGTTCAGAGTTCAAGCCGATCAAGGTTGTCGTGAAGAAGATCCTTGAAGAAGTGAGTCCATCAACATGAGTTTTTGGAAGGCAAGTGTAACATGAGTTCCTTTGTTACCCAGAAACCTTTTAATCATCTTTTCATTTGCATGTGTCTAATATGATGAACCCCTAGGGATTTTACCTAGAACTTTGTTATCTTGTATTCCTTGTTACCTTAGGTTATGCATAAGGGTAGTTCTGCTTGGCCTACAATCACCAAATATTATAATAATAATCCTGATTAATGATTTATGGAACCAATGTCTAAATCTTAAAGCGGCAACCCAGGATTTACAATACAACCATGAGAACTACATGGCTCTGGTCTTAGCCAATTACTTTAGATTTGTTCTAGCTCGTCTGTAGCTTACCGAAAGGGCAAGAGGGGAGTACCATGTGGCTTATGGGCCCTCACCTGCTAGGGTGAGCACTATGGGGATCTAGAGTGTCACCTTAGTGGGAAGGTGTCTATAACTCTTGGGAGACTGAAACCTTAGTGGTTATGACTTGTTAGGGCGTCTTTGGAAAAGCTTTGTAGTGATCCCTGCCGACTTACCTTGGTAGTGAGTCAAGAGGCAGATCACCTCGGGCAAAGGGCAATCACGACTCGTGGGTAAAGTTGTACACACTCTGCAGAGTTAATTATAAACTGATATATCAGCCGTGCTCTCGGTCATGAGCGGCCTGGATCCTTTTTGAGACAGTTCTATGGATAATTTGGGTAATGATAACCTTGATGATATTTAATTATACTTTCACTATGGGAGCTTAAGCATAATCTAATGACATAGGTCTAATAAATAAAACATGACCAACTAAAAGTGCTTACCGCAGTTTAGCCGTGTCAGCCTTTTCAGCCTTGCATCCTCTCATGTTTTATTTGTTGAGTATAGTGCACTCACACTTGCTTTACATACAATCAATAAAAATCCTGGATGGGTACCAGATGGTGGAATCAAGTGAGGAGTTACAGAAGATGTTCCAGGAGTTCTAGGCAAGTGTTCGCCCAGTCAACCGTCCTGAAGAGTAGTTTTCGCTCTGCTTTGTTTTAGATGTAAGCCTTGTCGTAATCTATGTTTCTTTATATATAATAAAGCACTGCCTTTGGCAATTGCCATATTTGTTGCTATATGTGTCGTGTGGACTTCCTGGGCACACATATAGTTAGCACTTGGTATTCTTCGGAAAACCGGGTGTTACAAAGTGGTATCAAAGCAATATTGACTATTGGACGCAAGCCTAGTTAGAAATGGCCATTTAAAAGTTTTGCTTCACTCTCTCTTTACCTTGTAATTTATTAAAAAGTATGCTTAACTCCTTATCTCTATTCTATTGCAAATTGTTGATACTCAAACTTTTGGATCTTGTTTTACCGTGGCCTGGAATGAAGATTAACACCTTTGTTATCCAATAGGAGACTTGCCATTTATAATATAAGAATGTTTAGTAACGAGTGTTGAGTTGAGTCTTATGTATGTCATGTGCAACTAAGTGGTTGTATGTTTGACTTCATGGACATGATTGATTTGGATCTTTCTCATGATTGTGATGAGTTATGGAAGTGATGACCACATCTTCATCTAGTTAGAAGCTAGGGCTTAAGTTTGTAGGAATAGATAGTCGGGGTTCAATCCTACCTTGCTTATCAGAATCTCTTATCTTACTTTGTTATCTTTATCAAGTTTAGTGGAACCGACATTCAGAAGATGAGGCAACTTGGGAAAGAGAAGAAGATCTCAGATCAGAACATCCCCATCACTTTGGATCATCGTCCGAATCTCGAGGACGAGATTCATCCTAAGGGGGTAGATTTGTAACACCCTAAATTTCATTTTCCAAATTTTGTAATAAATTTGAGCTTTTATTTATTTATCTGAGCATTTAACCTAGGTCAACTAATAAATTTTTGAATAATTAAAATGAACCCTAGGTCTTAGAAACATTTTTGTTGCATTCATGTCGGTGCATAATATTTTGTTTGAGTGTAGGGTTAGGTTGGTTGTGTTCAAATTCAAATTTCATTTGAGTTTGATCAAACTTCAAAGGTTTAGAAAATAAAAAGCTTTTCTTTTAAACTCTCACCCTCTCCCTTCTATATAGCCCAGTACAAAATCCGGCCCAGCCGGCCAGCCCGCTCTCCTTCCTCTCTCACCCGCCTCGCGCTTGGCCCAGCCAGGAGCTTGTGGCCCGGCCTGCCCACTCCCTCTCCTCTTTCCCTTGTGCAAACTGTGGCCTGCTTCCAACTGACTCCTTTCCCTCCGTGTTCGTGCGCGCGGCCTGCTCGCTGGCCCAGCTGCAGCCTGCTCGCTCGCCTGTTGCAGCGCGCGGCGCCTGCTCGCTTGCTCTCTCAGACAGCTCGCCTGAAAGGTCCTAGTTTGGTTTTGGTAATTGAGTGACAACTTTAGGTGGACTAATGGTGTTTATATGAGATACACAGGTGATTAGTCCACAGGTACATCCTGTGTGAGCAACATATGCCATAAAGGTGAAATGGCTTGGAAGATGTTGCAAGGCTCACACATGTGATGAAGGAGCTTAATGCACATGAAACATGACATGTAGTCATGTGGCTAAAATGGTGAAGATCAAGGCAAGGCTAGGCTTGATGGACCGGTTGCGAAGGTGAAGGGGAAGTTGGAGGCTTTGAAGCCGTTGGTACCGAGTGTCGGGAGGCTTAAGCAAGACTTGGCGCCGAAGGACCGAAGCGATGGTGAAGAGCAAGCGATGTCAAGATCGATGGACCATGGAGGCCATGTGATGATATGAAGTGGATCATATCATTTGATCGAGGTTGATGCATCTGTTGCATCAACAGATGGAGGAGATGGAATGGAATGCGCAAGACAAAGTTATACTTGTAGGGCATTTCATTTCACCGGTCATAGGTGTGTAGAGAAGTTTATGACTGGGTTTAGGATAGATGGCCGTACTATTAAGAGGAGCAAACTTGTTTGCATATCGGTCATCTAGTGCCACTTGAGCGATCTAACATTGCGATGTTGCTAGGATCGAGTGGCGTGATGAGAGCAAGTGAAAATCCTTTGAAAAAATGTTTGTGAAAATGCTAACACACATGCACAAGGTTGTATACACTTGGTGGTGTTGGCACATTTGCAAAGGAGAAGGTGTTGGAGTTGATTTGGATCAACTCGGAGAAGTTTTGGAGAAAGCTTTGGTTGGAAAAAGAGAAGCGATGGATCTTGGATTGGAAAATTGTACCAATCCTTTGTAAGTTGGATTAGCTTTGTATTTGGAATGTGTAGCTCTCTGAATAAGCTTTCCAAAATGTCAAAGATCATCGAAATCGGAGTTCGGAGCAAAGAGTTATGGCCGTTTTAGCGCGGAGGTCAGTTTGCTGAAGTCGGTAGTACCGACCCTGATGCCGGTAGTACCGACCCCTCCGCGAGCAGATCGCAAACTCTCTGTTCGGGGGAGTTTTTGGCCTACCGGTACTACCGCCATAGGGCCGGTAGTACCGGGCTCGGTAGTATCGATCAGGGGGTTGATGGCACCGAGTTCTGGAGGAGTTTTGGAGGCTCTCTGTGTAGTCCCCAAATTGGCCTGCCGGTAGTACGGCCATAGGGCCGGTACTACCGATCGTTGGTGGCACCAAGGTTTGAGGCAGTCTGGAGGCACTCTGGAAATGGCCAGTTTGGCCTGGCGGTAGTACCGCCATATGGCTGGTACTACCGACCCCCGGTGGTACCGACCAGAGGGTCGGTGGTTTCCATCGGGTCAACGCTCCGTGTAACGGCTATAAGTATGGTAGTCGACACTACCGCCCAGGGGGGGGTCGGTACTACCGACCGAAGCGCAGGAAAGGGGAAACGGCTAGTTGGCCGCTCCCCTCTATAAATAGGGGTGGAGGCCGGCTGTGGGCTCGCGGCTGGAGCACTCCAAAGTCTTTGTGACTTGTGTGGATGTGCTTGAGAGCCCTCTAACACACATATGCTTTAGTGCTTATCCGATTGTGTGAGAGAGCGATCCTAGTGTGTTGCTTTGAGAGATAGCATCGAGTGGCACTAGGTGTTCGTGTTGCAAGCCGGTGGTGCTTATTACTCTTGGAGGTTGCCACCTCCTAGATGGTTTGGTGCGTGTCTGCGTCGTGAAGCCCGCGTGAAGATTGTGCGTGGCTCCGGAGAAGCTTTGTGAGGGGCATTGTGCTCGCCCCGCGGGAGATCGCAAAGAGCAACTCTAGTGGAGAAGAGGCGTGAAGAGCGCCAAGTGGTCCGGCCGGATCAAAAGCTAGAGCTCTTGGTGAGCACTCCATCGTGGAGAGGTTGGCTTAGTGTCACCACTAGCGAGAGGATCGTCGGCAACCTTGGGCTTGCTTCAACGGGGACTAGCTTGGTGGCAACCAAGTGAACCTCGGGATAAAATCTTGTGTCCCCGTCTCTTGTTGCACTTATTGCTCTTGTTTCCTTGCATATTATGCTTGTTTGTGTTCTTCGTGTTCTTCCTCTCTCCATCACTCTATCTTAGGTTGGGAAGACTCGATCTACCTTTTGGCAAGGAACGAAGACTTGGGGAAGCTACAATCGTCATCTACATCATCTAGGGAAGTGGGGTAATTGCTAGATCTGAGATTGCATCTCATCCCCTTCGATTTTGTAGCTCCCTGCAGGTGCTCGATAGTACCGGCCATAAAGCCCGGTAGTACCGGCGTCGGTAGTACCGGCCTAGCAGCCCGGTAGTACCGACTGCCTACTGTTTACACTAGCTTGTATTGCAATACTAATCCTTGTGCTAGTGTTTAGTTGCTTAGTTTGTGTAGCTAAGTTGAGCTCTCTAATTTGGCTTGTGTAGCCTTGTTATTGAGCATTGCTAGTGAGCTTAGGCTTTGTGCTTTGCTTGCTAGATTGCATAGGAGCTCCCCCGTGCTTGAAGTACTAGTTGCATAGGCTTGTGTGACCTTGCTTCTAGAATTGGTTAGGTGAGCTCTAGCTAGCCCGACACCTTATTTGCATTGATTAGGATCTTTTGTAAGGTGTCATAGATTATAGGTAGAGGGATGTAGTCTTGGCTAGACCGATAGTTTTAATTCCGCATTTGTTTCGGTTAGCCGCTCCGATTAAGTTTAATTTTAAAAAGGGACTATTCACCCCCCCTCTAGTCCGCCATCTCGACCTTTCATCGCCCCCGCACTGTCTCTCGCCGATGCTTAGGGCCCGCCTGACAACATCTCGCGGCTCATCGTCTTCCTCCTGCCGCCGCCGCGCATCCGTTTCTGCTCGGCAGTCATGGGCGGTGCGTGGAGGCCACCAAGGCCGTAATCGAAGCCACGTCAAGCCGACGTTAAACCCCTCCCCCACGACCTCTCCCATCCTTCCCCGGCCTATAAAATGGCCACACACACCCACCCCTCGCTGAGCCTCTCCTTTCCGAGCACCCTCATCTCTACCGCCCGCCCGAGCTCGACGTCGGCCTCCACAGAGCCCTCCCTGGCGTTGTGAGCCCCGAAATCGAGCCGGCGGTAATGACCTCTCCCTTCTCATCCCTTCCTTTTCTAGTTTAGGGCTCAAGAACGCTTAATCTACGAGCTCCAAGATCCCTTCAATGGTGCCGTCGCTAGGATGTGCCTCTCCGGTGACCCCCTCCGCTGAAAACCTCTCCTTCGTGTTCGCAAGGCTCCGACAAACCCAATGGTGTAGTCGGTTGGATCTAGGGTGGCCGGGAACGCCATTCCAGCGTTTCGCCGCCAAGCTCTGGCCTCCTCCCAAGGCTCGCCGCCGTGGGAGCGCCGCCCTGGCCGCCGACCTTTGCCCCGAGTCCTCCCAGCCGTTGGATCGATTGTTTGCGACCGAGATTAGACGATACCCTTTCGGGTTATAACCGGTGCACAGGCTCGCTGCAGACTAGGTCCATTGGCCCAACGCCCTCCTGTCCACGTCCAGCATGGTGGACCGCGCCGATCGCGCCGCGTCGCGTGGCAGCCATGTCAGCGAAGCCGCTCGGTCAGCCGACACGCCAGTGCACTTTTGCGTAAAAGCCCTTGCCTTTTCTGGAAATCAACCCATAGTCCTCCGCAGTTATAATCAGCCCTGTTTTATTTCGCTTAAGCCCCTGTAGTTTCTAGTAATAGTGGCCGTCGTCTAGTCAGCGTGGATAAATCGAATTTTGTTTGTTTTAATTCAAAAAGAAGTTCTATTTATTTATAAAAGTGTCATTGAACCTTGTTTTTAACATAACTTTTGATTTAAAAGTTCGATTAGAGTGATTCTTGCACTCACGTGTTCGTAGAAACGCGTAGAATAGTTTTATTAGCTTTTTACCTTGTTTTATTACTATTTGGTGTACTGTTCTAATAGAAATGTCATTTATTTGCATGTAATGATTGTAATGGATGCTTGTGTGGTGTCGTTGAACCCGTTTAGAGTTCAAGCCGATCAAGGTTGTCGTGAAGAAGATCCTTGAAGAAGTGAGACCATCAACACGAGTTTTTGGAAGGCAAGTGTAACATGAGTTCCTTTGTTACCCAGTAACCTTTTAATCACCTTTTCATATGCATGTGTCTAATATGATGAACCCCTAGGGATTTTACCTAGAACTTTGTTATCATGTTCCTTGTTACCGTGGGTTATGCATAAGGGTAGTTCTGCTTGGCCTACAATCACCAAATATTATAATAATAATTTTGATTAATGATTTATGGAACCAATGTTAGGTCTGAATCTTGAAGCGGCAACCGAGGATTTATATTACAACCAAGACAACTACATGGCTCTGGTCTTAGCCAATTACTTAGATTTGTTCTAGCTCGTCTGTAGCTTATCGAAAGGGCAAGAGGGGAGTACCATGTAGCTTATGGGCCCTGTCCTGCTAGGGTGAGCACTAATGGGGATCTGGAGTGTCACCTTAGTGGGAAGGTGTCTATAACTCTTGGGAGACTGAAACCTTAGCGGCTATGAATTGTTAGGGCGTCTTTGGAAAAGCTTCATAGTGATCCCTGCTGACTTACCTTGGTAGTGAGTCAAGAGGCTAATCACCTCAGGCAAAGGGCAGTCATGACTCGTGGGTAAAGTTGTACATACTCTGCAGAGTTAATTATAAACTGATATATCAGTCGTGCTCTAGGTCATGAGCGGCCTGGATCCTTTTTGAGACAGTTCTATGGATAATTTGGGTAATGATAATCTTGATGATATTTAATTATACTTTCACTATGGGAGCTTAAGCATAATCTAGCGACATAGAACTAATAAATAAAACATGACCAACTAAAAGTGCTTACCGCTGTTCAGCCGTGTCAGCCTTTTGAGCCTTGCATCCCGTCATGTTATATTTGTTGAGTATGGTGCGCTCACACTTGCTTTACATACAATCAATAAAAATCCTGGATGGGTACCAGATGGTGGAATCAAGTGAGAAGTTACAGAAGATGTTCCAGGAGTTCTAGGTGAGAGTTCCCCCAGTCAACCGTCCCTGTGTGAAGTTTGGAGTCCCGAAGAGTAGTTTCCGCTATGCTTTGTTTTAGATGTAATCCTTGTTGTAATCTATGTTTATTTATATAAAATAAAGAATTGCCTTTGGTAATTTCCATATTTGTTGCTATATGTGTCTTGTGCACTTCCTGGGCACACATATAGTTAGCGCTTGGTATTCTTCGGAAAACCGGGTGTTACAGGGCATTAGCTCTTCGACTTGTCCATTGGACAAAGGGTGGGCTATTGAGGCATAGCCTATCTTGAAGCCACAGACACTGGCCCAGGCTCTAAACTCGGTAGCGGCGAATGGTGATCCCAAATCAGTTATTATCATGTTTGCATCCTAAAGCAATAGAAAATGTTCTGCATGAACTAGACCAACTTGGATGTGTTGAATTTGACCAGTGGCATATACTCAATCCACTTGGTAAACATGTCAATCATGATGTAGATGTACTCAAATCTTCTAGGAGCACATTTCAAAGGACCCACCATATCGAGGCCCAAACAACAGAACGACCAGGATGGCGGAATACATATTAGTTCATGCGCTGGGATGTGTTGTTGCTTTGCAAAGAACTTGCATGCTTAACAGCGACGAACTAGATCTTCGGCGTCTTTCAAAGTCGAGGGCCAGTAGTACCCTGACCTGAAGACTTTCCCGACTAATGTTCTGGAAGCGGCATGATTCCCACAACATCCTGAATGGATTTCCTCTAGGATTTCTTTGCCTTCTTCGGGAGAGATGCATTTGAGTAGGACTCCTGATGAAGCCCCCCGTTGATATATTTTGTCACCGACTAAGATGTAGTTCTTGCTTCGATGTGTGACTTGCTCAACCATGGCTTTGTCACTTGGCCACTTGTGCTCTTTGAAGTAGTTGATGAAGACATTGGTCCAGTCGGGTACTATACTAATACTTGTCGGTCCGGAGTTGATGTGACTTCTTCCTTTTGCTGAGTTGAGGGCTTAGTCAATTCATGGACGAAGACACCACTCGAAATAGATGCTCTGCCGGAACCAAGTTTTGCCAGTACGTCTATCGCGACGTTAAGGTCTAGTGTAATATGGTTGAGCTCAAGCCCTAGAAAATTATTTTCTAGCTTGTGAACTTTGGCGCAGTAAGCATCCATCATTTCCTTGGTGCAATCCTAGTCCTTGTTGACTTGATGGATTACCACAGACGAATCCCCGTAGACTAGTAGTTGCTAGATGCCTAAGGTGACTGCCAGTCATAGCCCGGGGAGTAAAGCTCCATGTTGACAGTAGTTAAACCATGTTTTCACCATCAACATTTCATCCAGAACATGGTGAAAATCAACATTAAATGTATGATTATGCTTTACTACTCACACAATAACACATGTACATTGAGTTTTATTTGAATGCAGAAAAAACATGAAAAATGGAGAAAAAGAGGAGAAATGGACCCACCTGGCAGTGACCATCATTCCTGGGCCAACATGACAAGCCCAGGGGTGGCGGCCGCCATGCCATGGTGGCACCCGCCACCTCCTATGTGGCGGCCGCCACCCCCTGAAAGACCGAGAATGCACTAGCAAGGTGACCAGAGGGGGGGGGGGTGAATGGGAGCTCAAAAATTTCTTTTGAAACTTTGGCCGATTGTCCTAAAATCAACCCCCAAAAGCTACGACCGAGAACCTGATGCCCACGACCCTTGGAAGAGGGTGGATGATCCCTTGGATCACAGCGAGGCACCACAAAGCGATAGCGAACCAAACACCAAAGGCGCCGGCGCAGGTTCGACACTCAAAAACCAAGTCGTGAACGTAGATAGACGGCTATGTCGAGAAACTCCCAAATACCTAAGCTAACAAGTAGCAAAGATACCTAGAGAGGTTTCTTGATCAACTCTAGGGCCAAACGAGAAGTCCGGAAACCAAGCGAAGATGCCGAGAGAGTAAACGCACAAGACCGGAGTACACAGCCGATTCGCGGACTGTCCGGCCCTGGGGTCCCGGACTGTCCGCCCCAACTGCCAACTGTCCGCGAGGGGATGACGGACTGTCCGCCGGTCAAAAGAGAAAAACAACAGTGCTGCTGAAGTTCCCTGGACCCTTCCCGGACTGTCCGCGACTTTACACTGCGGAGTGTTCGCCGGTGTAAGAACAGTAACCCGTCCGAAGAACACAGCCACTGATCCGGCTGATCCCCGACGCGCGGACTGTCCGCCGGTCAAACCGCGAACTGTCTGTGACCTCCCAGTGAGGGCGATTTCGGTCGCCCTTCATACAACTCTTCCCAAATCCGAATCAAAACTCGATCCCACGTTCCCAAACTTGGAGAGGATGATCACGAGGTAGTTAGGAGACTATCCCCAAGAAATCATCCGCTCAAATCGATTCAATCACTGGGAAATCGAAAGGGGAGGAGTATGAACGAAAAAGTGCCACGAAAACGAAATCAACCCGATCTACTTGTTAGTGAGGAGTTAGATGAATTCCTTCGGTGGAAATGATCTCCTCACTATAAAGAACAAGTTGATTCAAACGGATTTTGCAAAGACACAATAGAGAGGGAGATCAAGTGACGGGAAAATCGCGGAGAAAAGAAGAACGCGAAGAACACGAACAAAACGTGAATCAAGTCATCGATCTGCAACCGTGTGGCTACCACATGCTACAACAGTGAGATTACGGTCTCACTTTCTAAAAAACTCACGGGCACAGAGGTATTGTTCTCCTCTCTGTGGATCTCAGTTCGCTACAGCACGGGAGAGGGAGAGCAGGAAAACCTAGAAGGAAAAATAGCAAATGACTGAGATAGAATGGGAGGAGGGTGTCTCCCTCTACTTATCCTAATTCTAATTCCTACTCTACCCCTCAACTCATTACAGAGCGAACCAGCTAAACCCTAGGGTTATTCTGGACCAACTCAGGGTAGGTGGTGATCCGACGGCCACGCCCGCACAACTGGTAGCGTTGCCTCGACGCAACCTCACTGATTGCCGCCACGTGCCGCCACCGCTCTGCTTGTCCTTTTCCCGGACATCGCACCCCCGGTTTTGTGGCCCAAACCGGGAAACCAGCCTTCACAGCCAACCCCCGGTTTGGAGGCCCAAACCGGGAAACCAGCCGTCCATCGCCTGAGTTTTGTGGCCCAAACTCAAAAACCCGCAGCACCCAGGTTTTGAGGCCCAAACCTGGAAACCGTCCTCAGCCCGAGTTTTATGGCCAAACTCGGAAACCATCAGCGCCCAGGTTTTGAGGCCCAAACCTGGAAACCGTCCACTCGGTGGTTTTTCTGTGGCTCAACCACCAAACCGAGCCGTAGAGGGGATGCACCGCCCGTGCACCCCGTCCACCGACATGTGTCCCCAAGTCCTTGACTCGAGCAACACAATGCCCGCAAGTCTTCGCTCGTCGCTGTCTCAGGCTGTCAGCCACCACAGCTGATCCTCGGGCCACCGGTCCCTCAGTCCAAGCCTCACGTCCGCCCTTCACCACTCTCGGTCCATCGGCACGACACGTCTCTACTTGACCTTCACCTTGCCTCTGATCACTGTATCCGTGCTCGACACCTGCACAACACAAGCCAAAGAACATGCGCATTATCCCAGTTGACAATCACTCATCACTCAGAGACTCGGCATACACCCATGTATCTGCAATCTCCCCCTTGATGAGTGCATTGTCAACTACCATCACAAATCATAATGGAAACAGAAGAAGGAAGGAGGAAAGAGAGAGAACTCGACCAAATGACCCAAAAGCATAGCAAAGCCGAAGAAGGTCAAGTGGAAAGAGCAAGATAGCTTGGTTCCCAAAGACATGGGGAATGGCTCGACGCAACCAAGCAAAGCAAAGCTAGCCCTCAAGAAGAGGTAGAACAGGCTCAACACCGCTAGCGAGAAAGCTCGATACCAATTGGAAAATCAACTGAAAATCAAGCAAAACAGAGCTAGCCCTCAAGAAGAGGCAGAACGGGCTCAACACCGCTAGCGAGGAAGCTCCATACCAACTGAAGAAAGTTAGACATCAGCTGAAGAGCATCAAAAGCAAAAGTGCTAGTCCCTCAAGAAAGAGGCAGAGGCTCAACACAACTAGCCACCACAAATGCTCCAAACCAACTGAAGACGCTCAAAAACTCAGCATCAAGCAAAACGAGCAAACTCCCCCTCAGTTGAACACTCGGAGAACATATGATTTGCAATTTCTCCCCCTTAGTTGAAAATGCACCATCAAGCAAAAGTGCATCAACAAGCAAAATTCTCCCCCTTAGCAGAAGAACTCCCTCCAGAAATGCATATGAGTAAAAATGCAAGTTAGTAGCTTCAGAAATATAATCAAAAGAGTGCAAGAATGCTCTACATAGTTCTGATCCGATGACTCAACAACATCCTTAAGAAGCTAGCAAAGGCTCAAACTGATCACGAGATACGAAATATAAGAGCAAAAGAACAATTTTCAGCAAAAATGGTTCACATCAAAATGGCACAAAAACATGTATAGAAAGGAGTATCAACCAAGTGCTAAACATGTATAACAAGGTGAAACTACCCCTAGCACAGTAAAATCATCATGCTATAGAATAAAACATAGATTTGTGTATCAAATTTTATCGGAGTTCTGGATGCGGTTAAATGACACAAGTTAAAATTTCCAGCATGTGATTGCGAGAGGTTGAAAGCTTGTCTTGCCTAATTTTTCAACTGTGCGAAGCCTATGCAGAAGCAATCAGAAGCTTAAAGCAACAGTTTCGGTCATACACTACACAGCTCAAGTTAACTCAAAGTGCAATGAGAAACAGTCTCCAAAACTGTGTATGTGATGTGGACAAGCACTCCCATCTCGGATCTTTTCCAATTCACTTAACTTGGTTCAGATTTAAAGCAGTATATGAACAGACCAAGCAAGTGAATGACTCAAAACTAGAGACATAGCAAACCTAGCATATATGAAAAGCACGAGTGAACTCAACACACCTAACCATGCTAGTTGCATATCTTAATGGTGAACATTTGCAGTTTTATGTTCATTAAACAGATTCACCATTCATAAAATAGCTCTGCTCACAACATGTATCAGTGATCAGAAAGAGCATAAGCTACAACATCATCATAAAGCATCGGAGCAAATACTATACAGAGCATAGTTACATGCTTCAGATTATATGTATGAAGCTTGAAGTAAATATGAAAATGAAATGCAGAAAAGATGCAAGAAGAAACCAATTGACAAAACAAAAGGTCAGTTTATGATACAAGAACCAAAATGTTTCCCCCATCTAAAAGGGGAAACACACACCAAGCTCACCTCTCAACCTAGAGAAAGTTGATTGGTCCAAAGGCTTGGTGAAAATATCAGCCAACTGATGATGAGTATCGACATGGCGAAGGTCGATAGCACCCTTCTCATAGTGGTCTCGCAGAAAATGAAAGCGCACATCAATGTGTTTGGTCTTAGAGTGCAGCACGGGGTTCTTAGCAACGCTAATCGCACTCGTGCTGTCACAAAGCAAAGGAACACGAGAAAAGCTCAGACCAAAATCACGCAAAGTGGCCATCATCCAGAGTAACTAGGAACAACAGCTAGCCGCAGCAACATACTTAGCCTCCTTGGTAGACTGGGCGACACTAGACTGCTTGCGAGAAGACCACGAAACAAGAGAAGATCCAATAAACTGGCAAGTCCCGAAGTGGACTTGCGATCAATGCGGCAACCAGCAAAATCGGCATCGGAATAACCACAAAGGGAAAGGGTGGAGGAAGCAGAATACCAAATCCCAAATTCTGGAGTGAAGGATAAGTACGTCATAATGCGCTTGACCGCCTGACGGTGAGAAGTGTGCGGTGACGACTGAAAGCGCGTGCAAAGACACACCGCGAACTGAATGTCCGGGCGTGTCGCCGTCAGGTACAGCAGCGACCCGATCATACTCCGGTACTCCTTCTGGTCCACCGCTTCTCCATCCACATCCGCATCCAGGGCCATCGTGGTCGACATGGGTGTTGGAAGAGGCTTGGCCTCACCCATATCGAACTTCTTCAATATGTCCTAGGTATACTTACCCTGGTGCACGAACGTCCCTTCCCAGGATTGCTTGATTTGCAACCGAGGAAAAAAACGTCAACTCGCCCATCATGCTCATCTCAAATTCCTGCTCATAGTATCTGCAAACTTGGCAACCAAAGCGTGAGAAGAACCACCAAAAATGATATCATCCACGTAAATCTGGACCAAGAGAGTATCAGTGCCTTGCTGAGGAGAAAGAGTGTTTTATCCACACATCCCATTTTAAAAACCTTAGCAAGCAAAAAAGGTTTTCAACCTATCATACCAGGCTCTAGGGGCTTGTTTCAAACCATACAAAGCTTTGTGAAGTTTAAAAACGTGGTTTGGAAACTTGGGATTTTCGAAACCGGGGGGTTGTTAACATACACCTCCTTTTATGTAGCCGTTTAAGAAGGCACTCTGACATCCATTTGAAAAGTTTGAAACTTTGGATGCAGCAAAAGCCAAGAGTATCCTAATTGCCTCCAAACGAGCTACAGGAGCAAAAGTCTCGTCATAGTCTATCCCCGCCTTCTGACTATACCCCTGGGAACTAGTCTGGCCTTGTTTCTCACAACATGGCCATCCTCCCCTTGTTTGTTTTTGAAAACCCATTTTGTCCCAATAGGGTGACACTCAGGAGGAGGAGGAACAAGAACCCAAACCCGATTTCTTTCAAAATTCTCTAACTCCTCATGCATGGCATTGACCCAATCTGGATCTGTCAAAGCGTGTCCAACATCCTAGGGTTCAAAATCAGCAACAAATGCAGAATGAGCAAGTAGAGAGAGATTTCCTAGACCGGGTGACGCGTTCGTCGATTCTGCCGATCATCTGTTGAGGCAGGTGCTGGCGCTGAATGTGTCGTGGCGCCTCCCTTGTCGAAGTGGCCTCCCCCTCAACAGCAGCTGGTGCCTCCTCGGGTACAAAGGGTACCGCTCGAGGTGGCGGATCCCACGGCCCCCAAGATGAAGAAGTGTCAGGGCCATGAGTCGTAGTAGAAGCCGCTCCTTGCGGCACAGCAGGTGGAGGGGGTGCTGGATCATCCATACCTTCAGCACCCTCATCCTCATCTTCAAAAAGAGGCTCTCCAACCTCATGATCACCTGCAATACGCTCAAAACGAGAAGAAGGACAAACCATGGTCTCGTCGAAGGTGACATCGGATGTCTCCATGACTCGGTTAGTATCAAGGTTAAGTACACGATATGCACGAGTGTGAGTGCCATAACCCAAAAATACACCGTCATGAAGAACGAGACTCAAATTTGTCCTAGGTTGCCTTTCTTGAGTAAAAACAGTGGCAACCAAAAACTCTAAAATAACTCACCTTGGGCAGTTTCCAAAACGCAACTCATAAGAAGTCTTTTTCAAGAAAGCTCGGAGAAAAATGCGATTGGAAATGTAGCATGCAGTGCTCATCGCTTCGGCCCAATATCGCCTAGGAGTCCTATGCTCATCGAGCATCGTCCTGGCCATCTCTACAAGGGTCCGATTCTTCTCTCTACAACACTTTCTGTGGCGGTGTGTAGGGAGAAGAAAACTGATGCTCTAAACCCAGAGAGTTACAAAACTTCTCAAAATCCGAATTGTTGAATTCGGAACCATTATCACTCCTAATAGCTCGCATCGAGTTCAAAGGGAACTCGTTCTGAAGACGCAAAATCAGATTGCGAGCAAAGGAGAAAGTCTCGGTCTTCTCAACTAAAAAGAAGACCCACGAATATCTCGAAAAGTCGTCAACAACAACAAGCGCATACCACTGCTCCCCAACCGAGCTCACCCGAGCCGGACCAACAAGGTCCATGTGCAAAAGCTCTCCAGGGTGCTTGGTCATGACCTGAGTCACTGGTTGGTGGGGAGCGGCAACCATCTTCCCATGTCTACAAGAATGGCAAACAAGAACCTTCTCCATGGATAACTTGGGCAATCCTCGGATTAGGCCAAGTGAACTAAGCCTTGCAAGCAAGTCGAAGCTCAGGTGACCAAGTCTCCTATGCCACTTCCAAAGATCAGAGGAGGAAGGTCCAGCCAAAAGACAACGAGAAATCCAAAGACTCCGAGAAATCCGCACGAAAGATTTTCCCAAAGGGCGAAATCACACAAACAAGATTGCCCTGAGGGTCCAAAATACGACTGAGATTCGGTTTAAAACGAATCTCATAGTCATCATCGAAAAGTTGCGAAACAGAAAGAATGTTAAAATGCAAGTTAGAAACAAGAGCAACATCGCGCAACACAAAGTGCTCATTAACTCGCATAGACCCGCGAGACAGCACCTTACCTTTGCTGTTGTCGCCGAAGGTGATAAACTCCTTTCCGGCGATCGGACTAAGACTGGAGAACCACTTGGCGTTTCCGGTCATGTACCTCGAACACCCAGAATCCACCAACCAAACGTTCTCCAATCGTTTTACCTACATCAATAAAAAGACATAGGGTGAGCATACGGGCCAACACTGGGGTTAGTGAAGTATGGAGAATACCAATGTTGCACCGGCTGCTCAAAAGAACGGTTAGCAAAAAAAACATTCCTAGCACGCCTACGAGAAGAGCGATCACCACGTTGAGGAAAACGTGGTTCGCTAAGGGAGGAGCGTCCATCGCGATACTCAAAACACGGTGGAGGAAAACGCTCAACTGCAAAGCCACCGCCACGGGGTCCATAGCCTACAACTGTAGGCCCCCGCCGGGCACGTCCTCTCCGCTGCCTAGGCCTAGGAACTTGAGTGTAACACCTCTGGTGTTTAACTGTAATTAACCTGACATGTCATCATCATTAGTCATTAATCATTCTTGCCTTGCATTTATGTTTGCTTAGTACTTGTGTAGCAATCTCTTTTCAAAAAACCCTAAAAGCCCAAATCTTCCTATAAGGGCAAAATGGTAATTCACCTCTGTGCCTAGCTTTGTGTAATTCTTGTTCAGTTGGATGTCTTGAAGTTTGTTGTGTTGGCCAAAGTTCAAAAACCAAAATCAGATTTCAAATCCCTTTGCAAAACCCTGATTTCCAAACCCTGGATTTTATCCCTCTTTTTGTAATTCTAAAATTATTCAAAATTTGAGGTTGGTCCAAAAAGCAAAGTTGTAGATTGGCCAAGAGAAACAACTTTGGTATTTACAAAATTTCAAGTTTCTGTACAAAGTTTGAAGTAAATCCAAATTCATTCAAATTCCGTTTTGTTCCCTTTCAGTTTTCAAAATTTATTAAAAAACTATTGAGTTCCAGAAAAAGTGTATATTAGCAAAGTTGTAGGTTTTGTCAAATGGACAACTTTCATATATAAAGATTTTCAAGTTTCAGTTTGAAATCCAAAGTAATTTTGTTTAATCAAATTTGAAAAGTGTCCCCTTTCTGTTTTTGAATATAGTTCAAAAAACTATTTGAATTTAAATGCTCATATTGACAAGTTGTAGATCTCTTTTTTCTGAGCAAATTTGGTATTTTGAGTTTTTGTCGCAGTTCAAATTTTGGAGAAATTTGCATAATACAAAAAACTGGCCAAAAGTCAAACCCTAGCCCCTACACTGTTCTTCTTCCCCGTAGAGCCAGGGGGAGGGGGGCCCGGCCATGGCGCCGGCGCTGCGCCTGCAGCGCATACGGCTGCTCCCCATGCGCCCTTATCCTGCCGCCACTGTCTCCCTGTTCCCTCTGCACCCGCACGCGAGCGCTGACCATCGCTCTCGGCCCCTACTGCTCCTGCTCGCCGCCGCCGCGTGGCCATTGCCGGCGCTGCCTGCGCCCGAGCCCCGGCTGCACGCCAGCGCCTCCGCCAGAGTGCAATCGAGTGCGCGTGCGCCGCCGAGCATCCAGCCATCACCACGGTCTCTACGGCCGCTATCCGCCTCCTCTATAAAAGCCCCGCCGGTGTCCGAGCTCCTCACTCACCTCCGCCACCGTGGCCAGCCCACTCCAGACCTCGCCGCTCAACCAACTAGCCCAACAGCTCCGTCTTGAGCTCGTGAAGCTTCCCGCTTTCAATTTCATCTCTACCGCCTCCTATCGCCCGGCGTAGCTCGCCGTCCCATCTCCGGCAGAAACCCGGCGAGCTCGGGTTCGTGAAATACTCCCTCTCCGGTCACGGATACCTCCCCTGAACCTGTGTCTGAAGGACCGAGAAGCTACCCGAAAGCGACCAGAGGGGGGGGGGTGAATGGGAGCTTTAAAATTTCCTTGCGGAAACTAGATGCCACTGTCCAAACTCAAACCCAAATGCAAACCCTAGAGCCGACAAGTCCACGACCCTAGATGTAGGGTGGATGCTTCCTAGAAGCACAGCGGGACACTAGACAACCCTAGAAAGCCAACCCAAAAGACGGAACTCGAATCCGTTGACGAACGAACGAACCGCGAACGAATCGGCGCGAAACAGCTACGACCGGACTCTGGCCAGCGTCCGGTCAGCAGAGACCGGACGCGTCCGGTCGTCCAAAATCGGCTCTGGAACCTTACTGTTCGCGACCGGACTCACGAGTACGGAGCGTCCGGTCGTGTACAGTGCGTCCGGTCGAAACCGACAAAGCCAGGAACAGTGCAAGCGTAGCGTCCGGTCGAAATGCAAACAGAGCGTCCGGTCGAGAGCGTCCGGTCAGTACGCAGAAAAGCTTGGCGCCGTGCTCAACGACCGGACTCTGAAAGCGTGCGTCCGGTCAGCCCGACAGAGCGTCCGGTCACCCGCGACTGCACTGAAACTCCGGCGATTCAACCCGATCTCCTCCGAGTCAAGTGCTCTAGGCTTGGGATTCGATCTGAGGAGTCACAAGGAGGTTAGTGAGCTATCTCTAAGAGATCATGGCTCGAACCTAACTCCAAATCGGTGAATCGAAGGAATTCGGGGGGAAAGAAGAAAAAGAGACCCGAAACTAAAACTTGATCGATCTCCTAGACCGTGAGGTTAGAGATGATTTCTTTCGGTGGAAAGAAGTGCCTCACGATCTAGAGCAACTCAGTTCAAACGGAATCGTAAAAGATGAACCGAGCACAAAGATCAAGCGACGGGAAAACTCAAGGCACAAAGCAATCCGCGAAGAACATGATGAACATGAAATCAAAACGCGAATTGACACCAAGAGATGGGATCCAAGGTGAGGATACGGCCTCACTTCCTCGAATCAACAGTACACAGAGTGGAGTCTCTCTGCGGATCTCAACTAGCTAAAGCAGGGGATGGGAGAGTGGAAACCCTAGGTGCTAGGAAGCAAAAGACTGCGCTAACTGAGATGGGGAGGAGGGTGTCTCCCCTGGACTACTTATACTAACCTAGACTAAGTCTATTTCCTACTCTACCCCTCACTACTGTATTACAGAGCGGACCAGCCTAACCCTAAGGCTATTCTAGTCCACCCGCTGGTGGTAGGTAGATCCGACGGCCACGCCCGCACGGTCTTCCGCGTTGCCTCCACGCAACCTTCAGATCGCCGCCACGTGCCGCCACCACTCTGCTCCCCCGGTTTTGTGGCCCAAACCGGGAAACCAGCCTTTTCCATCAGCCCCCGGTTTTGAGGCCCAAACCGGGAAACCAGCCTCCAGCCCGAGTTTTGTGGCCCAAACTCGGAAACCCTCAGCGCCCGAGTTTTGAGGCCCAAACTCGGAAACCGGCCCACGCCCAGGTTTTGAGGCTCAACCTGGAAACCGTCGCGCCCAGGTTTTGTGGCTCAACCTGGAAACCCAGCACCCAGTTTTGAGGCCCAAACCTGGAAACCGTCCACCGTTGGTTTTTCCCGGGCTCTACCAACAAACCGGCGTCGTAGAGGGGATGCACCGCCTGTGCACCCCTTCCACCGACATGATCGCACTTCTCCGCTTGTCGCTGTCGCAGGCTGCCAGCCACCACAGCTGATCCTCCGGCCTCCAGTCCATCAGTCCAAGTCCACGTCCGCCCTTCACCGTCCGATACATCGGCATGGCACGTCCGCCGCACGGCACGCCCATCCTTCATCGCGCCCGGTCCGTCGGCACGGCACGTCGCAACTTGACCTTCACCCGCCATCGATCACTGTCTCCGTGCTCGACACCTGCACAACACAAGCCAAAGAACATGCGCATCATCTCCGTTGACAATCACTCATCACACAGAGACTCGGCATACACCCATGTATCCGCAATCTCCCCCTTGATGAGTGCATTGTCAACTCCACAACAAATCATGAATAAGAAGAAGGAGGTAGGAAGGAGTGAGAGGAGAAAACCCAACCAAATGACCCAAAAGCCTAACAAAAGCCAAAGAAGGTCAAGTGGATGAAGCGAAAACTTGGTCCCCAAAGACATGGGCAACGGCTCGACGCAACCAAGCAAAGCAAAGCTAGCCCTCAAGAAGAGGTAGAACAGGCTCAACACCGCTAGCAGATACCAATTGAAGATCAGAGGACAACAGAAGCAAAAGCTAGTCCCTCAAGATAGAGGCACAGAGGCTCAACACAACTAGCAAGAAAATCACTCCGAACCAATTGGAAATCAACCCAAACCAAATGGGAATGCACACCAGACGATACCAATTGAAAGCCAAATGAAAAAGCTTATGAAAGCTCATGAAAAGCTAGGAACGTTTGCTAGTCCCTCAAGACAGAGGCAACGGCTCAACACAACTAGCAAACTCCCCCTCGACAAATGCAAGCAACTAGGACAAAAGATTTTCAGGGCATATGATTTGCGTAAATTTCTCCCCCTAGTTGAAAATGCACTTATCAAGGCCAAAAGGTATCGGAGAAGCAAACCTCTTCACATAAACTCCCCCTGAACACAAGATCTCCGTCCACAATGCATATGGAGTCAAAATGCAAGTTAGGAGCTTCAAGTATATAGTCAAAAGAGTGCAAAGATGCTCTAATCAGTATAGCTCCAACATCTCAATTAAGCACTCAAATAGCAAAGGCTCAAACTGATCACTTATACGAAATATGAAGCATATGAGCATGTGAGCAGTTTTAAGCCAAAAAGATAGTCACCATCAAAATAGCACTAGACATGTATAGAAGGAATCCAAACAAGTGCTAAGCATATATACAAGGTGAACTACCCCTAGCAAAGTTCAATCATCATGCATAGGAATGAAGCATATACTTGTGATTTCAAATTCATATCGGAGTTGCAGCGGGTAAAAGAATTCACAAGTTCATTTTTGGCATGTGATTGCGAGAGGTTGAAAGCTTGTCATTGCCTAACTTTTCAACCGTGCGAAGCCTATGCCGAAGCAATCAGAAGCTTAAAGCAACGGTTTCGGTCATACACTACATGGCTCAAGTTTAACTCAAAGTGCAATGAGAAACAGTCTCAATACCATGAGGTGTTGACAAGCAATCCCATCTCGATCTTTTCAATTCAACAATACTTGGTTCAGATTTTAAGCAAGTTATGAACAACCAAGCAAGTGAATGACTCAGAACTAGAGACATAGCAACCTAGCATATATGAAAAGCAGGAATGGACTCAACACACCCTACACATGCTAGTTGCATATCTCAATGGTGAACATTTTCAGATTTATGTACATTAGGCATAATTCACCATTCCAAAAATAGCTCGCTCATAACATGTAACAGTGATCAGAAAGAGCATAAGCTACAAGCATCATCATAAGTATCGGAGCAATACTAACAAGAGCATAATTACATTCTAGTGAATATAGACATGAAGCTCAGAATGTAAATGCGTATGTCCGACACAAAACTGAAAGAAGGAAGATACCAATTGGAAAGACTCAAGAAACTCAAAAGAAAAGAGCCTCAAAATAAAAGAGTCAGTCTGTACATCTCAAAATGCTTCCCCCATCTAAAAGGGGAAAACACACCAAGCTCACCCCTCAACCTATTAAAGGTTGATTCGTCTAAAGGCTTGGTGAAAATATCAGCCAATTGGTGATGAGTATCGACATGGCGAAGGTCGATATCACCCTTCTCCTGGTGGTCTCTCAAGAAATGAAAGCGCACATCAATGTGTTTGGTTTTCGAGTGAAGCACGGGGTCTTAGCAACGCTAATGGCACTCGTGCTGTCACAAAGCAAAGGAACTCGAGTAAAGCTCAAACCAAAGTCACGCAAAGTGGCCATCATCCAGAGTAACTGGGAACAGCAGCTAGCCGCAGCAACATACTCAGCCTCCGTAGTAGACTGGGCGACACTAGACTGCTTGCGAGAAGACCACGACACAAGGAAGACCCAATAAACTGGCAAGTCCCAGAAGTGGACTTGCGCTCAATGCGACAACCAGCAAAATCGGCATCGGAATAACCGCAAAGCGAGAGAGTGGAGGAAGCAGAATACCAAATCCCGAACTCAGGCGTGAAACGAAGGTACCTGAATATGCGCTTCACCGCCTGACGGTGAGAAGTGCGTGGCGAAGCCTGAAAGCGCGCGCACAAGCACACGGCGAACTGAATGTCCGGCCGTGTCGCCGTCAGGTAGAGCAGCGATCCAATCATGCTGCGGTACTCCTTCTGGTCTACTGCTTCTCCATCCGTGTCGGCATCCAGGGCAGTCGTCGTCGACATGGGCGTCGGAAGAGGCTTGGCCTCACCCATGTCAAACCGCTTCAGCAAGTCCCTCGTGTACTTGCCCTGGTGCACAAACGTCCCCTCTCGGGATTGCTTAATTTGCAACCCGAGAAAGAAAGTCAGCTCGCCCATCATGCTCATCTCGAACTCCCTGCTCATAGTATCTGCAAACTTGGCAACCAAAGCGTGAGAAGAACCACCGAAAATGATATCATCCACGTAAATTTGGACCAAGAGAGTATCTTTGCCTTGCTTGAGGAGAAAGAGCGTTTTATCAACACATCCCATTTTAAAACCCTTAGCTAGCAAAAAGGTTTTTAATCTCTCATACCAGGCTCTAGGGGCTTGTTTCAAACCATACAAAGCTTTGTGGAGTTTAAAAACATGGTTTGGAAACTTGGGATTTTCAAAACCGGGGGGTTGCTGGACATAGACCTCCTCCTCAATGTAGCCGTTTAAGAAGGCACTCTTGACATCCATTTGAAAAAGTTTGAAACCCATGGATGCAGCATAAGCCAAGAGTATCCTAATAGCCTCCAAACGAGCTACAGGAGCGAAGGTCTCCTCATAATCTATCCCCTCCTTCTGACTAAACCCTTCGCTACAAGCCGGGCCTTGTTTCTCACAATGTGGCCCTCCTCTCCTTGCTTGTTTTTAAAAACCCATTTTGTCCCAATAGGTTTACAGTCAGAAGGTGGTGGCACTAGAACCCAAACCCGATTTCGCTCAAAGTCTCTAGCTCCTCATGCATGGCATTGACCCAGTCCGGATCCGTCAATGCGTGTCCAACATCTCAGGGCTCAAAAGACGCAACAAAAGCAGAATGAGCAAAGTGCGAGATGTGTTGTGACCTGGAGCGAGTAACTCGCTCGTCGATGTCGCCGATCATCTATGAGGAGGGGTGCTGGCGCTGGATGTGTCGTGGCGCCTCCCGGGAAGAAGTGACCTCCCCCTCAACAGCAGCTGGTTCCACCCCGGGTACAAAAGGTACCGCGCGAGGTGGAGGATCCCACGGCCCCCAGGAAGAAGAAGTGTCGGGGCCGTGAGTCGTCGTCGAGGCCGCTCTTTGCGGCACGGCAGGTGGAGGGGGTGCTGGATCATCTATACCTTCAGCACCCTCTTCCTCATCATCAAAAAGAGGCTCTCCAACCTCATGATCACCTGCACGCTCAAAACGAGAAGAAGGAGAAACAAGAGTCTCGTCGAAGGTGACATCTGATGTCTCCATGACTCGGTTAGTGTCAAGGTTAAGTACACGATACGCTCGAGTGTGAGTGCCATAACCCAAAAAACACACCGTCAGAAGAACGAGACTCAAACTTGTCCAGGTTGCCCTTTTTCAATATAAAACAGTGGCAACCAAAGACTCTAAAATAACTCACCTTGGGCTGGGTCCAAAACGCAACTCATAAGATGTCTTCTTCAAAAACGCTCTCAAAAAATGCGATTCGAAATGTAGCATGCAGTGTTCATAGCTTCGGCCCAAAAACGCCTAGGAGTCCTATGCTCATCAAGCATCGTCCTGGCCATCTCAACAAGGGTCCGATTCTTCCTCTCTACAACACCATTTTGGGGTGGTGTATAGGGGGAAGAAACTGATGCTCCAAACCAAGGCGGTTACAAAACTTCTCAAAATCCGAATTTTTAAACTCGGAACCATTATCACTTCTAATCGCTCGCATCGAGTTCAAAGGGAACTCGTTCTGAAGACGCAAAATCAGATTGCGAGCGAAGGAGAAAGTCTCGGTCTTCTCAGCTAAAAAGAAGACCCACGAATACCTCGAAAAGTCGTCAACAACAACCAAAACATACCACTTGCCACCAACCGAGCTCACCCGAGCCGGACCAACAAGGTCCATGTGTAAAAGCTCTCCGGGGTGCGAGGTCATGACCTTAGTCACTGGATGGTGGGGAGCGGCAACCATCTTCCCATGTCTGCAAGAATGGCAAACTAGATCCTTCTCCATCGAAAGCTTGGGCAATCCTCGGATTAGGCCAAGTGAGCTAAGTCTTGCAAGCAAGTCGAAGCTTAAGTGACCGAGCCTCCTATGCCACTTCCAAAGATCGGAGGAAGAAGGACTAGCCAAAAGACAGCGAGAAGAACCAAACGATTCCGAGAAATTCGCGCGAAAGACTTTCCCAAAGGGCGAAATCAGACATACAAGATCGCCCTGAGGATCTAAGATGCGACTAAGGTTCGGTTTAAAACGAATCTCATAGTCATCATCAAAAAGTTGCGAAACAGAAAGAAGGTTAAAATGCAAGTTAGAAACAAGAGCAACATCGCGCAACACAAAGTGCTCATTAACCCGCACTGTCCCACGAGACAATACCTTACCTTTACTATTGTCGCCGAAGGTTATGTACTCCTTCCGGCGACCGGGCTAAGGCTGGAGAACCACTTGGCGTTTCCGGTCATGTGCCTCGAGCAACCGGATCCACCAACCAAATGTCCTCCAACCGTCTCACCTACATCAATAAAAAGACATAGGGTGAGCATACGGTCCAACACTGGGGTTAGTGAAATAAGGGGAAAACCAGTGTTGGGCGGCTGCTCAAAAGAAGGGTTAGTGTAAAAACATTCCTAGCATGTCTACGAGGGAAGCGATCACCACGCTGAGGAAAACGTGGTCCGCTGGGGAAGAAGCGCTCACCGCGGTACTCAAACTGCGGTGGGGGAAGCGCTCAACTAAGCCTCCGCCACGGGGTCCGTTACCTGCAAAAGCAGGACCCCGTCGGGCACGCTCTCTACGAGGTCTACGCCTAGGAGCCAGGCTCAACTGCTCTAGCGTCTCTCCTCGGAGCTCTCTCCTGCCTAGGCCTAACAAACTGAGGTGCTGGACCTCTAGGCCTAGTCTCCCTCCTCGGGGCTCTCATCTCCTGCCGGCCTGGGACCCTGACGTCCGGACCTAGCAGCTCTCCCCTGGGCCTTCGGTACATGTCCACCATGAGCTGGATGGTACATGTCCGGGTTCTCCATCTCCCGAGCCCTGCGCGCTCTCTCTTGCGCCTAAAGCAGAACTCGCTCAAGTGACCATCTCTCCCACAAAAATCACACTGGTACCTCACCGCACGCACAGGGGGTTGTTGGTGACCAGGGCTGTGGGTTGTGGCTCACTTTGCCTTTGCCCTTCTGTGGCAACTCCTCACGAATGGGTGGCATTGCATCAAGCTTGTTCTTGAGGTGGTTTGGCTTGGGTGCCCAAACTGGGTTCTTGGGAGGAGCTCTCGGAGGTTCCTCAACCACACCATCTTCGGTGATAGGCTTGGCAGGCTCTTTGAGTGGAAGCTTGGCAAGTTTGGGAGTAGTGGTGGAATTGGGCTTCTCACATGGGTTCAGACCACTAGACTCTCCAATCTTCCCAAAAACTGAGAGATCAACACTCTGAGCAAAACCTACACCAGGGGTACCAACAGCTCGCTTGAATTGGGAGATCATCATCCCGAGCTGCGGCTCACTACTGGAGACCCATGACAAGATGGACCGAAGGTATGTGTTTTCTTCCTCGGTTTGCATCTTGCCATGCTTCACATTTGCAATCTCCATCTCCAGCCCCTCACACAAAGCACACCTCGAGACACAAATGCTATCTGAGCTGGCCTTCTCTAAAGACTCAAGCTTGGCATTCTTCTCTGCCAACTCAGATTGCAAGACAGGACAAGTCTTGCACGCACCCAACAGCTGCGGCCTAGCACGGAGCTCATCCACCTCTCCAACCACGCAGCATACTTACCTCTCAGAGTGAGAAGGTCAGTCATCTGTGCGCGGTGCACGACTCGCACTCCGTCTCCTCCGACACTACCACGGTGGACCGAGCGAACTCAAGCTCCTTCACCGTGTCCTCCCACTTCTGCCTAAACTCCTTGCGCTCTCTAGCGGCACGCCTAAGCAACTATCTTGGCTAAGGAGGGCAGCAGTCAACTTCTCAACCTCGGAGGAAAGCTCGTCGTAGGTGAGAGATACCTGGGAGGTGTCGTCGTCGTCGTCGTTCCGAGGTGTGTGCTCCAGCTCGCCTCCGACCTCATCTCCGAGCGCCATGGTAACAGCCTTCGTCGTCGGCGAAGAAGCATAAGCCGTTGAACGTGTCCTCCAGCTTCTTCTTCTCGGACTCGTCATCACTCGATCGAGCGCGGAGTCGTCATCCGAGCCGTCGACGTCGCTGAGCGTGGCGAAGAACGCACGCTGCTCAGCCTGCTGCTTCTCCAAGTACTTCTTCTTGATGTACTCTTTGTCGAAGCCGCCCCGCTTCTTGTGCCTTGGGGGAACGTGCTTCTCCTTGTACTTGGAGTCGCGCCTGTGGCCGTGATCGCCCTTCCCCAGATGCTTGTTCTTCTTGGGGCAGTCGGCGATGAAGTGGTCGGGGTCGCCGCACTCGTAGCATCCCGTGCGTCCTCCTCCTCGACGACGGTTCATGCGGTTGTTGTGGAACCGTGAGAACCGGTTGGCGAGCAAAGCCAACTCGTCATCTCCCAAAGACTCCAGCTGGTCCTCTGTCACAGAAAAGAGAGAAGAAAGCGCAAAGCCAGCTGAGGGGTTAGAGGAAGAGCCGGAAACCAAAGCCATGGACGGGCGAGAAGGATTTTCAAAAGAAGCCCTCGCCATAGCATCAATCTCACTGGACTTGAGCTTACTGAAGAGCTCGTCGCAGGTGAGAGTCTCATAGTTCGGGATTCGATGATCGCCTGAACTTTGGAGTCCCACACGGAACGATCAAGAGTGTGCAAAAGCTTCAAAGCACGCTCATGATCGTCAAAGGCAACTGCTCTCGGTTAGCCCGCATCCTGTTGACAATCACCTGAAAGCGAGCGAATAAACTCTCTATGCTCTCGCCAGGCTGATGTCGGAAGTTCTCATACTCTCTCTTGTACGACTCGTAGAGTCGGGTTTTGACTTGAGAGGTGCCCTCATGAAAGCGAATGAGGGTAGCCCAAATCTCCCGAGCCGTAGCAAGATGTGAGACACGATCGAACTCCCCAGCGCTCAAACACGAAAAGAGCGCATTACGGCTCGGCTATTGGCTCGTGCTCATCGATCTGGATCTGAGTCACGGGCAGCCAAGACCACGTAATCGGCAGAGTTGCAAATATCCCAGATGGAAGAACTCCAAACTCTGCAGATAGGCCGACATGCGTATCTTCCAATACGCAAAGTTCGTCCCATCGAAAAACGGCGGTTTGCCCACGCCGCGATCCATGTCGCCTTCGGTGGATCTGGAACCGGCTAAGGTGGAAGATCCTTAACCCGCTCCGATACCAATTGAAGGACCGAGAAGCTACCCGAAAGCGACCAGAGGGGGGGGGGGTGAATGGGAGCTTTAAAATTTCCTTGCGGAAACTAGATGCCACTGTCCCAAACTCAACCCCAAATGCAAACCTAGAGCCGACAAGTGTCCACGACCCTAGATGTAGGGTGGATGCTTCCTAGAAGCACAGCGGGACACTAGACAACCCTAGAAAGCCAACCCAAAAGACGGAACTCGAATCCGTTGACGAACGAACGAACCGCGAACGAATCGGCGCGAAACAGCTACGACCGGACTCTGGCCAGCGTCCGGTCAGCAGAGACCGGACGCGTCCGGTCGTCAAAATCGGCTCTGGAACCTTACTGTTCGCGACCGGACTCACGAGTACGGAGCGTCCGGTCGTGTACAGTGCGTCCGGTCGAAACCGACAAAGCCAGGAACAGTGCAAGCGTAGCGTCCGGTCGAAATGCAAAACAGAGCGTCCGGTCGAGAGCGTCCGGTCAGTACGCAGAAAAGCTTGGCGCCGTGCTCAACGACCGGACTCTGAAAGCGTGCGTCCGGTCAGCCCGACAGAGCGTCCGGTCACCCCGCGACTGCACTGAAACTCCGGCGATTCAACCCGATCTCCTCCGAGTCAAGTGCTCTAGGCTTGGGATTCGATCTGAGGAGTCACAAGGAGGTTAGTGAGCTATCTCTAAGAGATCATGGCTCGAACCTAACTCCAAATCGGTGAATCGAAGGAATTCGGGGAAAGAAGAAAAAGAGACCCGAAACTAAAACTTGATCGATCTCCTAGACCGTGAGGTTAGAGATGATTTCTTTCGGTGGAAAGAAGTGCCTCACGATCTAGAGCAACTCAGTTCAAACGGAATCGTAAAAGATGAACCGAGCACAAAGATCAAGCGACGGGAAAACTCAAGGCACAAAGCAATCCGCGAAGAACATGATGAACATGAAATCAAAACGCGAATTGACACCAAGAGATGGGATCCAAGGTGAGGATACGGCCTCACTTCCTCGAATCAACAGTACACAGAGTGGAGTCTCTCTGCGGATCTCAACTAGCTAAAGCAGGGGATGGGAGAGTGGAAACCCTAGGTGCTAGGAAGCAAAAGACTGCGCTAGAATGAGATGGGGAGGAGGGTGTCTCCCCTGGACTACTTATACTAACCTAGACTAAGTCTATTTCCTACTCTACCCCTCACTACTGTATTTACAGAGCGGACCAGCCTAACCCTAAGGCTATTCTAGTCCACCCGCTGGGTGGTAGGTAGATCCGACGGCCACGCCCGCACGGTCTTCCGCGTTGCCTCCACGCAACCTTCAGATCGCCGCCACGTGCCGCCACCACCTCTGCCCCCCGGTTTTGTGGCCCAAACCGGGAAACCAGCCTTTTCCATCAGCCCCCGGTTTTGAGGCCCAAACCGGGAAACCAGCCTCCAGCCCGAGTTTTGTGGCCCAAACTCGGAAACCCTCAGCGCCCGAGTTTTGAGGCCCAAACTCGGAAACCGGCCCACGCCCAGGTTTTGAGGCTCAACCTGGAAACCGTCGCGCCCAGGTTTTGTGGCTCAACCTGGAAACCCAGCACCCAGGTTTTGAGGCCCAAACCTGGAAACCGTCCACACGTTGGTTTTTCCCGGGCTCTACCAACAAACCGGCGTCGTAGAGGGGATGCACGCCTGTGCACCCCTTCCACCGACATGATCGCACTTCTCCGCTTGTCGCTGTCGCAGGCTGCCAGCCACCACAGCTGATCCTCCGGCCTCCAGTCCATCAGTCCAAGTCCACGTCCGCCCTTCACCGTCCGATACATCGGCATGGCACGTCCGCCGCACGGCACGCCCATCCTTCATCGCGCCCGGTCCGTCGGCACGGCACGTCGCAACTTGACCTTCACCCGCCATCGATCACTGTCTCCGTGCTCGACACCTGCACAACACAAGCCAAAGAACATGCGCATCATCTCCGTTGACAATCACTCATCACACAGAGACTCGGCATACACCCATGTATCCGCAGTGTCAGCTTCCTCGGTTCCGTGCGACTCTGACCAGGCCCTTGCGGTTCGTGTGTTACGCAGGGTCGTCGGAAGCGCCGCTCGCCGCCGAAGAGATCAACACAAAACCGAACCCCGCCGAGCCCTGTCTCCGACCGTGGTAAGCCCTCGAAGCCCCCTCGGTTCTGCCTTTTTAACGGCGCAAGCTCGAGCCAGGCCTCGAGCGCAAGCGTTCACTGTGGCTCGAGCCAGGCCTCGAGAACACTTTTCCGTTCTCGGCCGAGCCAAAGCCTCGAGCGGACAGACCCTCACCACTTCGCTCGAGCCAGGCCCCCGAGCGGACTCGTGCACCCTCCGCTCGTCGAGCTAGGCCTCGGACGGACGCTTGCTTTTCCGTCTCGCCCGAGAGCTTCCGTCTCGCCCGAGCCTCCCGTCTCGCCCGAGTCCGCTTCGCCGAGCCTCGGGCCAGGCCTCGGACGGAGCAGTCACTTTCCGACTCGCCCGAGCCCGTTTCGCCCGAGCCCTTCATAGAAGGAGCACAGTGCTCTTTTTCCTTTTGGGGAGTTGTGAATAGTGTTCTGTTTTCTTTTTTGTGTGAATTAATGTTGTTCCTTAAATCCTGATAAAATTATGGTATGCTCCATGCACTATGTAGTATTTAATAAAAAAAGAAACTGACTTTTCTGCAAGAATTCAAAAAATGTAAAAATCCTCTTTTAATTAATAAATGGATAGTTTTGGATTTTTAGAAAATTATTTATAACTCCAAAAATCATGAGACTAATTTTGTGAGCTTCTATGCCATGTTTAGTCTCTGGTGAAATTTTGAAAGTATTTGGAACAAGTTTGATTTTTGAGCATTATCTTTAATTGTTAAATAGTGCCTTTTGTTAATTAAGTCTGGAATTATTTGAGCACCTTAATGACTCCAAAAATTATGAAATGTTTTTGCTATCTATCTACCCATAATAAAACTTATGTGGTTAATGGTAATTTTGGAGAGCAACTTCATAAAATGACTTTTTAAATATTAGGGAAAATAGAAAAAGTGATTAGGGTTCATGTTGTATGCCCTGTTTTGCATTGTTCATGCTAGCATACTCATGTGCATGCATCATTGCATTCGTATAGTCACCGAAGAGGAGTCAAGATCGAGGCAGCCGCCGACGAACCTGTCCCTGAGGCTACCCCGAGTAGCTCCGACAACTGCTCTGCCGCCTTCGAGCCTGCCTCTTTGCTCTTCAAGGCAAGCCCCGGTGCATTAACCCTTCCCTTGAATTTATAAAATAATTTCCTTAAATGCTTTTGAGTTAAATTATTGCATTAGGTTTATAGGAGTTGTGTGCTATCCTAATTGATGCACTATCCACCTTGACCACTGATACACCTGATACCTGCTTTTCAAAAGTATTTGAAAATGCTTAGCAATGCTTATTGAATTAGACTTTGCAATAAAATATCAATTTCAAAGTGTGATCACTTAAGGAATGTTTGTGGGATTTTGGTCTTACTCCCCGGCTGTTGGCTAGGTATCTGATCCGTACCTAGTCAATAGCGAGGAGAGGTTATGCGAGCGTACGGTGCCGTCATGTTGTAGTCCGAGACTCAACAGTTGACACCGACCGGGACAGGGTTGAAAAACTGACGGGACTATTACGCTTGGGTGAGATATAACCAGGTATAGTTCTGGCTGGAAAATTAGGGACCATCCGTATGGGGGCCTGCTGGTCAAGACTTGTAACTATTCACATACTTCGGAAAGCTCTGGCTCCGAGAAATCCTTGATTGGGACCGACAACCGTGCACTGGGAGTGGAGAGATGGCGGAAGTAGCATGTACCACGTGGTCGTCGTACCTGGAAGGAGTGGTGTACTGTACTTCCGGGTGGCGTAGGACCGGTCCAATCTTGGAGGAATCGTGGTAGACGAGTTGGCATATGCAAGCTTGGGTGCTACATATGCAGTGTGGATAGGGATCCTCAGCTGAGTATTATTTATCCGGATTAACGTTGCTCCTCGGTTATGGAGACTTGGTCCACTGACTGTCAACGGAGAGTGGTTCTCAACTAGGAATGTTTGAAATGTAAAATGAATCATGAACGATGAAGAATTGAGGAATACTAAATCTTTTCCAAAAGTAAAATAAGGTTTACAAAAATGCTTTTCTGCAAAAATACTTGATCTTGCTTAAGCCTTACCTTGACTACCCTAAGCCTCTCATACCTGAGTCTTCTCCCTTTTTCTTAGTCGGGTAAGTCTTGTAGAGTACCCCAGTACTCAGGGTTTGTTACCCATGCTGCAGGTATGACAGAGTCCCCGATGTGTCTTGCACCCTGCTGCGTGACCATCGTCCAGGAAGAGGCCGATGAGGCCGAAGAATAGTTGTACACCCTCGGGCTGGGTGATTATAAGTATCTCTGTTGTTCTCCACTATGTTGCCTATGTCTATTTCTATTATCAGAACTTGGTTTGTAATAACTGCACCTTAATTTCTATTTGGAACCATGTTTTGTAAAACTATTGTTATTTAAGTCTTCCGCTCTTTATTCCGATGTTATTTGTAAAAGTATGCAATGCTGCAACCGAATTGTGAGATGATCCTGCGGACATTGGGCACTAATGTAGCCCGGTGGCGAACAGGTCTTAATCACATGGAACATGGGTTCGGCTGTCAGAGGTTGACAGGGACACGTGGGCCATGGGATTAGGGTCGTTCCGTCATAGAGTGGTATCGGAGCATCTCACTTTAACGTTGCAGTGTTTCTTTTGCGAAAACATCAAAAGTTCTTTTGAGTCCAAACAAAATTTAAACTGACAATGGTATATATATTAAGCCCTATATATGTTAAGTATTGCATTGCCTTGTTCCGTAGGAACGATTCATGCATCATGTCATATCACTTAAGTATATAAATGAGTTCGTTGGGATAGTGTACCTATACCTTTTCTTGCTAGCCTTTCTCATCTATAACCTCTTGTCCAGATATGGCTCGCATCAAGCTGACCGCCCGCAAGTCGACTGGACCAAACGGTGTGCCGCGTCACCAGCTGGCGCCACGCACCGGAGAAGAGACTGGAGAATCCTCCAATGGTCGTCGTTTTCCCCGTCGTACCCGCAAACAGCTGAAGGAGGAAATCAAGAACCTGATGAGGCTGAGATGGAGAACATGGAGCATGACTTCTACCTTTCCCGCCTGGAGTTCTACGAGACACGAGCCGCTCTTGAGGAAGCTAACCAGAATGTGGTTCGCGCTATCCAGCCAGCGTGATGCAACATGGATCCGAGAGGATGTCACCAGAGCCCAGCTCCATGGACTGCAGCAGTACACCGCCCAGATCGAGCAGTTCAATGATATGCTTCATGAGGAAGTACACCAGCTGCACAACAGCTTGCACCCCGTGATTACACCAGTTGAAGTGCGGACCCCGGAAGACGGAGTCGTGGGAGGAACCTGAAGTGGAACACGAGCCCGATCAGAATGAGGAAGTGGAACCTGCTGAAGATGTCCACGTTGAAGATGAAGATGAGGAGGAAGAGCCTGAGCTTATCATCGAGGATGATGATGACGAAGAGTTGATCTTCATCGATGACGACTAGACTCCTTGTACCATCTGCTTACCTAAAACCTTAGACTAGGTTTTGGGGCGTTAGTCTGTCTTTTGCCAAGTCTGGCATGTATCTTTCTTTTTGTACCTTTTCCCCTTATCAGTCTGTTGTCATCTTTATCAAGCCAGCTATCTTTGTATCAGTGAGCTATCAATCGGTCGTTTCAGAACCTTTGTCCTATATGCTGAGTTCCGTGTTGCTTATACAGATGTCTGTGAACACCCGTACCGGAGCCAGAGGTTCTGATGATGCCAACCTCCCAAACACTCCACCTGTCCCAGCTACCCTAGCAGATGCCATTGCAGCCTTGGCCGCCGCTGCCAACCTAAGGCTCAAAACCAAGGACAGCAGAACTTTCACACGTGGTCGCCACAACCTCAACCAAGACCACCTATGTGGAATTCACCGAAACTCGTCCACCGGTCTTCACTAAGGCCGATGAACCCCTCGAAGCTGATGATTGGCTCCGCAACCATGGAGCAGAAGTTTGGTCTTATCAACTGTACCGACAATCCAGAAGCCCCGGTTCGCTTCCAGCAGCTTTGTGGTCCGGCAAGTGCTTGGTACGCCAACCTGTTCGCTGCCCAGCCAGAAGGTCCTCGGTTGACCTGGGAAGAGTTCCGCACTGCTTTCTGTGCTCATCACATCCCTTCCGGATTAATGAAGATGAAGCTTGATCGTTCCTGGCTCTCCAACAGAAGACTCCACAGTCATGCAGTAGTGGGTCAATTCAATCAGCATCTCAGCCAGTATGCCTCAGAGTATGTCAACACAGATGAGAAGAAGAGGGATTGTTTCCTCAGAGGACTGCACCCAAAGATCCGCAGGAGCTTGTCTAATAACCTGACTGGGTCTTATCACGATGTGTTGTGACCGAGCTGTTGCTTTTGAAGAAAGCAATCGCCAGGACCAGGAAAGAGAAGAAGAAGAAGAAAGCAGGGTCAAGCAGCTTCTCTGGCGGTCACAAACGCCAGAGAATCATCTATCACCCCAGCCACCACCACAATCGTCTACCTTACCCCAACCAGCAAGTGGTCGTCCGTACCGTGGCCACCACCCATAATGCCAACCAGCAGAGTGCCACACAGCCGAACGCCCCAGGTGTTCGTATCACCACTCCACAAACAGCCTACAACCATCCCTGCTACAACTGCGGTCAGCTTGGTCACTGGTCTCGTGAGTGCCCAAAGCCCAAGAGGTATGCTCAGAATGCTCAGAAGAATCTGGAGGATCTCAGCAGCCAGCAGCACCGTGCACAGCAGCAGCATGCTCAGAAAGGCAGGATTGTCAAGAAGCACGGGCAAGTCTACTACACCGCGGTCAGCGATATACCAGAAGGGGAGCCCGTCATGATCGGTAGGTTTCCTGTTGCCAATCACCCTTGCGTTGTTTGTGTTTGATTCTGGTGCATCGCATTCCTTCATCAGTCGTACTTTTGTCATCAAAAAGATTAATATCAATTGAGGATTTAAAAGAAAGTTTGTGCATATTTTCGCCTGGAGGGCGTATAAGTACTAAGGAAGTGGTTCGCAGTATACCAGTAATGTTGGGGGAACATGTATTTCCCACCACCATGATAGTGCTTCATGCTCAGGAGATAGATGTCATCCTAGGCATGAATTGGATGTGTCAGTACAAAGCCATGATCGACATCTTGAATAGAGTTGTGAGAGTGGATATTCCTAACAGTACCGCCAAACTCCTTCTCCAACTCCCAATACCTCAAAAACCAGCAGCCACACTTTTGAATACCGCCTATGTTCTGGAAATTCGGGACATCCCCATGGTTTGTGAATTCCCTGATGTTTTTCCTGAGGATTTGCCTGGTCTGCCTCCTGACCGTGACGTTGAGTTTGCCATAGAGCTAAAGCCGGGACTGCTCCTATATCCCGCAGAGCTTATCGAATGCCTCCCAGAGAGTTGCAGAATATAAAAATCCAATTACAAGATTTGTTGGACAAGGGTTTCATTCGCACAAGCTCGTCTCCTTGGGGCTGTCCTGCAATCTTTGTAAAAAGAAGAAAGACAAGACTCTCAGAATGTGTATTGATTATCGCCCACTCAATGAGGTCACCATCAAAAACAAATATCCCTTGCCTCGTATTGATCTTCTCTTTGACCAGTTAGCTGGAGCCAAAGTATTCTCCAAGATCGATCTCAGATCTGGCTACACCAAATAAAGATTCGTCCTGAAGATATTCCTAAAACAGCTTTCACCACCAGATACGGCCCTATAGGAGTACTTGGTCATGTCCTTCGGTTTGACCAATGCCCCTGCTCATTTCATGTACCTCATGAACTCTGTGTTCATGCCAGAGCTTGATAAATTCGTGGTCGTGTTCATTGACGACATCCTTGTCTACTCAAAAAACCTGAAGATCATGCCGAACATCTTGTATCGTTCTATCCCGTCTCAGAGAGCATCAGCTGTATGCCAAGTTCAGTAAATGTGAGTTCTGGTTAGATCAGATACAGTTCTTGGTCATGTCCTATCGCTGATGAAGGTGTGTCAGTTGACCCTGGTAAAGTGGCAGACATTCTGGATTGGAAGCCACCTACCACTGTTCATCAAGTCCGCAGCTTTATGGGAATGGCTGGATATTATCGTCGATTCATTCCAGATTTCTCAAGAATCGCCAAGCCTATCACTGAGTTAGTAAAGAATTCTGTGAAGTTTGTCTGGTCACCAGCCTGTGAGCAAGCCTTTCAAACATTGAAGAAACTGTTAACTACATCACCAGTGTAGCCCAGCCGAACATAGAAGCCCTTTGTGTCTTCTGTGATGCATCTGGTACTGGTTTGGGCTGTGTTTTGATGCAAGAAGGTCGAGTGATCGCATATGCCTCCCGACAGCTTAAGCGACATGAAGAGAATTACCCAACTCATGATCTCGAGTTAGCAGCAGTAGTGCATGCCTTGAAGATCTGGCGTCATTATTTGTTGGGCAGTACCTGTAATGTGTACACTGATCACAACAAAAGCCTGAAGTATATTTTCACTCAAGAGGAACTGATATGAGGCAGAGAAGATGGCTTGAGTTTAATAAGGACTATGATCTTGAAGTGCATTACCATCCGGGGTAAGGCGAATGTGGTCGCCGATGCACTCAGTCGCAAGTCTTATTGCAACTGTCTATGATGAAGAAACCCTATGATTCTTCTTTGTGTTATGAGCTGGAAAAGTTAAATATTGAAATGATTCCACAAGGAACTCTGAATAATATCAGAATAGAAACCCCTATCAGAGAACAGATCACGCTGCACAGAAAGATAACCCTGGAATCAAGCAAATCATCGAAAAGGTCCAATCCGGAAAGGCTGATTGTTTCAGGATCGATGTGATGCAGGAGTAGTATGGTTTAAGAATCGGTTAGTAGTTCCTAAAGTGCCGTTAAGAAAGTTAATCCTTGGTGAAGCACACTGACCAGATTCTCCATCCACCCCGGCAGCAAAAAAATGTACCAGGATTTGAAGCAGCAATTTCTGGTGGACAAAGATGAAGATTGAGATCGCCCGATATGTCGCTCAGTGCGATACCTGCCAGAAAGTCAAAGCCGTGCACATGAAGCCGGGAGGAGAATTGCAACCTTTACCTATACCTGCTTAGAAATGGGACGATATCAGTATGGACTTTATCAATGGTCTACCCAAGACATCAAGAGGTTTTGATTCCATATGGGTGATCGTGGATCGCCTCACTAAGCAAGCTCACTTCCTGCCAGTGAAGACCAGTTACACGTCCCCACTTATGCCACTTTGTACAAGAACCAACATAGTGAAACTCCATGGCATTCCCAAGAGCATTATCTTGATCGTGGTACCCAGTTTGTCGCAAAGTTTTGGAAAGCGTTCCATACCTCACTTGTAACCAAGCTCTTACATAGTACGGCATATCATCCACAAACCGATGGAACCAAGAGCGAGTCAACCAAGTGTTAGAGGAATGTTGAGAGCATGTGTGCTCACCTTCGCAGATACTTGGGATGACTGTTTGCCCTGGCAGAGTTCTCATATAATAACAGTTACCAAGAGAGCATCAAAATGGCACCCTGAAGCACTGTACGGCCACCGTTGTCGTACACCTCTCAATTGGTCTGAACCCGGAGAAAGGGAATTCTTTGGAGTTGACCTAGTAAAAGATATGGAAGAGAAAGTCAAGCAAATACAAGAGAACATGAAGATTGCACAGTCTCGACAGGAAAAGTTATGCTGACAAGAGACGTCGACCTCTGCAGTTCGAGATCCGGGATTATGTGTACCTAAAGGTCTCACCCACCAAAGGAGTCACTCGTTTTGGAGTCAAAGGAAAGTTAGCACCCGCTACATTGGTCCCTTTGAGATTCTGGATCGTTGTGGCAAGGTCGCTTACAAGCAAGTTTGCCCGATCATCTTTCAGCAGTTCATACTGTGTTTCATGTCTCCCAACTCAAGAAGTGTCTCCGAGTACCTGAACATGTGGTTGAAGTTGAAGGCGTGAGCTAGAAACCAGATCTGTCATACACTGAGTATCCAGTCGCGTGTTGGATCACAAGGATCGTGTTACCCGAAGAACCACCACAAGATGGTACAAGATCCAGTGGAATCAGCACTCTGAAGAAGAAGCCACCTGGGAATCCGAAGACTTTTTAGCAAAGAACTATCCCGACTTTCTCGAATCTCTGTAGATGTAAGGTTTTGCCTTTTCCTTCTAAGACGTGGAATCTCGGGGCGAGATTTCTTTTAGGGGGAAGCGCTTGTAACACCTCTGGTGTTTAACTGTAATTAACCTAACATGTCATCATCATTAGTCATTAATCATTCTTGCCTTGCATATGTTTGCTTAGTATTGTGTAGCAATCTTTTCAAAAACCCTAAAAGCCCAAATCTTCCTATAAGGGCAAAAATGGTAATTTCACCTCTGTGCCTAGCTTTGTGTAATTCTTGTTCAGTTGGATGTCTTGAAGTTTTGTTTGTGTTGGCCAAAGTTCAAAAACCAAAATCAGATTTCAAATCCTTTGCAAAACCCTGATTTCCAAACCCTGGATTTATCCCTCTTTTTGTAATTCTAAAATTATTCAAAATTTGAGGTTGGTCCAAAAAGCAAAGTTGTAGATCTGGCCAAGAGAAACAACTTTGGTATTTACAAATTTTCAAGTTTCTGTACAAAGTTTGAAGTAAATCCCAATTCATTCAAATTCCAGTTTTGTTCCCTTTTCAGTTTTCAAAATTTATTTAAAAACTATTGAGTTCCAGAAAAAAGTGTATATTAGCAAAGTTGTAGGTTTTTGTCAAATGGAACAACTTCATATATAAAGATTTTCAAGTTTCAGTTTGAAATCAAAGTAATTTTGATTTTAATCAAATTTGAAAAGTGTCCCCTTTCTGTTTTTGAATATAGTTCAAAGACTATTTGGAATTTGAAAATACTCATATTGAAAAGTTGTAGATCTCTTTTTTCTGAGCAACTTTGGTATTTTGAGTTTTGTCGCACAGTTCAAATTTTGGAGAAATTTGCAAAATAAAAAAACTGGCCAAAGTCAAACCCTAGCCCCTACATGTTCTTCTTCCCGTAGAGCCAGGGGAGGGGGGGGCCCGGCCATGGCGCCGGCGCTGCGCCTGCAGCGCATACGGCTGCTCCCCATGCGCCCTTTCCTGCCGCCACTGTCTCCCTGTTCCCTCCCCCCCCGCACCGCACGCAAGCTCTGACCATCGCTCCGGCCCTACTGCTCCTGCTCGCCGCCGCCGCGTGGCCATTGCCGGCGCTGCCTGCGCCCGAGCCCCGGCTGCACGCCAGCGCCTCCGCCAGAGTGCAATCGAGTGCGCGTGCGCTCGCCGAGCTTATCCAGCCATCACCCGGTCTCTCTATCGGCCGCTATCCGCCTCTATAAAAGCCCCGCCGTGTCCGAGCTCCTCACTCACCTCCGCCACCGTGGCCAGCCCACTCCAGACCCTCCGCCGCTCAACCAACTAGCCCAACAGCTCCGTCTTGAGCTCGTGAAGCTTCCCCGCTCTTCAATTTCATCTCTAACCGCCTCCTATCGCCCGGCGTAGCTCGCCGTTCCCATCTCCGGCAGAAACCCGGCGAGCTCGGTTCGTGAAATACTCCCTCTCCGGCCACGATACCTTCCCCTGACCCCTGTGTCAGCTTCCTCGGTTCGTGCGACTCTGACCATGCCTTGCGGTCTCGTGTGTTGCCAGGGTCGTCGGAGCGCCGCTCGCCGCTCGCCGCCGAAAGAGCTCCACCGAACCACCGCCCCGCCGAGCCCCGCTGTCTCCGACCGTGGTAAGCCCTCGAAGCCCCTCGGTCTCTGCTTTTAACGGCGCAAGCTCGAGCCAGGCCTCGGGCGCACGCGTTCACTGTGGCTCGAGCCAGGCCTCGAGCACACTTTTCCGTCTCGCCCGAGCCCAAGCCTCGAGCGGACAGACCCTCACCACTTCGCTCGAGCCAGGCCTCGAGCGGACTCGTGCACCCTCCGCTTCGTCGAGCTAGGCCTCGGACGGACGCTTGCTTTTCCGTCTCGCCCGAGCCTCCCGTCTCGCCCGAGCCTTCCGTCTCGCCCGAGTCCGCTTCGCCCGAGCCTCCGGGCCAGCCTCGGACGAGCAGTCACTTTCCGCCGACTCGCCCGAGCCCGTTTCGCCCGACCCTTCATAGAAGGAGCACAGTGCTCTTTTTCCTTTTGGGGAGTTATGAATAGTGTTCTGTTTTCTCTTTTTTGTGTGAATTAATCTGTTGTTCCTTAAATCCTGATAAAATTATGGTATGCTCCATGCACTGTGTAGTATTTTATAAAAATATGAAACTTGACTTTTCTGCAAGAATTTAAAAATGTAAAATCCCTCTTTTATTAATAAATGGATAGTTTTGGATTTTTAGAAAATTATTTATAACTCCAAAAATCATGAGACTAATTTTTGTGAGCTTCCTATGCCATGTTTAGTCTCTGGTGAAATTTTGAAGTCTTTTGGAACAAGTTGATTTTTGAGCATTTATCTTTAATTGTTAAATAGTGCCTTTTGTTAATTAATGTCTGGAATTATTTGAGCACCTTAATGACCTCCAAAAATTATGAAATTTGTTTTGCCATCTATCTACACCATAATGAACTTATGTGATTAATTTGGTAATTTTTGGAGCAACTTCATAAAATGACCTTTTTAAATAATTAAGGAAAATAGAAAAAGTGATTAGGGTTCATGTTGTATGCCCTGTTTTGCATTGTTCATGCTAGCATACTCATGTGCATGCATCATTGCATTCGTATAGTCACCGAAGAAGGAGTCAAGATCGAGGCAGCCGCCGACGAACCCTGTCCCTGAGGCTACCCCGAGCTCCGACAACTGCCCTGCCGCCTTCGAGCCTGCCCTCTTTGCTCTTCAAGGCAAGCCCCGGTGCATTTAACCCTTCCCTTGAATTTATAAAATGATTTCCTTAAATGCTTTTGAGTTAAATTATTGCATTAGGTTTATAGGAGTTGTGTGCTATCCTAATTGATGCACTATCCACCTTGACCACTGATACACCTGATACCTACTTTTCAAAAGTATTTGAAAAATGCTTAGCAATGCTTATTGAATTAGACTTTGCAATAAAATGCCAATTTCAAAGTGTGATCACTTAAGGAATGTTTATGGGAATTTTGGTCTTACTCCCCGGCTGTTGGCTAGGTATCTGATCCGTACCTAGTCAATAGCGAGGAGAGGTTGTCCGAGCGTACGGTGCCGTCATGTTGTAGTCCGGGACTCAACAGTTGACACCGACCGGGACAGGGTTGAAAAACTGACAGGGACTATTACGCTTGGGTGAGGATATAACCAAGGTATAGTTCTGGCTGGAAAATTAGGGACCATCCGTATGGGGGCCTGCTGGTCAAGACTTGTAACTATTCACATACTTCGGAAAGCTCTGGCTCCGAGAAATCCTTGATTGGGACCGACAACCGCGCACTGGGAGTGGAGAGACTGGCGGAAGTAGCATGTACCCACGTGGTCGTCGTACCTGGAAAGGAGTGGTGTACTGTACTTCCGGGTGGCGTAGGACTGGTCCAATCTTGGAGGAATCGTGGTAGACGAGTTGGCATATGCAAGCTTGAGTGCTACATATGCAGTGTGGATAGGGATCCTCAGCTGAGTATTATTTATCCGGATTAACGTTGCTCCTCGGTTATGGAGACTTGGTCCACTGACTGTCAACGGAGAGTGGTTCTCAACTAGGAATGTTTTGAAATGTAAAATGAATCATGAACGATGAAGAATTGAGGAATACTAAATCTTTTCCAAAGTAAAATAAGGTTTACAAAAATGCTTTTCTGCAAAATACTTGATCTTGCTTAAGCCTTACCTTGACTACCCTAAGCCTCTCATTCCTGAGTCTTCTCCCTTTTTCTTTAGTCGGGTAAGTCTTGTTGAGTACCCCAGTACTCAGGGTTTGTTACCCATGCTGCAGGTATGACAGAGTCCCCGATGTGTCTTGCACCCTGCTGCGTGACCATCGTCCAGGAAGGGGCCGATGAGGCCGAAGAATAGTTGTACACCCTCGGGCTGGGTGATTATAAGTATCTCTGCTGTTCTCCACTATGTTGCCTATGTCTATTTCTATTATCAGAACTTGGTTTGTAATAACTGCACCTTAATTTCTATTTGGAACCATGTTTTGTAAAACTATTGTTATTTAAGTCTTCCGCTCTTTATTCCGATGTTATTTGTAAAAGTATGCAATGCTGTAACCGAATTGTGAGATGATCCTGCGGACATTGGGCACTAATGTAGCCCGGTGGCGAACAGGTCTTAATCACATGGAACATGGGTTCGGCTGTCAGAGGTTGACAGGGACACGTGGGCCATGGGATTAGGGTCGTTCCGTCACATTGAGGTTCTGGACCTCTAGGCCTAACAGCACGCCTCTGAACATTAGGCACATGTACATCATGGAAAGGATGGTACATGTCCGTGTTGTTCATCTCCTTTGCACGGCGCGCCTCTCTCTTACACCAAAAGCAAAACTCCCTCAAGTGTCCATCTCTCCCACAGTGCTCACAATGGTACCTCACCGATCTCAAAGGGGGTTGTTGGTACTCACGGTAGTGGGTGTGGATAACTTTGCCCTTCTGTGGCATAAGCTCCTCCTGGATGGGTGGCATGGTGTCAAGCTTGTTCTTGAGGTGGTTTGGTTTGGGAGCCCATGATTGTTTTTTGGGTGGAGCTCTCGGAGGTTCAACAAAGATCCCATCCTTGGTGTTAGGCTTGAGAGGTTCTTCAGGTGGTATCTTGGTAAGCTTGGGAGTAGTGGTGGAGTTGGGCTTCTCACATGGGTTAAGACCACTCGACTCTTCAATCTTCCCAAAAGATGAAACATCAACACCCGGAGCAAAACCTACAACTGGACCTCCAGCAGCTCGCTTGAATTGGGAGATCATCATCCCGAGCTGCGGCTCACCACTAGACACCCATGACAAGATGGTCCGAAGGTATGTATTTTCCTCCTCGGTTTGCATCTTGTCATGCTTCACATTGGCAATCTCCATCTCCAAACCCTCACAAAGAACACACCTAGCCACACATGTGCTACCTGAGTTGTGCGGATACATGGGTGTATGCCGAGTCTCTGAGTGATGAGTGATTGTCAACTGGGATGATGCGCATGTTCTTTGGCTTGTGTTGTGCAGGTGTTGAGCACAGATACAGTGATCAGAGGCAAGGTGAAGGTCAAGTAGAATTGTGTCGTGCCGATGGACCGAGAGTGGCGAAGGGCGGATGTGAGACTTGGACTAAGGGACCGGTGGCCCTACGATCAGCTGTGGTGGCTGGCAGCCTGGGACAGTGACGAGCGAAGACTTGCGGTCATGTGTTTCCTGAGTCATGGACTTGGGGACACGTGTCGGTGGACGGGGTGCACGGGCGGTGCATCCCCTCTACGACGTCGATTTGGTGGTAGAGCCAGAGAAAAACCATCGGGTTGGACGGTTTCCAGGTTTGGGCCTCAAAACCTGGGCGCTGAGGGTTTCCGAGTTTGGCCACAAAACTCGGGCTGAGGACGGTTTCCAGGTTTGGGCCTCAAAACCTGGGCGCTGCGGGTTTGCTGAGTTTGGGCCTCAAAACTCAGATGCTGGTGGGCTGGTTTCCCGGTTTGGGCCTCAAAACTGGGGGTTGGCTGAAAGGCTGGTTTCCCGGTTTGGGCCTCAAAACCGGGGGTGCGACGTCCAGGAAAAGGACGCGGAGCGGTGGCGGCACGTGGCAGCAATCGGGAGGTTGCGTCGAGGCAACGCTATGAGTTGTGCGAGCGTGGCCGTCGGATCTACCAACCACCGAGTTGGTCCAGAATAACCTTAGGGTTTAGCTGGCTCGCTCTGTAAGTAGAGAGGGGTAGAATAGGAATAGAATAGGAATTAGGAATAGGATAAGTAGAGGGAGACACCCTCCTCCCTTCTTATCTCAGTCATTTGCTCTTTTGCTTCTAGGTTTTCTTGCTGTCCCACTCCTCTGCTGTAGCGAACCTGAGATCCACAGAGAAGAGAACAATACCTCTTTGTTCACGAGATTTTGAGGAAGTGAGACCGTAATCTCACTGTTGTAGCATGTGGTAGCCACACGGTTGCAATTTGTGGTTGTGATTCGCGTTTTGTTCGTGTTCTTCGCGGAATCCTCTTTCTCCACGTTTTTCCCGTCGCTCGATCTCTTTGCTCGGTTCATCTTTTGCAAATCCATTTGAACCAAGTTGTCCTAGGTCGTGAGGCACTTCTTTCCACCGAAGGAATTCACCTCTAACCTCACGGTCTAGGAGATCGATCGATTTTAGTTTCGGGTCAAGCTTTTCTTCTTTCCCCCGAATTTCTACGATTCATCGATTTGGAGATAGGTTCGAGCCATGATCTCTTAGAGATAGCTCACTATCTTCCTTATGACTCCTCTCACCAAGTTTCATCCCTAGAGGATTTGTTTTGGGTGAGATCGAGTTGAATCGGTGGGCGAACAGTTCATTGTCGGGGTGACCGGACGCTTGATTCGTGGCGACCGGATGCTAGGGCAGTGCATCCGGTGGTTGAACACTCTCTGTGTTCATTTTGGTCTTGACCGGACACTGGACACAGACTGACCAGACGCACCTCCAGAGTCCGGTCATTGGATGTTCCTTGCGATTCTTCTCTGCGCGATGACCGGACTCACCCCTGGGTACTGACCAGACGCACAGCTGCCACTGTTCATTTGGGTTTTTTTTGTCAGTTGACCGGACGCACAGGTTGTGACCGGACGCACTGCCTCACAGAGTCCTGTCCAACACAGTAAGGTCCCAAAATCAGTTTTTGTGTGACCGGACGCGTCCGGTCCCTGCTGACCGGACGCTGACCAGAGTCCGGTCGTGACTGTTTTGCGCGTACTCACTCGCCGTTTGCTCGTCTGTTGTCGGATTTGATTTCTGTCTTTTGTGTTGGCCTTCTAGAGTTGTGTAGTGTCCCGCTGTGCTTCTTGGAAGCATCTACCCTACATCTAGGGTCTTGGACACTAGCAAGCTCTAGGGTTTGCTTTTGGGTTGATTATTGGGACAGTGGTGACAAATTTCCGAAAGGAAAATTTGAAGCTCCCATTCACCCCCTCCTCTGGTCGCTTTCTGGTTGCTTCTCGGTCCTTCAATTGGTACCGGAGCGGGTTAAGGATCTTCCACCTTAGCCGGTTCCAGATCCACAGAAGGCGACATGGATCGCGGCATGGGCAAACCACCGTTTTTCGATGGGATGAACTATGCGTATTGGAAGATACGCATGTCGGCCTATCTGCAGAGTTTGGGCGCTTCCATCTGGGATATTTGCAACTCTGCCGATTACGTGGTCTTGGCTGCTCGTGTCTCTCAGCTTCAGATCGATGAGCACGATGCCAATAGCCGAGCACATAATGCTCTTTTCTCATGTTTGAGCATGAGTGAGTTTGATCGTGTTTCTCACCTCGCTACGGCTCGGGAGATTTGGGCTACCCTCATGCGCTTTCATGAGGGAACCTCTCAAGTCAAAACCCGCCTCTACGAGTCGTTCAAGCGAGAGTATGAGAACTTTCGACATATGCCTGGCAAGAGCATAGAAAGTTTATTCGCTCGCTTTCAGGTGATTGTCAACAGGATGAGGGCTTACAAGGAGCTGTTGCCTTTCGACGATCATGAGAGAGCTTTGATGCTACTCCATACTCTTGATCGGACAGTGTGGGATTCCAAAGTTCAGGCGATCATCGAATCACCTAACTATGAGACCCTCACGTGCGACGAGCTCTTCAGTAAGCTCAAGTCCAGTGAGATTGATGCCATGGCGAGGGCTTCTTATGAAAATCCTTCTGGCCCGACTATGGCTTTGGTTTTTGGCTCTTCTGCTAACCCCTCTAGAGGTTTTGCTCTTTCATCTCTCTTTTCTGTCACAGAGGACCAGCTGGAGTCTTTGGGGGATGACGAGTTGGCAATGCTTGCCAACCGGTTCTCGCGGTTTCACAACAACCGCATGAACCATCGCCACGGAGGAGGACGCTCAGGATGCTATGAGTGCGGCGACCCTGATCACTTCATCGCCAACTGCCCCAAGAAGAAGAACACATATGGGAAGGGCGATCATGGGCACAAGTACGACTCCAGCAAGCGCAAGGAGAAGTACATCCCCGCGAGACACAAGCGGAGGGGCGGCTTCGACAAGGAGTACATCAAGAAGAAGTACTTGGAGAAGGCCCAGGCTGAGCAGCGTGCGTTCTTCGCCACGCTCAGCGACGTTGACAGCTCGAATGACGACTCCACTTGCTCAAGCGATGACGAGTCCGAGAAGAAGAAGAGGATCGAGGACAAGCTGAATGGTCTCGGCTTCTTCGCCGACGACGACGACCTCTGCACCATGGCCCTCGGCAAGGAGGTCGACAGCGAGCTGATGAACTCCCCTCGGGATGACGACGACGACGACACCTCCCAGGTATCTCTGACCCATGATGAGCTTTCTGCTGAGGTCGAGAAACTTACTGCTGCGCTCCTTAGTCAATATAAGTTGCTTAGGCGAGCCGCTAGAGAGCGCAAGGAGTTTAGGCAGAAGTGGGAGGATACGGTGAAGGAACTTGATTCTGTCAAGTCCACTGTGGTCGTTACTGATGAGGAGGAGTGTGAGATGTGCACCACGCACATGACTGACCTTCTCACTTTGAGAAGCAAGTATGTTGCGTTGGTAGGAGAGATGGATGAGCTGAAGGCTAGACCCTCGCTGTTGGGTGCATGCAAGAGTTGTCCTGTCTTGCAATCCGAGTTGGCAGAGAAGAATGCCAAGATCGTGTCTCTTGAGGAGGCCTGCTCGGGTAGCACTTGTGTGACTAGGTGCGCTTTGTGTGAGGGTTTGGAGATGGAGATTGCTAACATGAAGCATGACAAGATGCAAACCGAGGAGGAAAACACATACCTTCGGACCATCTTGTCATGGGTGTCTTGTGGTGAGCCACAGCTCGGGATGATGATCTCCCAATTCAAGCGAGCTGCTGGAGGTCCTGATGTAGGTTTTGCTCCGGGTGTTGATCTTTCTGCTTTTGGGAAGATTGGAGAGTCGAGTGGTCTGAACCCAAGTGAGATGCCCAACTCCAGCACTACTCCCAAACTTACCAAGCTTCCACCCAAAGAGCCTCTCAAGCCTAACACCAAGGACGGAGTGTTTGAAGAACCTCCGAGAGCCCCACCCAAGAACCAAGTGTGGCATCCCAAACCCAATCACTTGAAGAACAAGCTTGATACGATGCCACCTATCCAGGAGGAGTGTTTGCCACAGAAGGGCAAGGTGATCCACACCCACAACCATGTGTACCAACAACCCCCTTTAAGAGCGGTGAGGTACCATTGTGAGCATTGTGGGAGAGATGGACACTTGAGCGAGTTCTGCTTTCGGCGCAAGAGAGAGGCGCGCCGTGCTAGGGAGATGAACAACCCGGACATGTACCATCCTTTCCATGATGTACATGTGTCGAATCTTCAGAGGAGAGCTGCTAGGCCCAGAGGTCCAGAACCTCAATTTTCCAGGCCTAGGTAGAGGAGTGCTCCGAGGAGGGATGCTAGGCCTAGAGGCACAGTGCCTCAAGTTCCTAGGCCTAGGCCTCGTAGAAAGCGTGCCCGGCGGGAGCCTGCTGTTGTAGGCTATGGACCCTGTGGCGGTGGCTTTGTAGTTGAGCGTTTTCCCCCACCGCGTTTTGAGTATCGCGGTGAGCGCTCCTTCCCCAGCGGACCATGTTCTTCTAAACATGGTGATCGCTTTCTTTGTAGGTGTGCTAGGAATGGTCTTTTCACTAACTGTTCTTTTGAGCAGCCGGCCCAACACTGGTATTCCCCTTACTTCACTAACCCCAGTGTTGGACCGTATGCTCACCCTATGTCTTTTTATTGATGTAGGTAAAACAATTGGAGAACGTTTGGTTGGTGGATTCCGGGTGTTCGAGGCACATGACCGGAAAGGCCAAGTGGTTCTCCAGTCTTAGTCCGGTCGCCGGAAAGGAGTATATCACCTTCGGCGACAACGGCAAAGGTAAGGTGCTGTCTCGTGGGTCTATGCGGGTTAATGAGCACTTTGTGTTGCGCGATGTTGCTCTTGTTTCTAACCTGCATTTTAACCTTCTTTCTGTTTCGCTACTCTTTGATGACGACTATGAGATTCGTTTTAAACCGAATCTCCGTCGTATTTTGGACCCTCAGGGCAATATTGTATGTGTGATTTCGCCCTTTGGGAAAGTCTTTTGTGTGGATTTCTCGGAGTCTTTTGGCATCTCTCGTTGTCTTGTGGCTGGACCTTCCTCTTCTGATCTTTGGAAGTGGCATAGAGACTTGGACATTTGAGCTTCGACTTGCTTGCAAGGCTTAGTTCACTTGGCCTAATCCGAGGTTTGCCCAAGTTATCAATGGAGAAGGATCTTGTTTGCCACTCTTGTAGACACAGGAAGATGGTTGCCGCTCCCCACCATCCAGTGACTCAGGTCATGACCAAGCGCCCTGGAGAGCTTTTGCACATAGACCTTGTTGGTCCGGCTCGGGTGAGCTCGGTTGGGGGGAAGTGGTATGTGCTTGTTGTTGTTGATGACTTTTTGAGATATTCGTGGGTCTTCTTTTTACCTGAGAAGACCGAGACTTTCTCCTTTGCTCGCAATCTGATTTTGCGTCTTCAGAATGAGTTCCCTTTGAACTCAATGCGAGCTATTAGGAGTGATAATGGTTCCGAATTCAAGAATTCGGATTTTGAGAAGTTTTGTAACTCTTTGGGTTCAGAGCATCAGTTTTCTTCCCCCTACACACCCCCTCAGAATGGTGTTGTAGAGAGGACGAATCGGACCCTTGTAGAGATGGCCAGGACAATGCTCGATGAGCATAGGACTCCTAGGCGATATTGGGCCGAAGCCATGAGCACTGCATGCTATATTTCCAATCGCATTTTTCTTCGAGCTTTCTTGAAGAAGACTTCTTATGAGTTGCGTTTTGGAAAACAGCCCAAGCTGAGTTATTTTCGAGTTTTTGGTTGCCACTGTTTTATACTCAAAAAGGGCAACTTGGACAAGTTTGAGTCTCGTTCTTCTGACGGTGTGTTTTTGGGTTATGGCACTCACACTCGAGCTTATCGCGTACTTAACCTTGACACTAATCGAGTCATGGAGACATCCGATGTCACCTTCGACGAGACCATGGTTTGTCCTTCTTCTCGTTTTGAGCGTGCAGGTGATCATGAGGTTGGCGAGCCTCTTTTTGATGATGAAGAAGAAGGTGCTGATGGGATAGATGACCCAGCACCTCCTCCACCTGCTGTGCCGCAAAGAGCGGCTTCTACTACGACTCACGGCCCCGACACGTCTTCTTCCTGGGGGCCGTGGGATCCGCCACCCCGAGCGGTACCCTTTGTACCCGGGGAGGCACCAGCTGCTGCTGAGGGGGAGATCACTTCAGCAAGGGAGGCGCCACGACACATTCAGCTTCAGCACCCGCCTCAGCAGATCATCAGCAGCATCGACGAACGCGTCACCCAGTCAAGGCAAATCTCTCACTTTGCTCATTCTGCATTTGTTGCTGATTTTGAACCCCGGGATGTTGGACACGCTTTGACGGATCCGGATTGGGTCAATGCCATGCATGAGGAGCTTGAGAACTTTGAGAGAAATCGGGTTTGGGTTCTAGTGTCTCCACCTTTTGAGTGTCACCCAATTGGGACAAAATGGGTTTTCAAAAACAAACAAGGAGAAGATGGCCATGTTGTGAGAAACAAGGCCAGACTCGTAGCCCAGGGATATAGTCAGAAGGAGGGGATAGACTATGAGGAGACGTTTGCTCCTGTAGCTCGTTTGGAGGCAATTAGGATACTCTTGGCCTTTGCTGCTTCCCAAGGTTTCAAACTTTTTCAAATGGATGTCAAGAGTGCCTTCTTAAACAGCTACATAGAAGAGGAGGTGTATGTTAGACAACCCCCCGGTTTCGAAAATCCCAAGTTTCCAAACCATGTCTTTAGACTCCACAAAGCTTTGTATGGTTTGAAACAAGCCCCTAGAGCCTGGTATGATAGGTTGAAAACCTTTTTTGCTTGCTAAGGGTTTTAAAATGGGATGTGTAGATAAAACGCTCTTTCTCCTCAAGCAAGGCACTGATACTCTTGGTCCAAATTTACGTGGATGATATAATTTTCGGTGGTTCTTCTCACGCTTTGGTTGCCAAGTTTGCAAACACTATGAGCAGGGAGTTCGAGATGAGCATGATGGGCGAATTGACGTTTTTCCTCGGGTTGCAAATCAAGCAATCCCGAGAAGGGACGTTCATGCACCAGGGCAAGTACACCCGGGACATTTTGAAGAAATTCGACATGGGTGAGGCCAAGCCTCTTCCAACACCCATGGCGACCACGACGGCCCTGGATGCGGACAAGGAGGGAGAAAGCAGTAGATCAGAAGGAGTACCCGAGTATGATCGGGTCGCTGCTGTACCTGACGGCGACACGCCCGGACATCCAGTTCGCGGTGTGTCTGTGCGCGCGATTTCAGTCGTCGCCGCGCACTTCTCACCGTCAGGCGGTCAAGCGCATTATGAGGTACTTATCCTTCACTCCAGAATTTGGGATTTGGTATTCTGCTTCCTCCACCCTCTCGCTTTGCGGTTATTCCGATGCCGATTTTGCTGGTTGCCGTATTGACCGCAAGTCCACTTCTGGGACTTGCCAGTTTATTGGTTCTTCTCTTGTTTCGTGGTCCTCTCGCAAGCAGTCTAGTGTCACCCAGTCTACCACAGAGGCTGAGTATGTTGCTGCGGCTAGCTGCTGTTCCCAGTTACTCTGGATGATGGCCACTTTGCGTGATTTTGGTCTGAGCTTTTCTCGTGTTCCTTTGCTTTGTGACAGCACGAGTGCGATTAGCGTTGCTAAGAACCCCGTGCTGCACTCGAAGACCAAACACATTGATGTGCGCTTTCATTTTCTGCGAGACCACTATGAGAAGGGTGATATCGACCTTCGCCATGTCGATACTCATCATCAGTTGGCTGATATTTTCACCAAGCCTTTGGACCAATCAACTTTTAATCGGTTGAGAGGTGAGCTTGGTGTGTGTTTCCCCTTTTAGATGGGGGAAACATTTTTGACTCTTGTACGATACACTAACTTTGTGTTTTTCAGTTGTTTTTGCTTCTTTTTGGTTTCTTCATGCATCTTTTCATTTTAGCATACGCTTTTACATTCTGAGCTTCATGAATATAGTCTGAAGAATGTAACTATGCTCTATGTAGTCTTTGCTCCGATGCTTTATGTTGATGTTGTAGCTTATGCTCTTTCTGATCACTGATGCATACTGTGAGCTGAGCTATTTTTGAATGGTGAATTTGATAATGAACTTAAAACTTGCAAATGTTCACCATTGAGATATGCAACTAGCATGTGTAGGATGTGTTGAGGTCATTCCTGCTTTTCATATAAGCTAGGTTGCTATGTCTCTAGTATTGAGTCATTCACTTGCTTGGTATGTCATAATCTGTGTAAAATCTGAACCAAGTTAAGTGAATTGAAAAGATCGAGATGGGTTTGCTTGTTAGCACCTCACAGTTTCGAGACTGTTTCCCATTGCACTTTTGGGTTAAACTTGAGTTGTGTAGTGTATGACCGAAACGGTAGCTTTAAGCTTCTGATTGCTTCGGCATAGGCTTCGCACAGTTGAAAAGTTAGGCAACAACAAGCATTCAACCTCTCGCAGTCACATGCTAATTTCTGAACTCGTGTAATTTCATCGCTGCAACTCCGATTAAAATTTGAAATCACAAGTATATGCTTCATGTTTCAATTGGTATCAGCATGATGATTGAACTGTGCTAGGGGTAGTTCACCTTGTATACATATTTAGTACTTGTTTGACTTCCTGTCTATACATGTCTGCTATTTTGATGGTGAATACCTTTTTGGCAACAAACTGCTCTTTTTGCTCTCATTTCAGACTTAGTGATCAGTTTGAGCCTTTGCTAGCATTCTGTGCATTTTTCTGAGTCATTGGATCAGAACTCTGTAGAGCATCTTTGCACTCTTTTAAGTATACTCCTGAAGCTCCTAACTTCCATTTTTGACTCATATGCATTTTGGAAGGGGAGAAATCTGCGTGTTGGCACTTTTTGTTGGTGCATTTTCTGAGGGGAAGCATTGTTTCTTGTTGGTGCACTTTCTGAGGGGAAGCATTGTTTCTTGATGGTGCATTTTCAACTAAGGGGGAGAGAATTGCAAATCATAACCCTCCATTTGTTTAGGGAGAGCCTTGAGAACCTTCCTAGTTGTTTGCACTATTCGAGGGCGAGTTTTTGCTGCTTCCTAATTGGCCGTAAGGCTTTGGTATCGAGCTTTCTTTGCTAGTTGTGTTGAGCCTCTGTGCCTCTATCTTGAGGGACTAGCATTTTGCTTTGATATTTTCAATTGGTATTTGCTAGCGGCGTTGAGCCTGTTCTACCTCTTCTTGAGGGCTAGTTTTGCTTTGCTTGGTCGCGTCGAGCCGTTGCCCATGTCTTTGGGGACCAAGTTGTCTTGCTCTTTCCACTTGACATTCTTCGGCTTTGCTATGCTTTTGGGTCATTTGGTTGAGTTCTCTTTTCTTCTTCTTTCTTCCTTCTTCTGCTTCCATTATGATTTGTGTTGGTAGTTGGCAATGCACTCATCAAGGGGGAGATTGCGGATACATGGGTGTATGCCGAGTCTCTGAGTGATGAGTGATTGTCAACTGGGATGATGCGCATGTTCTTTGGCTTGTGTTGTGCAGGTGTCGAGCATGGATACAGTGATCAGAGGCAAGGTGAAGGTCAAGTAGAGACGTGTCGTGCCGATGGACCGAGAGTGGCGAAGGGCGGACGTGAGGCTTGGACTGAGGGACCGGTGGCCGAGGATCAGCTTGGTGGCTGGCAGCCTGGGACAGCGACGAGCGAAGACTTGCGGTCATGTGTTGCCTGAGTCGTGGACTTGGGGACACGTGTCGGTGGACGGGGTGCACGGGCGGTGCATCCCGTCTACGACGTCGGTTTGGTGGTAGAGCTAGAGAAAAACCATCGGGTTGGACGGTTTCCAGGTTTGGGCCTCAAAACCTGGGTGCTGAGGGTTTCCGAGTTTGGCCACAAAACTCGGGCTGAGGACGGTTTCCAGGTTTGGGCCTCAAAACCTGGGCGCTGCGGGTTTGCTGAGTTTGGGCCTCAAAACTCAGATGCTGGTGGGCTGGTTTCCCGGTTTGGGCCTCAAAACTGGGGGTTGGCTGAAAGGCTGGTTTCCCGGTTTGGGCCTCAAAACCGGGGGTGCGACGTCCAGGAAAAGGACGCGGAGCGGTGGCGGCACGTGGCAGCAATCGGGAGGTTGCGTCGAGGCAACGCTATGAGTTGTGCGAGCGTGGCCGTCGGATCTACCAACCACCGAGTTGGTCCAGAATAACCTTAGGGTTTAGCTGGCTCGCTCTGTAAGTAGAGAGGGGTAGAATAGGAATAGAATAGGAATTAGGAATAGGATAAGTAGAGGGAGACACCCTCCTCCGTTCTTATCTCAGTCATTTGCTCTTTTGCTTCTAGGTTATCTTGCTCTCCCACTCCTCTGCTGTAGCGAACCTGAGATCCACAGAGAAGAGAACAATACCTCTGTGTTCATGAGATTTTGAGGAAGTGAGACCGTAATCTCACTGTTGTAGCGTGTGGTAGCCACACGGTTGCAATTCGTGGTTGCGATTCGTGTTTTGTTCGTGTTCTTCGCGGAATCCTCTTTCTCCATGTTTTTCCCGTCGCTCGTTCTCTTTGCTCGGTTCATCTTTTGCAAATCCATTTGAACCAAGTTGTCCTAGGTCGTGAGGCACTTCTTTCCAACGAAGGAATTCACCTCTAACCTCACGGTCTAGGAGATCGATCGATTTTAGTTTCGGGTCAAGCTTTTCTTCTTTCCCCCGAATTTCTACGATTCATTGATTTGGAGATAGGTTCGAGCCATGATCTCTTAGAGATAGCTCACTATCTTCCTTATGACTCCTCTCACCAAGTTTCATCCCTAGAGGATTTGTTTTGGGTGAGATTGAGTTGAATCGGTGGGCGAACAGTTCATTGTCGGGGTGACCGGACGCTTGATTCGTGACGACCGGACGCTAGGGCAGTGCGTCCGGTGGTTGAGCACTCTCTGTGTTCATTTTGGTCTTGGCCGGACGCTGGACACAGACTGACCGGACGCACCTCCAGAGTCCGGTCGTTGGATGTTCCTTGTGATTCTTCTCTGCGCGATGACCAGACTCACCCCTGGGTACTGACCGGACGCACAGCTGCCACTGTTCATTTGGGTTTTTTTGTCAGTTGACCGGACGCACAGGTTGTGACCGGATGCACTGCCTCACAGAGTCTGGTCCAACACAGTAAGGTCCCAAATCAGTTTTTGTGTGACCGGACGCGTCCGGTCCCTACTGACCGGACGCTGACCAGAGTCCGGTCGTGACTGTTTTGCGCGTACTCACTCGCCGTTTGCTCGTCCGTTGTCGGATTTGATTTCCGTCTTTTGTGTTGGCCTTCTAGAGTTGTGTAGTGTCCCGCTGTGCTTCTTGGAAGCATCCACCCTACATCTAGGGTCGTGGACATTAGCAAGCTCTAGGGTTGGCTTTTGGGGTTGATTATTGGGATAGTGGTGACAAATTTCCAAAAGGAAAATTTGAAGCTCCCATTCACCCCCCCTCTGGTCGTTTTCTGGTTGCTTCTCAGTCCTTCAAGTTGGCCTCTTCAAGAGACACAATCTTGGCATTCTTCTCTGCCAACTCAGATTGCAAGCCCGCACAGGACTTGCACACACCCAACAGCGAGGATCTAGCCTTCAGCTCATCCACCTCTCCTACCAACGCTACATACTTACCTCTCAAAGTGAGTAGGTCAGTCATGTGTGTGGTGCACATCTCACACTCCTCCTCCTTGGTGACAACAACGGTGGACTTGAGAGATTCAAGTTCCATAACCGTATCCTCCCACTTCTGCCTAAACTCCTTGCGCTCTCTAGCAGCACGCCTAAGCAACTTATCCTGACTAAGGAGCGCGGCAGTAAACTTCTCGACCTTAGCAGAAAGCTCGTCGGGGGTCTGAGATACCTGGAAGGTGTCATCGTCATCGTCGTTGTTCCGAGGAGTGTCCTCCAGCTCGCCATCGACCTCCTTGCCGAGAGCCAAGGTGCAGAAGCCCTCGTCGTCGGCGAAGAAGCAGAGGCCGTTGAGCTTGTCCTCGATTCTCTTCTTTTTCTCGGACTCATCGTCGCTTGAGGAAGCGGAGTCGTCATCCGAGTCGTCGACGTCGCCGAGCGTGGCGAAGAACGCACGCTGCTCAGCCTGAGCCTTCTCCAAGTACTTCGTCTTGATGTACTCCTTGTTGAAGCCGCCCTTCCGCTTGTGCTTCACGGGGACGTACTTCTCCTTGCGCTTGCCAGAGTCATACTTGTGCCCATGATCCGCCTTGTCGAAGGTCTGCTTGTTCTTCTTCGGGCAATTGGCGATGAAGTGGTTGGGGTCGCCGCACTCAAAACATCCTGAGCGTCCTCCTCCGCGGCGACGGTTCATGCGGTTGTTGTGAAACCGCGATAACCGGTTGGCGAGCATAGCCAACTCGTCATCCCCCAAAGACTCCAGCTGCTCCTCTTTGACAGAAAAGAGAGAAGAGAGTGCAAAACCTCCAGAGGGGTTAGCAGAAGAGCCAGAAAGCAAAGCCATCGACGGGCCAGAAGGATTTTCATAAGAAGCCCTCGCCATGGCATCAATCTCACTGGACTTGAGCTTACTGAAGAGCTCGTCGCACGTGAGGATCTCATAGTTAGGTGATTCGATGATCGCCTGAACTTTGGAATCCCACACCAACCGATCGAGAGTATGCAAAAGCTTCAAAAGTCTCTCATGATCGTCGAAAGGCTGCGTATACATGGGTGTATGCCGAGTCTCTAAGTGATGAGTGATTGTCAACTAGGATAATGCGCATGTTCTTTGGCTTGTGTTGTGCAGGTGTCGAGCACAGAGACAGTGATCAAGGGCAAGGTGAAGGTCAAGTAGAGACGTGTCGTGCCGACAGACCGGGAGCGGTGAAGGGCGGACGTGAGGCTTGGATTGAGGGCCCGGTGGCCCGAGGATCAGCTGTGGTGGCTGACAGCCTAGGACAGCGACGAGCGAAGACTTGCGGTCATGTGTTGCCTGAGTCGTGGACTTGGGGACACGTGTTGGTGGACGGGGTGCACGGGCGGTGCATCCCCTCTACAGCTTCGGTTTGGTGGTAGAGCCAAAGAAAAACCATTGAGTGGACGGTTTCCAGGTTTGGGCCGCAAAACCTGGGCGCGGATGGTTTCCGAGTTTGGCCACAAAACTCGGGCTGAGGACGGTTTCCAGGTTTGGGCCTCAAAACCTGGGTGCTGCGGGTTTGCTGAGTTTGGGCCACAAAACTCAGGCTACGGTGAGCTGGTTTCCCGGTTTGGGCCTCAAAACCGTGGGCTGATCGTGAAGGCCTGGTTTCCCAGTTTCGGCCACAAAACCGGGGGCGGAGTCCGTGAAGAGGACGCAGAGCGGTGGCGGCATGTGGCGGCAATCGGAAGGTTGCGTCGAGGCAACGCTACGAGTTGTGCGGGCGTGGCCGTCGGATCCACCTACCATCAAGTTGGTCCAGAATAACCTTAGGGTTTAGCTGGTTCGCTCTATAAGTAGTTAGGGGTAGAGTGGGAATTAGGAATAGTTAGAATTAGGATAAGTAGGGGGAGACACGCACCTCCCGATCCATCTCAGTCATTAGCTATTTTGCCTTCTAGGTTTTCCTGCTCTCCCTCTCCCCTGTTGTAGCGAACTGAGATCCACATAGAAGAGAACAATACCTCTGTGCCCGTGAGATTTTGAGGAAGTGAGACTGTAATCTCACTATTGTAGCGTGTGGTAGCCACACGGTTGCAAATTTGTGGTTGTGATTCGTGTTTTGTTCTTGTTCTTCGCGGGTTGCTTTTCTCCACATTTTTCCCGTCGATCGATCTCTTTGCTTGGTGCGTCGTTTGCAAATCCATTTGAACCAAGTTGTTCTAGATCATGAGGCACTTCTTTCCACCGAAGGAATTCACCTCTAACCTCATGAGCTAGTAGATCGGTTGATTTTCGTTTCGGGTCAAGTTTTTCTCCCTTCCCCCGAATTTCTTCAATTCATCGATTTGGAGATAGGTTCGAGCCATGATCTCTTAGAGATAGCTCACTATCCTCCTTGTGACTCCTCTCACCAAGTTAGATCCCTAGAGGATTCATTTTGGGTGAGATTGAGTGGAATCGGTGGACGAACTGTGCATTTTCGGGGTGACCGAACGCTGGGCACGGGTTGACCGGACGCTGACCCCGTGCGTCCGGTCGTTGAATGCACAGCGTGTGTACCTCGTAGCTTGACCGGACTCTTGACGTGGAAGTGACCGGACGCGACCCTTACACTGTTCACTGCACGTTTATTCTGACCGGACGGTGAGTTGTTTCTAACCGGACGCTCTCTACTGTGAGTCCGGTCCGGAACAGTAAGGTCCCAAACTGGATTTTACACGACCGGACGCGTCCGGTGCTCACTGACCGGACGCTGGCCAGAGTCCGATCAATTGCAGTTTGCACGTTTACGTCCGCAGTTTGCTCGTCCGACTTTCGATTTGAGATCCGCTTGTTGCATTGGATTCGTGACTTCTTGCTCTTCAGAAGTTGGGCTTCTCGCTTTACAAAATAGCCTGAATCCCCCTCGCGTTGCTCAGGGGAGGTTGAGGTTACCCAAAGTTCATCCTGTCACTAGTTGACCTGCGTGAACTTGGGCGAGGGAATTTTTGTGGTATCCCGTTGTGTTCCTAGGGAACATCCACCCACTCTCTTGGGTCGTGGACATCACGCGCATCGGTTTTGCTTTTGGGGTTGATTTTTGGGACAGTGGCTTAAAGTTTCCGAAAGGAAAATTTAAAGCTCCCATTCACCCCCCCTCTGGTCGCTTTCTGGTAGCACTTTCGGTCCTTCAATTGGTATCGGAGCGGGTTAAGGATCTTCCACCTTAGCCGGTTCCAGATCCACATAAGGCGACATGGATCGCGGCGTGGGCAAACCACCGTTCTTTGATTGGACGAACTATGCGTATTGGAAGATACGCATGTCGGCCTATCTTCAGAGCATGGGCTCTTCTGTCTGGGAGATTTGCAATAGGGCCGATTACGTTGTCTTGGCTGCTCGTGCTACTCAGCTTCAGATTGATGAGCATGAAGCAAATAGCCGAGCTCGTAACGCTCTTTTCTCCTGTTTGAGCATGTCTGAGTTTGATCGCGTTTCTCACCTCCCCACGGCTCGGGAGATTTGGGCGACCCTCATGCGCTTCCATGAGGGAACCACTCAAGCCAAATCCCGTCTCTACGAGTCGCACAAGCGGGAGTATGAGATCTTTCGACACATGCCTGGTGAGAGCAGAGAGAGTTTATTCGCTCGCTTTCAAGTCATTGTCAACAAGATGAGAGCGAACAAAGAGTTGTTGCCTTTTGACGATCATGAGAGGGCTTTCAAGCTTTTGCACACTCAAGATCGGTCGGTGTGGGACTCAAAGGTCCAGGCGATCATCGAATCGTCTAACTATGAGACCCTCACTTGCGACGAGCTTTTCAGTAAGCTCAAGTCTAGTGAGATTGACGCCATGTCGAGGGCTTCTTATGAAAATCCTTCTGGCCCGACTATGGCTTTGGTTTCTGGCTCTTCTGCTAACCCCTTGTTGACGCAAAAAACGACGCTCTGCGCCAGGCACACAGCAAGCCGGAGAAGCTGGCTTCAAAATGTGGCCCGGGTGCTCAGAAGTCCGGTGCGTGCCAGTCAGTTTGACCTGCAACTAACAAGGGAGATGAACCGTTAAATACAAAGCTGGAACGTGCCGGGTATGACCAGACAGTTCCAAGATGTACGGCCCTGAAGCCACTTACGACGACACATAGCTACGAAAGCTATCTGCCAACAGGTTTAAAGGTTATTCGGCAATATGAGCGGAGCTATGTGAATAACAGGTTGCCGAACACGTTTGCATGAGAATCGTACTTGCGTGATGTATTATATATAAATTAAAACTTAACCAATCTCGATTGTACAACCGAGTTGGGGTCCATGGAGATTGAACATACAAGCTAAGCGTGACTAAGCTAATCTAAGGCCTGCGCCTGCCGCACGACACCTAGCCTTATCATAGGTCAAACACACTTAACACGCATGAACCCTCACCACGTGGCAATCCAGACACGATCCAATTCGGCTATTGCGACCAATAGATCTACTGCGTGACAGACCTTTCGATGATAAACGTGAAAGAACAGAGCAGATCTATAAAGATGGAGCCGAACCGGACGGTATCTAGACTGGGCAAAAGTGTTATGATGAGATAAACGTAACAAAACACATAACACAGGGTAACTTAATGAATCTATCAGATTGCCAAATCTAACAGAGCCGATAACTATCTTTACTCATGTCTCAATCCGCCGCACGATACAAGACATAAACAAAGACCTCCCGTCATAAGCTTAAATCCGCCGCACGATACTAAGCTTAACGTACGAGACTACTTGCACCACGTCTAAATCCGCCGCACGATACTAGACATGATAACAAGGTTGCCGGGACTTACGGAGGTCGACGGATCGATGGCCCCTCTCGAAGAACACGACGACACGACTTGGACTCGAAGACGGCGCGGGGCCGGGGTTGGTTGTATTGGTTGTGAACAGATATTACAATAGTCTCAGGGTTTATATTTATACCCTGGTGTTCTACGAGTCCTAGGAGGACACGATTACAACGATAAAACAGGAAACTTATCTAAAATGCGATGCCTTTTATTCTAAGCCTCCTTTAGTAATCGGCACGTGCTAACAACGACAAGATCTTCTGTTGCCGAATCTTCCGACATGCCATATTTGTCGCAAACCGACTTAACCCAAGGTAGCCGACCGCAGCGCCTCATTGCCGAACCCGCTCGCCATTGACTAGTCGCCCTCACAGCCTTGCCGAATGCATCGAGTTAGCCGACCACATTTGCTGCCTGCCGAATCCTTAAGCGGCGATTTCTCCCAAACCTGCGTCGTGCTGGCCCACTTGTCATAGTGCGAAAACTCGGTGTCGACACATGCCCCCTAATTTTGGGATAAATGTTTTATTCTAAAATTCATTTTCTCCTTTTCGCACCACTGTAGAGTCTCTGGAAGCATCCGACTTCCTTTGCCATTAATCACCACAGCTGCCGACTCGCCTTCCGATGCACCCGAGATTCCTTAAGAATTCCTCTCTATTCTATTTCGGCCTGAACTTCCCGAATCCCTCTGTTTAGCTTCTTCATCTAGGGGAAAAAAAAAACCTCTCTTCTCTTGCCCTGAACCGCAAAATGTCTTCCCAAGCAAGCCATTACAGCCTCGAGCTCGGTGACACCAGCACTTCTAAGAGAAGGTTGCTTTTGCTTTGATCTTTTCGCTTCGGATGACTATGCCTCATTTGTTTCCCCTTTAGGAGGACTGGCGACGACCTCAATGAGGACCTAGCTCAGAAGGTTACAGATCTCTAATCTGATCTGGAAAGAAGAATCGGGAGATTGTTCAAATCTCTCTGGAGCGCGATGTCTTTCGGGAACAAGCCATCGGTAAGCATCCCTCAGCTGTCCTTTTCTTATCTCTACCTCCAGCTTGACCCCTTTTCCTTCAGCTCTGGAGAATAGGCTCCACTCCCTCGAAGCCGCTATTGCCGACCTTGCTGCTTCGGCCAATGTGCCAGGCACGGTGGCTCTAAGGCAGGTGAATGAGATCAAGCGGGTCCTTCCTGACATTTCTAGGGCCGGCATGGGCTACGGTGCAGCACTTGCCTTCAATGCCGTCCGGATTCATTCTGGCGCCGATTATCGCCACTTTGACGTTTGCGAGCGAGGACTAGAATCTAGGATAGCACGCTCTGTTGAGGATATGAAAGAAGCCGGAACAGACTTGGCCGACTCTTTTGATTCTGATCTTCCGATTAGAAATAGAATGACATGGACGAACTGATCCTTCATTTGTAATCGACTCCTGTTATGTGGATAAGAAGTCCTTTTATCTTTTTCTTGAAATCAACCTGTGACTGATCTTTCGGAATCAGGGCGTACTCTATTCCATGTGCTTGTCCATTTGTAACATATCTGCATTTTGCATCCAATCGGCTACCGCTCTGATGACACCGTATTTAACCGTGTGAACCTGTTCGGCAACCTGGCCAATGTTCATCTCGTACACCCAAATCGGCAGTTTTGCCGAAGACAGGCGCTCTATTCTCCGCCGAACACGTATGTGAGCGCACTCAGACGGCCTACGCAGCCCATTACTGTAGGAGCCCATCTTGGGAAACGGAAAAAACCCCAATCCGTCGATTGATATTCGTCATAAATCGTCCCTGGAGGCTTGCCTTCTCCCATTCTTGCATCCACTCCTTTAGTACTCTCGCCGCCTCGGCTTCCTTGTTTGTTCCGCCCCAGGAAACCCTAACTTTCTGAGTACAATGGCGAGCCATGATGACCGCGGCAAGCGCCCGGCGATCGAGGAGGCCGAAGGGAGCCGTGCTCGGCGCCTCCGTCGGCGCGGGTAGGACTCCTCGCTTACGTCCTTTGTGGCGGTTTCTTGAATCCTTCGTTCACGCTCAGTTGCTGTTCGCTGACAGGGTCCCCGTTATTTCCTCCGCCGGCGGGCATGCCCAGCCTTCTTCAGCGTCAGGGAGGCCAGAGGATCCACCGTCGGATTCGCCAAGCTCTCCCGACAGTCTCTCCTACCATTCCCATCCTTGGGAAGCGAACCCGGACCGGGATTCCGACGGCGGCCTTTACGACCACAACGACGCCTTGAACTTCATGGCGCTGCGGGACGAGTCTCGGGAAGAGCTGGCCGCCGTCTCGAAGCAGTACGGGATAGATCAGCTGGAGTGGGAGGACCAGCGCCGGCAGTTCTGCGACGCAATCACGGGTATGAACACCCAATCCCAGACCGGTTTTCGGTCGTTTTTGTTGATCTTTTAACCGATCCATTTCAACTCGTCGTTCATAGCGCTATCTGAAGAGCTGGAGCGCCTGAAGATGGCGGCGAACGCCGTCGCAGACCGGGTGAACGCCCAGGGTGACACCGCCGAGGCGCGCCTGGCCAATGTACATGGCCGCGTCGAGCAGGTCGCCCTGCAGGGCGTGCGCCATGGCGTGGCGCTGGGGCTGTCGGCGCTAACGGTCCGCGCAGAGGAGGATTTTTCCGTGACGCCGGTTGGCTTCCCCGGCGGAGCGGGTCCGGAGGACGTCGAGCAGATCGATGATCTTCTGGACTCCTACGAGGATCATGCTCGCGCCCTCGCCGCAGTCACCAATCCGCAGACGGTTATCAACAGGATGTTCGATAACTGATCTGCACCTCACTATGAACAGTGTTTTATTTTGTTATGTTTATACGCGCCACCTGTTCTCCTGTCCTGCGCCTGTTGAGTGTTTGATTTGTCTAGCCGATTGCACAGCATCGCGTGCACTTGGCCCTGTATTTCTGCGTTTTTTGTGCTAGAGGCGACACATGCCATGCCGGCTGCTTTTTGCTCTAAGGGCGATAGACTCTATCGGCCATTTTTTGTGCTAAGGGCGATACAACCTTGTATCGGCCGTCGGTGCCCGCTAGTCCTTGATTCCGTTATGCACCGACCTCCACGCTAGGATGAAATCTCTTTAGATAACGTCCATTAATCGCCCTAGCAAACTCTTCTCCTTGGAGGGTTTTTAGAACATACGGATTACCCGGAGCACGTCTCAGAATCCGAAAAGGCCCTTCCCAGTTAGGGGACCATTTGCCGAATACCTTGTCTTTGGTACCGATCGGCAAGATAATTTTCCAAACCAAGTCTCCTTCTTCGAATCCTTTTTCTTTCACTTTCGAGTTGTAGTACTTGGCAATGCGCATCTTATTTTTCTCAATATTTTCCAAGGCCTTGAGACGAATCAAATGCAAATCCTCTAGCTCATCCATCATCAAATCTTTATAACTTTCTTTAGCCAGATCGTTCTGCAATGTAACTCGTCTTGACCCCGACTGCAACTCCCACGGTAGCACTGCATGATGCCCGTAGACCAACTCGTATGGCGATGTCTGAGTTGACCCATGACAAGCCATACGGTACGCCCACAAAGCTTCGCTGAGTACCAAGTGCCACCTTTTAGGCTTCTCTTCGATCTTCTTTTGAATGATTTTAATCATGATTTTGTTAGAAGCCTCTGCCTGTCCATTGGCCTGTGCATAGTAAGGAGAAGAATTGTAGAGTTTAATCCCCATTTCTTCGGCAAAGTCACAAAACTCCGAGGAAGTGAACTGAGTTCCCTGATCGGTGGTGATGGACTGAGGAATGCCAAATCGGTAAATGATATGCTCCCTGACGAAAGACACCATGTTCTCTGACGTCACCTTCTTCAACGGGATGGCTTCAACCCATTTTGTGAAATAATCCGTGGCCAATAGGACAAACCTATGTCCTTTGCTAGATGGAGGGTGAATCTGGCCGATCAAATCAATGCCCCATCCTCTGAAAGGCCAAGGCTTAACAATCGGATTCATGGCCGATGCTGGAGCCCTTTGCACATTGCCGAATCGCTGACAATCCTGACAACCTTTGTAATACTCAAAGCAATCTTCGAGCATAGTCGGCCAAAAATATCCAGTCCTCCTGATCAACCATCTCATACGGTGAGCCGACTGGTGTGCACCACATACGCCTTCGTGCACCTCATACATCAGTTTCCTAGCCCCGTCTTGGTTTAGGCATTTGAGCAAAACCCCATCTATGGATTTGTAGTACAATTGATCGTCCAAGAGCGTGAACTTAAGAGCCTTGTACCTGAGTTTTCGGGAGACTTTCCTGGATGGGTCCCTGAGGTAATCGGCAATGTTGTCTCTCCAGTCTTCAATTGCCTGATTATCACTTGGGACTGCTCGATCACCTTCTGGGGCTGTTTGCTCTTCCTCAAGTGCAAAAATATTTTGATTCTCCCTATACCCGGATGCTGCCTGGGCCAACTGGTTTGCTTCTTCGTTTTGCCCCCTAGGAATATGTTGCAAGGTTGCCGATCGAAACTGTCTGAGGAGCTCTTGACAACCTTCAAGATATTCCTGCAGCGTGTCGTTCTTGCACTCGTATTTGCCGGTCAACTGTTTGATCACTAATTCCGAGTCACCGATGATCTCCACGGCGTCTGCCTTAATGTCCACAAGCAACCGCAGCCCTCGGAGCAGTGCTTCGTACTCTGCTTGATTATTAGTCACCGGGTACTCAATCGGTATAGAGTACTTGAAGGGTGCCCCCCTGGGAGAAATCAACACAATCCCGACTCCACCACCTTTGCTGCACGAGGATCCATCAAAAAACAATGCCCAAGGGATAATGGTTACCATGTTAGCATTAGGATCACGGTGGTGAGTGACAAAATCAGCCATAACCTGGCCTTTAACAGCCTTTGCCGATTCAAAACGCAAATCAAATTCAGAAAGGGCCAAAACCCATTCACCGATCCTTCCACTTAAAATCGGCATTAATAACATGTGCTTGATTACATCAAACTTTGATACTACCACGCATTCGGCATTCAATAGATAGTGCCGAAACTTGGTGCAGGAGTAAAAAACGCACAAGCACAACTTCTCCATAGCCGAATACCTTGTTTCGGGGTCTAGTAGCTTTCGGCTAATATAGGCTATGACTCTCTCTTTTTCTTCGAATTCTTGCATGAGGGCCGACCCTATCGTTAGGTTGTCGGCCGCCACGTACAACTTGAAAGGCTTGCCGAGTTGTGGAGGAACCAATACTGGTGGTGCCTTCATGTACCCCTTGATCTCATCGAAAGCCTTTTGTTGCACGTCACCCCACACGAACTCCCGATCTTTCTTGAGCTTCAATAGTGGAGAGAATGGTAACACGCGCTCGGACAAGTTGGATATGAACCTCCTGACAAAGTTAATCTTGCCGAGCAGTGATTGCAGTTCCTTGAGATTGGTCGGCGGCACTACCTTATCAATTGCTTCCATGCTCTTTTTGCCGACCTCGATCCCCTTTTTGTGGACCAGGAATCCCAGAAACTCACCGGCCGACACCCCAAATGCACACTTGGTTGGATTCATCTTTAAACCATGTTTCCTCGTGCACTCCAAGGTCTTCCTTAAATCGGCTAGGTGTCCTTCCTTGCTTCTGGATTTGACCACCACATCATCAATGTAGATCTCTACGATCTTGCCGATCAGCTCATGGAATATGTAATTCATGGCTCGCTGGTAAGTGGCACCGGCATTTTTCAAACCAAAAGTCATAACCATCCATTCAAACAAACCTATATGGCCGGGGCACCTGAAGGCGGTCTTCGCCACATCTTCTGCAGCCATGAAGATCTGATTGTAACCTGCGTAGCCGTCCATAAAGCTTATGATTTCAAAACCGGCCGAAGCATCCACCAGCAAATCGGCCACCGGCATTGGATAACCGTCCATAGGAGTGGCTTTGTTGAGGTTCCTGAAGTCAATGCAGACCCTCATCTTCCCATTTTTCTTGTACACCGGGACAATATTAGAGATCCACTCCGCATATCGACACGGCCGAATGAAGTTAGCCTCCAGTAATCTTTCCACTTTTTTTTTCACGTCGGCCAATAACTCCTCCTTGTAGATCCTGCGCGGAGGTTGTTTGTATGGACGGTATGCAGGCTTGATCGGCAACTTATGCTCAACAATAGATCGATCCAACCCGGGCATCTCTGTGTAGTCCCAAGCGAAACAATCTTTGAACTCTTTTAGGATATCTATTAACTGTACTCTGAAGGCAGGGTCTAAATTAGAACTTATGAACATCGGCCTTCTTTTACTTGTGTCGCCAACATCCACTTCTTCCAGTTGGTCGGCCGATGCGAAGCCACGCCCCAGTTTGCCCTCGCTGCTGTCAGTTGGGTTGTCCATCTAAAAGAAACTTTGAGAGCCGACTGCTTGGATCGGCTGTTGATCTCTGCCGTAAATGTTGACAGGACCTTCTCCCCACACACGATCGGAGAAGCAATCTACTCCGTCGAATTCCCAGTAAGTGGGCTCAATGGTAGCAACACTCACCGAGTCATCAGCTTGGACAATCTCGATGTCATCTCCAACCCACTGAATGAGTATTTGGTGCATGGTCGAAGGTATGCAGCAGTTGGCATGGATCCAATCCCTGCCCAAAAGCAGGCTGTATGCCCCCTTGCCGTCAATGACAAAGAAAGTCGTGATGAGCGTCTTGGATCCTATCATCAGTTCCACGTGCACGGCACCTCGAGTGTCAGAGGGATTACCGGCAAAGTCACGGAGTATCATGTCCGTTTTGAGCAGATCTTCGTCATTCATGCCCAGCTTTCTGAAGGTGGCGTAAGGCATGATGTTGATCGCTGCACCGCCATCGACAAACATCTTGGTCAGCGGCTTTCCATTGACGTATCCTTTGACATACAACGGCTTCAAATGCCGATGCTTAGCTGGCTTGTCAAATGCTGCCTTCTGAGACAACACGAGCTGTGCCGCGAGCTCATTGGGCTCGGCCTCATCGGAGTCTGAATGCGCTTCGTCCCGTGCCCCCTGGCCGATTGGAGCCATGAATTCCAGGGGAAGGAAGAAAGTCATGGCCACGTCAGCGCCCTTGTCGGCGTCATCTGGTTTTTCCTTCGGGCGCCACTCTTGCTTCTTCCCGTTGGCAGCTGCTTCCTCCAACTCCCTATTCCGGAGGCGTTGCACTCTCCTTTTCTGGCTTTTCCTGAGCCCTGGTGGGCACCACTGCCCCCTTTGCCACCTATATGGGCGGGGCTGTACCTCTTTGCTGTCGTCCTGGTGATGCACCCACTCCTGGTCGGCATATCTTTTGGCTTGCCGACCCGGGCTTCTCATTTTTAGGCGCCGATCGTCCATTGGGATGCGTGCTCCCAACCTTTCATGGACGGGACGGCGGTTGACCCGATCCTGCCTATACCCCTTGTACTGATCGCTGCATTCGGGGCAGTTGTTGACGGCAGGCAGTTTCAAGCCTTCGTTCCAGCAGTGGCGGAAGAACGGACAGTCCCAGTGAGCTTGCTCCCGCTCTTGGCGGCGTCCTTGCTCCCAGCGATGGGCCTGTTCTCTGTGGTAAGCCCTCTCCTCCAGATGATACCGGTGCTCTCCCGCGTGATCGTCTTCATGCCGGTATTCCTCTGTGAATTCTTGCTCTTTGCGTTGGAGACGTACCTGCTCTTTCTCCTTTTGCCGGCGCCATTTGTTAAGGAGATCCCTGTGGGTAGGCCTGCGCTTGGAAGACGACTCTCCGTGCTCGTATCGGCTATTCGCGGCTCGAGTGTGCCGTCGGAGCTCATCGCCAGTGATTTGCCGATCGGGATCCACTGCGCCAGACTCGCGTGCCTTGTCGGAGGTGAGGACTTTGACCTTGCCCTTGCCTCTGGGATCTTCCGGGGCTACCATGTTTACTGAGACAAACACGGAGTTCTGGGCGAAGGGGTTGGCATCGATCTTCATCTTGCCATTGAACTTGATGTGCCCATCCTGGATGGCCTTCTGGATCCTGGTCCTGAACACGCGGCAATCATTAATAGAATGAGTATTAGTGTTGTGGAAGCCGCAGTATTTCTTGTCTTTGACGCCTCCAGGACGTAGCATCGGGTGATCCGGGGGTAGCCTGACTCTCCCTTCGGCAATCAGAAACTCGAAGAGTTTGTCGGCCTTGGTGACGTCGAAGTCATATGCCCCTTTCTGCTGGCGCAGCCAATGCTTGTTGGCCTGGGTCGGTTCTTTGTCCCAGTTGAACTCTGCGGCGGCCACCTCATCTTCGGCGTCGGAATAGTCATCGGCTTCGTCCAGGAAAGCTTGATACATCTGGGCCGCGACATTGTCCCTCTGGAAACGCCCTTCCCTCCGGAAGCCCTGCGCTTGGATAGTCATTTCGTTGAGCCGGCGAGAGAGATGACCCAGGTCCTCGAACTCTTGGCCGAAGAGCTTATCTCTGATGCTTGGGAGCATGCCCGCCACGGCCAATGGCGGAAGCTGGTCATCCGGCAGGTACATGCCGAAGCACTGGCTCTTGACTTCCCTAAACCTGCGTAGGTAGTCCTGCGGCGTCTCATTCGGCCTCTGGCGCACATACATGATGTCTACCAGCTTCTTCTCCTTGGTGCCCGTGTAGAAGTGCGTATGGAACTTCTGTTCCAAATCTGCCCAAGAGAGAATAGAGCCCGGTGGCAAAGACGTGAACCAAGCGAACGCCGGCCCAGTGAGCGATGACGGGAAATACCGAACCCTGAAGGCATCCTCGGTATTGGCCTCTCCAAGCTGGAGCAGATAGCGACTGATGTGCTCCACCGTGCTAGTGTCGTCTAAGCTGGAGAATTTGGACAGGTCTGTCGGCACTTTGACTCTGGGAGGTAGAGCCACACGGTGGAACCATTCGGGGAACGGAGATCTGTAAGCATAAGTGCCCTTAGGCTTCAGGCCGAAAGTGCGCTGCATCATATCTGCCATCCTCTCTAGCATGACATCGACATTAGGGTCGGCGGTCTTCTCGGCCGTCGGCTTCCCGTATCCTGGATGTGGGGCACCCTCTATGTTGTGAGGTTCGAGCATCTCATGGTACCCGTTTCCGTAGTAGTCCTTTATGAGCCTATATGCTTGCGGGCAGATCTTGCGCGTTGACTCTGGCGGCTGACCCTTAGCGCCGAACGCGAGCTGACCCATGGTCGGCAACTGGCCTTCTGGCGTGTGCTTCTCTTGGATGGTCATCCCGCTCGATTGAGCCTTAGGCGGGGTCTCCTCACCAGCAGTTCCTGCCCCCTTGAGGTGATTCGGCAGATTGAAAAGATGCGGTCCCGCTATAGGGCCAAACTCGGCCTCCATGAGTTCATCGGCCTTGGGGTCGAATTGGGCGATCATAATGGTGCGGAAAGTGTTGAGAAACGCCCCATGCATGCGACCGATGGCACCAGAGACAGTTTCGTTGATTATGTGAGACATCTTCAACACTGCCTCCGCCTCCCCGGGATCATTCGGGTTGAGCTGGACGGGTTTCGGCAGATCGTGCAGACGGCGAACCTTGCCGCTCTTGTTCTTGGAAAAGGCCTCTAGGCACTTAGCCTGGAATTCGGCACAAGCATCCTCCACCTGCTCTCTGTACTCGTCAGGTAGTTCGGTGAGCTGCACCTGCACGAACCCCGCCTTGTTGCTGGCCTCGGCTTCAGTGACTTCGACCATTGCTGCAGGAAAAAAGTGTCCCACCGGGCGTGCCAAAAAGTGTGTTGACGCAAAAAACGACGCTCTGCGCCAGGCACACAGCAAGCCGGAGAAGCTGGCTTCAAAATGTGGCCCGGGTGCTCAGAAGTCCGGTGCGTGCCAGTCAGTTTGACCTGCAACTAACAAGGGAGATGAACCGTTAAATACAAAGCTGGAACGTGCCGGGTATGACCAGACAGTTCCAAGATGTACGGCCCTGAAGCCACTTACGACGACACATAGCTACGAAAGCTATCTGCCAACAGGTTTAAAGGTTATTCGGCAATATGAGCGGAGCTATGTGAATAACAGGTTGCCGAACACGTTTGCATGAGAATCGTACTTGCGTGATGTATTATATATAAATTAAAACTTAACCAATCTCGATTGTACAACCGAGTTGGGGTCCATGGAGATTGAACATACAAGCTAAGCGTGACTAAGCTAATCTAAGGCCTGCGCCTGCCGCACGACACCTAGCCTTATCATAGGTCAAACACACTTAACACGCATGAACCCTCACCACGTGGCAATCCAGACACGATCCAATTCGGCTATTGCGACCAATAGATCTACTGCGTGACAGACCTTACGATGATAAACGTGAAAGAACAGAGCAGATCTATAAAGATGGAGCCGAACCGGACGGTATCTAGACTGGGCAAAAGTGTTATGATGAGATAAACGTAACAAAACACATAACACAGGGTAACTTAATGAATCTATCAGATTGCCAAATCTAACAGAGCCGATAACTATCTTTACTCATGTCTCAATCCGCCGCACGATACAAGACATAAACAAAGACCTCCCGTCATAAGCTTAAATCCGCCGCACGATACTAAGCTTAACGTACGAGACTACTTGCACCACGTCTAAATCCGCCGCACGATACTAGACATGATAACAAGGTTGCCGGGACTTACGGAGGTCGACGGATCGATGGCCCCTCTCGAAGAACACGACGACACGACTTGGACTCGAAGACGGCGCGGGGCCGGGGTTGGTTGTATTGGTTGTGAACAGATATTACAATAGTCTCAGGGTTTATATTTATACCCTGGTGTTCTACGAGTCCTAGGAGGACACGATTACAACGATAAAACAGGAAACTTATCTAAAATGCGATGCCTTTTATTCTAAGCCTCCTTTAGTAATCGGCACGTGCTAACAACGACAAGATCTTCTGTTGCCGAATCTTCCGACATGCCATATTTGTCGCAAACCGACTTAACCCAAGGTAGCCGACCGCAGCGCCTCATTGCCGAACCCGCTCGCCATTGACTAGTCGCCCTCACAGCCTTGCCGAATGCATCGAGTTAGCCGACCACATTTGCTGCCTGCCGAATCCTTAAGCGGCGATTTCTCCCAAACCTGCGTCATGCTGGCCCACTTGTCATAGTGCGAAAACTCGGTGTCAACACCCCTCTGGAGGATTTGCACTTTCTTCACTCTTTTCTGTCATAGAGGACCAGCTGGAGTCTTTGGGGGATGACGAGTTGGCGATGCTCGCCAACCGGTTCTCGCGGTTCCACAACAACTGCATGAACCGTCGCCGCGGAGGAGGACGCTCAGGATGCTTTCAGTGCGGCGACCCCGACCACTTCATCGCCAACTGTCCCAAGAAGAAGCACACATCTGGGAAGGGCGATCATGGGCACAAGTACGACTCTGGCAAGCGCAAGGAGAAGTACGTCCCCGCAAGGCACAAGCGGAGGGGTGGCTTCGACAAGGAGTACATCAAGAAGAAGTACTTGGAGAAGGCCCAGGCTGAGCAGCGTGCGTTCTTCGCCACGCTCAGCGACGTCGACGGCTCGGATGACGACTCCGCTTGCTCAAGCGATGACGAGTCCGAGAAGAAGAAGAGGATCGAGGACAAGCTGAATGGTCTCTGCTTCTTCGTCGCCGACGACGGCTTCTGCACCATGGCCCTTGGTGATGAGGTCGACGGCCAGCTGGAGGACACCCCTCGGAACGACGACGACGACGACACCTCTCAGGTATCTCTCACCCATGACGAGCTTTCTGCTGAGGTCGAGAAGCTTACTGCCGCGCTCCTTAGTCAGGATAAGTTGCTTAGGCGTGCCGCTAGAGAGCGCAAGGAGTTTAGGCAGAAGTGGGAGGATACGGTGAAGGAACTTGAATCTGTCAAGTCCACCGTTGTTGTCACCGAGGAGGAGGAGTGTGAGATGTGCACCAAGCACATGACTGACCTTCTCACTTTGAGAGGTAAGTATGTTGCGTTGGTAGGAGAGGTGGATGAGCTCCGGGCTAGACCCATGCTGTTGGGTGCATGCAAGACTTGTCCTGTCTTGCAATCTGAGTTAGCAGAGTAGAATACCAAGATTGTGTCTCTTGAAGAGGCCAACTCAGGTAGCACATGTGTGGCTTGGTGTGTTCTTTGTGAGGGATTGGAGATGGAGATTGCAAACGTGAAGCATGACAAGATGCAAACCGAGGAGGAAAACACATACCTTCGGACCATCTTGTCATGGGTGTCTAGTGGTGAGCCACAGCTCAGGATGATGATCTCCCAATTCAAGCGAGCTGCTGGAGGTCCTGGTGTAGGCTTTGCTCCGGGCGTTGATGTTTCTGCTTTTGGGAAGATTGGAGAGTCGAGTGGTTTGAACCCGAGTGAGAAGCCCAACTCCACCACTACTCCCAAACTTACCAAGCTTCCCCCCAAAGATCCTCTCAAGCCTAACACCAAGGATGGGGTCTTTGTTGAACCTCCGAGAGCTCCACCAAAGAAACAATCATGGGCTCCAAAACCAAACCACCTCAAGAACAAGCTTGACACCGTGCCACCCATCCAGGAGGAGCTTATGCCACAGAAGGGCAAAGTGATCCACACCCACTACCGTGAGTACCAACAACCCCCTTTGAGAGCGGTGAGGTACCATGGTGAGCATTGTGGGAGAGATGGACACTTGACTGAGTTTTGCTTTCGGCGCAAGAGAGAGGTGCGCCGTGCAAGGGAGATGAACAATCCGGACATGTACCATCCTTTCCATGATGTACATGCGCCGAACGTTCAGAGGCGTGCTGCTAGGCCTAGAGGTCCAGAACCTCAAGTTCTCAGGCCTAGGCAGCGGAGAGGACGTGCCCGGCGGGAGCCTGCAGTTGTAGGCTATGGACCCCGTGGCGGTGGCTTTGTAGTTGAGCGCTTTTCTCCACCGCGTTTTGAGTATCGCGGTGAGCGCTCCTTCCCCAGCGGACCACGTTTTCCTCAGCGTGGTGATCGCTTTCCCCGTAGGCGTGCTAGGAATGGTTTTTCTGCTAACCGTTCTTTTGAGCAGTCGGCCCAACACTGGTATTCCCCTTATTTCACTAACCCCAGTGTTGGACCGTATGCTCACCCTATGTCTTTTTATTGATGTAGGTAAAACGATTGGTTGGTGGATTCCGGGTGTTCGAGGCACATGACCGAAAACGCCAAGTAGTTCTCCAGTCTTAGTCCGGTCGCCGAGAAGGAGTTTATCACCTTCGGCGACAATAGCAAAGGTAAAGTGTTGTCTCGTGGGTCGGTGCGAGTTAATGAGCACTTTGTGTTGCGTGATGTTGCTCTTGTTTCTAACTTGCATTTTAACCTTCTTTCTGTTTCGCAACTCTTTGATGATGACTATGAGATTCATTTTAAACCGAATCTCAGTCGTATTTTGGATCCCCAGGGCAATCTTGTTTGTGTGATTTTGCCCTTTGGGAAAGTCTTTCGTGCGGATTTCTCGGAGTCTTTTGGCATTTCTCGTTGTCTGCTGGCTGGACCTTTGAGCTTCGACTTGCTTGCAAGACATAGCTCACTTGGCCTAATCCGAGGATTGCCCAAGTTGTCGATGGAGAAGGATCTTGTTTGCCACTCTTGTAGACATGGGAAGATGGTTGCCGCTCCCCACCATCCAGTAACTCAGGTCATGACCAAGCGCCCTGGAGAGCTTTCGCACATGGACCTTGTTGGTCCGGCTCAGGTGAGCTCGGTTGGAGGGAAGTGGTATGTGCTTGTTGTTGTTGACGACTTTTCGAGATATTCGTGGGTCTTCTTTTTAGCTGAGAAGACCGAGACTTTCTCCTTTGCTCGCAATCTGATTTTACGTCTTCAGAACAAGTTCCCTTTGAACTCGATGCGAGCTATTAGGAGTGATAATGGTTCCGAATTCAAGAATTCGGATTTTGAGAAGTTTTGTAACTCCTTGGGTTTAGAGCATCAGTTTTCTTCCCCCTACATACCACCACAAAATGGTGTTGTAGAGAGGAAGAATCGGACCCTTGTAGAGATGGCAGGACGATGCTCAATGAGCATAGGACTCCTAGGCGATATTGGGCCGAAGCTATGAGCAATGCATGCTACATTTCCAATCGCATTTTTCTCCGAGCTTTCTTGAAAAAGACTTCTTATGAGTTGCATTTTGGAAAACTGCCCAAGGTGAGTTATTTTCGAGTTTTTGGTTGTCATTGTTTTATACTCAAAAAGGGCAACTTGGACAAGTTTGAGTCTCGTTCTTCTGACGGTGTGTTTTTGGGTTATGGCACTCATACTCGTGCATATCGTGTACTTAACCTTGACACTAACCGAGTCATGGAGACATCAGATGTCACCTTCGATGAGACCATGGTTTGTCCTTCTTCTCGTTTTGAGCGTGCAGGTGATCATGAGGTGGGTGAGCCTCTTTTTGATGACGAGGATGAGGGTGCTGAAGGTATGGATGATCCAGCACCCCCTCCACCTGTTTTGCCGCAAGGAGCGGCTTCTACGACAACTCACGGCCCCGACACGTCTTCTTCCTGGGGGCCGTGGGATCCGCCACCCCGAGCGGTACCTTTTGTACCCGGGGAGGCACCAGCTGCTGTTGAGAGGGAGATCACATCTGCACGGGAGGCGCCATGACACATCCAGCGCCAACACCCCCCTTAGTAGATGATCGGCAACATTGACGAACGGGTCACTCGGTCCAGGTCTCAAATCTCTCACTTTGCTCATTCTGCTTTTGTTGCTGATTTTGAGCCCCGAGATGTTGGACACGCTTTGACGGATCCGGATTGGGTCAATGCCATGCATGAGGAGTTAGAGAACTTTTAGCGAAATCAGGTTTGGGTTTTAGTTCCACCTCCTCCAGACTGTAAGCCTGTTGGGACAAAATGGGTTTTCAAAAACAAGCAAGGAGAGGATGGCCACGTTGTTAGAAACAAGGCCAGGCTTGTAGGGAAAGGCAATAGTCAGAAGGAGGGGATAGACTATGAGGAGACTTTTGCTCCTGTAGCTCATTTGGAGTCTATTAGGATACTCTTGGCATTTGCAACATCCAAAGGTTCAAACTTTTTCAAATGGATGTCAAGAGTGCCTTCTTAAACAGCTACATAGAAGAGGAAGTTTATGTTGAACAACCTCCCGGTTTTGAAAATCCCAAGTTTCCAAACCATGTTTTCAAATTCCACAAAGCTTTATATGGTTTGAAACAAGCCCCTAGAGCCTGGTATGATAGGTTGAAAACCTTTTTGCTTGCTAAGGGTTTTAAAATGGGATGTGTGGATAAAACGCTCTTTCTCCTCAAACAAGGCAAAGACACTCTCTTGGTCCAGATTTACGTGGATGATATCGTTTTCGGTGGTTCTTCTCATGCTTTGGTTGACAAGTTTGTAGATACTATGAGCAGGGAGTTCTAGATGAGTATGATGGGCGAGCTGACTTTCTTTCTCGGATTGCAAATTAAGCAATCCCGAGAAGGGACGTTTGTGCACCAGGGCAAGTATACCAAGGACTTGCTGAAGAGGTTCAATATGGGTGAGGCCAAGCCTCTTCCAACACCCATGTCGACCACGACGGCCCTGGATGCGGACAAGGATGGAGAAGCTGTGAGCCAGAAGGAGTACCGAAGCATGATCGGGTTGCTGCTCTACCTAACGGCGACACGCCCGGACATCCAGTTCGCGGTGTGTCTGTGTGCGCGCTTTCAGGCGTCGCCGCGCACTTCTCAACGTCAGGCGGTCAAGCGCATTTTCAGGTATCTTTGTTTCACACCTGAGTTCGGGATTTGGTATTTAGCTTCCTCCACCCTCTCCCTTTGTGGTTATTCCGATGCTGATTTTGCTGGTTGTCGCATTGAGCGCAAGTCCACTTCTGGAACTTGCCAATTTATTGGTTCTCCTCTTGTATCGTGGTCTTCTCGCAAGCAGTCTAGTGTCGCCCAGTCTACCACGGAGGCTGAGTATGTTGCTGCGGCTAGCTGCTGTTCCCAGTTGCTTTGGATGATGGCCACTTTGTGTGACTTTGGTCTGAGCTTTTCTCGTGTTCCTTTGCTTTGTGATAGCACGAGTGCGATTAGCATTGCTAAGAACCCCGTGCTTCACTCGAAGACCAAACACATTGATGTGCGCTTTCATTTTCTGCGAGACCACTATGAGAAGGGTGATATCGACCTTCGCCATGTCGATACTCATCATCAGTTGGCTGATATTCTCACCAAGCATTTGGATGAATCAACCTTTAATCAGTTGAGGGGTGAGCTTGGTGTGTGTATCCCCTTTTAGATGGGGGAAACATTTTGGATCTTGTAACATAGACTGACTATTTTCTCGTTCGCTTTGCTTTTCATTTGCATTTCAGCATACGCTTTTACATTCTGAGCTTCATGTATATAATCTTTAGAATGTGATTATGCTCTATGTAGTATGCTCCGATGCTTCTGCTGATGCTTGTAGCTTATGCTCTTTCCGATCACTAATACATGTTGCGAGCTGAGCTATTTTGAATGGTGAACCTGCTTAATGAACTTAAAAATGAAAATGTTCACCATTGAGATATGCAACTAGCATGTGTAGGATGTGTTGAATTCACTCGTGCTTTTCATATATGCTAGGTTGCTATGTCTCAAGTTCTGAGTCTATCACTTGCTTGGTCTGTTCATACTTTGTCAATAAAATCTGAACCAAGTTTTTCAGTGAATTGAAAAGATCGAGATGGGATTGCTTGTCAACACATCACAGTTTTGAGACTGTTTCTCATTGCACTATGAGTTAAACTTGAGCTGTGTAGTGTATGACTGAAACTGTTGCTTTAAGCTTCTGATTGCTTCTGCATAGGCTTCGCACAGTTGAAAAGTTACGCAATGACAAGCTTTCAACCTCTCGCAATCACATGCTGAAATTTTAAATTGTGTAATCTTAACCGCTGCAACTCCGATAAAAGTTGGATACACAAGACTATGTTTCACTGTATAGCATGATGATTGAACTATGCTAGGGGTAGTTCACCTTGTATACATGTTTAGCACTTGACTGATTTCCTGTCTATACATGTTTTGTGCTATTTTGATGGTGAATACCTTTTTGGCTAAAAACTGCTCACTTTGCTCATATGTTCATAATTCATGTTTGGTGATCAGTTTGAGCCTTTGCTCGCTTGTCTACTTTTCCGTGAGTCGTTGGAGCTATACTATTTAGAGCATCTTTGCATTTTCTTGACTATATTCCTGAAGCTGCTAACTTGCATTATGACTCATATGCATTTTGGAAGGGGGAGAACTTCTCTTGTTGGCACTTTTGATGGTGCATTTTCTAAGGGGGAGAAAATCGTTTTCAGTTCCTTTTGCTTGATGGTGCATTTTCAACTAAGGGGGAGAAAATTTGGACAAATCATGCCTCCCATGTTTCACTAAGGGGAGAGGAATCGGTTGTGTGCACCATGCAAGGGGGAGTTTGCTCGTGCTGAATTTTTGAAATTTCCAATTGGTTCAGAGCGCTTTGCTAGTTGTGTTGAGCCTTTGCCTCTATCTTGAGGGACTAGCTATCGCATCTTTATTTCAGTTGGGTTCAGTTGGTATCGAGCTTTTCAGTCGATGTCGAGCTTTCCTACTAGTCGTGTTGAGCCTCTGTGCCTCTGTCTTGAGGGACTAGCATTTTGCTTTGATTTTGTAATTGGTATCTGCTAGCGGTGTTGAGCCTGTTCTACCTCTTCTTGAGGGCTAGCTTTGCTTTGCTTGGTCGCGTCGAGCCGTTGCCCATGTCTTTGGGGACCAAGTTGTCTTGCTCTTTCCACTTGACCTTCTTTGGCTTTGCTATGCTTTTGGGTCATTTGGTCGAGTTCTCTCTTCTCCCTTCTTCCTCCTTCTATTTCTATTATGATTTGTGTTGGTAGTTGACAATGCACTCATCAAGGGGGAGATTGTGGATACATGGGTGTATGCCGAGTCTCTGAGTGATGAGTGATTGTCAACTGGGATAATGCGCATGTTCTTTGGCTTGTGTTGTGCAGGTGTCGAGCACAGAGATAGTGATCGAGGGCAAGGTGAAGGTCAAGTAGAGACGTGCCGTGCCAACGGACCGGGAGTGGTGAAGGGCGGACGTGAGGCTTGGCCTAAGGGACCGGTGGCCCGAGGATCAGCTGTGGTGGCTGACAGCCTGGGACAGCGACGAGCGAAAACTTGCGGTCATGTGTTGCCTGAGTCGTGGACTTGGGGACACGTGTCGGTGGACGGGGTGCACGGGCGGTGCATCCCCTCTACAGCTTCGGTTTGGTTGTAGAGCCAGAGAAAAACCATCGAGTGGACGGTTTCCAGGTTTGGGCCTCAAAACCTAGGCGCGGATGGTTTTCGAGTTTGGCCACAAAACTCGGGCTGAGGACGGTTTCCAGGTTTGGGCCTCAAAACCTGGGTGCTGCGGGTTTGCTGAGTTTGGGCCACAAAACTTAGGCTACGGTGGGCTGGTTTCCCGGTTTGGGCCTCAATACCGGGGGCTGATCGTGAAGGCCTGGTTTCCCGGTTTCGGCCACAAAACCGGGGGTGAAGTCCGTGAAGAGGACACAGAGCGGTGGCGGCACGTGGCGGCAATCGGAAGGTTGCGTCGAGGCAACGCTACGAGTTGTGCGGGCGTGGCCCTCGGATCCACCTACCATCGAGTTGGTCCAGAATAATCTTAGGGTTTAGCTGGTTCGCTCTGTAAGTAGTTAGGGGTAGAGTGGAAATTAGGAATAGTTAGAATTAGGATAAGTAGGGGGAGACACCCACCTCCCCATCCATCTCAGTCATTAGCTACATTGCCTTCTAGGTTTTCAGGATCTCCCTCTCCCCTGCTGTAGCGAACTGAGATCCACAGAGAAGAGAACAATACCTCTGTGCCCATGAGATTTTGAGGAAGTGAGACCATAATCTCACTATTGTAGCGTGTGGTAGCCACACAGTTGCAAATTTGTGGTTCTGATTCATGTTTTGTTCTTGTTCTTCGCGGGTTGCTTTTCTCCACGTTTTTCCCGTCGATCAATCTCTTTGCTTGGTGCGTCGTTTGCAAATCCGTTTGAACCAAGTTGTTCTAGATTGTGAGGCACTTCTTTCCACCGAAGGAATTCACCTCTAACCTCATGAGCTAGTAGATCGGTTGATTTTCGTTTCGGGTCAAGTTTTTCTCCCTTCCCCCGAATTTCTTTGATTCATTGATTTGGAGATAGGTTCAAGCCATGATCTCTTAGAGATAGCTCACTATCCTCCTTGTGACTCCTCTCACCAAGTTAGATCACTAGAGGATTCGTTTTGGGTGAGATTGAGTGGAATCGATGGACGAACTGTGCATTTTCGGGGTGACCGAACGCTGGGCATGGGTTGACCGGACGCTGACCCCGTGCGTCCGGTCGTTGAATGCACAGCGTGTGTACCTCGTAGCTTGACCGGACTCTTGACGTGGAAGTGACCGGACGCGACCCTTACACTATTCACTGCACGTTTCTTCTGACCGGACGCTGAGTTGTTTCTGACCGGACGCTCTCTATTGTGAGTCCGGTCTGGAACAGTAAGGTCCCAAACTGGATTTTACACGACCGGACGCGTCCGGTGCTCACTGACCGGACGCTGGCCAGAGTCCGGTCAATGGCAGTTTGCACGTTTACGTCCGCGGTTTGCTTGTCCGACTTTCGATTTGAGATCCGCTTGTTGCGTTGGATTCCTGACTTCTTGCTCTTCAGAAGTTCATCCTGTGACTAGTTGACCTGCGTGAACTTGGGCGAGGGAATTTTTGTGGTATCCCGCTGTGTTCCTAGGGAACATCCACCCACTCTCTTGGGTCGTGGACATCACGCGCATCGGTTTTGCTTTTGGGGCTGATTTTCGGGACATTGGCTTAAAGTTTCTGAAAGGAAAATTTAAAGCTCTCATTCACCCCCCTCTAGTCGCTTTCTGGTAGCACTTTCGGTCCTTCAAAGGCAACAACTCCTTGTTAGCCCTCATCCTGTTGACAATCACCTAAAAGCGAGCGAATAAACACTCTATGCTCTCTCCAGGCATATGTCGAAAGTTCTCGTACTCTCGCTTGTGCGACTCGTAGAGACGGGTTTTGACTTGAGAGGTTCCCTCATGGAAACACATGAGGGATGCCCAAATCTCCTGAGCCGTAGCGAGGTGAGAAACTCGATCAAACTCCGCCATGCTCAAGCATGAGAAAAGAGCATTACAGGCTCGGCTATTGGCATCGTGATCATCGATCTGACGCTGAGTCACACGTGCAGCCAAGACCACGTAATCAGCAGAGTTGCAAATATCCCAAATGGAAGCACCCATACTCTGCAGATAGGCCGACATGCGTATCTTCCAATACGAATAGTTCGTCCCATCGAAAAATGGCGGTTTGCCCACGCCGCGATCCATGTCGCCTTCTGTGGATTTGGAACCGGCTAAGGTGGAAGATCCTTAACCCGCTCCGATACCAATTGAAGGACCGAGAATGCACTAGCAAGGCGACCAGAGGGGGGTGAATGGGAGCTCAAAAATTTGTTTTGAAACTTTGGCCGATTGTCCCCAAATCAACCCCCAAAAGCTACGACCGAGAACGTGATGTCCACGACCCTTTGAAGAGGGTGGATGATCCCTTGGATCACAGCGAGGCACCACAAAGCGATAGCGAACCAAACACCAAAGGCGCCGGCGCAGGTTCGACCCTCAAAAACCAAGTCTCGAACGTAGATAGACGGCTACGTCGAGAAACTCCCAAATACCTAAGCTAACAAGTAGCAAAGATACCTAGAGAGGTTTCTTGATCAACTCTAGGGCCAAACGAGAAGTCCAGAAACCAAGCAAAGATGCCGGGACAGTAAACGCACAAGACCGGAGTACACAGCCGATTCGCCGACTGTCCGGCCCTGGGGTCCCGGACTGTCCGCCCCTACTGCGGACTGTCCGCGAGGGGATGGCGGACTGTCCGCCGGTCAAAAGAGAAAAACAACAGTGCTGCTGAAGTTCCCTGGACCCTTCCCGGACTGTCCACGACTTTACACTACGGACTGTCCACCGGTGTAAGAACAGTAACCCATCCGAAGAACACAGCCACTGATCCGGCTGATCCCCGACGCGCGGACTGTCCGCCGGTCAAACCGCAGACTGTTCGCGACCTCCCAGTGAGGGCGATTTCGGTCGCCCTTCACACAACTCTTCCCAAATCCGAATCAAAACTCAATCCCACGTTCCCAAACTTGGAGAGGATGATCACGAGGTAGTTAGGAGACTATCCCCTAGAAATCATCCGCTCAAATCGATTCAATCACCGGGAAATCGAAAGGGGAGGGGTATGAACGAAAAAGTGCCACGAAAACGAAATCAACCCGATCTACTTGTTAGTGAGGAGTTAGATTAATTCCTTCGGTGGAAATGATCTCCTCACTATAAAGAACAAGATGATTCAAACGGATTTCGCAAAGACACAATAGAGAGGGAGATCAAGTGACGGGAAAATCGCAGAGAAAAGAAGAACGCGAAGAACACAAACAAAACGTGAATCAAGTCATCGATCTGCAACTGTGTGGCTACCACACGCTACAACAGTGAGATTATGGTCTCACTTCCTCAAAAACTCACGGGCACAGAGGTATTGTTCTCTTCTCTGTGGATCTCAGTTCGCTACAGCAGGGGAGAGGGAGAGCAGGAAAACCTAGAAGGCAAAATAGCAAATGACTGAGATAGAATGGGAGGAGGGTGTCTCACTCTACTTATCCTAATTCTAATTCCTACTCTACCCCTCAACTAATTACAGAGCGAACCAGCTAAACCCTAGGGTTATTCTGGACCAACTTAGGGTAGGTGGTGATCCGACGGCCACGCCCGCACAACTGGTAGCGTTGCCTCGACGCAACCTCACCGATTGCCGTCACGTGCCGCCACCGCTCTGCTTGTCCTTTTCCCGGACGTCGCACCCCCAGTTTTGTGGCCCAAACCGGGAAACCAGCCTTCATAGCCAACCCCCGGTTTTGAGGCCAAACTGGGAAACCAGCCGTCCATCACCTGAGTTTTGTGGCCCAAACTCAGAAACCCGCAGCACCTAGGTTTTGAGGCCCAAACCTGGAAATCGTCCTCAGCCCGAGTTTTGTGGCCAAACTCGGAAACCATCAGCGCCCAGGTTTTGAGGCCCAAACCTGGAAACCGTCCACTCGGTGGTTTTTCTGTGGCTCAACCACCAAACCGAGCCATAGAGGGGATGCACCGCCCGTGCACCCCGTCCACTGACATGTGTCCCCAAGTCCTCGACTCGAGCAACACCATGCCGGCAAGTCTTCGCTCGTCGCTGTCCCAGGCTGTCAACCACCACAGCTGATCCTCAGGCCACCGGTCCCTCAGTCCAAGCCTCACGTCCGCCCTTCGCCACTCTCGGTCCATTGGCACGACACATCTCTACTTGACCTTCACCTTGCCTCTGATCACTGTATCCGTGCTCGACACCTGCACAACACAAGCCAAAGAACATGTGCATTATCCCAGTTGACAATCACTCATCACTTAGAGACTCGGTATACACCCATGTATCCGCACCCCCTGGTCGTGCCACGTCAATGATCCACGAGAAGAGCCCCAGGTGCAATCCCACACGTTGATCAAAGTCGGTTTGATCCAACGGTGCCGACACAACATCACATGGATTGTGGTTTTGTTTCTTACAATGTTGCAATGTGACAACCGGTCAACCAACTTCGCAACCGCCATCAAGGAGTGATCTAGGTCGTTGATGGAAGTCGCTTGGAGAGGGGAGAGTGGTGCCCACCATTGGATGGTGGGGGCAGCCACCCCCTAGGTGGCGCCCGCGACCCCCCTCACTCCACTTTGCCTCTCCTTCACATGGAAGCAACCCCCGGTGCTCCTCAGGCTATAAATACCCCTCTGAGCCTCCATTCTACAAGCACAAGCTAGCACAAGTCCAAGCCAAAGGCACAAGATTATTCTCTATGCGCCCGCGCTGCTCTACTACTTAGCTTAGCTTAGCCTAGCTCTAGTTAGCGGGAAGGGAAGTGTCGGGTGGAGCTCAGCAATCGGAGTCTGGAAGAGTCTTCCGGAGCCTCTGGTCTGGTATTGCTTCTTTGTATCTATCTCAAGTACTTTATTCTAATTTAGTTATTTCATATTTCATGTACTTTGAGTATTTATCTTGTGCCCCTACATTTCAAGTACTAGTTCTTGCTCGATCATTATCATAGTGAGCTTAGGTAAGATGAATTTTTGGCATGCTATAATATTATATAACCTATTTAGCGTGAGTCAAATGGGGCCTATAAAATAACTTGACAATGACAATAATGCCTACGAAATATGGGCTATATAAATATTTGGGCTAAAATGATATTACGAGTTACCTAATAATCATCAATTACCACAAAAGGTTGATTAACAATATTGGGTTGATGCATGGCCCATCCAAGTGTTCTCTCTCATGTGTGGGTTGCTGAGACTTCCAGACCCACGATGATCTTTCGAATAAAATAATTAGTGCATTTGCTAATCAAGCACGATCATTGCCCGGCGTATACGTGCACAAAGACGCGTGTAAAAATGTACAATCGCTGTGGCATAAGAATGTGTATATTATTTTGTCCGGTTTGTGCTAGCATGCAAAGGCCGGGTAGTGAAGATTACTTGAGCTGATTAGTTCTGGCCATCAACAGTCACTAATTTTAATTATGGGCTCGTATGTATAGCTCATGCATGGCCGATCCAGATGCTCTTTCTCACCATATGCCCATAATGAATTTTTTGAATAAAATAATTAGTGTTGCTAATTAAACCCGATTTATATCATATTCAAGTACATGCACGCGTGTACCATATACGCGGGGTATACAAAAGCTAATTAATCTCTCTGCAAAGAAAGCTATGTGTACGCGAGACCAATCATGCATGTACGTGTATGAATACAAGATTGTTGCGGCACATATTTTTGACTTGCCCATCACCATGCACCAAGTAGAGTCGGTGTTGACACTCAAAAGTGTCCCAACCGTATAATGGAGTATAATGGACTCTACCACCAAGTTTTGCCAAGATGAACAGAAGACACATTTAGATCATCACATTTGGAGCCGAAGTGAGGAACGACTATCTCCGAGCACTTTATATCTGACAAGTGGGGTGTTCTGAGATTTTCCGAGCAGGTTAGATCAGGTCGTTGGATCCGATTATTGTTGCAAATATCTTCCGACAAGAAACTAGACCTCTTGAGAGACTTCCGACCAGGTAAAACTGGTCGAAGGCGGCGAGGCAGCAATGGAGACCAGCTCGTATTTGTCAAAATATGAAATGGACTTCACCATTGTGTTCCTCTCATCAAGATGGTCGAAAAACATATATGGCACGTCCAATTTGGAGCCCGGATGGAAGAGTTATGACCTAATAGAGATGGCTCACTATCGGAAGTTCTGACCCTCTGAGTCGGAACTTCTGACCCCCGGAAGTTTTAACCCGTGTCGGAAGTTCTGACCCCCCGGAACTGCTGACCCTCCGAGTTGGAACTTCTGCCCCCGGAAGTTCTGACCCGAGTCGGAAGTTCTGACCCCGTTCGGATCTGTCCTTTTGGTTTCCGATCCGAACTGTTCCAAACTCGTGGGAAACATGGAAAATAAGGTTTGGAAGGGTTTTCGACTGGGATAAGACCACCCCCCTTCTCTATATATGAGAGGATCATGGCAGATTGAGACCCCAGCTATCCAATCGTCAAATCAATCTACTACAACCCTTTTACCATTTTCTCCAACCTCATGATGTTCATCCCTTGATCCGACGACCAAGGATGGCGCCCTAGGCCCGTCGGCCGACCTAGGGTAACCCAGCGACGTCCATGCCGTGACGGGGTCCCTCCCGGGCAAGAGCTTCGACGATTCCTTTGCTAGTTTGCTCGAAAACTACTCGTTCTTCGCCACGTAAGTGCGATAGCTATCCTTTGCCGGTTTGCTTGTAAACCTAGCCGTCCTTCACCGCGTAAGTGTGACCTCCTCGCTGTGTTGTTCGGTCCGTGGCGACCTGGGCGTCCAAAGCCCTATCTGGTGTGTGATCCGGAACACTTTCGGCGTAACTCACTTTTTGGCGACTCCACTGGGGAAAGAATTTGTTTCGGCTCTACTTTGCAGCCGAATCTTCTTGCCCTAGCCCTATTCTTCACTAATCTATCTTCTTGTGCTCGCCATTACCGTTGCATTCGGCCCAAAATGCCGATCGCATCTGTTTTTGACCACTTATGATCTCGTTTGCTATTTTTGCAACACGACGTGCTTGATATTGGAAAATTCAGCAAGGCGGTGAAGCTCTAAATCATGGAGTACCAAGGTGTTACATCACAAAACTACTACAATTACCCCAAGGTACAACTTGCAAATACATCTTATGGTTATAATAATTATTTTGCAAGTTCTATGAACTCTCATGTTGGTGTTGCTAGTCATAATGATAGTAGATATGTTGCATCGATTAATATTTTTGTTAATACTCCTCATCATATGCATCATAATCATGCATATTATGGTCAAGGGCCGATGTCAACTATAGATTCTTTAAGTTTTGATGCTACTAGCAACATACAACATGTAAATTCTTATTCATCGGCTATAAGTTCACAATACGTGGCTCCACTACAAGACATGTCGATGAATGAGAGAATTGGCTACGACAATAATAATCATTTAGCCAATTGCTCTCAAAATTCAGCATCAAATGCAACTGCTACTACTCATAATTCGGCCTCCTATGTTGGTAATAACTATGGCCGAATGCATGAAAATTCAGCAAAACATTTAAGTGCAAGTATTTATGATTCGGCTTCACGTGGTACTACTAACCATAGCCGAATCAATGAAAATTCAGCACCTTATGCAAAGATCATTCCTCACAATTCGGCTTAAATTTAACTCAAAATCATAGCCGAATTAGTGAAATTCCAGCAAGGTATTCGAGTGTAAAAACTTATGATTCGGTTCCACATGATACCGATAACTATAGCCGAATCAATAAAAAATCAGCAATGAGTGTGCATGCTAACAATTATGATTCGGCTTCATATGTTGCTCTTAAATCAAGCCGAATCGATGACGATTTAGCTCATGCTAGAAATCCATATGGCTCCTCTAAATGGAGAGTGCCCGCTTATCATAGACCATACCCATTACACATTGATTACTTAGAAGATCCTGATGGTTGGCGGGTACCTGATTTTTATGAATTTAGTGGTGAAGATGATAAGACCGCTGTCAAACACATTAATATTTATCTCTCACAATTTGTTTTTGCCGGTAAAGAGGACTATATGAAAGTGCAAAATTTTCCTTTATCTCTCACTGGTATTGCCTTTGCATGGTTTACATCTTTACCTGAATGCACTCTTTGGTCAGGGTCTAGATTAGACGAGTTATTCTACGAATGCTTTGGAAAAACCAATGAAAAAAGTCCGATTACTATTGAGTCATCGGCTAAAAGGGCATTGTTAATGGGCATGAAAGAAAGAGTCAGTTCGGATGTAAACGAAGGTTCGGCTACTAAAGCCGAACAACATAATATCCATTCTGAACCGATCACAACTCAAAAAGCAAGTCTTGCTACTGAAAAACATGAAAAGCGCCAGGAAACGTCTAGACTTGATTTTTCAAGAGCTAAAGGGGTTATACGCTTATCAAGTGATTACCACATCATTGATGGAGATCAAATCCCTACAAGCGAGAAAGAATGATCGCTTGCGTGCCCAAGATCAGCTAAGCCGATTTTAAAGTCGGCTGAGCCGATTACTACCTGCCCAGAGTCAGTTAGGTCGACTTCTAAGTTGGCTAAGCCGACTCCCCCTGTTGCTTCCTTACCTGTTAGTGCCCAAGTCGGCCGAGCCGACTTCCGATCGGCTAAACCGACTTCCTCTGTTCCAGCAACTACCGAAGCTCTTTTGGGTGATTCGAGACCTATTGTTGATTGTTCTATGGAGATGAAGAACAACGCCATTCAAACCAAGAACCTACACTTCTCCGACATGATCAACAAGGTACCAAATATGAATATTTTGCTCAAATTCCAATCTGGTCATAATATTTAAATTTCTGCATCCATAGGCAATATTCTTGCTAGTAGTTGTAAAACCGATTGAGAATAACAGTTTATTTGGTAATGATAAAACAAATTCAGATTCTATCGGTCAACACATTGTGCCATATGGCAAGGCCGATAGTGGTAGTTTGTCAAAGATAAAGCTTCTTAAAAGCAATTGCAAATGTGTGGCCGAATGGATTGATGTTAAATCTGATCCCTTCGTTTGCCTAGCTTTAAAGCCGACTCCACAAAAGAATCGGCTGAAGAAATCAAAGTACACCTTTGACTTTACTTTTTGTGATCATGTCTTTGATATCTTGTTAAAGAATAATTTTATTAGAATCATTGATCACAATGTTTTGCTATCTATTCAAAACCTAGAAGAGCTTACATATTGCAAGTGGCACAATTCTTTTGATCATAATACTTCTGATTGCAATATGTTTCGTTGAGTGATCCAATCGGCCATTAATAAAGGACGATTGAGATTTTTTGAAGCTCAACAAATGGACCAATTGGATTCAGTTGGTCTTGATGGCAAACAAGTTTCAAATCGGCTTGCATTAGCCGATTCACTCAAAGTTCAAGGCTCGAACGCCCAAGAGAGAGATGTGGAGCCATTAAGTGAAGACAAGGTTGTTGTCCATGAATTGCAAATTGAAGGTATTCTAGAGGACAACAAAGTTATCACAATTCCAGATTACACTGGGGTCACGTAGAATCTCTCCAGCTAAAGCAAAGGTCGATTGATCCTGTTGAGCAAGGGAAATTGGCTAAGGATCCTCATGTGGAGCATGTCTATCAAGATGGAGAAAAGAAGGAGGATGCTCGTAGAACTTTTGGAGGTAAAGGACATGACAAGCAAAAGAATAGAAGACCAAAACTTAGCTTCGAGGAGCTTCTAGCTAAGTATGAGAATTTAGCAAAAGCCAATGTCACCAATCGACCAAAGAACGTCCAAACATCAAGATTTCCTCCAAAGCACAAATCTCAAGATTGGAATTGGCAAGGGAATAGATCTCAATCAGCGACAACACATTCTCCTTTTGAGCAGCCAATTCACAAATTATATGGACCGCAGCCCACATATTTTCATCCTTATTCATCTTGGGGCTGGTTTGATCAAGAGGCACACATTCTACCATATTCTCAGCCACAATATGCAGCTCCTAGACACTTAGAGAGGTCATCATCTTATAAAGACTGTTTTGATCTAAAATGGTCCGGAGCCCAGCAGAAGAAGAAAGTGGTAAAACAGGTTTACAATGTTAAATATGATGGCCGCAAAGATAAAGGTTCAGATCTGAATTCAACTATTGAAAAGCCGATTGCAGTGTTGAAAAATCTGGCTATTGACGGCATAGAAGTAGGAGAGTCATCTGTTGATATTCCTGGTGCCAAATCTGAACAAAAGAAGGTGAGAGTGCCTAAAATCAAGAAAGATTTTCCATTATCCAAAATAGAAATAAAACTGATATGCTCAATTGGTTTACCAAAGTGGCAAGAAAGGGAGTTGCAAAAGCTTAGTGCAGAGAAGTTAAAAGAAAAAGTCTTGGTATGGGTTCGTAAAGGAAGTATCCAAGTTCAGAAAGATGATTCTCAAGCAAGTGATACAACAAAGGCAAAGGAGAGAAGAAGATTCAAGAAGGAGTTGCTAAGATGGAGATTTGCACCGAATCATCAAAATCAATGGTTTTGGCATCATCCATATTCTCTGCCTATGTCTTTGAGGAATTCATTCCAAGGTATGCACAGTTATCCTTCAGCCCCTTATTTTGATCATTGGTATATATGTCTATATTATGCAGAGTTGCCAAATTATTTTGCTTACCAATGATCTGGAGCCGAAATGCCTTGTTTCGGCTATGCATACTCACATGGATGAATTCATATGGTCGATGCTTTGCTATCGCCTTTAGTGTAATAATACAGCCGATGAATGCTTGCAACCATCGTGCTATCAGAAAAGCCCCATAGAATTCACTTTGATGGATTTAAGGCTCGGGGGGCATGATATATGTATTTCTACTTCATGGGTGTGACAATATGGTTAATCGACTTGCAGAAAGGGCCAAGGTGTTGGCATGCTTACTATTTCTCATAACGGTGCTATGTGAGACACCGAGCCGATTAAGACTATACTTGCACCAAGGTTTAAGCCGAATGTGAACTTTTCTTATTCGGCTTAGCCATATTGCGATCCATGGAGTATGTCATGATGAAGCCTATGGTGATTCCTTACTAATGGTACAGTGAATCGCTGGTGTGTTTTGGTATTTTAAAGAATCACATAATGCATATCTTGACGAATACCTTGCCATCATTAATACTTTTGCCGAATTTCAAATTCGGCATATTACAAGACATGATGATTTTAAGGCCAACATGTTAGCATGATGAGCATCTGGCTATGGCGTTAGTAAATGCAATTTTCACATAAAGGAAAAGTCGATGCATCAAATTTCATGAGCAGATTATAAAGAATCAACTCAGTCGGCTTGTCCGGCCGACCAGGTTGAATCTGAACCAACTCAGTTTGCTTGTCCGACCAACCAGGTTGAATCTAACCAACTCAGTCGGCTTGTCTGGCCGACCAGGTTGAATCTAAACCAACTCAGTCGGCTTGTCCGGCCGACTTGGTTCAAGTTGAACCAACTCAGTCGGTCTGCCCAGTCGGCCAGGTCGGCTTTGAGGCGACTCGGTCAATTTGCCAAATCGGCTTGGTCGGCTCTGGTATGGCTAGCCCAGTTGATTCATCCATAGAACTCCTAGATCGGTCTGAATTAATTCTTAACAAAAGCAAGGCTGATTTGGAGGATTGGAGAACTCCCTTGTTGAAATATTTTCGTGGTCCAGGCGTTGAAGTTGATGACAATGTTCGGCGGAGTGCATTTAAATATGTGATGTGTAACAATAGCTCTATCAAAGGACTGTCAAAGACTCATTGCTTAAGTGTTTGAGATCTGATCAAGCAAGACTGGCCATGGGAGTCATCCATGCACTTTGATTAAACTCATCAAGAGAGAAAATTGGGATAATCTAAGGAGGTGACCTTGAACAAGCACTAAGTTGGAAAGTCTTGTATATAATGATCAAAGTGGTGTTCGAAAATTCATATCTGCTAGAGATGCTGCAAGGTGAAAGTCTCACAAGAGCAATGAATGGGAGGTATTTGAAAAGGTACTTTCCAAGTGTTTGGCAAGGAGCTCAAGTGCTCACCAAACAATGGCCGATACATGTGTCGCCCTTAGTACAAAATATGGTCGATGTATACATCGTCCTTATAAGCTAGATAGCCGACGAGTTGGGTATCGTTGCTATTTAGTGATTTAATTGTGTTTTTAGGTTCAATGCATCATTCACCTAAAAACAGGGGGGCATATGTTGACACCCAAAAGTGTCCCAACCGTATAATGGAGTATAATGGACTCCACCACAAAGTTTCTGTTGCCAAGATGACCAGAAGGCACATTTAGATCACCACATTTGGAGCTGAAGTGAGGAACGACTATCTCTGAGCACTTTATATCTAACAAGTGGGGTGTTCTGAGATTTTCCAAGCAGGTTAGATCTGGTCGCTTGATCCGATTATTGTTGCAAATATCTTCCGACCAGAAACTAGACCTCTTGAGAGACTTCTGACAAGCTAAAACTGGTCGGAGGCAGCGAGGCAGCAATGGAGACCAGCTCGTATTTGTCAAAATATGAAATGGACTTCACCACTGTGATCCTCTCATCGAGATGGTCGAAAAACATATATGGAACGTCCAATTTGGAGCCCGGATGGAAGAGTTATGACCTAATAGAGATGGCTCACTGTCGGAAGTTCTAACCCTCTGAGTCGGAGCTTCTAACCCCCGGAAGTTCTGACCCGAGTCGGAAGTTCTGACCCCCCCGGAACTGCAGACCCTCCGAGTCGGAACTTCTGACCCCCGGAAGTTCTGACTCCGTTTGGATCTGTCCTTTTGGATTCCGATCCGAACTGTTCAAAACTTGTGGGAAACATGGAAAATAAGGTCTGGAAGGGTTTCCTACTGGGATAAGACCACCACCCTCTATATATATGAGAGGATCATGGCCGATTGAGACCCCAACTATCCAATCTTTAAGAAGCACTGGTTCCTTAGGTAAACTATCTTCTTCGATCCATCTAGGTACACCCATGTGGTACCATCCAAACATACTAAGCATCTCGTCTTGCCTTTGATCTGTCCAGACAAAGCAAACAGCGCTGGGTAATCATTGGTGGTAACAAAAATTATTCCTATACATGTGAAGTCATCCCTTCGGAATGCATCATACATGGGCTCCCCATACCTCCATAGCCTCTCCATTTCTTGCATGAGAGGCTCGAGGAACACGTCTATATCAATGCCTGGTTGTTTCGGGCCAGAAATAAGAATAGTGAGGAGAAGGTACTTTCTCTTCTGACACAAATATGTTGGAATGTTCTACATGGTCAATATCACTGGCCATGTGTTGTGGTTGCTCATCCTCTCATTAAAGGGATTCATCCCATCGGTGCTCAAGCTGAAACGTACATTCCGTGGGTCTTGGCTGAAGTCTTCATGATTCGTATCGAAGTCTTGCCACTGACTACAATCGATTGGGTGTGCAATCCTATCATCATCACCTTACGCTCATCATACCACCAAGTCATGAGTGCGGCTTCCTTAGGGTTTTGGATCATACGCCTTAAGCGGTCGGTCACTAGCAGGTACCACATTACGAAGGCGGGAATTCTTCTTTGCTTTGCATCAGTGCCTAATGTAGTGTCCTCCGGGAACTGAGATTCTTGCACTAGCTTTTTTGTGCCATTCTTATTCCTCTTCTTCCCCGTGGATGCTTCACCCCCGTTGTAAAGGTCATTGTTCTTGTACCGGCTGGCCCCACATCGAGGACACTTTTTGTAACAGAACCGACCAATTTATAAGAGCACAAGTGCGAAATTCTCCGCCGAAGCAGTAAATTTGCCCACTTGAGCCCATATAAACCCGGTAGTCCGTGAAATCTCGAAGGATTTCAAACTTTTCCAACATCAACAACATAGGATCGTAATCATTCAGCGTCAACCATCATATGACCGAAAATTTCACAAGTTCATCGGAGTAGCAAACTTAGTTATTACAAACCGAGTTCCAAATTTAAGTAGCAGAAGTTCAACCTTAAAACATAGTTTTGAAATCACACACACATAGTCTGATACAGTACCATTTCAGTAGTCATCCTTGTCAAAGCAAAAGGTACGAGTAGAACTGGTCATAGCCCTTGACCTAGTTATCAACCAGAGCTGGGCAGAGACAGTTGATGCAATAACCATAAAAGACCTGGCCATCTGCAACAACAAGGGAAACAAAGCCCTGAGTACAAGAAGGTACTCAGCTAGACTTACCCGACTTAAACTGAAATAAGTGACACCAAGGAGTATGCAAGGCTAGTGTATAGTGGGGCTGGTTTGAGGCCACATTCTTGCGTAAAAGCATAAGTAATTACATAACTAGTTCTCCTCCTTACTAGCTGCAAATTAATTAGTAATTAACATGTTTAGCTAGGTTAGCTCCTTCACTATAACAATCATAGTAGTGATCCAACAATCACCATAAAGTAACAAACAGACCGAGTAACCATTGCCAAAAGTATAATGATAACTGTCACGTGTTCCACAATTTTAGTATCAAGGTCGATCAGAGTTGAAGTCAAGTGCTCCCTATCCAGGAGCGATGGCGATTATAATCGATTCCTAACTAGCTGGTGATTTATTTCTCACACAAACCACACTCACCCATCAGTGAGCTACAGATAACCACAACACCGTTCCAGGAAGCCGCGGATTCGACTGCCACCAACTTACCCGGGGGCAGGCCCGACTGCCAAGGAGTTGGACTTAACCACCATCACCCGGGTCTTACTTTTCGTGCCCCCACATCCCAATACCCCCTTTGTGGCTTCGGTAGATGCGTGGGGTTCGAAAGACCGGCCTGGAACAATGAGCAGCTTCACGGTCGGAACGAGTTATCCTTCCAGCTAAATGTGGGACATGCGTTCAACATGACAAGAAGGCCATCTTAGCAAGATACTGATTTCCATAAAACACGGCTAGAAATATTGTAGCACAACACTACCGGAATCTGCCGATCTCCATTTTCCGCAACACTCAGTTATTTCACTTACTGGCAATATCCTGTTACTGGTCGAGTAACCACCTATTACTCGCGGGTAACATGAAAGTCGCCCGACTTCTACCGGTCTAAGCAAGACTAAGCATAGACTCGAACCTATCTCTAATTAGCTAACAAGGATGATATATCAATGATAGCAAGATAAGGAATATAATGCATCAACGGTATCAAACAACTCCTAAACTTAATGCAACAAGCATAACCATTAGAGAGATAATTGCAAATTATAGGTAGTTAGGAATGCTCTGGCGCTTGCCTTTCTCAAACGTGATGGGCAATTGGTTCGGGCACTCCGGGAGTTCCTCTTCAGGTTCTTCTCCGGCAGCTCCCTGCTCCTGCTCCTGGGGCTGCTGCTCCTTGATTTACTCCGCGGCGGTTGGCTTCTCTACCGAACCTGTCATGATGCATATGCGCAAATGAACGAGTGCCAACACTGCATAGGAGAGATGCATTTTAATTGAATTCGACCGAATATGTGCATATCTCTTCTCCAGTAGAGTGTAACACCCTACTTAGAGAGTAGCTATACTCTTCAAGCCAAGTGCAGCTAATATGAATGCACTGAAAAGACCATTTCACCCCTGCTGGTCCCACATAAAAGAGATGCACAAGCTTAACTTAATTAAACAAATTAACCCATTAAAACAAGCCTATAACAGCAACTCATAGCTACCATTTTTAGAAACATCTACAAAAATTACTGTAGGTTCACATCTGAGAATAAAGCATGTTGTACAAATTTCATGTCATTTGGACTTAAGTATTATTCTGTATGAAAAAGACAAATAACAGGGTGAAAAGACACTTTGAACTACACATCATTTTGGAAAGTATCAAACAGCAGATTTCGAATTTTTATTCAGAACTTCTTAGCACAAGAGCAGTCTATAAAATTTATCAGACTCATATCCCATATATTCTAATTACTAAAAATCATACAAGAAAACAGCATATAATCAATTTAAATGCTAACTTCAGATTTTACCACAGTCAGAAAGCATTTATCATTTTTCTGTCATTCTACATCACTTAACAGATCTAACAAAACAAGAATCACATTTTTCTGAGCAAGATACAATTTATTATGCATTTAACAAGATATCAGCCCAAACACAAATTAATTATTACTGCATATAAAATTATCACAAACTGGGCATATTATATTTTTCATGCATAGAACTCATCAAAACAGACTTAACAAAATTTGTTTCACATTTACTGGATCACTAGAACTCAAGTTATGAATTAAACAAGCATTATTAACATTTCTGCAAAACACTTAAAATCAAAAACACAAAACCCTAACTGCAACACACACAGCGCTGCTGCACCCAAGTGACTGACGACTAGGACCCATGGTCAAACTGACCCCACCCGTCATACTTCCGAAGCAGAGGAGGTCGTTGACCTCGCAGGAGCTCGCCGACGGCGGCTCCTCCGGCGAAATCATCTCCACCACTCGACTCCTCTCGTCTTTCCGCACTGATGGGTACCCCTCTCAAGCCTAGCGACGCGGCGGATCAAGCTCAACGTCGACAATGGCGGCCACGGTGGCGCGGACTCACCACGCCGGGCATCTCCGGCCATGCCGAGGCTAACCAACACCCGGTTCCTACTCCACAGACCTCCATGGACCTAGCGCAAAGCTCGGATGCTAGGGTTTCCACCCCGAACACCCGGAACCACGGCCATGCCACCCTCGGCAACCATGGCTGTAACACCCCTGGTGTTAAGCAACCCTAAATGCATAACTTGGCATCTCATGAGCATAAAGCATCGTCTCATGTTTCATTCTTTTTGTAAAGTGTCATTTCATATGTTAGTTTTTACCGTTGTGCTTGGTGTGATGCTTGTTTGACTTGTTTTTGGAGTGGTTGAGTTCCTAAGTAGCTTAACCTTGTTGAGGAGTCAAAATGAAGCTAGGTTTATGTTGGTCACTTTGGCTAACCAAGCCTCTAACCCTAGTTGTCTTAATAGAGCCCTAGGAGTCCTTTTGTTTGACTAACTAAGACCTCCTTGATAGAAGCTTTGCATGGTTGTGGGTCCTTAACCAAAAGTGTGTAGATTTTAGAGTAGAACAAAAGTTGTTTTAGGACCAACTCATGAAAATGGGTTTAGCAAGGTGTTTTAGGACCCACAAGGCAGAAATGGGAGAGTTTAGACTTAGAAATTTTCCTAAGTCTTTAAACTGTCGAAACAGTTTCGTCTACGATCTTTGGAGATTTCTTGAGCAAAATCTAGGCCGAACCAAAGCTTGATCTTATAACCAAAGTTGTAGTTGGCATATAGCTCTAACCAAAGGAGAAATCGGTGTATCGTTTCATCGAGTAATTAGTGAGTTAACCGCGTTTGAATTTCGGTCGTCAGTTGGCCAGGGCTTAACTGAATCGCCCGATTCAGTTTGAATCGGCGAGTTCAGTGGCCGACGGCGCCAGGCATCTTCGGCCGCGTGGCATGCCACGGCCAGCCGAGCCAGCGCTCGCACGCGGCGTGGCGAGCACAAGGCTGCCAGCTCGCCCTCGCGTAGCCAGAGCCGCCTCACTCCCTCCACTTTGCCTCCTCTCTGCTCTCGCCGGTGCTTGGGCGGAAAAGGGGGGAAAGCAGAGCGCTCACCGCCGTCCCGCCGCCTCACCGCAAGCTCGACCACCCACAAAGCTTCGCCGTGAGCCCCCGCACCTCTTGTTGTCCTTAGCGCCCCGTAGAAAGCCCTAGGCGAGCCCCGGGATGAGCTCCCGCCATGGCCGCCATGACCGTCGAGCTCGGTTTGCCATGGCCGACCTCCTTCCCGTGGGTTTCGTGTCGTCCTAGCCCCCGTTCGAGAGTCAGTGAGGTCCGCGGAAGTAGAAGGGGGAGTTGGTTTAGCCGATTAGGGTTTGGTGACTGCGGTACGCCGCCGTCCGGCGCTCGCCATGGCCGCTGGAGTTGGCATGGCCGTGGTCTCGGGTGCTCAGAGCAGGAACCCTGGCTTCTGAGCCTCGGGTTAGGGTTGTGAGGGTCACAGGAGTAGAAATCGGGGGATGGTTGGCCTCAGGGAGGCCGAAGTCGGCCGGCGTAGCAAAGCCGCACCGCCGTGTCCGCCATTGTCGACGGCGAGCTTCGCCGTCGCAATGCCGGGCCGGTGGGTAGCATAGATCGGTGCGGAAGAAGGAGAGGAGTAGAATGGTGGTGGTGGTTTCGCCGGAGGGGTCGCCGTCGGCGAGCTTCGCCACGGTCAACGACCTCCCCTGTTCTGTGTGTCTGACAGGTGGGGCCGGGTTGACTCGGGGGCCCGCTGGTCAGTCGTTTGGGTGCAGTAGTGTGGGTGCGCGTAGCAGTTTAGGCCGAAAGGTTTTTCAGGGTTTTGTTTAAATAGTTTTCAGAAATGCTTGTATAGTTTGTTTAATTCATATCTTGAGTTCTGTTGATGCTAAAAAGGTGAAATAAGTTTTGTTAAGTTTTTTTTGATGAGTTCTATGCATGAAAAATATTATATGTCCAGTTTGTGATAAATTTATATGCAGTTGTATTTAATTCATGTTTAGGCTGAAATCTTGTTAAATGCATAATAAACTGTGTATTGCTCAGAAAAATGTGATTCTTGTTTTGTTAGGTTTGAGTTGATGAATAGTTTCTGAGAAAAATATAATATGAGGTTGTTCTGTGAAATATTTTGGCAGTAACAATTAAAATGATTAAATATTGTTTTCTTGTATAATTTGTAGTAATTAAAATATGAAGAATATGAACCTGAGAATTTTTGTATATTGCTCTTGTGCTAAGAAGTTCAGTAGAAAAATGAGAAATCTGTTGTTTGACACTTTTTGCTAGGGTGAGTTGTTCAAAGTACCTTTTCGAGGTAATGTTTGTCTTTTTCATAGAGGATAGAGTTTAAGTCCAAATGGCTTGAAATTTGGACAGGGGACTAGATTGCATGCTGACAACTTCCAGTAATTTCTGCAGATTTTTCTGAAATTGTTATCTGAGGGTTGTTGTTCTAGGCTTAATTAGATAATTAAGTGGTAGCAAATGGCTCGGTGATAATAGGATGATGTTGACTACCTTGTTAAAGAAAATGAAGTAGATGACATGTGCTTATCTCCTAAGTTATCTTGTTCCATGTTGCATCACCAATGCATCCCATGTGCATTCATTTTTTATTCATACGTGTTATGCATCATACAGGATCGGTAGTGGAGGCCCAGAACCCGCAGCCGCCGGAGGAGCCGTGCCCAGAGGAAACCCAGGATGAGAGGACCGAGGAAGGAGACGTCGAAGACTTGCCTGAGTGTCGCGACCATCGACCCTCCGACTTCGAAAGAGGCAAGCCCCGGAGCATCCCACTCCTATGGTTTGCAATTTCAATACGAAATTAACTTGATTCGTTTGTTGCATTAAGTTATAGGAGTTGATTGATATTGTTGGTGCATTACTTACTTATCCTTGTCCACCTACAATTATTATCTTGATATCCATGTTAGGTCTAGGCTCGTTATATGCTTAGTCTGCTTAGACCGGTAAAAGTCGGGTGATTTCCTGTCTCCCGCACATAGGTGGATACTGATCATGACTAGCCTGGTGCTATCATGGAATAACCATGTGATAATTAATTTGAGATCGAACGGGATGTTGGAGCAGCAGGGCATGGGTCCTGTGTGCTGGTAGTCTCCCGTCTGTGTCGATTAGGACCCGACGAAGGCACACCTCAGTCATTTTGAACGCGTCAATCACTTAACGGAGCAGGTGCGGGTACCTCCCGTGAAGCCGAGTAAGGTTATTCGAGCCGGTGACGGAGATGTTGACGCCTAACACCTAGGGCCTTATATGTACTGTGGGCAACTATTCTGAGCAACATGGCATGGTCCGTGGATAGACGGGGCCTGATTGACCTGTCATGACAGTGGGCAGTTATAGCTTGAGCGACCTGGCATTGAGATAACCCTCGGGGTAGAAGGGCTCATGACCGTCCCGCGCGTTGTGTTCTCAAATCTCCTGACTGGTAGCTTACGACTGCCGTGGCTGGATGTGCCGGGCGAGTGTGAGACATTTTATCCCTAGCTAGGTAGGAATCGATTATAATCGCCATCGCTCCTGGACAGTGAGTAACTTGACTGAGCATGTGTTACCGTAGTATCTTATGGAATTAAAGATGGTTATGGTACTGAAATCTGAAAGGCTATTGATGAAATAGTCACTCTTGTTTGATTAAATTAGCCAAAGTGATTGCTCTAGATCAGGTGCAAATCTAGTTAATCAGGTTGATTACATAAAAGTGACGGCTAATACTCTAATGATGATTATTAAATAATAAAATGCTTTTATGCAAAAAGGTAAGTATGGACAATCTAGATACAGCCTTGCATACTCCTTGGTGTCACCTTATTTTTGGTTTATGACGGGTAAGTCTAGCTGAGTACCTTCTTGTACTCAGGGTTTTATCCCTTGTTGTTGCAGATGGTCAGTGCTTCTTTGGCTATTATGAGAACTGCCTGTATCTAGTTGCGGTGGATGAATAGACCGTGGGCATGGTCATCTCTTATCCTCACCTGATGCTTTTGTGGACTGATCAGGCAATGGCACCGTATTGTGAACTATGAACTTATGTTTTAAAACTATGTTGCTTTCGCTTTGAATTTCTAAACTATGGTTTGTAATAATTGTTGAACTCCGATGTATTGAACTATGTGCGAACTGAAGGTACCTTGTGGACATGTACGCTAATCTATTACGATCTTGGCTAAAGTTGAATGTTTGAAATCCTTCGAGATTTCCGGACTACCGGGTTTGTACGAGCTTAAGTACCTGTCAATCTCTGTGAAAACGGGGGTTCGGTGCTTAATCTGATATAAATTGGTCGGTTCTGTCACAGCTGGTATCGGAGCATGGTTAGCAGTACTATTCATGAGTGTATTTGAAAAATCGTATTTTCAAATCAGAATTTTATTGCCAAAACTTATAGCTATAATAGGATTTGAAAATCTTATTGATAAAGATTAAGGTGTGCCAGTGATCAAGTCCTTACGCCCAATAGGTCTTTAGGTGGCTATTTAAGTACTAACTTGGGGATCGTGCATCATATTTAAATTCTGTTGTTTTCTGTCGTCCATACGGCAAGGGTGAAATTGTATGGGTGCTATTCTTCGGAATAGTAATGAATGGATCATTTGCCTCTACGCCAAGGTAATAAGTGAGTTGTGAGAGCATGATTGGACAACCGCCAATCTAGGGGTGTGCTTGAATGGTACCGGAATGTATACCTGTTACACACAAGTATATGTGAAAGTATTTGATTGCGGGAGTATTTAAATTTTATGGGTGCATATACTACTTACACGTATACTGGGTGTGCGCCTAAGTTAGTATTAGATTTATTTTCAGCAATGCATGATATTCATACTGTGGGCAGGGCTGAAATGGTCTTTTGCAGGTACGCTAACTTGCGAACGTATAGTACATCTAATTAACGCTACGAGCGAACGTTGTATGCCACCGTCTAGCCGTTAGATTGTTAGCCAGTGAGGACGTATGTTGCGCACATGCATCATGATCATATAACTTTGCATTAATCTTAATTCCTTCCTTATGTTATCCGTCCCGTTTTCCTTAATAAAAGTTGTTCTTAAGCTAATGAAAACCTATGTGGATAAACTTCTTACAGATGGCCCGTACCAAGCACACAGCTCATAAGTCAACCGGAGGAAAAAGGCCAAATTACATGTTGGGACCTTGGACTGCCGAAGGGTCAGAAGACTTCTTAGATGAGTTCGGCATGCCTACCATCCTTTGGATGGTGCTGCACTTGGTGGGATACCAAGAGGGTCAGGAGCCACAGTACGATTGGCACCACGTGCAGATGTCTGAGGACCGCCATATGTACACGGTGGAGGTGGACGTGCCTATCTTTGGCTATTCACTTCAAGATTTGAAGGGAATTAGTCCAAATCTCTGCACCCATCGTATCCCTCTCGATCCTGAGATACCCCCTTCAAGAGAGCCCCAAAGACGACTTAATAACACTATGCGTGAAGTCATGAAAAAGGAGGTTCTGAAACTCTTGCACGCTGGAATTATTTATCCAGTTCCTTATAGTGAATGGGTAAGTCCCGTGCAAGTAGTTCCAAAGAAAGGAGGCATGACAGTCGTTAAGAATGAGAAAAATGAGTTAATCCCTCAACGCACTGTCACTGGATGGAGGATGTGTATAGACTATAGGAAGCTGAATAAAGCCACAAAGAAAGATCATTTCCCACTTCCTTTTATAGATGAGATGCAAGAGAGATTGGCAAACCATTCCTTCTTTTGCTTCCTGGATGGATATTCCGGTTATCACCAAATTCCAATCCATGCAGATGACCAAAGTAAGGCCACTTTCACATGCCCGTATGGAACTTATGCCTATAGATGCATGTCCTTTGGACTTTGCAATGCACCGGCATCTTTCCAACGGTGTATGATGTCCATCTTTTCCGACATGATTGAACAAATCATGGAGGTATTCATGGATGACATTTCGGTCTATGAGAAAACCTTTGACGATTGCCTAGCCAATTTAGACAAAGTCCTCCAACGCTGTGAAGAGAAGGACCTAGTTCTTAACTGGGGAAAGTGTCACTTCATGGTGCAGGAAGGAATTGTCCTAGGCCATCGAATTTCAGAACGCGGGACAGAAGTGGATAAAGCCAAAATCGATGTAATTGAACAATTGCCACCACCCACTAATGTGAGAAGAATCCGAAGCTTCTTGGGCCATGCCGGCTTTTATAGAAGGTTTATTAAGGATTTCTCACAGGTCGCTAGACCCTTAACGAGCCTGTTAGCAAAAGACGTCCCATTCAAATTTGATGAGGATTGTCTACGAGCTTTCAATATTTTGAAAAAGGCTCTAACCTCTGCACCAATCATCCAACCCCCAGATTGGAATTTGCCATTCGAAAACATGTGTGATGCTAGTGATTATGTTGTGGGAGTCGTCCTTGGTCAAACTAAAGATAAGAAGCATTATGCTATTTCTTATGCTAGTAAGACCCTGACTGGCCCCCAGCTAAACTATGTAACCACAGAAAAGGAGCTTTTGGCCGTAGTCTTTGACATAGACAAGTTTGAAAGGATCAAGATGCCCAAGAGGGGGGTGAATTGGGCTTTTCTAAAACTTCTTGCAATAATAAAACCTATCAAGCCTCAATTAACCCCCAAGTGCCTAGAAGTGTGTTTCTATTTATTCTACCGCACAAAAGACCAAGTCTAAGCCACTCCTACTCTAGCAAAGCAATTCAATATAGAATGAACAATCAAGTAGTAATGTGGAATTGAATTGCTTGAAAGTAAATGCGTAAGTAAAAGAGTAGAGATGACTCGACGATCTTTTTGTCGAGGTATCGAGGTGTCGGCACACCCCCCTAGTCCTCGTTGGAGCACCCGCGCAATGGTATCACTCCCCCTTCATCCACGCAAGGATCAAGTGCTCACTACGAGCTGATTCTTCGCCTCTCCGGCCCAGTGAATCGCTCGCTACCGGTCACAACTTGACTTGGGTCATCCACAATGCCTCCGGATGATCACCAAGTGTAACACCTCAGGTGTTTACATGAATAAAATATTGTCATGCCATCATAAGCATTCCATTCCATAGCATTATATGCTAGCTCACTTGAGATGCATCCACTAAAATGAGTTTAATTCTTAATGTGTGAGCATTTTGTTATTGCTTGTGAGGTAGCTCAAAATCCTATTTTGGAATGTCATTATGAAGTAACTTGTGTTCATTCCCTTTTGGCTAGAGTCATGTAAAGGCATGAATCCAAGTTCAACATCTCAAAAGGAGCTAAAAGTTCTTTAGCTTAAAAATGGGAAAATCATTAATTTCTATATAAGTTAAATTAACCTTATCTAATAACTCGAAATCTGTGTTTTTTTAGGGGCTGACCCTAAAAGCTTTTTAGTAGATCTTGAGAAGAGGTACAACTTTGGTGTTTAAAGTTTTCAAAGTTTCTGTACAAAATTCCAAGTAATTTTGAATCTATTCAAACCCTGGAAATGGTCCCCTTTTGATTCTAAACTTACATTTCAAAAATTATTTGAAATCTGAGTTTGAGGTTTACATAAAAGTTGTAGAGAATTTCAAAAGGAACATTTTATACATTGACCATTTTTCAAGTATTATTGCAAAATCAAAAGTAATTTTGCTTTTAATACAAAACCCTAAATCTGTCCCCTTTTTAAATTTTCAATTTGATTTGAGTTTGAACTGTTTTGGTCAGTTTAACTTATTTCCAGTTGAAATTAGCCTTAGGATGTTAAAACAAAGTTGTACAACTTTTCAAACTCTACATTCCTTATGTTGGCTAAACTTGAAGTGCAGTTTGGGTTTCAAAAGTAATCTTAAGTTTTCAGAAAGGGGGAGAGAGCAAGGAACAGTGCAAAGGGGGGGGAACCGTCCAGAGCTCGCCAGCGAGCTGCGCCGCTCGGGCCGTGCTCGCGCTGGGGCGCATGCGTCGCGCCAGCGAGCTGCTTGGCCGCTGCGTGCGCAAGTTCTTCACGCCGCCGCCCTCTTCTTCGTCCTTCTTATAGCACGGAAAGCTCCGTGTTTCGCTTTCTCCTCTGTTCGCTCGTCGTCGCCGTCGTTCCTCCGCTTAGCTACGCCGGCCACCTGAGCGCTCGTTCGCTCTGTTCAACCACGTCACCGTGTTCGCCTCGTCGTTGCGGAGCCGTAGAGCTAGGTAGTAGCCTCGCTCACCCCCGCAGCCGCCCGGCTTGGTCGTCGTCTTCGTCTCCGGTCCCGAACACCTACATCGCCGCCGCCACCGTGGTCAGCAAGCTCGGAGCCCTATCGTCATCACCTGAGCCCCGTTTTCTCTTCCTTATCTGTTGCTGCTGCTCTAGCACCATGTCGTTGACCTTGTCTCCCTCTGTCTCAGCCGGAACAGGTCATCGCCGTTGAGCCGCACCGCTGAGATCCGCCGCCGTCGTCGTCATCACCGTTCGGAGCCACGTCAGCTTCGGGAACCTAGCTCACTAGAGTCGTGGTGAGCCTCTGGTGCTGATGCGCTTGTTCGTTGGCTCGTTAGAGCTCCCAGTTCGCCGGCGTGCCGCCGCCGTGCCGCCGCGTCCGCTTGTGTCGTCGTCGGGGTAGAAAGAGAGGTCGAGGGAGGAAGTTTGAGGGTTCAACGAGACCGTGGGGTGCTGGGGTCGGTGAGGAGTGGAAGTGATGCGCGGGATCCAGACGAGTTTGTGGGAGGCCTCACCGTCGTCGGAGACCTCACCGGTGTTAAGGTTGGAGGCCGGTCAACGCGGGTGCGTGTTCGGTCAAAGCTTTTGGCTGCCAGCCTCGGGCGAACCGGAGAGGGTCTCGGGCGAGGCGGGGAAGGTCTCGGGCGAGACGGAGGAAGAGTCGAGGCTACCGGGCGCAGGTCTCGGGCGAGCCGAAGAGAGCCTCGGGCGAGGCGGAGGCGGAGAAGGCCTCGGGCGAGGCGGAGGCGGAGAGCTGCTAGCCTCGGCCGAGACGGAGATCCGCTGGCCTCGGCCGAGACGGAGATCCGCTGGCCTCGGCGCGAAGCGTTGATAGAGACGCTGGCACATAGGGTCCGGCTGTCTGAGGCCGTAGGCCGGAGATGGGCCGTTTGGGTCAGTTTCGGCCCAGCAAGGGTTTTGTGTTTCCAAACGTTTTAATCTTTTTCCTGTTATGTGCATGGTAATGCTAGTGTTGTTATTTTTGTATGAATTAATCTGTTGAGCCAAAAGTTATGAAAATTTTTGTGCATGTTCTATGAAATGTGTAGTTTTTATGAAAAATATAATACATACATGTTTCTGTATTATGTTTTACAGTAAGTTTATGCCTTTTAATTCTTAAATAAGCCTTCAATGATTTTTATAAAATCAAGTGTAACTCCAAAAATGCTGAAATTTATGTTGTGCACTTAATGAATCATAACCAATCTGTGTACCAAGTTTGAACTAATTTAAACATAGTTAACTGCACAACTTATTTTCGGCTAATTAAAATTGCTTTCTTTGTGGTTAAATAATGGTATAAAACATAAATCCCAAGTTCTTTTGAGTAGTTTTAAAAGATTAAGATAAGTAAATTATCTTGATCTGCTGGATGATGTAGATAAGAGTCACTCTTTGTAACCATGTATGTTTATAAGTTTGTTTGTTGGTTTGCAACTTTACCGTGGGGGCAAATTGTTGCAAGTCAAGTGTAATTTCCATTCTTACCATGATCATGACATGAGCATCTCATTAAGCATATACTCTTTTATCGTGTAGCTTCGGAAGTGTTTGAGTGTCCAGGCGAGTTTGATCCAGAAAGTTCAGAGTGTCTAGTTGACCCCAGTTGTCAGGAGTTCCAGATTCTCCCGATCAACGAAGGCAAGCCCCGGTGCATTTAACCATTTCCTTGGATTTACAATTACACTTACTTTCGATAACTTGATGCATTAAATGTTTATCAAATAAATGCTTTTCACCTGTTGATGCATGATCAACCTTGTTATCGATATATTATTCCTTGATACCTGCTTTATGCAAAAGATAGAAATGCTCAGCCTTGCTTTCTCACGCTCCCGATAAATGTTTTGGTACTTATCGTCTTGGAATGATAACGAGAAAGAATGATGGTTAAGACCAGACGGGCACCTGCGTCGATCCTCGGATTAGATGCAGGGTAACCCGGATGTGTCGTTTAGGGTTAACCGTTGTTGGCCTGCTAGATTGAGAAACCGTGAAGTACCGATCATATGCTACGGTAAGCCCTGTCTTGGTGGTTCTTAAATGAGAACGGCTAATCGCGCACTGGGAGTGGAGAGATGGCGGGAGTACTAGCTACCCTCGTGGGTCGAAGTCCCGGATTGGAGGTGTACAAGTACTCTCGGGTGGCGCGGACCCGGTCTTGTTTGGAGGATCCGAGGCTGGGGTTGGTATATGTGTGATCTAGGGTCTACATATATCGTATGATCGAGGAAAACTCCCAGATCTGGTTGAATCGATTCGAATCGTCGTGCTCCTCGGTTATGGAGACTCAATCTTTCGACCCGCACCGTAGAATGAAAAGGGTTTTGGTTTAAAAAAGAATAATGATGCTCTCTCAGTAATGATTTATTTTCAGTTCTTATCAAGTATTCTAATGATTAAGTAAAATTTGGATCTAGAACTACTTTAGTAAGCTTTTATGCAAATGAAAAATGCTGTTGAGCCTACCCAAGCCAGCATATCTGTTCTTCTCTTCTCTTGTCGGGTCAGTCTTGTTGAGTACCTTTGTACTCAGGGTTTGTTAATCCATTGTTGCAGGTGACGCTCACGAGCAGCCTTGTTTTGAGGCTTGTTGCGTGACCGTCGTTGAGGAGGATGTGTCCGGGGAGGAGTAGTGCAACCCTTAGGCGGGGTTGTTTTTGTGAAATATGGTTTTGTTAATGCTCCTTCCACTACTTAGGGTAAAGTTCAAAACTTTGGTTTGTAATAATGGTGTGAGTTTGAACATCTGGTTTGTAAAACTTATGGTATAATACTTCCGCACTTTTAATCTCTGATGTATATTATTTGTGAAATGTTGTAATACTGCAATGACTCTTGCAATGATCCTGGGAGTGTAAGGAAACGTGAATGAGTCGGGTTACCCGATGACACGTGATGGGTCTTTTGGGCTATTGGGCACAGTGTATGTTTGTCCGAGGTCTGTAGGACAAGGACAAGTACACGTGGGCCCTAATAATCCAGGAGGTTCCGTCACACCAAGCTCTCTGATCGCCACAAAGCCGTCTAGGTGATGCCGATCACCACGAGTAACAAGCTAGAACTCTCACTTGACCAACACAAGGCCAAAGAGATGGATGGATGCACACTTGCTACTCAATTCTTACTAGGAGGTGTCTAATTCTCACAATTAGCAAATCACTCAACCTCACTAGGGCTCTTGCACTCACTCACACTCACAATGTGTTTCTCAGCTGATGAAAGTGGCAAGAACACTCAAATGGATGGAGGGAAGGAAGTATATATACTCCCCCAACCGGTCATCCAAAAAACATCACAAGACAGGCATTCTGCGGGGGCATCAGACGCGCCGATGCCAAGCATCGGACGCTCCGATGACCTCGTCCAATGGTCTACTGTACCTTCTTGTCAGACTGTTTAAAGGGACATCGGACGCTGGGCAGCGTCTGATGCCACCACATGGGACGCGTCCGATGTGGATTTGACCTATCTGGAACCTCTCTGCATGGCCATCGGACGCTGGCCCTCAGCGTCCGATGCCAGCGTCTGATGCGGCCTCCAGTTCACGCGCACGTGAACAGTGGCACGGGCGCGTCCGATGTGAACACACCGGCGCGTCCGATGCCACGCACCAGACTAAACCCTAGACGGGGTGACCATCGGATGCGTCCGATGCCCACCTGGCCAGCGTCCGATGCTCGTTACAAGGGCAGAATCAACTCAGATCGCGATGCGGCCTAAACGACTTTTGATCCTCTCGACTTAAGGCATCTCTCTGAGCTACCTAGGGCTATGAAATAACAAGTGTGCACCACACCTACCTCAATAGACTCATCTAGGTCAAGCTACTGATTCACGCTCCCCTTTATAGTACGGCCAAAGGAAAAACAAAGACCTAAGACTACCTAAGTGTCCTACAACACCATATGACACTTAGCCTAGTCTACCACCGTCTTCGTCGTCCGTCCTTTGAAAACCGAAACGATATTCATCGCCAGGGGACATGAACTCCATATGCCCGTATCGTCGCCATTACCGTGACCTAACTCATCCCTGTTTCTGCAAAACACACATTAGTCACAGTAATCTTGTGTTTCATCCAATCACCGAAACCACTAGGGCCAAGATGCGTTCAATCTCCCCATTTTTGGTGATTGATGACAACACGAGATCGAGTATAGAGAGAAGAGGTTTTTTAAATCATGACATGTATGAACTTGCGATGAAATAAGAGAAAAAGATTAGGGGCAAGTTCAAACATGTCATGCCATCATCCTGCACACAACAAGTTAGAGTGAAAAACAAGTGCAAGAGTAAAAGAGCTCATGTACATAGACAAGTGAGAATTAAGCGCAAGTAAATGAGCGAAACGAAATGACATGTCATATATGACAACATAGTGAGCACATACATGTCATCAAGGTCCATAGCACAAGTATATCACATAAACATGCACAAAAGAGGCGATAAGTAAAGAGCGTATGTGAACATAACACAACATAAGATATCAAAGCCCTCTCACAACGCTCCCCCTATCACTATACTCATCCACTCTCCCCCTTTGGCATCAAGCGCCAAACTACGCGTCGGAGGGCGGAGGTGGTGCAGACGAGTCAGGAGCAGTCTCCGGAGTGCGCTGAGAGAATTCAAACTGCTGTAAGTACTCCTCTGAGTCAGAAGAGGTAGTGCCGGTAGCCTGCTGACCCTCTGGAGCTGGAAGCTGCGGTGAAGCGATCCGGGTCAGCTCTGGCACTGACTGCTCTGGCTGCTCAACCTGCTCAGTCTCTGTCTGCTCTGCCTCTGTCGCAGTCTCAGTCTGTGTAGCTGTAGCCGCCTGAGCCTCGGAGTGCGGAAGCTCTGGAATCGAAGATAGCTCAGGCTGTGTTGTCGTGGTAATCTCAGACTGGACGGGCTCGGTCTGCTCAGAGGACGCGACGGAGCTCAGAAGGGTCTCTGTGGTGGAAGTCACAGGAGCCGTCGACGTCTGCACTGGATCCGGAAGATCTGGAGTGGGGAATCCGGTGAGCTCACTGAAACTGGCAGACAAGTCTCGAGTCACAGTGGTCGTCGTCGCAAACAAAGACTCTGTCGGCCGAGGAGTGAAGCCGGTCCGCAGTGGACTGAAGAGCGGGGCCCCGCCTGGAGGAGTAGAAAAGCTCATAAACTGCGAGGAGCTGGGGCCCGGAAACTGGTGCTGCTGCTGACCAAACTGCGGTGGCTGACCGAACGGCTGCGGAGGGACTGGTGGCTGCCACTAGATCTGCTGCTGAGGTGGAGGCTGCTGCCACTGCCACTGGGGTGGTCCGCTGGCTAGTCGCTCCATGAAGCTGAGCGTCTGCTGCTGTTGAGCCAGCATCTGTCGCTGAAGGGCATCAGACCGCTCCTGTGCCTGCTGCTGAGCTAAGGCCTGTGCCTGGGCCAACCTCTGCTGCTCCTGGGTGAGTCGCTGGACGTCCTGAGTGACTGTCCTCTGCTGCTCCTCCATCCGTGCAAGTATAGCAAGTAGCACTGGGTCGGAGGAGGCAGTACCAGACGGTCCGGCCTGAGAGTCGTGAGCTCTGGGCTGGTAGCGGGGCGAGAGCTGGTAGTCCTCGTCAGAGCTATCAGTGGGGTCCTCTGTGACGTACGTGTCACCACGCTCGAGCTCTGCCAGCTCCTGCTCTGCGAGGGCCTCAACGGCCTCGTCCTGCTCCTGGGCAGACTCTGGGACCTCAGGCCTCTGTCGTGAAGAAGACAGTGCATCCTGCTGCTGCCTGCGATCCCGACCGTGTCCCAACAGCTGACTCATGTTATACTCGGGGAACACGGTCGCAGAGTGTGTAAGCGACTCAACTGGATGACCCCCTGTAGTGACAGCTACCTTCCAAAGGATATAAGAGATCCAGTGAGCCTACGGTAGCTGCCTGTGGGCCTTAATGCCCTCTGCCACTGTGTCCTCCATCTCACAAAGGATGACGTCCCAGACGTCAAACTCCTGCTGTCTGACTAGATAAGCATGTAACCACAGCTGAAGATGGCACAGACCCTCGCGGAAACCAACCCTGGGAAGCAAGGTCCGCCTAAGAACCTCGTTGAGGATCCGAGTCGTAGAGGTGAGATCCCTAGGCGCTCGACTCGAACCCTCACTGAAGGGCTCACTGAAGCAGGGGCGGACCAAGTCTGTCGACGGCTGGGCACCACCATGAGGGCAGCGGGGTGGCTCCGTCCGGTCGTAACACAAGTCATGGATCCGGGTCTGAGAGTGTCGCAGGCCGAACCAACCCCGGATCTCTGACGAGAAAAGTCTGTAGTGCTCCCCCTGAAAAGCGAACTCTATGGTCTCTCTGTCCGGGTGCACCCACAGTGACGCGTAAAACTAGAAGACCCAATCCTCGATATAGGAGCCAGACCGCCCCAAAAGGTCTGCTAGACCAGGTAGGTAAGTGAGTATGGGGCGAATCGGCTCTCCTGCTGCTGCGACAACTGCCTCCAGAGGACAAACACGCTGAGAACGAAGACTGATCCCAGCGTTCCTGTAACCACGGTAGAAATCCTCCAGCAAGACCGTGTAGAACTCTGCCCTTGCCTGCTCCTGGCGCTCCCTCAGAAACCACTGCTCCACTGGGACTAGCCGTAGTGCCTGAATCTGCGAGCACGTGGCCGCCCGGATGTCCAGTCACGGGATCGGCGGGGGTGCACGCCTCGATGGAGCATGTGCGCCCCGCAGAGGGACATCGGGCCGGGGTGGCACCGCTGTCCTGCGACGCGTGGACCGACGCCGGGGAACCTCCTCAGGAACTGCCTCCTCTGCCTCTGCCTCGGGAGCCTCTGCCACAGGTGCCTCTGCTGTCTCGGCCTCGGCCTGGCCCTGCCCTGAGCTCTCGGGCTCGACTCCTGGCGAGGTGAACGTCGTCCGACGACCGGCAGCCATAAGCGTGCCAGTCGGTGAGTGGTGGAAACGCTCAACCTCCTCAATGGCTGTGCGCTGGTCGGGGGACAACTGGTCCTCAATCCTGAGTCCGCCCGAACTGCCACCCTGCTCTGCTCGTGTGGCTGCATTGGCCACTGCCTGTGCCTGAGCAGCCTCTCGCTCTGCTCTGGAGCGCTTCCTGCGCATGATCAACTTCGCCTTCCCTGGCCGCTGACCGGGAGGGGGACGAGGAGGGGAGTCCCCAGGGCCACCACCGATGTTCTTGCAGCGCGGCATGGCTGACAAGAACGAAAAACGGACGCTGAAAGAGCAACTGCCACTAAATGCCTCGAACAAGTCCAACTGACCCTGAAAACCCCGACAAAGAAACCCCAACTGACACTGGTCCTCAGGCGCTGTCACTTGCGAGGCTTGGCCTCGATCCGTACCCGCGGGCTTGGCCCCGGGTTATCTGACACTGCCGACTGTCAACTGCCAGGAACGCGGACTCGCGGCGAGAATAGAGAGGATATATAAGCATATATAGTCTAGAGGTAAGCGAGACCTATGGAAGCAAAGCAATTGGATAAGAGATAGAGAGTGGCTTTGCTACCTGACGACCGACGAAACGAACCCAGCACAAGGTGAGGAATGACGTTCCGGTACCCACGCGACACGCCAAAGGGTCTGCACGAACAACGGGCGAAAACGGGGTCAAAAACAGTAGGAACGTTCATTGAGGCATAGCATCGAGCACCTGAGGAGCAGGGTATACGAAGGGGGGTTGAAGGTGCTCACTGCTAGGGGATGGATCTGCCGGGGGAGTGATCGCCGGAGAGAGAAAGAAGCTCGTGGACGATGAAGAGCTCCGGCGAGTAGGAGACAGGCGTTGACGAGTGCGTTCGGCGAACTCCGGCGATGGAGCGGAGCTCCGGCGATGGTGCGCGCGTGCAGGTGCGAGGAAGCTGCGGGCAGGCGGTGGTCGGCGGGGGTGCACGTGCGCGGTGGAGCAACAGCGGCCAGCGGCGAGGGGCACGACGGCGGCCGGCGGAGATGGTTAGGGTTAGGGACTCTATTGCGGCGGCGGGATCGGGCTGAGCACGGGCAGGCGCAAGGAAGAGGACGGAGGGAGGTATGATGTGTGGGACCGGACTATCAATGTAAGAACGCAACGCGCCGCATAAAGGGACATCGGACGCGCCGATGGTTATGCATCGGACGCTCCGATGCCCGTCCAGAGAGCTCCAGAAACTCTCATTGCGCATCGGACGCTGGGCAGCGTCCGATGAGGCACCGGACGCTCCGATGAGATTGCATCGGACGCGACGCCAACACTGTTCCAGCCGGGGCTATGTACAGTGGGGGCATCGGACGCTGGAGCCAGCGTCCGATGCTGCACTTTGGCCCATTTCGAAGATCTCCGTTGCGGCTCCCTCTCCCAACCAAGTTCCAACTCAAATAAGAGGCAAATAAGCACCAGTTGGAACCTAGAATGAGCATCCTCGCATAAACACTCAATTTTATAGGTATTTTGCCATAGGCTATATAGCATTTTTAGTGAAAATAGGCAATAAAAACCGAGGAGACAACATGTGGCCACCAAAACTAGGGGACTTAACCATTAGGAGCCTCAAATGCTCCCCCTAGTGGTGGACGAACACAGTGGTTGCTCAAAACATAACCGAAAAGAAACGACAAAGCAACAAACATGCATATGCAATGCAATACGGAATTTGAATCTAGGTTGCTTGTCAAGTTTGCTCATGGGTAAGCTTCTTCACATGCTTTTTAGGGCGGTTATCTTCACCACGTCTGACAAGCCTATGTGCATAGCATAATTTAAACATGGCATATGATACAATGCAATGCAAAGACAACCCCCTTTCACCTTTTCACAAAGTTACTTAGATCAAGCACATTAAGCTCACTTTGCAATCTACAAAGAGTGTTTTCATCTAGGGGTTTTGTGAAGATATCTGCCAATTGATCTTCGGTTCTAACTCCCTCTAAGGATATGTCTTTCTTGGAAACATGGTCTCTAAGAAAGTGATGGCGAATATCTATGTGCTTTGTGTGAGAGTGTTGAACCGGGTTGTTAGCAAGCTTAACCGCGCTCTCATTGTCACACAACAAAGGTACCCTTTCTAGAACTACACCATAGTCTAAAAGGGTTTGTTTCATGTATAGGATTTGTGCACAACAAGCACCCACGGCTATGTATTCCGCCTCAGCGGTAGACAAGGCCACACTATTTTGCTTTTTAGAACTCCATGACACTAGTGATCTCCCAAGCAAATGGCACCCTCCGGATGTGCTTTTTCTATCTACTTTGGAACCCGCGTAATCCGAATCGGAATACCCAATGAGTTGGAAGTTAGCTCCTTTGGGATACCAAATGCCAAAGCTTGGGGTGTGCTTTAGGTACCTAAGGATTCTCTTCACCGCTATGAGATGTGATTCCCTAGGATCGGCTTGAAAACGAGCACACATGCACACACTAAACATGATGTTGGGCCTAGATGCGGTCAAGTATAACAAGCTACCAATCATAGAACGGTAGAGAGTTTGGTCAACCGGGTTACCTCCCACATCTAGGTCGAGATGTCCAGTTGTTGGCATTGGAGTCTTGATAGGCTTGCAATCATCCATCTTGAAGCGCTTGAGGAGGTCTTTTGTATACTTCTCTTGAGATATGAAAGTCCCCTCCTTCAATTGCTTGACTTGGAAGCCTAGGAAGAATGTGAGCTCTCCTATCATGGACATTTCGAACTCCTTCGACATCAAGTCACCAAATTCCTTGCAATAGGCTTCATTTGTTGACCCGAAGATGATATCATCAACGTAGACTTGACAAATGAAGATCTCTCCATCAAGCTTCTTGGTGAATAGTGTGGTGTCGACCATCCCAATGGTGAAGCCCTTCTCAATGAGGATGTCTCGGAGGCGCTCGTACCGTGCTCTTGGGGCTTGCTTGAGCCCATATAGCGCCTTGGACAACCTATAAACATGATTAGGATATCTAGGGTCTTCAAACCCGGGAGGTTGATCAACATAGACTAGTTCATTTATGAAGCCATTTAAAAATGCACTTTTCACATCCATTTGATATAATTTAATGTCATGATGTGATGCATATGCAAGGAGGATACGAATGGCTTCGAGTCTTGCAACCGGTGCAAAGGTCTCTCCAAAATCCAAACCTTCAACTTGAGAGAACCCCTTTGCAACTAGCCTTGCCTTGTTTCTAACAACCTTGCCTTGATCATCTTGCTTGTTCCTAAACACCCATTTTGTTCCAATGACTCTTGCGCCTTTAGGTCGCTCTTCAAGTGTCCAAACTTGGTTGCGGGTGAAGTTGTTCAATTCTTCATGCATAGCATTCACCCAATCCGGATCACCTAGAGCTTCATCTACAATGGTAGGCTCAACAAGAGACACAAAGGAGTGATGTTCAATAAATAAGGCAAGTTTTTGAGATCGAGTCATTACACCCCTTGTTGGACTCCCTATGATGAGATCTTGAGGATGAGCTTGTAGTAGAGGAGTAGTCCTTTGATCAATCACTTGAGGGACCGCATGTGGAGCATCAACATCTTGAGCTTGTACCACCATTTGATCATGGGAGACACGAGTATCTTCAAATGTATCTCTCCCTTCTTTGTCATCAACATGTGGTACATTGGATGATGATGGCTTGTCAATGACTTGCACATCATCATCATCATCTTTAGGCTTGATGGCTCCAACCGGCATGTTCTTCATTGCTTCCCTCAATGGTTCATCACCTACATCATCAAGATTTTCATGCTCTCCTTGAGAGCCATTTGATTCATCGAATTCCACATCATATGTTTCTTCTACCATCCCGGAGGCATGGTTGAATACTCGATATGCTTTGGACTTCAATGAGTAACCAACAAGAAAACCAATATCACATCGGCGTTGAAACTTCCCTAGGTGTTGGCGCTTCTTGTAGATGTAGCATTTGCATCCAAACACTCTAAAGAATGATATGTCCGGCTTCTTGTTGTTGAGTAGCTCATAGGGGGTCTTGCCAAGGAGACGATGGGGGAACAACCGGTTTGATGCATAGCAAGCGGTGTTGATTGCTTCCGCCCAAAATCTTTCCGGTGTAGTGTACTCATCTAACATTGTCCTCGCTAGGGTGATTAGTGTCCGATTCTTCCTCTCAACTACCCCATTTTGTTGTGGTGTGTAGGTTGCGAAAACTTCATGCTTGATCCCAACTTCATCACAATATTGCTCAATGTGGGTGTTGTCAAACTCTCTTCCATTGTCACTTCTTATCTTTTTGATCTTCAAGTCAAACTCATTTTGGGCTCTCTTGGCAAACTTCTTGAATGAAGGGGTTGCTTCGGATTTGTCATGAAGAAAGAATACCCAAGTGTATCTAGAGTAGTCATCAACAATCACTAGGCAATAGAGATTTCCACCCAAGCTAGCATATGTTGTTGGTCCAAATAGATCCATGTGAAGTAGCTCCAACTCTCTTGATGTTGATACAAAGGCTTTGGTTGGATGTGTATTTGCAACTTGCTTGCTGGCTTGACATGCACTACACAATTTGTCCTTCTCAAACTTGACATCCTTCAAGCCTCTAACCAAATCCTTCTTCAATAGCTTGTTGAGAGTGTTCATTCCAACATGAGCCAATCTTCTATGCCATAGCCAACCAAGTGATTGCTTAGTGAATAAACATGTCTTCAAGTTGGCATCTTCGGAGGTGAAATCCACTAGATAGAGATTGTTGTATCTAAAGCCTTTGAATATCACTTGTGTATCATCTTTCTTGGTTACAACCACTTCCTTGTCGGTGAACAAACATTGAAAGCCAAGATCACATAGTTGCCCAACGGATAGCAAGTTGAAGCTCAATGATGCAACTAGTAGCACATTGGAGATGGTATGATCATTTGATATAGCCACTTTGCCCAATCCCTTGACATTGCCCTTTGAGTTGTCACCAAATGTAATCTTTTCTTGGTCATTGACATTCTCTTCTAGTGAGGTGAACATCCGGGGATCACCAGTCATATGTTGTGTGCAACCACTATCAATCACCCAATGAGATCCTGCGGTCTTGTAGTTCACCTACACACACAAGAAATCAAGCTTGAGCTTTTGGGACCCAAACTTGTTGCGGTCCCTTAACCTTCTCTACTAGTGACTTTGCAACCCAAATTTGCTTTGGCCTATTCTTGTTAGGAGGCCCCATGAACATAACTTTCATCTTGCCACTAGAGTCTTGTCTAAGCATGTAGTGAGCATTGAAAGCAAAGGGCCTAGCATGCTTGGGCAAGGGTGTGGGCTTTGGCTCTTCACAATCATGAGCAAAGTGACCTTCCTTTCCACACTCATAGCATCTTCCAATCTTCTTCTTCTTTGGCTTAGCGATGCTCTTGCGTTGCTTCATCTTCTCTTCAAGAAAGCCAATGCCATTTCTATTTGTCTTCATGACGGTGTTCATGAGAAGCTCACTTTGAAGACATTGACCCTTGGTGAAGTTCCTCAATCCGGTGGTGAGGTGTTCTTTTTCCTTCTTGAGCTTGTCATTCTCTTGTTGGAGCTCTAATTGAGATGGTGTCATCTTGTAATCCCTCTCCATCTTTTAGCATGTCAAGCTCAAGTGTCATGCTATACTCATCATCTTGGGTCTCAACAATGACTTGCTTTGTGGTTGCAAGCTTCTCTAGATCAACCTTGAGCTTTGCATTCTCATTCTTGATCTTGATGTAATCATCATAGTGATCGGCCACAACCACACTCTTGCCTTTGCCACTAGCTCTTTGCTCATCATGCTCACTAACCAAGTCCTCACAAGATGTTGCTATGTCACACTTAACAACAAGGTTAGGAGCATCATGTGTCTCATGTGAAAGCATATCATAAGAAATGGTGAGAGCATCATAGTCAACTTTCACTTGAGTGTATTGTTCTTTTAGCAAAGCATAACTAGTGGTAAAGTCACTATGCATCTTATCAAGTTTTTCATTTTTAGCTTTGAGCTCCTTGTTAAAGGACTTGAGCTCCTTGATAGTGGATGACATAGTAGCAAGCTCATCTTTTAGTTCATCACTAGCATGTGTAGCATTGTTATATTTCTCAACAAGAGCTTCATTGTCATGAACAAGCCTTTCATTTTTAGCTCTAGTTTTTCTTATGATTTTAGAGTAGTCATTTAGCAATTTGACAAGTTCATCATAAGTAGGAGCCTCAAATTCACCATCACTATCACTATCACTTGAGTCATCATCATTTTGTACCTTCCGATCACCTTTAGCCATGAGGCATAGGTGTGTAGATGATGGTGGTGACGGTGGTGGCGGTGGTGTAGAGGAGCCAATAACTAGAGCGGCCACCTTCTCCTTCTCATCATCACTATCTTCATTGGATGAGCCACCGGAGGAGTCAATGTCGGTGAGCCAATCACCAACAATGTAGGCTTTACCACCTTTCTTGTGGTATTGCTTCTTCTTGCCATCTTACTTCTTGTATGGCTTGTCATTCTTCTTCTCATCTTCGCTTGATGAGTCATACTTCTTGCCCTTGTTCTTGTTCTTGTAGCTCTCTTTCTTAGGCTTGGTGCATTGATGAGCAAGATGGCCAAGCTCACCGCAATTGTAGCAATCCATTTCGGAGATTGGCCTCCTCTTGCTACTTGTGAAGAACTTCTTCTTTCTTGAGTCAAAGTTGACTCCATTCTTGTGAAGCTTCTTCAACATCTTGGTGGTCCTTCTCACCATGAGAGCGATGTTGGAATCATCTTCTTCTTCACTTGAGCTCTCATGATGCACCTCAATAGCCTTGGACTTGCCCTTCTTGTCATGGCTAGCTTTGAAAGCCAAGTCCTTCTTCTTGTCGGTGGAGGAGCCACCACTTGGTGTGATGTGCATGTACATCTTATGCGCATTGATCTTTCCCAAGATTTGAGTTGGTGTAGCGGTGGAAAGATCACCTTGATGTAGCACCGTCACGATGTGTCCATACTTCTCAATTGGAAGGACACAAAGAATCTTCCTCACAACATTGGATGGTTGCATTTGTGTGAGGCCAAGTCCATTGAGTTCCTCTACAAGAACATTCAACCGTGAGTACATTTCATTTGCACTTTCATTAGCATGCATATCAAAAGAGTGAAGTTTTTGCATAACTAAATGATAGCGTTCCTGACGCTCACTCTTAGTTCCCTCATGGAGCGCACAAATGTTTTCCCATAGATCATGGGCATTTTTGTGGTTCCGAACACGGTTGAACACATCTTTGCAAATGCCTCTAAAAAGGATGTTTTTGGCTTTTGCATTCCATTTCTCATTTTCCTCCTCATTAGGAGTAAGGCTTGTGCCTTCTTTAGGCTTGGCAAAGCCGGTGATCGCGGCATTGAGGCATTTAACATCAACCGCTTCTAGGTACGACTCCATACGGATTTTCCAATATGGGAAGTCATCTCCCTCGAACATGGGAGGTGGTCCATCACCTCCGGACATCTTAACTCTAGGCGGTTAAGCCTAAATCGAGAGCACGAGGCTCCGATACCAATTGAAAGGATCAAGATGCCCAAGAGGGGGGGGGGGTGAATTGGGCTTTTCTAAAACTTCTTGCAATAATAAAACCTATCAAGCCTCAATTAACCCCCTAGTGCCTAGAAGTGTGTTTCTATTTATTCTACCGCACAAAAGACCAAGTCTAAGCCACTCCTACTCTAGCAAAGCAATTCAATATAGAATGAACAATCAAGTAGTAATGCGGAATTGAATTGCTTGAAAGTAAATGCGTAAGTAAAAGAGTAGAGATGACTCGACGATCTTTTTGCCGAGGTATCGAGGTGTCAGCACACCCCCTAGTCCTCGTTGGAGCACCCGCGCAAGGGTATCACTCCCCCTTGATCCGCGCAAGGATCAAGTGCTCACTACGAGCTGATTCTTCGCCTCTCTGGCCCGGTGAATCGCTCGCTACCGGTCACAACTTGACTTGGGTCATCCACAATGCCTCCGAATGATCACCAAGCTCTCCGATCGCCACCAAGCCGTCTAGGTGATGCCGATCACCAAGAGTAACAAGCTAGAACTCTCACTTGACCAACACAAGGCCAAAGAGATGGATGGATGCACACTTGCTACTCAATTCTCACTAGGAGGTGTCTAATTCTCACAATTAGCAAATCACTCAACCTCACTAGGGCTCTTGCACTCACTCACACTCACAATGTGTTTCTCAGCTGATGAATGTGGCAAGAACACTCAAATGGATGGAGGGAAGGAAGTATATATACTCCCCCAACTGGTCATCCAAAAAACAGCACAAGACAGGCATTCTGCGGGGGCATCGGACGCGCCAATGCCAAGCATCGGACGCGCCGATGCCAAGCATCGGACGCTCCGATGACCTCGTCCAACGGTCTACTGTACCTTCTTGTCAGACTGTTTAAAGGGACATCGGACGCTAGGCAGCGTCCGATGCCACCACATCGGACGCGTCCGATGTGGATTTGACCTCTCTGGAACCTCTCTGCATGGCCATCGGATGCTGGCCCCCAGCGTCCGATGCCAGCGTCTGATGCGGCCTCCAGTTCACGCCCACGTGAACAGTGGCACGGGCGCGTGCAATGTGAACACACCGGCGCGTCCGATGCCACGCACCAGACTAAACCCTAGACGGGGTGACCATCGGACGCGTCCGATGCCCACCTGGCCAGCGTCCGATGCCCGTTACAAGGGCAGAATCAACTCGGATCGCGACGCGGCCTAAACGACTTTTGATCCTCTCGACTTAAGGCATCTCTCTGAGCTACCTAGGGCTATGAAATAACAAGTGTGCACCACACCTACCTCAATAGACTCATCTAGGTCAAGCTACTGATTCACGCTCCCCTCTATTGTACGGCCAAAGGAAAAACAAAGACCTAAGACTACCTAAGTGTCCTCCAACACCATATGACACTTAGCCTAATCTACCACCGTCTTCGTCGTCCGTCCTTTGAAAACCGAAACGATATTCATCGCCAGGGGACATGAACTCCATATGCTCGTATCATCGCCATTACCGTGACCTAACTCATCCCTGTTTCTGCAAAACACACGTTAGTCACAGTAATCTTGTGTTTCATCCAATCACCGAAACCACTAGGGGCCAAGATGTGTTCAAAGTTTAGATCTTACTTAGTGGGAGCTAAGGTGATCGTTTATACCGATCACTCTGCTCTGAAATATCTCTTCACTAAGAAAGATGCTAAACCAAGGTTGATCTGCAGGATCCTGCTCCTTCAAGAATTTGACCTGGAAATAAGAGACAAGAAAGGAGTAGAGAATTCAGTAGCCGATCACTTGTCTAGACTACAAGTCAATAATTCGGACAATCTCCCAATAAATGACTTTCTTCGCAATGATAGATGTCACTCCGCCGAATATGGAGGACACTATGGAGCTTTTCGGACACATGCTAAAATATGGCAAAGTGGTTTTTATTGGCCATCCATTTACGAGGACACAAAGAATTATGTGAGGCATTGTCCTCGTTGCCAAAAGCATGGTAACATTAGTACCCGAGATGTTATGCCTCTCGTGAACAATTTCCAAGTTGAGGTTTTCGATGTTTGGGGTATAGATTTCATGGGCCCCTTTCCTAAATCCTATGATGCCGAGTACATTCTTGTAGCTGCGGATTATGTCTCGAAATGGGTAGAAGCCATACCCTGTCGAGCGGCAGATGCTAAACATTCGAAGGAAATGTTCAAAGAAAACATCTTTCTTCGTTTTGGAGTTCCTAGACTAGTCATTAGTGACGGAGGCCCTCATTTCATAGATAAGAGCTTCCGACATTTCTTAGCTAGTCAAGGAGTCCAACATAATATAGCCACTGCATACCACCCCAAGACAAGTGGACAGGCCGAAACGTCCAATAAACAAATAAAGAATATCTTGCAAAAGACGGTAGAAGAAATGGGAAAGGGATGGAAACATAAGTTACCCGAAGCTTTCTGGGCTTATCGGACCGCCTATAAGACCCCGATTGGAATGTCCCCATACCATCTAGTTTATGGGAAAACTTGTCATCTTCCTGTTGAGCTTGAGTTCAAAGCTCATTGAGCCATTAAGAAATGGAACATGGACCTTGACCAAGCTGGCCAAAATAGGAAGATGCAAATTTCCGAACTAGAAGAATGGCGAGAGAAAGCCTATCATAGTGCCAAGCTCTATAAAGAGAGGACTAAGAGATGGCACGATAAACGGATCAAAAAGAAAGAGTTTGAAGTAGGAGATAAAGTTTTACTCTTTAACTCCCGTGTTCGACTTTTTGGACATGGTAAACTTCGAAGCAAATGGGAAGGACCTTTCAAGGTTGTTGCAACCTCGTCCCATGGAGCCGTCACATTAGAAAGTGATGATGGGCAAATCTTCAAAGTCAATGGACAAAGATTAAAAATGTTCTATGACTTTGATAAAAAATGAGCTAAAAGAAATTGATATAATTGATTTTGAGGTACCTCAAGCCCATGACCATTAATAGATGGACCTAGTTTGTCCCTTGTCCATTTCATGCATCTAATCCATCCAAAACCCCGAGAAAGGCCTCTTTAGGCCCAACCAAGCCATTTCAACCTCGGGACTTTGAATTTTAGGAGGCTTACCTTCTCCCGCTCGATGCCCGGCGAAGGAGGAGTGGCGGCCGCCACTCTCAACTGGCGGCCGCCACCAAACACTGGCGCCCGCCACACTAGGGGGCGGTTTAGAGGCCCCCTCCACGTGGTAACTAATCCCGAGCTCGGGATAGTGAAAGAAGGAGGAGATGAGGACGTGTTAGTTCATCTAAGGCCTCTCCCTCCACTTCTTCCCCTTCTTAAAAGAAGAACTCTTTCTTCTTCCTCCATCCACCCATGAAGTCTAGCCAAGCCTCCTCCAGTGACGCCACACGGGAAAAAGTTGAGGACGCCCACAAGGCCGACCACGGGGGAGATCACCCCGAGGAAGTCTCCGGCCGTCAAAACTCGGGCGATGAGACACCCACTCCGTCAAGGGTGAAATCCCGGGTCAGCTTTGGCTCGGATAGCCGCACCCGTAGTTACAGCCCCAATCCAAAAAGGGCTAAACTGGAGGTGTATGGCGTGAGGATGTCCGATGGGCATTATGAGAAGGCGCTGCATGAGTGCGAGGCAAGCACTCATGATTCCGATGGGTCACTCTCCGAGCCATCCGTGCACCGCCATCTCAACCCATCGCCGGCAGGAGTCCCCGGTGAGATGGAGCACAGCGGTGGTGAGGAGGGGTTAAACCTCGAAAAACTCGCCGCCGAGGTGAAGAAGCTGCGCAAGGAGAAGAGCGCCTTGGAGGATCAAGTCGCAGAGATAGCCCTGTGGTGGATGGATATGGAGGATCAGTTCACCCTCCTCCGCAAGGGCTGCACCTCGAAGATCAAGCGTCTCTTCAAAGAGACGGGCTTCGAGGATCTCTACGAGGCTCCTTCAGTAGATTAGATTAGATTTAGGGTGTCTAGTTAGGTTTTTAGTTAGATTAAGTTTAATTTTGCTTGATTTAAATTTTAGTTTGTTTAAATTTCAATTTCAATATTTGTTTAGGAAGTTTTTATAATGAATAAAAGACACCCTTATTTTTCCCTTCATCAAGTTTGTTCATTTTAAAAATAAAAAGTACCAAAACTTCTAGTGTGGGGGAAATCCCCTCTCTAAACACCTCTGTAAAACGTGATAGAATGTTTAAAGCCGTAGCCTGAACTTAGCAAGGTAGCTATCACTCTGTTTGCAAGCCGTTTGGGCCAAAGCCCATGGCGGTCGCCACTTATTACTGGCGGCCGCCAGGCCACTCTGCACCGAAACACCCCCGGTGAACCCCTAAACCTGTGTTTTAAATTCTGTACAATTTGGATCACTGGATGTCTCGGTTTGAACTAAAAATGCAGCTAAAAAAATGCTGAAACAATTTCTTTTGAATTGAGTGTTTACACGACATGTTATTCTACCTTTTCTTCATGTGTAGTAGCCTACTCATTTTGATAGAGAAATCAACCTAGGTTGTTGCTTGATAAGATATAGAAGTAGTAATTGAAATTGCATTAGTACTCTGCTACAACCTTGGGAGTTTTTATTTTGAAAACCAAAATTACCATGGTTCATGATCTTTCTTTCCTATCCACCTACCAAAGCCAAAATATTAGAGTATAGGAGAACATCCCATAAAGCCTTCTAAATCAATCTTTGAGCCTTGTCAAGAATAGTTGATCTAGGTAGAAGAGTTTAGTCATGCACTAAAAGCCAAGGCAAACCATGCCTTTTTGAGACAACTCTCACACTGAGAGTATACTCATGTAGTTCTCCTCCAAAATTTTGTTCTAAAAGAGTTGAATGAATTTTCTCATCCCTTCAAAGGACATGGCTATATAGTATCTAAAAAAAAGAGCAAATGCTCTAAAAAGGACAAGTGTCCAAGTATTCAAAAAAAGAGCAAATGCTCTCAAAAGGATAAGTGTCCAAGTATTCAAAAAAAGAGAGAGATGCATATAGCCATGATCCTTGGTAAGAGAAGAGAATCAAAAAGAACAAAGGAGTTGAGTTAGTCCACCTTATACCTTGGCTAGTGCATGACTATACTCTCCCATGATCCTAAACTTGACTTAGCAATAAAAGAGAGATAGAAGTGCCTTACATTCTTTCCTTTCCCTATAAACTCCACATAAACCATAGGATAGACTCTGGCATTTCTTTTGCCATAAAGTGAGGATATACACCAAGAGTGCCTTGAGATTTAAAGAGAGATTCAATCAACCATGTTTTTCTTTTTAAAATATCCTGAAACCCCAAGGTATGTAAAAGAGGAAAGTGTGTTTCTCTTATTTGCAAGCTATTGTATCTTTCAACCGCCATAGGTATGATTTATTAGCCACTTGGAAAGGTTACTAACATGAGTATAGGTAGTTGAACATCTTGTGTGAATGCTTAGTTCAATAAATTGTTGCAATTCTTAAAGTCCATGCTTGCTCGGGACGAGCAAGAGGTTAGTGTGGGGGAGCTTGTTGATGGTGCTTAAAGCATCATTTCACCATCGAGATTTCACCCAAAACCAAGGTAAAACAACATAAAAAGTAGAAGATTTGGTTTATAACTAACCTATTTCCGCATGTGCATAGTTTCTTATCTTAATGCAGGAAATGATGGAATTTGGGCCAAATAAGTGTACCAGGAGCAAGGCCAAGCCACTCTGGCCCATTTGGGCCTGAGTAGGGTGGCGGCCGCCACCTATTACCGGTGGCCGCCAGGTCCATCTTGCCCAAAGCAGCCCAAGCCACATCATCGATCCGTGGGAGTCACCTCAAGGTCAAATCCTGGCCATTGCTCACTAAGACGGTTTGATCCAAGGGCTAAGAAGAGTATCACCTGGATAGTGGGCTTTGGACACGTGTCTAAAACCCTAACCGACCCTCAAACCGACTTAGGAGAGCAAGTGAAGACCGTTGGATGAATGGCGGTTGCACTGGACGGCTGAGGGGTGGCGGGCGCAAGGGTTTAGTGGCGGGCGCCACCCCCTAAACCCTAACCAACCTCCCCTACACTCTATAAGTACCCCCCTAGCTTCCTAGCACTATAAATAGGCCCCTAGAGCTCTCATTCGGGGAGCCTCACATCATTACTCACCATTTGGTTAGATTAGCACACTTGCTATGCTAGAGAGATTAGAGAGAGTGTGAGTGCCTCACTAGAAGAGGAGCTGGAGAGGAGAAGAGTAGAAGTCTGGAGAGTTCCGGAGTTGTCGGAGACCTCTACTTCTCTCTACTCTGCGCTTTAACTTTGGTAACTTAGTATTTATTCTATCTTAAAGTATTTATTTTTCAGTACTTGTGTGCTTGTTTCATTGCTTGATATTAGTTTCAAGTGCTCTAGTTCTAGTACAGGGCTAGTAGTAGTAATATATAGATTAAGTGTGGTACTTAGGCTTTATATTGCCAGTGAATACGGCTAGGCCCCCGGATAGCTGTGGTAGCAAGTAGGTGGTGACAACCCTGTGCGCCTTGAATTCCACAACGTAGTTGGTCTAGTTTAACAGTAGGGCTCGTTGTGCTAGCGTTCAATCTAAGTCAGTGGTAAAGGCTAGTACGCCCACAGTACACTAGTAAAGAACTTAAATCACTAGAAGTCTAATAGAACTAGGATCTACCCGAGTAGATAGTGCTCGTTCCCTTCATCTATCCTAGATATCCTTATCCCCCTAGTTTTCTCAAAATCACTTCGCGTTCCTCGTGGATTCGATACCCCGGAATACTCTGAGGTGAAAAGCTACAACTGACAGCCGTGCGCTTGTAGTTTCTTCTGCGTGCCACCCGAGGTGTCAACATAAGGATTTCAAACTTTTCCAACATCAACAACATAGGATCGTAATCATTCAGCATCAACCATCATATGACCAAAAATTACACAAGTTCATCAGAGTAGCAAACTTAGTTATTACAATCCAAGTTCCAAATTTAAGTAGCAGAAGTTCAACCTTAAAACATAGTTTTGAAATCACACACACATAGTCTGATACAGTGCCATTCAGTAGTCATCCTTGACAAAGCAAAAGGTACGAGTAGAACTGGTCATTGCCCTTGACCTAGTTATCTCCCAGAGCTGGGCAGAGACAGTTGATGCAATAACCATAAAAGACCTGGCCATCTGCAACAACAAGGGAAACAAAGCCCTGAGTACGAGAAGGTACTCAGCTAGACTTACCCGACTTAAACTGAAATAAGTGACACCCAGGAGTATGCAAGGCTAGTGTATAGTGGGGCTGGTATGAGGCCACATTCTTGTGTAAAAGCATAAGTAATTACATAACTGGTTCTCCTGCTTACTAGCTGCAAATTAATTAGTAATTAACCTATTTAGCTAGGTTAGCTCCTTCACTATAACAATCATAGTAGTGATCCAACAATCACCATAAAGTAACAAATAGACCGAGTAACCATTGCCAAAAGTATAATGATAACTGTCACGTGTTCCACAATTTCAGTATCAAGGTCGATCAGAGTTCAAGTCAAGTGCTCACTATCCAGGAGCGATGGCGATTATAATCGATTCCTAACCAGCTGGTGATTTATTTCCCACACAAACCACACTCACCCGTCAGTGAGCTACAGATAACCACAACACCATTCCAGGAAGCCGCGCATTCGACTGCCACCAACTTACCCGGGGGCAAGCCTGACTGCCAAGGAGTTGGACTTAACCACCATCATCAGGGTCTTACTTTTCGTGCCCCCGCGTCCCAATACCCCCTTCGTGGCTTCGGCAGATGCGTGGGGTTCAAAAGACCAGCCTGGAACAATGAGCGGCTTCGCGGTCGGAACGAGTTATCCTTCCATCTAAATATGGGACATGCGTTGAACATGACAAGAAGGCCATCTTAGGAAGATACTGATTCCCATAAAACACGGCTAGAAATACTGTAGCACAACACTACAGGAATCTGCCGATCTCCATTTTCTACAACACTCAGTTATTTCACTTACTGGCAATATCCTGTTACTGGTCGAGTAACCACCTATTACTCGCGGGTAACATGAAAGTTGCCCGACTTCTACCGGTCTAAGCAAGACTAAGCATAGACTCGAACCTATCTCTAATTAGGTAACAAGGAAGATATATCAATGATAGCAAGATAAGTAATATAATGCATCAACGGTATCAAACAACTTCTAAACTTAATGCAACAAGCATAACCATTAGAGAGTTAATTGCAAATCATAGGTAGTTAGAAATGCTCCGGGGCTTGCCTTTCTCAAACATGCTGGGCAAATGGTTCGGGCACTCCGGGAGCTCCTCTTCAGGTTCTTCTCTGGCAGCTCCCTGCTCCTGCTCCTGGGGCTGCTGCTCCTCGATTTCCTCCGTAACGGTTGGCTCCTCTACCGAACCTGTCATGATGCATATGCGCAAATGAACGAGTGCCAACAGTGCATAGGAGAGATGCATTTTAATTGAATTCGACAGTGTATTCTAGCTAACAATAGAAGGAACCCAATATAGTAAGCCACTTCCATGTAACCCCAGTTTCACCTTCTTAATACCCCGGGGTGATCAATGGCAATGGCTCCAATGTATCCTTCTATGGTTGATCTATCGCGAACAATATAGTTCCTATCTGAAAGAGCTGTTCTTACTCTATCTGTTTGTCTACCGGAATGGCTGACTTGATCTTCCCATCATCTCTATAATTATCTTTTCTTGCTAACTTCATGGAGACTGAGATCCATGGTAGAAACCTATTTTCCTCAAGGTTCAGCTTGATAAGCCGTAGCTTTCTATCTCGCTCTTCTCTTCAGCATTCCATCCCTGGGGCATTTAACCTTGTTTTTCCCTTGCTAATCCGCCTTCAAGCCTTGTTCCTTCTTCCGCTTCATCTATCTAAGCCTTTTCCTTTGTCCCTTCTCGAACAGCAAGCAATTGAATCAGCTGTTTCCTAATAGACTAGGCTGTTAGAAGGATTTGCAGGCGAGACAGATGAGGAGGCATGAGCAGCTAATGGAATTTATTTTATCACAGGGTTACCTAAATTGGAGGGTAAGGGGGTAATATTGGTAATAGAGGAAAGATTAACCAAGTATTGCCATCTCTTTGCCCTAGCTCACCCCTACACTAAGGCGTAGCACAAGTATTTTGAGATGGTGTTTAATGGCTGCATGGCTTACACCCACTATGGTGACCAAAAAGATACCCAATAAACCGTACTCCCAGCACAGGCTTAACTCATTCCCTTACCCCCAAGAAAACTTTGTAGAAAAAGGTTGTCATCGTAATAGGGATTGCACATCAACATGGCAGCCCTCAATTCTTCCAATTGTGACTTGTACTCTTCTAGGCTTCCTCTTTGCCTCAAGTGATTAAACTCATCAACTACACCAACCACATTTCTGACCTCAAACCTCTCTACAATCTCTTGAATTCACTCTTGCCAAGATACTTGTCCCCTATTCACTAAGAAACTGTTGTACCAGCTTTCAGCTCTCTTTTTCTTCATCAACAAGCTCAGCATTGAGGGGATCCATTTGGATCAAGTCTTGCTTGAATAGAATTTCATTTACTTTATTTCCGCATATCCTCACTCTGTCTCCAGTTTTTCCGAAAGATTGCTTATCCCATGCTTTGAGCGCTAGTTTGGTGTTCTTCAGTTTATTCTTTTTTGAAGAAACATTGGATTTCTCGTGACCGGGAGCTTTCTTCACTACATCAATAGGGGTGGGATTCCCACATGCGAAAGTACTTTCATGGCTTTGGTCCAGAGCTGACAGCCGGAATAAGACGAGGATCGGGGCATGATCACTGCAGCCCGGCGTAAGATATTCCGCACAGGAAGCATGAAGCTTTTGGATCCACTCAGGATTAACTAAGGCTCGATCTAGTCTGCCGATGATGCGTCTGGCCCCACCGGATTGATTGCTCCAATAGAGTATGTGCCCCGAGGAACGAAGATCGGTCAGGTTCGCATTCTGCAGACAGTCAAGAAAAAAAAAGGCTGGGCTCCTGTTAAAAAAGGAACGGAACTCTACCTCCCATTTTCGACGGACAGTATGAAAATCACCCGCTGCGAGCCATGGTCCTTGTATGCTAAGGCGGAGATTAATTAATTGCTGCCACAGCAGGCGCCTATCTGTAGACAGATTGGATCGATAAATCTAAAAAAAACTTGTCAAGCTTTGCAAGGTCCGTCCCCTTCTCAGAACAGCAGCAAGTCAGCACCAGGTCAAATTCTCCAATTACGGTAATATACCATAAACAATCATCCTTTAGGAGCTATATTATCCCTCTAGGGGAGCTAGTATAGTTGGCCATAAGGTCACACCCCTTCTTCATTCATCCATTTAGGTCAGAATGGATCCAGGGAACCTGGCTCGGGAACAGCCCTGAAAAAACACAGTAAGAGAGTCCAATCTCTGAAATATAGCATTTTTTCTCCTAACCTAAGTAGTAAACCTAAGTAGTAGTAGAAGGCTTAGTATCTGACTTGATCCAATAGAGTAAGAACACACAGTAGATCCAGATTCCACACCTTGCTGTGGACTGGGGAGAGAGCAGCTCTGCGAAGCTGGGCGTTCTGTGTGATTATGGAGGAACTGTAGTACTCGCCCCAAAATGCAAGCCGGGATAGATACTTAAAGAAAGGGGGAGCGGTGGGCCTTCAAAAAGGAGCGAGGGAGTGATGGGCAACCTTAGTCTATATGTTGCTCGTGAGCCGCCAAGTACCAGTCTCGCAACAGTACTGGCGTTAAAGGATCGGTCCTTCACTTGCGGATCGTTCGCGAGTCGAACTCGCTCTCTTGCCACGCCTTTGACTCACGAACTCGAGTCGGACTCATTCACTGCTGACTTTTGAGTTTTGAGGATCGTTCGTTCTTCACTCTCTTGCTATTACCCGCAGGGAGCGCAGCAACCGACGGTGCATATTATCATATAGAAAGAAGCGAAGCGTAGCGATTCGTACTACCGGAAAAGTGTGCTAGGCAATAGAGTCAGCTTACGGGGTGGGGCGCAAGTAAGCGTAGCGAATCACATAGAGTTGCCCCTACCTGCCAGCGCGCAGATAGATAGGGCGGGCGAGCGCAGGGATGGATGTCTGAGCGGTTGAAAGAGTCGGTCTTGAAAACCGAAGTATTGATAGGAATACCGGGGGTTCGAATCCCTCTCCATCCGCGAGGGCATAAGTTCTCTCTTGCCTTATCTATAGATAAGAACGAATCTCCTCGACTCGACGGATATGATGGATGGAATGGGTAGAAGGTTTAGGTTATTGTGTGTTGATTTAGTTAGGACTTTTTGTCTCCCTTTCGTTATCTTCCGCCCCGGGGGGATGACCTGTGGGAGGGAGCTAAGTCGAAGATCTCGGTGTCGCCGTGAGTGGTTGATAAACAGCGATTGCTGTTTGATTTAGGGAGTCCTAACCCTGTGAAGCTTAACAGACAAAGAAAACGATAGAGACTTCCGGGTATAGGGTGACGACCTTAATGAATCAAGTATTCAGGTGGCAGAGTTATTAGCTACATAAGCGCTCAAATTCCTGAATACTTATTGCCCTGGCTTCTATGATCAACCCCTGGCACATTTAGGTTTTGATCTGAGGCTATCCTGGTCTGCAGGACCCAACACAAGTATTCATCCTTTCCAATCTGAAAAAGGTGTTGCCGAAAGCTTACCCTCTTCCACACGGATGCTACAGCCGCTATCACTTTTGCAGGAGGGGAATTACAGAGTTCGCCTCTCGACATCTTGTTTGGTAAACGGAATTTTGACCCAGGCGCCCTAGTGTTGCCTAACCGTTCGGCCGGAGATGTCGGATGCGAGATCTTTAGCTACTTGTATCAATTTGCCACAGTGTGCTTAGATACAATGCGCTGGCAGCTGAGGCTTGGCAGGATGGGAGTGAATTAAGGTCGAGGGAGCAGGAAAGAGTTTGTTATTCGCTATTGGCTTAGTACGGCCTATACATAATAGGGCCATGACGGGCAAGGCCTTGAACTTCATATATCCCTTTTTGACTCAATCCAGAATACCGATAAAGTCAGATTGAATCATTTTATCGACCTTTCCTTTGGATTTATTATCATAGGTAGTGTTCGAGATCGCCTCTGTGCGGTGAACGCTCGAATGTAGATAAGTTTTGTCCTCGCGTGGTTGAAGGAGATGCTGCTGCTGGATGGAATGCTTCCGGGGCGCCATGATCCTTCTATCAGGAATAATCGAGGGCACTGACTGACTGCATCAATCATCGCTCAGTAAGCTTGCCGCCAATAGCGCTTCGCTTGCATGCAAGGCGGCTAATAAAAGCGCCAGGTAGACGCGCGGAGATGCATTTTTAGTACAGGTGGTACTGGACAAGCTCTAGGGGAATAATCTCTTTCTTATTTCTTTCTGATTTCTTTCCCATGACGACTAGGAACGGGCAAATCAAGAATTTCACTTCGAATTCCGGACCTCAACATCCTGCTGCTCATGGTGTTTCACGATCAGTATTGGAAATGAACGGAGAAGTGGTGGAACGTGCGGAACCACATATTGGATCACTCCAGTGCGGCACGAAGCCGCTGACGCTGAGTAGGCTCCTATGCCGCTAGCACGGTGGAGTAGCGCGTCATGAGCACCGGGCAAAGGGACGGTTGAGCAACTCAAGCGAACCGCTCTACCTGACTTTGGATAAAGATAGAAGGGAGAAGGTTGTGAAGGTGGCCTCGTTATCCACACATCTGGTCGGAGGACCGACCTGGGTTTTCACGAGCGTAGGCGGGTCCTGGAGTGCCCGTCAAGGGCGCTAGCGCATACCCCGGGGTGATCATCACCACCTGCACCTCACATCTCGGCACAGTGGAACGTGTAACCCGCCTGCTGTCCAAGTCAACCACTTAATTTCCTGTAATTCATAGCGCCTAACAGAACGTAGCAGCAAGGGACAACCCACCCATACAGACAGCCTGCGGGGAGGATGGCACTACTGGCAAAGACCGTCTGGCGAAAACGCCGCAGGCGCGAAGCGTGGTGGGCCTGCGCCGGGGGAGCATAGGGAGGAAAGGGAGCCCGGACGGTGGAAGAGCCAGGGGAAGCCGGGTCATTTGACGGAAATGGAAGGTCCGAGCAGCTCATTCATTCTTGGAAAAAGAGGGGGGGAGCGAGCCAATGTATCAATGAATAGATACAGTCAACGGTAGACAGACAGCGCTGCCTACACGCGAATTAGCTTCCGAACAAGCAAGGGATTGGATTGAGCAACTAGCGCGAAAGCCGTTGCGCATCCTCTTGCTTGGAATCAATGGGTTTTGTCAATGAATTAATCTAATCTACCGGCATCGGAGGGAGAAGCGGAGTCGGGAGCTGGAGGAAATAACACTTTTTGATGGACGGGAGCGGGAGGGAGTCAATTACAGAAAGAGTAGAGACGGATATGGGGACTGTAGCTCCGACCATGTCAACTATGATGCTCTCGCTGCTGCCAGTCCTTTCACCAGTGAATGCTGTCATGCGCTACTTCCCGAACCTCCGTGTCTAGGTCCTGCCGAAAAAGACTGCAAATGATTTACCACCCATCCCACTCATATAGGTACGTTATCGGATTTTGCGGATCGGGAAATGGATCGAACCGCGCGAAATGGTCGCCTCGGAATACAGGGCGCAACGGAACCAAGGTTCTTTGTTGGCGTGTTGCGTAACAAGGGCAAGAGGGGGTGGAAGCGTTCGCCGACTTTGATAGGCAACGCATTGCAAGCAAATAGAGCAGAGAGCTGACCCTTAGTTTCTATTAGAGTCGCGAGCTTGTTGTAGTCGGTCCTAAAGGGAAAACCTTGCAGCTTACTTGCTATATCCCCGCGTCCTTGCACGGCTCGTTTTCTTCGAGCCCTGCTTCTCCCTTCCCCCTCTCCCCAGGAACCGACCGTTTGGAGTATAGCCAAGTGGTAAGGCATCGGTTTTTGGTACCGGCATGCAAAGGTTCGAATCCTTTTACTCCAGAGCATACTTACTTATTCTAGTTCTAGAAAAAAAAAAGAAAGTATCATCCCTAATAAATAAATGAAAGTAGATTTACATTCTTATTCTATTTCTAGGGGGAATGTTGAGGCAAACTTACGATGCTGACAAGCTGGTTAGGTGCCGAGTTGGATTAGACATCGCAGGTTTCAGTTTAAGAATTGGGAAGAGGTTAAGAACCTAGTGGAATCCACTGCACTTCAATCTTCGTCAACAGGTGGTACCACTTATATCACTCGGTATTAATAAAAGAGTAGGGTACGACCTCTTAAATCAAGTCTGGAATCAATCAGTCATTGCTATGGGTGTTATGTTCAATAGGCTTTGGGTATTTCTGAAAGGAAAGGGAAAATAAGTAACTAAACAAAGAAAGTAGCTGTTACCGAGACGAGCTATTTGACGGACTAAATAATAGGCAGAGTGGGGTTACAGGTAAACATCGCCTCTGTACAAGAATTCTCCTCAGGTAGCTTATCCAAGGCAATAAGACCCAACAGAGAGCAAAAACACATCTCATATATCGCCCGCCGTAGAGTTGTTTTTAGGTCAAATAACAAACAAAAAGGTTATTGCAACGAAGTAGGGCATTGCATTGAAAGTAGGGCTTGTCACTAGTTCTTGCTAAGGAGAGTAGTCAAGAATCAATTGATTGCGATAATAGGTCAACTAAACATAAAGCTTTTTACTAAGTCAAAGTTAGTAGTTCTTAGTAAAGCTAAGTAGGCTAGGCAAAGGAGTTTCCGTATGTAGGAAAGAGAACAAACTATACGCCTGTGTTTTCGGATGGAGTTAATTCAGTTAAAAAATAACCTTAGGTAGGAGTAGACTAGGGCGATAAGCATGAATTTTAGAAAAGTCGCAGGGAATTACCTGGGTCTTCTTCTTATGAGGAAGCAGGTAAGCATGTTGGATTGGGTCTGGCTCAAGTGGGTAGGTCAGAATATATATAAGTAGGAGTTTCTGGATTTGCTTATGCATGAGTTGTAGTTTCAGCTTGGGATGGGACGTCGTAAAAGAAATACGCCGGTGGGTCGGCAAGCAGGTCACCTAGATTATGAGGAGTGAATTTCTGCATTGGAATAGGCCTTCCTTGATTACTTGACTGGTGCTGTCTAAGTTCCCGCCGCTCTTACTGCTCTCGTAGTCGTTGCCGCTCTGACTCTAGCTGCATATAAAGCCCTGATAGAGATAGCTGTGAGGAAGGTTGCACATGGCATGGTTAAGTCATTTTTTGCACTAGTCTAGTATTGTATAAGGGACATGGCAAGAATCAGATGTTAGAGAATGCTAGCCTCTAGCGATGTTGAAAGTGGAGTAACTCCGCAATCTGCTTTAAGTTTCTATCTACGATCATCAAAAGTGGATTCCGGTTTGTCAAAAGAGAGATGAAAGGGTTAGACAGAAAAAAAAGAGATAGGGCTTGGCTTAGGAAGAAGTCTAAATAGTAGGTTATGGCGGGGTGAACTAAGTCAGTCCGAGCTTCCTATAAGTAATGTTTGCTGATCGGCTGATTCTTTCTCTCGGCTTACGCAAGCAAGGTCTGGTCTGTCTGTTTGGGCAGTTTGATACGGCTCTTTACCAGATCTAGTCCTTTGGGAGCATTATCTATTCCATTCCAAATAAGTATTTTGAATAAATCGACGAACGGAGCCTACTTCTAATTATAGGCTAGGCAGTGACCCGGCTCTGCTATTTGATCATGGTTAGTGGGAAAGGTGGCAAGAAGCTGGGATACTTCGATTGGAAAAAGTGGATTTCATCTTTGTCAATTAAGTACATCTCAATATGTATGTAGTATATCAAAGCAGCATTTCCTTGTTCAGGGTGAAATGCTATTAAGATAAATGGAGGGAGGCATACGCATAAAAAGTACCAAAAAAGAGATTCCATTATGTTACTAAGAACTTAAAAAAATGAGCCAACCTCGCTAACTAGCCACTAGGATCACAGTTGTCTACTGAATTTGGCTCGCATTAGAGAAGCGGAAGGCGGCGGCTATCCTCTTCTTTTTCAATCATGGGCTCCCTCTCACTTTTGAAAGGAGGAAAACGAACCAATTCCATAGTCATAATCCATAACTACTAGCGGTGCAGATCTACCAAGCTCAATTAAGCAGTCAACCAAGTCACCAGAGCCGAGGGATCTTGCCATAATGGATACCAATAGTGAAACCCCACATCTTATGGAATGTCAACCGCCTAGCCCAGCGTTCTTCATTCTTATGATGATGTAATTGCTTACACCGGCTACTGCAGCTACGAAAGCACTTTCTTACAGCAGGGCAGAGGATTTCACAGTTAGCAAATCTTTCTTCTTTCCTTGCAACCTTGGATCGATATGGTTCATTCCTGGGCTATGCTCTTTCAACGGTTGACAGAAGAGGGGGACGGGTCTTTAACAAATTCGTAAGAGGAAAACGACTGTCTTTTTTCCATTGGAAATGGGACCAGGCACAGCCAAATAAGTAAGTTATCGAACCCATATATTTCACTTCAGCAGAGGATAACTGTTTTTCTAAGTACTTGCATCCAACCAGATAGCTTTAGCTGTTTCTTTTGACGTAGATTCACTTGATCTCTTCTTCAATTTCATTAATATTACCCTATACTTGGGATTCTCTTTTGTTCTTCTTCTGATTCCCTAAATCGATATATTCCGCAAGGTATCTATGGATTTCGGGGAAGTGCTAACTTATTGATCAAACTCAACTATCGCTTGAACTTGCTTTGCTGATTCCTCAACCGATGGGGATAAGGACGGGGAAGGGTAAAGGAAAAGACAATAACTAGCTGACTTAGCCTCTCCGCTCACTGTTCAATATTCAGTATGTAAAGGAAATGCTGATTGCTTCCTAGCTGGACTACCAGCCCAACAATTATACCTTGATAGGGGAGAGCAAGGGTTTGTGCCCTAACCAAAACTACCTAACTTGCACAAGCATCTAGAAATAAGGAACCATTTTATCTAACCAAGTTGACTGGAAAGGAAGAGTAAGCACATTGGTACACAAGGATGTCCTTTGAAAAAAGCTGCTCCCTCTTTTAGTTAGCTAACCTAATCTCTAGTACATCATCCTTCTCTAGCATCCGGGCTCTCCTCCACTATCGTTCCGGGTTGATGAAAATCATCACTATAAACATACCCTTTTTATCCACTGCGCTTGTCATCGCTCTAGAAGTGTTGTCGACGGACATAAGACGGAACCGGGTGGTTTGATGGCACGTTGCCAGGGAGTCTAAGATTGAGCAAGCAGCAACCATTTCTTATGCGATAGATTCCTATCATCAGAAGAACTTGATTGAACTTCAGTTCTTGCTTTCCAACCGTAACTCCTTGATACATCACCTTTCTTACCCGGCTTTCTGAATAGGGGCGGACTCCACTACTTGTTTGGTAAAGCGTGCCGAGCAATACTTCCCTACTTTCTCTGGGCCTTCATCTCAAGCAAAGACTGTTCGTAAGTTCGTTACCAAAAGCAGAGTGAAAGGGGTTAGTAGCTAAGGGATAATAAAGAACTTTCGATGGAAAGCGAGACAAAGGCGTATACTGTGTTCCGATAGCTGGTAACCAATACCCGGCCCCTATTGATTCTTACAGAAGTGCCCTCTCCAATCAGCTCACAGGAAGGAGAAGACAGGAGCTGGAGTTCTCGGCCGGCGAGTGTAGACTTGGCTACCCTTATTGTACTCTACGGTGTAATCCAAACCCAAGAGCTTGCATAGGAATCAAAGAACCTCTTCTTCCTGTGTACCTCTAGGGACTCGACTCCTGTAATAGGGCTGAGGGGACTTAACTGGAGGAATGCCACGATTGACAGGACGAAGTAGCTCGAGCGTAAGCGAGAGGGGTGAGCTGGGGAGGTATGGGAAGAGAGCGGAGAGACACTTACTTGCGATGGAATAAGGTCAGAGAGCGGTTGTCTGTAGAGATACTTTACTGGTGCAGATCCATGAGTAGCCTATACAGACAACATTACGTCGATACCTTTATCAGCATAGATACTTTACTGGGAAGCATCCTGGTGTGTTTCTATACAAGGAGATAAGTGGAGTTGATTCACTATTCGAAGATCCTAGTTCATCCTATTCCTTGGTACTAAAGGAAGGAAGTAGTGTTCGGAGTGAAGGAGTTCCGCCTTGGAACGAAAGGATATAGAAAAAGAAGAAAGGATATGATCACTCTAGTTTCATCTGTTCAAGTCTATCCCTACCCTGAGCTATACACCCTCATCAGAGATCTTGAGAAGCGAAAGAAAAAGACAAAGTCTGCCTTGTCGATCTCATCTTTTCGAAAGCAAGTTTTTCGCTTGCCAGCCTAAGGAAGATCCACTCTCAAGTTAGAAGAAGAGAACAGGAAGACGCGTTGTCAGTTGCACCAGTCCCGTTCTTTCTTTCAATTTCAAGAGAACCGGTGTGGTCTTTCAATTGAATTTCGAACTTGCTAGTTTGTATACATGGGGGCTACTTACGAAGAGTAGATGCTTCAAACAAGTAGAAGTGAATACAAAGGATAGGTAGAATATAGCTACTAGTCAACCAGTCTACTGAGAAGTATAGAAGCAAGGGAAAAACTGATGGACATTCTAGGTAGCTTGTCACGGGAATAGGTGTTTTAGCACCGGTATAGGCATCTGGTTAGGTAAACAAGCTGATAGGTTGATTCACGGATAGTAGAGTAAGTAAAGTCCGCCGCATTGGGTCAAGTATAGAAACAGGAGACAGACATGAACGGAACGAGAGTTCACTAGCTTAATATGCTTAGCACAATCAATCGTCAGCAAAATAAACACAACCTTAAGTAAAGAGATAATCAGAAAGAACCATTTAAATATGAGCTCTCACATCCTTTACTAACCTAAATACAGTGAAACCGTACTTCACTATCCAAAATCCAATGAGACCTTACTCAACCATCTAAGGCATTTAAGAATACTATACCTATTAGTAGCACTGGGAATACTATCTTCTAAATAAAGGCATTTAAGACATTTAAGAAGCATATATAGTGGGATCTAAGACATTTAAGAAGACTATTTAGTAGTAACTCGAAGAAAAATAAAGCAGAACGCAAAAATAAAATAGCATGTTTCTTAACTTAAATGGAATAAAAACAACTATGAGAATAATCAAGAACAAGGGTTTATCCAATATGGTTCTGACTGGGACCGTAAAGCCAAAAGGGGTTCTCAATTTTGCAGAGGAGAGAGAGAAACTCTAATTCAAAATGAATCAATCATCTTATGTAGAAACTAGAAATAATTCAAATGAATCATCTTATGTAGAGTAGAAGAGGAAGTGATCTTTAATAGAATGACTGGCTTTCTCGTAACGGAATCGGGAATGAAAAGAGATAGGGAATGAGTGGGCGAGGAATACTCTCTTCGGGGAAGAGAGGGTTTCGAGGAATACAGCAGAAGGGGAAATCTCCAATAGGTAAGCAGAAGGGGAAATCTCCCCACTTTGAATATATAATACAATATTTAGATCGTGTAAAAGATCATAAATCTGATGATGATAAGAAGATCGAAGATGATAATAAGAAGATAGAATCTCATGAGACAAACAAGACTCAAGCTGTTAAGGAAGATAAGAATCCAGATCAAATGAATAACGCAGTTCATAGGAAGAAGAATAAGAAGGGAAAGGACTGGTAGGAAACCCAATTGAGTTAGTGAAATACTTTGCTGTGATAGAACCTGGCAAGGAAAAGAAACAAGCATTCGCAAGGAAAAGAAAGCATATATAGATTAGCTTCTCTCTGATCTACTCCTCCTCTATTCTCTCTATGGATACTAACAAAAAGCCAATTAAACCAATTAAGTTATGCCTAAAAAGATAGATTTCATACAAACTCTAAGCTACAATGCTCTCAATCCTACAATGCTGGGAGGAATGAATACTACTTATGGCAACATACTACTTCTGGCTACTATGCTATTCATGGAGCAATACCGATAATGGTAACGTTAAGCTGTTATCCGATAAAGGAATCGTGAAGCTTTTAAATGCAATGGGTTTACCTGTCCAAAGCAAAAGCAAGGGTTTAGCTGTCAAGGTAAAGGTAATTCCTAATGCTCTCCACAAAAGTAAAGCAGGAATGGGCAAGCTGCAGAGGAACCTATAAACTCCTAGCCTCTCTTTTCCCTATACAACCTAGAGAAACTCCTCTCTTTACTAGCTAGCCGAACCCTACTCTCTGGACTTACCAAAAGCAGTCTTGATTGGTCCTTACATCGATATTGTACTGTGCCAAAAGGTCCTATCTCAATCGATCTAGAAAGAAGAACTAGCAAGATCCACCAAAAGACGGAACTACGGGTGAGAGAAGGAACTATGAGAAAGCTTTAGTGGAGCATCTTCCCTTCCGGCGAACAGAAAAGAGAGATACGAAGGAGTAATGACGAAAGGTTACACCTACAGGATAGGTGGGGTGATTGGAGGTTAGATTCTCGCTAAAACGCTGGTTATTGCGTCCCGGTAGCTACCGATATACCATTAAGGGTAGTTCAAACCCTATATAGGGCGTTTTCGTTTAGTAAGTAGTGAGCTATATTTCTAGTATGGTGAAATGCATGTATACGCGTTCTTTATTTGCTATTCCATCTGTGACTTGCCTATGACTTCTTTCTACTCTCCCCAAACCCTAGCCCTGTTGTCTGGATTCCCTCTCTCTCGCCTGTCCTATGATTTCTCTATTTCCTTCCTCGATCTGATGCCTTACTCGGATTCGCATTCAAAGAAGGGCGAAAAATCAGCACTTGATGCGGCTGAGGAGGTAAAGAGTTCAAAGGTTATTCTAGTGCGTACGGCTGGGACTTCTCTTAGGACCAACATACTCTCATATTCACCTTTGTCCGGTATTTTTCCTTGTAAGTCCTCACGAAAAACTTTCTATATATCTTCCGGTTTGAAGCTGAGTCTGAAGCCAGAAGTCCGAGAGAAAGCCCCTGTCGGGAAAGGTAGGGGCAATGGGCACAGACCCCCGGACCACCCCCGCGCTCACACCTCACTCTTCTTCCTCGACTGATCCAACGGGTTCAACGATTGGGGAGTTGAAATGATAGCGGATTTGCTCTTTTCTTGTTTTTAGAAAATAGAAACGAAATCTTCTCGGTCCATATCCTTGGAAAAGCGACTGATGGTGAAACGTGTAGTCCAATTGGAAGAAAAAGTGATGCCAAGAGGTCAACTCAACGTGCTTCGTTTGCTTTTTCCTCTCCATGCACTAAGATAAGACTAGTTGTTGGTTGGTTGTAAATCTGGGAATAGTCCAGACTGAGAATAAGCATCATCTCGTTAGCGAAGGAAACTCACTCTAGTAAGATCAGGCAAGGCAGCATATGATCCAAACATTCACTCGCCAGTTGTTTCAATCGCTTCTTTATTTATTCTCAAGTCATCACCGGCAGGTACCGAAAAAATAGTCACTAATGGGAGGCTTCACTTGTGAACTACAATTCCCGTACTACGTAGTATGATTGGTTGCTCAACTGCCCCTTAAACGAAGAAGACCCCCGGGCCGCCTTGCGAAATACTTACTGCTCAAAAGCGAAGAATTCAAATGCTTTACCTCTCTCTTCCGATGAATCCACTTCACATAAACATAATAAGTGTTTTGGCATGCCGGTTGATACTTTCGTTATTCAAAATTGACGAAGGGAAGGTTCCGAGGTATCGGAATGTGGTAAGCCAGCTCCACCTAGGGATATCGCCGGACGGTAGGCATCGGTTGCTCTAAAACTTCTCACCTGGTTTTCCTATTGTCTTCTTTCCTTACGAAAGCGGTCAGTAAAGAAAAGCCGAGTCGAGTACAAGAAAAACTAAGAGCTTCCTTTCGTTATCTGCATCTGCTTTCCTCAAAAGGTCTAGCTTTGCCAAAATCAATAGTTTAGTTGGTTGGGTCCTGTCGATCAAGTTATAGGAGCTGCTTGCTATCTATCAAAGGGTAGAAAAATACCACGTTTGCATTGAAGGAATGTCGCATCTAATTGGATAGATCCGCGATTTCAAGTAGTTCGTGCTTCGGCGGCAGGGGACTATAGGCCATGAAAACCCACCCCAGGTATCTCCACCTGTGGATTGAGAGTAAAAACCAGTGAATTTCGTATCTCCCGCTGGCACACGATTTCTATTACTTTTCTTGTTTCCCGTTTCGATAAAGGAATGGTAAATCGATATCTGGGCTCGAGCCAGGGTACTTATCTTCCCGTCTATAAATCAATGACCAATAAAAGACCAAAGGGGTGATAAATCAAGGGGCGGACAGGAGCAGTTGGAAGTACCTTTGCCCTGGACTGGGGGATAGTACCGTGCGCTAATCCTCTTATTAGTATTAAAGTGGAGATGACATTATCACAATCCTAATGTGCTTTGGCGAACAACTTCTTCCCAATGCGTAGGAATCGTATCTCCTTAGGTTCTTTGCTTTCATTTGATTTTGATGAAAGAAAAGAAATCAATGGCCTTTGCCGAGGAACTACAGCATATGAACAGCTAGGGATCGGAATACTACAACCGTACCGGCTATCCCGGGCAGGTGATAGGAACAGTCTAAGGGGCTAGGTTTGAATCGTTAGTACTAGTAGGAATCGCATCGCTATTCCTTCTCTGCTTTGCCGAGGCCATATGTATCGTACCGAAGTAGGTATTGAATTTATCAAGGAAGCGGATAGGTTTTAGTTGCAAAAAGAAGGAGCCCTCCCCGCGGAGGAAGCTTATAGTCGGTCAACTATTGCGAACCCCCTCTGGGCGTAAATATCCGGTTAGCGGACGTCGGATAGCGCAGGAGGAAAGGATTCTTTTAGGATTCGGTAGGTTATCAAATTGTTGGATTAGAAGGAGCAATCAGAAAACGTAACGAATTGGATAAGATCGGAAGAAAGGCCCTATTGTTAATGAGAATAGTAATTCACTATCGCTACTGCTCTACTTTGACACAGGATCACATCACTGCCCTTCCAGTGAGTTCGGAATGTTTGTCCTAAGCATTCTATACTTTTATAGATGACTTGAACTTGTTTCAGAAGTGGGGCCTAAGCAAGAAGAAAATAACAATTGAGAAACTACTTTCGAAAAGACAATAGCCAACAACATAGATTTGCCACGGACAAGGATCTTGCCACCTTATTGTGAATTCCCTTTTTTATTCAATTGTGTACTCGTTCCTGTTGTTGTGCCATTAGTGACTTGAGTGTGTGAAAGAGAGCAAGAAGCCGACGCGAGGAGATCAAGATCACAGTTGTGCTCATGCCATTAATGCTGCCCAATCCACTCTTAGATCTCTTCCAGCCCTAAATTCCTTAACCCATTGCCAAAAAGAGATGGGAAAAGAACCTCCTTTTCTTACGCTCCTCTTTCTCAGAGAGATGGTGAACTTGCCCTACGAAGCTGTGAATGATAACACGGGAGGGGTACACCACAAGAATCTCTAAAGATTATGGAGACAAAGATTACGAGAATTGGAATTACAGCAAACCAGGTATCAGATCTTATCATTTGTGGTCCTTAGAACGTTGAAGCGGGTTGCAGGACTGGTACTTGACCATTATGAGTTGCAGGACTGGACCGTTATGAATAGTAAGAGTTCTTTCTACACTTGTAGATGCGTTAGGTATGTAGTAGTGAATTTTCTCCCATGTGAACTTCAGAGAGATTCGTTAGATTACCAACAGATAAAGGAATTGGACCTTAAAAGCAATTTCCAAAAAAGTTCAACAAAACGTTGCGTTTAAGTCTACCTATGGTACTAGGAATCCTTCCACTCAACAGGCAACGATCCATAATAAACTCAGTTAAGCCGATCAAATTTCCTATTTCTAAAAACCTATCACGAAACTATTCTTAGCGAATAACGTGCCTTTACTAGTAGTCCTATTTTACTGACCTATTCCATTGCTTCCTACCAGTTCCGATCCAAATGCCTACTCCTCTACTCCTATGTTTCACAAACCTGCGGCCTATCCCTTACCAAGCTACCTAATAGCCCTGGCAGTAAATAAACTAAGTCCCAAACCTTATTTATCTTCATTGACTCCATCTCATCCAGCATGGCAGCACGCCATTTCAGGGTCCTTTTTAGCCATAGAAAAGTAGGTTCAGGATTCTTGAAGAAGTAACTGTCAAAGCTTTGTTGGGATAGCTTTTATCGAGCAAGTAGTTAAGGACTAGAATGAGTGAAGAGGAATACAAATCCACCCAGGGAGTTAGATCTTACCTCGCTATGAAGCATCCCAGAAGCTGGAAAGCCTCGTTATTAAAGAGCGTTGGTACAAGACCAAAAGGCACATGCACATCATGGATCCTTTCTTTTCTTCCTCTTGTTTTACAGCATAAAGTATTGTAAAGAGTTTATCTGTTAAAGCCCTATGCGAAAGAAAGTAAGGTGTCAGTGCCAAAGCTTCTTCTTTCGATGGTCGATCAGACGAATAGGAATCGAAAGACAGGAAAGCAACATCAAAGACTGGAGAAGTAGGCGAGTCAAGGCAAGGAATTTAAGTTCTAGTATTTCTCATTGCTAGGTAGGTCTCACTATCTCTTCATTCAGTAGTTGAAGCTTATCCGTAGACAAGTTATGTTACAGAAGTAGGAAAAAATCTATCTACATTTTCATTCACTTGAATTCGTAGATCAATGGTTTACGGTTACCAACTCGCCCCGGGTGGGTTCTAGGAATGAGAGCACTTATGTATCGAGGGGCTTTAGCACAAAATGAGGTAGCTAGCTAGCTAACTAAGCTATGATGGAAGGACGGGGCTAGGGCAATAAAATCATTTCAATACCACTAAGGCCGGAAAAAGCAAGTGCAAGTCCCGATAACTGGAAGAAATGCCTACCGTGCGTAGTACCGATGTACAACCAAGACTCAAATTGGACTAGACCCTTTATCTTGGGCTCGTTCCGAGTAAGGATTCTTTTGCCTACCTCGATTGAAGTTCCGACAAAGATAGGGAGGGAGCTAGTTCTTCCAAGGATGGATAAGCACTTTCTTTTTTTTGATGTTGAGATCCATAGTTGCCATAGAGAGTCAGTCCATTTCGTCTGGGTGGAATTCATGTACTGCTATTATGCCAGATGAGGATAACTGTGTCTTGTATTTTCTATAACATCAATCTAGAAGTAGTTGCTCAGTCTTTGGTTCCTTTTTCTATTCATTTTAATAGTGTTGACTCAAATTAAGACCAACAGCCATCATACTAAAGAATTGTTGACAGAAATACTGATGAGCTTCATAGGATTGAAAAGAACGTCCGCCCACTGCGGAATGGATGGTACTTCCACTAGCTATAGTTATAGTAGTTCCACTCGATGTGGATCGCGCCCATGCTTGCTCAGCTCCAGGATCAGGCTCCTCAACCTATTTTCAATAAGTCGGTCTATGTTGTTGGAGTTCCGCATGACGCCTTAATCCCACCTCTGTGTCTAAGGAATAGCCTTTTCTTCTTTTTTGTTTTGTTCATGGGAACATGTAAGATTAGCAATGGAAATTTAGCTACGGCCGTCCCTGAACTCTTGCGACATTGCCAATGGGCATTCGCACTATGTATGGGCAATCCCTCCCTATATGGATACCTCAGATGTGTGCCTACAAAATAACCAGGGAATAGACTGATCGAGACGAGGTGACTCACAAACACAGACGAATATGCTTCCGCACTAGTAGCAAAAGCAGTCGTTGTAGTTTCGCCAGCACCACCCACCTGTGATGGCACGGAGAAGGAAGCATGATATTTCCCGGGAAGATGAACTGACTTCTGGATTAGCGGGACTGGGGAAGCGGACGTAGAAAGCCTTTTCTCCTGGTAGGTCGGTCAGTATGTCCTTCCCTACCCTACCAGCATGAAATGACAGATGGTGGAGCCACACATTGGCCGATGTCTTGAGCAGCAAATAATGGTTTATTGGGCAGCGAGGCGAGGGTCTTTCCTTTAGAATTTAGGCATTATTTTGCCCCTTGCTTCCGAAAAAATAGTCAAGAAACACTTTTGTACTTCGAGTCTCCTCTCATCTCTTTCCTTTTATGATGTGTTAGTGTGTGTATGTACTTTCTGTTCAATCCAGTCGCTCCTGATCTGCCTGAGACAAAGCCGATAAGATCGTTATTAAGTAATGAATTTGCAAATAGAGAACTATAGGAATCAATCCAATTCTCGTTCTACAACAAGAAGAAGATCCATGAACTGGAACGGATGGAAGATAGCACTAGAAGTAAAAGAAATATTGAAAGGTGCGAAGCAATCACATCGCAACAAATAGGTATGTATTACTTTTAGTTTCTCGTCCACTGGACACCGACCTCCTTGACCTCTCTGCTAATTCGAATCGAGGCTTACTGCCGCTTGGTACTATACTTCTTCCTGCCAGACTCTTTCAATACCCAGCCCTCTTAAGTGTTTTCAAACTTGGCTAGTTTCTTCGAGAATGGAAGCTTTGTCCTACGGCCTGCAAATTCTTCTGCTCCTAAAGGAAGTTTTTGACCCAGCTTTAGATGATAGAGGATTTGACAAAGAGACCTCTTCCTGCCATACTGATCGACTATTCTCTTGAAATGCCATCTCATCCTTCGGCCTAGCTTTTTCATTTCTTCCTTATTGGAGAATTCAAACTGTTTCAAAAGTTTGGTACAAAGTATATACCAACTTTCCTGGCTTCCCTAGAGGTTGTATTAAAGCCGGCTTGCCTAACAGCCTGCTCTTCTTTCCCAGACGAGCGAGACGGATTGTGGATTGAGTTTTAGTTCTTTTGCCGCTTGCGATTGATTAAGTTACATTACCTGCTGCACCGAGCATTGATTTGAATGAATTAATTACCAGACTTATTGGGGAGTGTGTACGACTTAGTGGAGTGTTTCCTTTTTAATAGAATCAGAGCAGAGGATTGAATCGCATGAATGGGTCGAGCATTTTCATAGATATACCCTTTTTCTTAGGCATCGATTCTAGGATTGAAGAAAGGGGAGATTTCCCACACTTTGAAAGATTCACCTATTGGGTGGGGCGTGTTTGAATTACCTACCCGGGATTTTTCATATTAACTGTAGCTAGGGAATTGACTGACTCTGATTAATATCTTTGTCTAGCATTTCTGCCTCAAGACAGATACAGATTTTACGGAGTTAATTACCACAGGGCGGCTTGCCCTAAGAGTATAGTTAAGTGGGTCAATTCCCAGAACAGACAGGGTTTAGTCAGTTCATTGACTAGTAAATGACTTGATCCACTCATTAGCATTGAGTGTTGTCTGTAATTTACTATATTATATATAGTAGTAGTGATGAGCACTTTTACCAGAAAGAGTTGACTGAGTTAATGGATTCGCTTGTTGGCTAATCTGAATCAACTTACTTAAGTGTGCTGTTACCAGGCTTGGAAAGAAAACTGCTAATCTGAATCGACTTACTTAAGTGTGGTGTTACCAGGCTTGGAAAGAAAACTTCTTTATGTGTTTGATTTCCCTAATTTACTGGTTGGCCACTCAAATACCTGCCAAGCATTCCCAATCTCTATTTTTGTCACACAATAAGATCCAATTTGTTTAGACTCGTTAGGTTTGGTCACCCATTACCTTGAGTGAGGCCAAAGGTGTACACCTCTTGTCATGAAGATGTGATCATATCCACCGAAAGGTCTTGTTCTAAGCCCAATCCTCTCGTCTTAGGTTAGGATATCCATAAACCAACAATAACGGG